>OY728133.1:1103515258-1104200258 GCA_963277665.1 Viscum album
TACTGAATATATATGATTTATATGATATTTAAATCATTATTATCATTCTAGATATAATGGACTATTGAACACATGGTCAACTTGTAAAATAAGGTGTTCATTTTTTACTGAGGTTCCAAATATCGACAAAATGAACGTTATTAACTAAAATGATTACATAATGTTTACAACATGGTAATAATTTATATAAAAGGAATAATAAACATGAAAAAATTTCTTAAGTAAGTAGAAATTATCTTTAGTTTATTATTCAGGAGATTAAAGAAAGATCGAGTCAAGTCGGACGCGAGGTAAGGGACTTCATCTCAATCTCCTTTAATTGAGGCATATTTTGTTTTAATAGACGACTTTGTTTTATACACTGTATAAACACCATTGAATTTTTAGAGGGAATATTTTTCTATAAAGCATTTTACTAGACAACAAAAATAAATGATTCTTTTAACAAAATCGGTGACAACGGCCTTTCCACCGTCGCGAGTATTATATGATCGTTGGCTTCCTCAACAAGACATAATGTCTTTAAAAGAAAATAAATACCATATACTCTTTTACTTATTTTTGGAATTGAAAATGGTTTTGAAAATGGATTTTCTATGTTAATATATTTATGTGATATATTGTGATTGAAATGTAGAAATTTTTTCTTTCCTTTATATTTATTTTATGTCTTATGATTTTATAATGGTACTTGGACATTTGATGGGTGGTTACGTTATAACCTCAAATTCATTCGGTATAGAAGTCAGTCATATGGATATTCCATTTTGTGATATGTGTGGAATTCAACCGTATGGTTATTCCATTTATGTATGTTTATGTCCCAAGTTACCATTATCTGTTATGTGTTCGTTAAATGGGTTTTATGGTAATATTTTGGTTACAAAATCGTAAGTAATGATCTTTTATTCCGTGAAGAGTATTTACTACTTCATAAAGGTGAAAAGTATTACTTATGCTAAAGTATTCATGGGTTACTTGTTGTTTTGAAAAAAAACTGTTTTATTTCTTTGTGTATCCCTTACTGTGCTTTTTATCCTCATCCCATGTTTTGAAATGTTTTTCATAGGACATAAGGTGGAATAGGGTCAGGGATGGGATCAAGGAAAATTCATGCTATCTAAAACCAGGAACATGACATGACTCTTTTTTTCAAGAGTTCATGTTTTGTAAAAAAATGGAAACTGAGTAGAAGTGTCTACTTTGTAATATTTTTAAATTTAATTTTTATGGCCTAACTCTCTAAAACACTAAACCTAAAAAGATCCTCAATGTGAATTATTTATTTAATTCAATATTATATAAGGTTTAATTCTGGGTCCTTATAGTTGGTATCAAAGGTCTATTTAGATAACTTTAGGAGTTAGGGTATTGTTAAATTAATATCCATTAACTAATTTATGTTAATATTGTAATCATATAGCATTTACAGATTACCTTGTTGCTTCGCCTATGATATTTCTTGTGTTCAGAAAGGTTTTCCGCAGAGGAAACAAGGCATCTATGTTGGGACGACATTAGGAGGAAGACAACCTTCTAAATCTGTAACCTAAGATGGTCAGAATCAGAACTAAATAGTTTTTTGCAGTGATGGAACAGTTCACTCAGGCGATAAATGGTGGTGGTATCCAAGCACGAGATCATCCAAATCAACCACAGAGGAACATGTCAGTAGTGGAAATTTAATAAGGCAACATCCCCTATCATTTAGAGGATCATCTGACCATGTGCTAGCTTAAGGGTTTATTAAAGCACTAGAGAATATTTTTGATGTCATGGGTTCTTCAGAACATCAAAAGGTTAGTCTCGTTGTTTACCGTTTAGAAAGTGAAGCTGATCAGTGGTGGTCTATGGTAAAAAATATCAAGGATAGTGAGGAGATTGATTCTCTTTATTGGGATGAATTCAAAGTTATGTTTCTTGAAAAATATTTTCCTACGGTGGTTCATCTTAGGATGGAAAAAAAATTCCTAGAATTAAGGCAGGAGGATGACTCAGTTGCTTCTTATGAAGAAAAGTTCACTCGACTTGCAAGGTATGCACCAAATTTCATCCGAGATCTTGATAGTAAGGTAAATCAATTTTACTCAGGACTGAAGCCACAATATCGAAGAGCGTTATCCTCTAGTGAGTTCAAAGGTTATGAAAAACATGTTCGATGTGCGGAGAATGTGGAAATGGAGTTTGTCGATGATCAAGTGTTCTTTGAAAAACAACCGAATAAGAGGTCCAGTTGGAAGGAAAAGGGGAATAATTCATCAAAGAAGCCTGGAGGTAAGAAAACAAAATATCCATCTTGTGAGAAGTGTGGTAAAAATCATCCTGTAGAATGTTTATCAAAGATTAGAAACTACTTCCGATGTGGTAAGTCTTGTCATATTTCTTGTAACTATAAGGATGATGAACAAGCAGGCAAGGAAAATCCATTGGTAAGATGTTTTAAGTGTAACGAAATGGGTCATTATGCAAATGAGTGTCTAGAAAAGAACACAACTAAGGGAAAGCAGTCAGAATACAAGCATAAAGGGGTGATGAAATCCTTTGCAGCTACTTCAGCAGATGTTGGGCCATCAAATGAAGTATTATCAGGTACACTGTTTGTTTGTTGAGATTATTCCAAAGTGTTGTTTGATTCAAGTTCTACACAGTCTTTCATTTCTGAGAAGTTTTCTAGTAAATTGGGAATTCCATCTCATTACATGAATTCTGAAATTATGGTAAAAACACTAGGAGGAAATGTTGAGACAAAAAGAAAACATAAGAACAATCATTCCCTTGTGTGCGGAAAGAATCTACCTTCAAACCTTATTGTTTTTCCTCTAATAGAGTTTGATGTTATTTTGGGCATGGATTGGATTTCAATTTATCATGCTAAGATTGACTGTAGAGAAAAAGAGGTTTATTTTAAGAATTATTTTCAATTTTTTATAAAAAAAATGGACCCTTGATTTTGATAACATATCAGGAAGCTGAGAAACTAGTAAAAAATGGAAATGAATGTTACCTTGCATATCTTGTTGAAAATAAAGGAACTACTCAGATTAATGATGTGCCAGTTGTAAATGAGTACCTTTATTATTTTCTATATGAGTTGCCTATAATTATACCTGATCGGGAAGTTGAATTTACTGTTGACTTAGTTCCTGATGCTAAGAAAATTTCAAAACCCCCTTATCGAATGGCTCAAATTGTACTTTTAGAGTTAAAGAAGCAATTGCAGGAGTTATTAGATAAAGGTTTTATTCAACCTAGAACATCACCATGGGGTGCTCCTATATTGTTTTTAAAAAGAAATATGGTTAAATGAGACTTTGCATTGATTATAGAGGATTTAATAACATTACCTGTTAAGAATAAGTATCATTTCCCTCATATCGATGATTTGTTTGATCAGCTCTATGGTGCTCAATATTTTTCGAATATTGACTTGATGTCGGGGTACCATCAGTTGAATGTAAAATAAGAATATGTTCTGAATACCCTGTTTCATACTAGATATAACCATTATGATTTTTTAGTTATGCCTTTTGGGCTAACCAATTCACCTGCTGTATTCATGGATCATATGAATATAATTTTCCATGAGTTCTTGGATAATTTTTTGGTTGTGTTTATTGGTGATATTTTGGTTTATTCCAAAAGTTAGGAAGAACATGAATGTCATTTAAGGATTATCATGAAAACATTAAAAGAAAATAAACATTATGGAAAATTCCGGAAGTGTGAGTTTTGGTTACAACAAATTTCATTCCGTGGTCACATAGTGTCAAAAATGGCATAACTGTTGATCCAGCTAAATCAATGGTTGTTGAGGAATGGCCAAGACCAACAAATATAACTGATATTCGTAGTTTTCTTGGTTTGGAAGGTTATTACCAAAGGTTTGTTGAAAATTTTAAATGGTTATCTAGTCAAATGACTATGTTAACTCGAAAATGTTTTATGTTCATCTGGACAAAATAATGTGATGATTGTTTTCAAGAATTGAAAAGAAGATTGGTGAATGCTCCAGTTTTGGCACTGCCTTCCATAAATGGTGAGATTGTTATCTATAGTGATGGTTCGTTGAAAGGACTAGGTTGTGTCCTAATGTAGAATGATCTGGTAATTTCGTATGCTTCATGTCAGTTGAAACCTGATGAATTAAATTTCCTTACACATGATTTGGAATTATATGTTGTTGTTTTTGCTTTAAAAATTTGGAGGCATCATTTGTATGGATTAAAATTTGAAATATATACTAATAACAAAAGTATAAAGTATATATTCACTCAAGAAGAATTGAATATTAAACAAAGGAGATGGATAGAATTAATCAAGGATTATGATTTCATGATCCATTACCATCCAGGAAAATCAAATAAGGTGGATGATGCTTTGAGTTGAAAAAGTAATGTCTCATTATCCATGATACGTTTAGAACAAGATCCTTTGGTTTTTGATTTGATGAAATTTGGCATAGAAGTCATTGGTGAAGGAAAATATTCTATTTTGTTTCAGGTGTCAGTGATATCATCTTTATCAGACAGAATAAAGAAAGCACAAAAGGAAGACAATGAGTTGTAGAAAAAGGTAGAGTCGGTTCAGACGGATAAGTTGCCTAAATTTAACATTGATAATGATTCTGTTTTGAGGATTGGAATGACATTATGTGTTCCTTGTGATTCACAGTTGAAGAATGAGTTGTTATGTGAAGCTTATAGTTCTCCGTTTTCAGTTCATCCTGGCAGTACTATGATGTATAGAGATCTTTGGGAGTATTACTGGTGGGATGGAATGAAAAGAGATATTGATGATTTTACTGTGAATTGATTGACTTGCCAGCAGGTTAAAGCAGACTGATAGTTACCAAAAGAAATGATTCATCCTTTACCAGTGCCAGAATGGAAATAGGAAAATATATCCATGGACTTTGTTGTGGGATTACCAAAGACATCTTGATGTAATAATGCAATCTGGGTTATAGTTGATAGATTGACTAAATCTGCTCATTTCCTTCCTATTAGAGATTCTTTGTCTCTAGATCAACTTGCTCGGTTGTATGTTAAAGAGATAGTCAGGTTGCATGGTTTTCCCCTATGCATTGTGTCTGATTGTGATCCCAGGTTTACTTCTAAATTTTGGAAAGGCCTTCAGAAGTCGTTGGGTACTGAATTAAATTTTAGTACAGCTTTTCACCATCAACCATATGGGCAATCAGAACAAACAATTTAGACATTGGGGGATATGTTATGTGCTTGCTCGATGGATTATCAGGGAAGTGGGGACCAATATCGTTCTTTTGTTAATTTTTTTATAATAACAGTTTTTATTCCAGTATACAGATGGCTCCATTTGTGGAATTATATGCAAAGCGTTGACGAACATCTGCTTTTTGGGATGATATAGGTGAAAGGAATCTTATGGGACCAGAATTGGTAGAAGAGATGGTAGAGAAAGTTCAGTTGATTTAGAAGCACATGAGAACAGCTCAGAACAGACAGAAAATTAATGCAGATAACATGATGAAGGATCTTTTTTTGAGGTAGGTGATCATGTATTTCTCAAAGTTTCGCCATGGAAAAGTGTGATGTGTTTTGGTTAGAAGGGAAAGTTGAGCCCGAGGTTCATTAGACCCTATGAAATCCTAGAGAAAGTGGGATCAGTTGCATACAGAGTAGCTCTACCTCCATGTTTATCCTAGGTACACAATGTTATTCATGTTTCAATGTTGAGAAAGTATATGCCAGATCCATCTCATGTTTTGAGCCCAGAGGTAGTTCAGTTGAAAGAGAATCTCTCTTATGAAGAAAAACCAGTCCAGATTCCTGACCATATAGAAAAAGTGTTGTGGAATAAGGTAACTCACCAGGTATAGGTTTTGTAGAAAAACCATATGGTTGAAGAGGCAACGTGGGAATCTAAAAATGCTATGAGGGAAAAATACCCCCACTTATTTTGATAAGTGAACAAAAATTGCGAGGATACAATTTCCAAAAGGGGGGGAGGATGTAACATTCCAAGTAAATTAAGAATACTATATTTTTATATTCATTAATATTTGTGAATTAAATATTAATTTTACATTAAAGTGGTTGCTATGTTCGATAGCGTACCTGATACACAATAACGAGTTTCTTTGGAATCTTACGTCGCACACTAATAATATAATATTATTATTTTAAATAGTAGTAAAATTCTGGTCGTTTTATTGGAGGGAATGAACGAAACTAACTAAAATATGATTATACAAGATTGTTAAATGTATTTACATTATCCAATAAAAATTTAGAGGCTTAAAATGTAAATAAATCTAATTTTAAGCATAATTTTTATTAAATGGATGATTTATCACCTTTTAATGGATAAACCTCTTTAAATCTAGTTTTGGTTACTTTAATACATTCTATATGACCAAATAAAATCATTCTTTATAATGGGGAACTTCAAAATTTACTTTGTGTAAATTTTTTGAATTTTTCCGATAAAGTTCAATTTTTTTAATGAATAGTGAAAAATATTGTATTTCAATTCAAAAGTTCATTTTAATCTAATTTATTTATATGGTTAGATTATTTTATTAATTGGTTTTAAAGTGAAATTAAAATATATATTTACTATTTAATCCAATGTTTGTTATTGTAATTAATTTCACATTGAAATTGCACGTAAACAAGTAACAATCTTTTGATAGTTATTATTTCTTAAAAACACATTATTTGTTTTGATAACTGGAATTAATTTTAAAATTAATTAATTCCAATTCTATGTTTTGAATATGGAAAAATAGACATAATTTTTGAATTTGGAATATCAAATATATTTGATGCTGAATTTTTGGTATTTTTCTGAAAAACATCAATTTTTGAATCAATAGTTAAACCACTATGTGGTAGTTAAAAAAATATCTTTTTCAATTAAATGATATTTTACCACTTATGTGAATTTAATTTCAAAAATCTGAGATAAATGGTTGTTATCAAGAAGTAAAATGTGGTTTAATAAGTTGAAAATAATTTTTTGGGAATAGTAACTTTTGACTATTATTTACCACAGTTAGAGGTAAATAGGGTAATTCAATGTAAAAAGAATATTATAATAACTCAAAATTACCTTCACACTTGTCAAACCCATATTTTTTAGTCATTAACGACCATGGTCATCTTTGGGTCGATTTTGGGACCCCATTGAGTAACTTAGGAGTGAAAATGACAATTTAGATTAATTAATTTAATGTGAAGACAAAATTGACATTAACAAAAATCCTTTAGTAATTAATTTTTAAATGGTGTTATATAAGTCCTATTTTAGATTAAAATATTATTTGGAAATCTAAAAATATTTCCTATATCATGGTAATTTTTTTATAATTTTTTGACATCATATAAGTTAAATTATTTATCATACAATAATGATGAAGTATTTACCTCATTAATAAATGATTTACATAAATAAGATTATAATGATTAAATTATTATCCAAAACATGTCCAATAATGATTGGATGATTTTATTTCAAATATGAGTCATCTTATCTTTGACTGTAATGACTTCTATACCATTAGAATCGGAATATAATTATATTATAAAATAATATTTTCACTCTTTCCTAAAGAGCCCCTCCTCTCCCTTATAAAAGGAGACCACTTATAACCAAATCTTCACACCTCTAAAGACATTTTTCTCGTCAAAAATCTTCCCAATAACACTCACTACATCCCTCTCCTCCTTCTATAATCCTTACCTTAGGAATACGGCACTTCAAGAAGTCCTTTGGTTCAAATCAAAGTGAGTTACCCAAATTTAAGGTAACACTTTCTCTTAAATTGTTTTCTTTTATTTTAATTCTCCAACCCCTAAAATATTTTTATTTCATTTATTTTGTAACAACACCAGTATCCACAATATACTAGTATGTTGTTATGAAAAGGATTATAACTACACTTACACACAAGTATATCTAATGGATGAAGAACGTAATGTTTCTATGGATGGAAAACTAACGCCACACGAAATGATGATTGTTCAATTACATCTTACCACCTATCATGGTGGAAATTATGATGGAACTATATTTATATATGATATAAATTATGTTTATTATTTCTTTATTCTTCATTAATTCCCAATTATATAAATCCTTTATGGTTTCCATAGTGGGTAAATACCATAATCTCATTTTAGGAAGTGTGGACTACCGCCCCCTAAAAGTGATGTAACCCGTTAATGCCTTATATGGGATGTATAAAGGATAGAGTTAATGGTATTATATATGATATTATTCTTTAATTATAATATAACTATGTATCATTATCTTTTAATTCCATTAAAATAAGAAATAGAAATAAAAGTAGCATTCATGCGTACGTACGGCTTACCGTCTCCATGAACAGTGCATTTCATTTCATACCTCCAAATGTTATGTACTATTATAAATACATGTATATACTGAATATATATAATATATATGATATTTAAATGATGAATATAATTCTGGATATAATGTACTATTGACCACATTTACAACCTGTAAATATAAGGTGATAATTTTTTACTCAAGTACCAAATATCGACAAATGAACGCTATTAACTTAAACGATTACATAATGTTTATAACATGGTAATAAGTTATATAAAAGGAATAATAAACTACCAAAAGGTTATTAAGAAAGTATAAAGTAACTTAGTTTATTATTCAAGAGATTAAAAGATGATCGAGTCAAGTCAAACGCGAGGTAAGGGACTTCGTCTCAATCTCTTTTCATTGAGGTATATTTTGTTTTCATACACGACTTTCTTTTATGCGCTATATAAAAACCTTTGACTTTTCAAAGGGAATATTTTTCTATGAATCATTTTACTAAATGACAAAAAGGAATGTATCTTTTAACGGAAGTGGTGACAACGACCTTTCCGCCGCCGCGAGTATTATTTGATCTTTGGCTTCCTCAAAAGGGCGTAATGTTTTCAAAAGAAATAAATACCATATACTCTTTTACGCATTTTTTGTATTGAAAATGGTATTGAAAATGGATTTTCTATGTAAATATATTTGAGTGATATATTGTGATTGAAATGTGGAAATTTTTTCTTTCCTTTATATTTGTTTCATGTCTTATGATTTTATAATGGTACTTGGACAATTGACGGGTGGTTATGTGATAAACAAAATAACGGGTGGTGCCGTGAATACCAGGACTGGTGGTTACGTTATGACCTCCAATGCATTGGGTATGGAAGTCCATCGTATGGCTATTCCATTTAGTTATATATGTGGAAGTCGACCGTATGTTTATTCCATTTAATTATGTTTATGTCCCAAATTACCTTTATATGTAATGTGTTCTTTATATGGGTTTTATGGTAATCTTTTGTTTACAAAAGCGTAAGTAATTATCTTTTATTCTGTGAAGATTATTTACTACTTCATGTAGGTGAAACATATTACTTATGTTAAAGTATTCATAGTTTACTTTTTGTTTTGAAAAACTACCTGTTTTATTTTTTTATGTATCCCTTACTGAGCTTTTTATGCTCATCCCAAGTTTTGAAATGATTTTTATAGGACATAAAGTGGAATAGGGTCTAGGACGGGATCAAGGAAAAGTCATGCCGTCTAAAACATGGATCTAGACATGACTCTTTTTTTCACTAGTTCGTGTTTTGTAAAAAATGGAAACTGAATATAATTTTCTACTTTGTAATATTTTGAAATGTAATAGTTATGGTCTAGCTCACTAAAACTCTAAACCTGAAAAGATCCCCAATGGGAATTATTCATTTAATTCAATATTATGTAAGGTTTAAGGCCAAGTCGTTCTATAAATACTTACCTATGCATGTGCAAGAGAGTTTCCTAGACTTTGGTGACTCGAAACCATGCCAAATCCTTCAACGCACTAACAGATAAATACAAGGAACTTTAACACACATAAAGGAACCAATCTAGGTGCTTCGACACAAAAAGCATAACAAAAACCTCAAATCAAACCAAATCCAGTGACCCGAAACAAGGAGGAACCACACAACGAACCTCAATGCCCTACAAGCAACATATAAAGAACTCATAAACACCAAAATCCTCAAATTTGACATGTGAGAAACAAAGCAAGAGGTGAAATCCTTACCCTGAAACCATACCGACGGTCTAAAACCACCTAAACCGCTTCGCCTCCAGTGTCGGTTGCTGGAACTCACACCAGGGAGTCTCAAGGAATCCTTCGCACGCTGTAAAACCAAAAGAATGCCAAAAATTTGGGTTACCACAAAAACCCCAAAATTCGGGCAAACCAAACGAGCACAAAAAATGGGATGAATCATCAAAGAGAGGGTGGAGGACACATATAAAGACCTTATCGTGGTAGATCGAGTCCTAGGATAATGAAAATTCGAAGAATTCGTTCATAGAAGTGGGAGGTCGCGCGTCAGGTCGTCGCGTGCTACATTAGTTCGGCCGGACCTCTTTGCGCGACTACTGCAGGGTCGGCCGAGGGAGGAGGAGAGAGTGGGGAGGGCCACCGCGCTGGTGGTTCGGCTACTGTTGGGTTGGCCGAGAAAGGATGAGAGGGAGAGGGGGGTCATGCTAGGTTTACAGGCGGAGGGCCTGTGTTCCCCTTACGAGAGAAGGAAGGGGGGGTCTCACCCCCTCTTGTTTTCTAAAAAAACAAAACAAACATAAAATAAAATAAATAATACATAATATAAAAAAAAGAAAAATAATAAATTAACATACAAAATAATAAAACTCGCAATCAAATTATGAAACTCCCTAATAAATTTAAAACACTTAGATGACCATCTAAAACTCCCCATTAATTAAACATTTCAACAAACATTAAGTTATTTCAACGCATTAATTAATTCGAAAATAATTATACCAAGACAATTAATTAAAATACTAAATAATTAATTAATTCCTGAAGCATTAATATATTCAAAAAAGATTAAATATATACATTGCAGATTTTTAATTAAATACTTTTAAATTTTATTTAATTAAATTAAAATCCAAATTTTAAATCTGGATAAAATGCACATCTTGACTCACACCGTCTGAAAAACCATGTGCAGCCTGCGTGCCTGCTACCGGATACCCGGGGTATCCGGCATGGCTGACTCGCATAGTTAAACCTACCGCACATAGTCTGATATCATAGCTTAAAATAGTTCCACAACTGGGAACCTCATTCCGAAGCTCGGTCTTTAAAACGTACCCATTGATAAAAGAAAAGGTTCAAAAACCATCATATTTTATCAGGTTCAAAACACGGGATGTGACATTTTATACACTAAGACCTACCATATAATAAGTATAAGATTATTATAAATCTATTATATAAAAAATAATTTTACATATCGTACCATATTTTTTTTTACTTTTGACATTTTATTTCACATTTATTAATAATTCCTTGTTAAAATAATAGTTCGGATAAAACTGTTTAATTTTTCATGTATGATTTGGATTATAGTTTTGGTTAATTTTACTTAGATAGTAGTTTAATAATATCTGGAATTAGAAAAATTATATAAATATAATATATATTCACTATTTATATATTTATAGAAATCCATTATGTTTAGAGTGAGAAAATAATCTACATCATTCGTTGAGACGGTAGGTACTAGGTACGCATGAGTGTTGTTTCCATTTTCTTGAGAGATTGAATTAAAAAAACTAACTATTAATTCATCATTATTATATTTTTTTCTAACATATATATCATATATATATATATATATATTCTGTTCTAATTACCATACAAATCAAATTAAAATGAAAAATTTGTCTCATCACTTTGTGGAGATGGTTGTTCGCATGTATATACAAGTAATGTTATCATTTCCCAAAAATTATAAGGTAAGAATTTATATGAGGTATTATAAATCCAAAGTTATAATAATTTAATTAAAATTATATAGAAACATTTAATCTAACATTTCATCCAGTTTTTCTAGGTTTTGATTGAAAACGAATTGCATAGGTTCATGAGATGGTAGTCTGTCGTACACACAATCGATGGTTTTGTTTCCCACATTATAATTTAAGATTATATGTAGGTAAAAAAATAACAATAACATCAAAATTATGGAATATAATTATTCTATTATATCATACTATTTGAAAAATAAATTAAGGAGTTATAGTAATAAATAAAATGAAAATTAATGGTTAAGAACCATACCACTTCTTTAGAAATACCGTTTACATGTACATATAAACCCTTCTTAGTAGGGTTTCATATTCAAAATAAGGACTATTGTATGTGGGGATGGAATTAATTAATATATTTGGGTGTTTTTTTTGAATAAAATGTTTTTAGTGGTGTGAAGTGTAAATTATATTTGTTTCTTTTATAAGTGGGTGATAGGACATTCATGGGAGTTTTTAAAAGAAAAAGGTGTTCCCTTGTTATAAACATTCCAAAAGGCTCTAAAATGGATCATTAGTGAACCTAAGTGTTATCAGTTCATAATAGGGTCATAAATTTTCATTTTGTATAATTTTATAAGTATTTTTTTTAGATTTTACCTTTAGAACTCAATAATATCGTTCAAACCTTTACTACGATAATTAATTTTTTACTATTCACATGGAAAAAAAATATGTCAAAATTATTATATAAAATTAATTAATATAATTAAAAATATGTAATATATTTTTCCAAATTAAATTTAAATAAGTTGATATTTTTTAATTCGAAATTGAAGCTCAAAAGTACCAAAAAAATTCCATAGAGAAAATATTCAAAAGTGTAGAAATTTTAAATATAAAAAATCAATATGAAAATGATTGAAATAAAATAAAATTGATGATATACAAAAAAATTAAATAATTTTATTCATAAACCCATCTTAAAATAAAATTTATCCTAAACATTATTTAAATGAAAAAGAATATTTTAACAAAAAATAGTATATTTCAATATTCAGTGAAAAATTAATCATTTTAAAAAACTATAAAAAAATAATCGAAAGATTATTTTTAATTTTGATTAAAAAATGATAATAATTTGTTAAAATAAAATTTTAAAATCTTTAAAAATGTAATTTTATAACTTTTCAGAAAAAAAAATTAACATTTTTTTAGAAAATATATTTTGAAAGTGTATACACACATTAAAATTATTTAAATATTTATCAATATAATTTATTTATATAAATATATCATATTTAATTTTGAAAATTGATTTATCCATATTCATACCACTAACTTTAGCAACAATGTTATAATGGTCTTCTTTAAATAATAATATTAATATTACATTATTATTTTGTTAAAACTCTATATTACATGTAACAAAAGATATTTAGGATATTAATTTTTTTGAAATATATATATTTCTTGTAAACATGGGGTGTTACAATATTAATTTACCAATAATTAATTTACACCCACCCTGATGAGTACACATAATTATTTATTCCCTAATGATGGATATTTAAAACTTTTCCTCATGATTTTTTCTAACCACGGGGTTTCTAATGCTCACACATTTAAACTACTTCCTAAAAAGAAACATTGTTTTCCAAAGATTATTTTCATTTCAATTTACTATAATCAGAAAATATAATATTATAATCAAAATTTTGTTAAAACCACATTTTCCTAAATAAAATCACATTATCTTGAAAACCATATATTCATGCTTTCCATTAAAAATCGACATTTGTTATTTATCGAAATCTCATATAAAGAAAAAATTTATCAGGTAAATGATATAAATATATTTCATAAAATCTAATATTAAATCGAGAATTTAAACATCACATCAATATCAAACATAACAAGGAAGACCACATAACCCTTCTATTAAGATTTCTTATGAACCAATGTTCATAAATCCAAAGAATTAATCCTAAGAAATAAGATAGGACCCCATATCCCGTGCACATTTCATACAGACACATTCCATATTTTCATAACCCCTGATGTGGATCTCGAGCTCAGATTACATGACTTCCATTGATTCCCATGACCACTATTACAATTTAATCTTCCTCGTCTAACACACCACTTCAGATTTATAAAGTAAAAAATGGTTATATGATAAAGTGAAAAACGATTAATGAAAATATGATAAACATTATAAATCACTCGGTCATTCCTTTTAGATAGAAATTATTGAAAATAAGTATTTTCGATCCCAAAAATATATTGTCTAAAACATTTTCTATACAATTTATAATCTAATATTTCATATGAAAATTCCATGAAAACCCAAATAACTCCCCTCCCATAAATCACCATTGCAAATATCCCACCTCCACAGTGGGATAAGTAGATAGAGTGAGAAAATATGAGAGTATTTAATGAGGTTACTATAACAATAATATTTTATATTATAAACAAAATCATCTATAGATAACTCTATCTAATTAATGATTAAAATCCAATTAAATTTTCTTAATTATATTGTCTCTCTATCTCCCCCAAATATTTAGGGTTAATCATTTTTATTCCTTTAACTTATTATAGAAAAATTCAATTGTTCCATATTATTAATTATGTCTCATAATTCCATAGAATCTAATCTCACTAACTCTATTCCAATGTCCACATAATTAAGATCCTATAAATGTCTATAATTTGTTGTCATGTTTTCATGTCAATTAGAATACCTAAATTTTTATAAATATAATAATATTATTTTATATACTTTATTTAAACAACCATATATCAAATAACATAGATTACAGATCGTAACCACAAATTTAATTACTTATTCATAATAATGAATTGAATTCAATATCATTAAGTTTTATTTCAAAAATATTACTTAAAAAAAATAATATCCACCAAATAATTACATTTAGATAAATATCACTTAACTAAATCATCAAATAACTAGATGAGTAAATTAAATTTTTATATAGAAATGAATTTAATAAATAAATTCTATATTATGTCTACATACATTAGTTAAACTCTGAAAATAATAGAAAATTTAGAATAGTTGATTCTAGTGAAATAGATGAGGAAAATGTATCTTCCTCTAATGGATCACACTCTATTCAGAAATGAGATATATTAATTTTAAAATATTTAAAATGGTATAACATTTCTATATGGTCATTCATAAAATATCATTAATTTTGTATCAATTAATGATCTAAACATAACAAATTTAAAATCAAATGAGTACAATGTTATGATTCAAGATGATTAATCAGTGGAAATACATTATATAATTATAAAAAAATGTCTCACAGACAATTATTATTCCATATTTATTATCTTAAATAAATATGAAAAATATTTTTAAACTACTGACTTTTTCAAATATGGAAAATAAATTGTAATTAAATTATTTGTATAGATACGTAAAAAATTCAATTTATTTAGTTTGTGAAATTTTAAAAATTAATATCCTAGAAGTTTTAAATATTGATTTTATTATTTTTGGAATGTAAATTTAATTACACCCCTGTATACAATATGTAAAGATTACCATAGGGTGGTAATTTTATAATCTTTTGAGATTTCTTATTTGCCCTATAGATAAATGATGTTTGTGACATTTCAAAAGTATTTATTTATTTAAGTAATTCTTATTTTTTAAAATTTTCTTGTAATAAATAATGTGTCATATGAATAAATTTGGGTGGTCTAATTCATTTTAAAAAATTTAGTGAATATAAATTCATATATTTATAAAATAATTGAAAAAAAAATTAATTTCATTTTTGAATAATTAGTTTCTATGGAATAATTTAATTGGGTTTAATGAAAGGATTTAATGTAGTGTTACATGTGGAACCAATCTAATTGATTTTTTCTTTAATTTCATCTAAAATCATCAAGAATCTTCCATGATTTTTTCCATGTTGGGTATATAATTCTTAAAAATCTTGGATGACTAGAAAAGAACATTAAAATTTTAATTGTCTTATAGAAATGAAATTGATGAAATTATTATTCTATATAAATAATTTTTTTGATTTTTTACTCTTATTTAAATTAACAATGATGTAATTGAAATATTAATAAGTATGGAAACAGAAATGATTTTAATCTTTATAAATGAATATTATTGAATAATAGAAATATAATGAATAGTTTATGAGACTTTAAAATAATTTATTTGATGTTAAATGTTGATTATAATACATGGAAGAATTTTTTTATATGTTTTTTATGATGAATTTTATTATCTACAATTTTTTTATTAATACCTATACAATATTTAATAATGTATCCAAAATCAAATTTGGGCCCGAAATACTTAAAAATAGAAAATAATTCCTTAGAGGTGAGATTGGTGAAATTTACAAAACATTGTAATGGGTCGTTCTAGTTCAATACTAGACTGTGAAACATTATTTAAAAATGTATATAAGTGTTATTCATGGTTGGGGATAAAGTGTTGGCGATTTACATGGTTATTTTGTTAACTAGGCATTGGGCCACGCTGCATTCTATAGTTAGATTATTTTTCAATATTATGTTTCATGGGTTGGTGGTATTCAACTTGTTTCTTATCACTGTGGCATAGGGTTATTCAATTTATATTGAGTGTCATGGATCCTAATATATATAGGGTATGTGGATAGAGGTTTGAATTGATTGTGGTTATATAACATAAATCTGGAATAAACCCATAGATATCTTCCCAATGTGAATAGATGAAGAGAAATATATGGAAGGATATAGAGAATCTTTTGATTGTGTTAAATAATGTATTTGGTTATGTGATTTCTATGTGATAGGATTGTGATAATTGTGTATTTAAAGTATATCAATATTTTTTAATGAATTTATACCTATGTTTTAAGTTATGGTAGACCTAGATGGGAGTATGATGTATGTTGTGGTGTGATCATGTACCCAGGATCATTGTATTTCTAGTTACCTAGGGTAATCCATAAATGGATAGTGGGGATTTGAATCAATTTTTTATATATGATAATTATTTAAATGTTGTGACTAGTTATATAATAGTCGTTAATTATATGAGGTCGTGGTGGTGGTGGTGGTTTTCATTAGTGATAATGAAACATTTTGAGTAAAGAAGAATTTATAGGGTAAGCAATCAATAATATAGAAAGAGTATATACGGGTGGATATATACCCCACTGATATGGTTATTGGGGGGATATTTCTTCAGGTTAGAAACAAAAAAATCATGTTAGAGTCCACGAAACTAGAAACTTTCCAACAAATATAAGTGGATAAAATGATGAGTATTATATGGGTGGATATCTACTTTTTGATTGAGTTTTTATATAAATTTTTCTTCTAGTGTATTCCATATTGATAAAGGATGTGTTTTGGAGATATTTCTACAACATTTAGTTTATTAGTGGTGGTAGTAGTTAGTGAGGCTTAAATGGGTGGATTTCTTCTTAATAATATTATAATAAGTTCTCTCATAGTGGAAAGCTGCATTTTTTATATATATGGATGTGTAATTATTATTGTATAGTGGTTGTTATGTAAAGAGAGGCGATCATAACATATGATATTTTAGAATGTAATGATTACATGGTATGTAATTGAAGTGGGTAAAATGATATGTCCATGGTGATTATTAATTAATGATTATTATTTTTTATTTATTCAATACACATATGTTCTAGCTTTGTTCATTCACAAGAAAACATAAAATTTTCAAGGTGGTTGCTAATATATATATGTATATTCTCACATTTACTCTATATATACTCTTTTTTATATCAACATGATAGAGTTAGTGGTAGTTGGAAGAAACCATAGCTCTAGAAATAGTTGACTTAGTGATGGTGGTAGATTAAATTATACAATACTGTAGGGATATAGGATTTCTTAGACCTTGTGGTTATCTTTCCATTCTACATTACCTATTTATGAAATGCATTGAAATGCAATATTTATGTATTTCTTATGGGGATAAATTGTAGTATTTATGGTAATGTGATGTTTTCATTTATAAATGGTAAATTCCTTCCATATATGAGTGATGTTATACATATTTATAGTCTCTAAACCATGTAATATTATATGTGGGCATTTGGGGTTGCACACGAACTCATTATGAGCTTATATAGAGCACTTGTGGGGGTGTTTCATGGTGAAATTGTATCCCATACATTGTTAAAAGGATGTGGTTTGGAGAAAGAACTTGTTAATAATTTCATGTGTTTTAATGAAAAAATAAATTACATATACAGTGTATATTATATGAACAAGAGATAAAATATAGAATATAATGGGCCCCATATGATGTAATCAAGGAATTTATCAACTAGTTATAAACACTTTCATTCTAACATGCTATCTTCAAAGAATTAGAATAGGTGAGTATTCATGACACATATTGTTTCACGTAATTATTATTATGAATTTTTTGTGCTTATTGGTAATTCCATCCCACCTTTAACCCTTTTACCTTATATGCTTATTTATTGAATTTACCAGAATCTCCCTTAACCCAATAGTCTTGTCGCTTCACTTTGGGGTCCTAAAATATCATCTCTAAATGTTTAAAATTGGTAAGAATTCATATATTAATTCAATATTCTTGAATGTATCATTCGGTCAAAGAAAAATATTATTTCATGACATAGAAAAGTTCACTCATGGTACTTGGTCATTGAAGTAGTGTTCTATAGTAAGGTTTCTAGATCCTCAACAAATTATCATATGCTATTCACTAACTGATGATCATTATTTCTCTTTTTCCTAATTTCAATAATATATCAACTAATTTATATCTGCATTATTAATATGGGACTATTATTTCCACCTGAATTGTGATCCCCCTTCCATAGTGATCTAGGTTTCTTTTCTAGACATTACCCTCTATTTTCAAAACCCTGTAATTCTTAAAATTCATTGTAATATTATTAGAAAATTTTTAGATTTTTATGAAATATTAATGCACTTGTGTCACCATATATCTTCTTGGGAATGTGTAGAGGTTGATGTATCCAAACCCTAGTTGAATTAGTGTGGATCAAAATAGAAATTTTATTTAGATTCTACCAGATCATGACTTGACTCCTGGTTAGATTATTAATCCCTATGATTCTGGATAGTTCTCCACTAGTATGAGTTTCATTGTCCAATTAATTTGGGGGTGTCAATTTTCAATTGATTCATATTAGGATATGATGGTAAGGTAAAGGGTAGTGATCTCTGTAATCTAACAACAAATTGAATTTATAGTATACGTGAGGCTGGACCAAGTCAAGTTGTTAGTGTGATTACTTGTCCACAAATTATAGTCTCATAATATTTAGTATCTAGTTGTGGTGATATTTTTCTATGTAAGGAGTTTTCTTAAACAAAAACATGAGATACCATTCAAAATACCACTTTGGATATGGTTAACCCATTTCTAGACTCTAATGGCCAAAGGGTCATCAAAATTCAAGAAAAAGGTGTCTCAACATGGATGTGAACATATTAATTTTTTAGTGATGAATACAACATCTCATTCAAAAGTTTAGATGGTTCAAAAGGAGGTGGGGTGGGGTCAAACATCTCCCTACAGTCTAAGGGATAGGGGAGAAATGTCTGGTGGCCCTTATTGCAATAATTGTTCTTATATGGACCATCCAATAGTGAAGTTGTTGGGGTGCAGGTGATGAATGGTGAAGTTAGTTCAATGTGGTGTTATTCTCTAACTAGGACTTTGGATATTAAATGGAGTTGTCTAATTTTCTTTCTTCTTAATATATTTAATGAATTTGGTGAATATTATATGAAAAATATAAACATGTAAAAAAATTAATTTAAACGGAAGAGAAAATAGATTATTTGTAAGAATCTAGAGGATGAAGGAACATAGTGATGTAAACATGGGTGTTCTTATAAATCTAATAGGA
This sequence comes from Viscum album, assembly GCA_963277665.1. Lineage (NCBI taxonomy): Eukaryota > Viridiplantae > Streptophyta > Magnoliopsida > Santalales > Viscaceae > Viscum > Viscum album. The sequence continues at coordinate 1,103,535,046 of OY728133.1, forward strand.
AAATAGTATCTGATCTCACAAAAACTGACTCAAACTATGAATAAAAATCATAGGTTGAATTTTTTATTATTATATGTAAAATTTTGCGTAAAGAAAGTACATGTACCATATAGGAAAAACAATTCATGGGTGGTTAGCGGTTCGCGATAGGATGATCAGAATGTGGTGGAGGTTGTACCAAATAAATGATTTGGTAAATATTTGATTATTGATTTTTGTCGATATCATTACATATATAAGAATATCCAATACCACCGATTAAATAAGATATCAAATATCAAGAGAGAACATTTTTTATCTAGAAATTCGGCAAAGTTTGAAAGATTTTCCTGAGGGATAATTCTGTGAAGGACTAGGTGGTTAGCACGAAAAAAATTCCACTAAAGTTTTTTTTAAGATACTGTATCAGGAAAAAGGACGTCGTACGTGGAAGAAGAAAGAGTGTTATGCAACTGGTTAGTGAAGACAGTCCAAGAATAGAGAACAGTTCACAGATGTAGGGTTATTCCCTGAGGTAGTACGCGAACAGAGAATAGTTGAAGGATGCGAGGGTTTTTGCAAAGGTCGTATGTGATAGAGAAGGCGAAGGTGGTCTATGGGCAAAGGGATGTTCGTGGAAGAGGAAGTGGTATGCAACGGAGGTGTTCTGTATACAAAAACTGGAACTCAATACATGGGAGAGGAAGGTGGTTTTCAATTTGACCAAGGAATCTTTTGAAAGCTTCAAATCAGTTTGTCAATGTTTTTGTCATTTCCTAGAAGTACTAAAGAATGTGGACTTCATCTACGTGTGAAAAAGGAACATAAACAGTGCATCTACATATATTTGATGATGTAGAAATTAATGAAAATTAATGTAACTACATGTCTATAAACTATGTTTCACCTACAATTCAATAAGTTGTGTTTGGAATCCTTACCAAGAGTAGTGTGTATAGGAAGAGGAAGACGGTGACCCTTTCCCCTTGCAGTGAGCCTGAGAAAGAGGCATAGGGAGTGACCCTTTTGAATAAAGTGAGAATACCCAAAAACTTGTAATTTCAATGAGTTTGGGCATAGAAGATCTAGCCTTAACATTTTACTCCTTATTAGTATTGATCCTTAGTGAATTTGCTACATTGGAACACTACCTTTGTATACTACTGGGATTTATCTTTGTGAGGGTGAACCAAGTAAATATTATTGTTTCATGTGCATGATTTCATTTATGTTCATATATTTCTATAGGAGGGAGAGATAATTTAGTTTTTCCTATTGATGAAACAATATATGAAAGGAAAAAAGTTTTAATTTTTCATACCCTGATTCAACCCCCCTGCCCTCAAGGGTATTTGACCTAGTGGACCTGACAATGGGTATTAGAGGAAAATGTTGAAATTCAGTGTTTCTCTCTCATAAAGAAGAAATATATGTTGTCCTTCATAAAGGAAATATGATCATCGACGGAAATAATTTTCAACTATGGATGAATCGAATGCAACACTACTTTCGATCTGTATAGATGGATGCCTTCACAACATCTATGCATGAAATATCAGCTGAAATTAATTGTTTTACTTTATCATAATTTGAATGAAGATAATAGGATGTTGATGAAAAAGGGATCAATGCTTTAGGGGGATCCCTATCAAATGTAATTTATACAAAGGTGATTTTCTATAAAACATCACCTGAAATGTGGGAAAAATTATTGATCAATTATGAGGGTGAAACCATAGTCTAAGAAGAAAAGCATCAGGTTTAATAGAACAAGTATGAGGATATCAAAATGAGTTCCAATGAGACTGTTGATGCATTCTTCAAGAGGATTGATATTATTATAGAAGACATATAGGTTCATGGAGAATTCATTGAAGATATAAATAATGTTAAACATATCTTGATGAAACATCCACCTTGGTTCTATCCGAATGTTTTAGTGTTGGAAGAAAAATACCTGAAAAAGATGACACTGGAAACCTACACAGTACCCCTGTAGAAAATGAAAATAAAGAAAATGATGAAATTCACCAAAATATGTATTCATCAAATGTGAAAGGGAGGATAAGTAATTGGAGTAGGTTATTCAAAAAAATAAGTTGCTTTCAAAAGAGCATAAAAGTTCAGTATAATATGAGGTAGAAGATATGGAGGACTGCATGGGTCATAAAATAGATGCTTTTGTGGAATTTGTTATAAATTCATTAATATGAGAGAAATGTGATAATGAAGAATGATAATTTAAGGGAAGAGTTAATCTTCTGGATGAAGTAGAAGCTTCCCTAGAAGAGGAATATATTTTGAGATCCAAAACAAAGAAAGCTATCAATGTTGATCGTTATGCTGAAATCATTTTGCAGTAAAATGTTGAAGAGAATTTTGATTTGAATGAAAAAAATTGATAATTTGAGGTCTTCAATACTTGAAAGATCAGAAAAGGTGGTTGGGTACAAACTCAAAATCGATGAAAAGAAAATAGAAATTTATAGTTTGACTAAAACTAGAAAGGATAAAACTAAACAAATCAAAGAAATATAAGAGGAAGTCATCAGTCTGTGAGAAATAGTTAAATATAAAGAGAAATAGTTAACTCTAGGTCTCACATAATAAATTAATATCATACAGTAAAACAAGAATATTATATTTGAGAATAGTGGTTTATTAGAGCAGAAGCAACAATCAACTCTTTATTATAATGAAGAAATGGGGGCTTGTTATAAAATATAAAGTAGTTATAGTTCAAGTCAGACGATAAGATTACACTCTAAGAATGATGATTTATTTGGGTATGAAGAAGAATCATAATATTCAATGAACCCAAGGTAGAACTAGTGGTGCATCATTTCCAAACTAGAATGTACCTCACATGAGATGCTATTGTTGGGGTAGTATGGGACACTCTCAAAAAGTATGATCCATAGAAAAGAGGTACCAAGGGAAACAAGACCAACCAAGGTGGTTATATAGAGCTCAAAATTCTATGTCATTATTTGATGGTCATTGTTTCAGGTGTAAAGGACTCAAACATATGGAAATATATTTCACATCAATAATGCAGTGGAATGTGCGGAGGTAGACTGAATTTGTTCATAAAAAGCAGTCAAATATATCTTAAAGATAGATAAAAATTCAAAATAAATTTTCATTTAAGAAGTCTGAAGCCATATCTTCTTCTATTGAGAAAGATCATGATTATCATTCCATGTCATATATAATTTCAAATACTTGGGAAAAAATAAAAGCATAGAGCAAGCAGTGGTTATAGAATTTGCATTCAACGAAATAGATCGCCCTGGGATATGGATCATTGATAGTGGATTCACATCCCATATGATGGTAAATATGGATCTAGTGACCAGAATTTAGTATGAAAAAGATAGTATTGTAACATTTGTCAATAATGTGGGATTGAAAATCATAGGTTTAGGAAAATCCATGTTTGAAGGAAAAGTCATGAGACAAGTATATGTCTTAGTTGTTGAAGGGCTTAGTCACAACTTTCTTATTGTTCGTCAATTGTGTGACTCAATACATTCTATATGTTTTTTCCAAAAACAATGTATTATCAAATAAAAGGATTGTGCTTATGTGTTTAATGGAAGGCGTAGAACAGAAAATATCAACCTCATGAGTGGAGAAAATAATTCCAAAGATGAAGAAAACAAATTATGGCATAAGTGTCATGGAAACATAATCCAATAATCCCTAGATGATATGGTGAAATATGATGTAGCTCAAAATCTCCCTAGATTATCTGTTGATTGTACTCATATATGTGATGCCTTTCAATAATGTAAGATCATTCAAAAGACATAAAAGGTCAACAAGATTTCTTGAGTTGCTGCATATTTATGTGTGGTAAAATTTCACCAAGGGATATTGAGTGATGTTGATATTACGTTCTCTTCATTAATGATTATAGAAGAATGAAATTGGTATCAATAATCTCCCACAAATATGATTTATTCAATTGGATTACAGGATATCGACAAGAATGTGAAAAAATGCTTGGTTATAAAATCTAGGCATTTCTAAGAGATAATGGAATAGAGTACACCAATATCCACATGGATGATTATCTAGATAAACATGGGATATGACATAATGTTTCAATAGTTATAACTCCATCGCAAAATGGGGTATTTGAGAGAATAATTGAATTGTGAACAACATGGAAAAAACAACGATGATTGAGAAAGATTACCCAAATATGTTTTGGAAAGTGGCAGTGATGATAACAGTGTATATATCAAATAAATCCTTGTTATACCCAAAAGAAGAGAATACTCCATATTAGATATGGTATGGAATGGATCCATCATTGAATTTCATTCAAGTATTCAGAAGTAAATGTTCCATTTTTAATATGGAGAAACATAGAAAGTTTGAATCATGTGGAGATGAAGGGATATTTCATGTAAACTCAAAGAAAATAAAATCATATAAATTCTTTAATAAGCGTTTGGGAAATATATTTGAAATTCATGATGTGATCATAGTGGAGAATGGGAAGAATCTTAATCATATACAACATCAAACTCAGGAGGGTAGTGATGCAGAGATAAGCAGGTCAGGAAACACTCTAGCTCTAGAGGTATATTCAGAAGAAGAATCAAATGATTAAAATAAAATAGTGTCTACCCAGTGACTAGTGAGAAGCTTCAAATTAATAGGCAAAACATAATTTGTGAATTGACAGCACAAGTGAAAACAAGGAGGATGAAGTCTCTACAACAAGCATCATTCTTATCATAAGTGGAGCCTAAATTATTTAACGAATCTGTTGGATATGAAAATTGGGTTCCGGTAATGAATGAATAGCTTGACCAAATTGAGAAGAACTAGGTATGGGAAATTGTTTTGAGACTAGAAAACAAAAATTTCATCAGAAAAAAATGGTTCCTTCACAAAAAATGAATAAATAAGGTGTTTTTATTTGAAAAAAAATCATGAATGGTGTGCAAAGGGTACTCTCAAATAGTGGGTATTGATGTTGATGATACATTTTCACCTATTACAAGACTAGAGAAAATTAGATTATAGTTTTCCATAGTAGATAAAAGTAAGTTTAAGGTCTCTAAATGGATCTGAAGTCAGCATTTTTAAATGGAGTTATTAAAGAAGAAGCATACCTTGTGTAGCCAGGTTGTTTTCTCATTCATGAAAATTACAATTGAGTTTGTTAGCTAGAGAAGGCTCTATATGGGTTGAATCAAGCACCAAGATAGTGGTATTCAATGATTGATCAGTTTTTAAAAAAACATTGTTTTCATAGGGGTGAATTTAACTAAAAATATTATTTCAAAATTGACAATGGTCAAAGGATAATGGTGTTAGTTTATGTCAATGACATAATATTTGGGGGGATTAGATGAAGCACAATGTATAAATTCTTCTAAATGCATGAAAAGATAGTATGAAATGTTGATGTTTGGTGAGATGATGTTTTTCCTTGTCTTATAGGTGACATATGGAAGGAACCAAACATTTATTTCTCAATCTAAAAATACCAAGGAGTTTTTTAGAAGGTTAGGAATAGATAATTCCTAGGAGATATAAACTCTGGTTGCTACTCAACTGAAAGTTTTTATTAATGGTGATGGAAGGGAAGTTAAAATCACATAATAGAAAAATAATCATTGAAATATTTCTATACATGATCGCATCAAGACCTAACATTGTATTTTCCATAGGCCAAGAATCAACGTATCAAAGAAATCACAAGGAAATACACATGATTGTAGTGAAAATGTTACATCACTATATCAAAGGAACAGTTGATTTTTGTTCGATTTATAATGAAAAATCTCAGCCGAAGCTATTGGGATATACAAATGTAGATTGGGCTAGGTCATCAGTTGACAGGAAGTCATTGTTAGGAGGTTCTTTCTATCTTGGTGGATTGGGTATTTCTTGGTTGATCAAGAAAAAAGATTGAATTTCATTGGGTATTGTGGAAGATGAATATATTGTTGCTACTCAAGCATGCACACAAATATTGTGGATGAAGTGGAAACATGATAATATTGGAATTGATGTGAAATATTTGATCGGAATCCATTTTGATAATTCAAGTCCAATAAATCTTAACAAAAATCCATTCCATCACACAAGGAAATAGAAAATTGAAATAAAATATCATTTTATCAAGGGGAAGGTGCAAAAAGGGCATGTGATATTTGAGTATATTCCTACAGAACATCAAGTTATAGATATTAATATGAAGGCCTTAACCAAAGAAGAATTTTAAAGGCATCAACTGGCTTTAGGAGTTTAGTAGAATTCGAGCACATGAAAAAGTGTGGATGTGGAACCCCCTCTCCCTGAGGTATGATGTGTTTTTCCCTATTGTAATTATATGTGTTCTTTACCCTGTTGTAGACAATCATGACAAGCCCTTCTAGTTCGTTGACAAAGTGGGATAAAGTTTGACTATTCCTGGGGAGAGAAGACGTAGGGAGAAGTTGTTATTTGTTGTAGAAAGATAGGGGAGGTTGAAGCTGAGATAAATCTAGTTAGGGGGTTATAACAAAGGGGGAGAATTAAATCTGATTAGGGAAGATGTGTTCAATTGAATATTACATATCACGACAGTTGAGCCTGTGATGAAAGAATTTTATAGATATCAGTATGGTATCAACAATTGGTGATTATCAATGGAGTGATTCATTAATGAACATTCCATTATACTATTTTTTCTCAAATCGATCTTGGCTCATGTGGGATTATAGTATATGTTGAGTAAAACCTTGATCGCTATTGTTTTCACATGAAGTGAATAGTGGTTGGAGATGGAATGATATTTAACGAGATATCTAAATGAATAAATTTGTTATGATAAGAGTTGTCAACAAGCCCAAGGAGGAGATTTTTGGGGAAAAAATCCCTCGATGTGTGCTCTAGGTTTTTTTCTGTTGTTGTTGTGTTTGTTCACAAATCCAAATGATTGCAAATGAGAATGGATGGTGTTTTCTAAAGACAGGTTTTGAAATGTGGCATAGTTACTCTGGGTTTTCCAAATTAATGGGCCTCCAAATCTGGAGTTTGAGGTTGGAAAAGGAATGATATCTTCATAGGAGTGAATGATGTGAGTAATTTTGATAAAAAATGGAAAAGGATGAGAACCGAATACCATAATTCATGGACCTCATAATGTGTTCCTGGAACGATATGCAGAACAGTGGGAATGGTACGCTGAAGCGGCTCGTGAAACTGGAAATGGTTCACAATGATAGTTTGTGGAAAAGGTCATACGGTATAAGGAAGGATAGAGGACTCTAGATGGATGATAATTCGTAGAAGTATGTATCCATCATAGAGGAAAAAAGATTTTACACAGACCCAATAAGAGAAATTATTCCCGGGATGCTTGCGGTTCGCGGTAGGAGGATCGGTATACGGTGGAGGTTGTACCGAATCACTGATTTGGTAAATCTTGGATTACCGGAATTTGTTGATAATTTTTTTATATAAGAATCATTAACACCAATGATTATAGAAGAGGTCAAATATTATTAGAAAATGTCTATTTTATCTGGGAATTTGGCAATGTCTGAAGGATTTTCATAAGTTATAATTCTGCGAAGGCAGAGGTGGTTCACACAGAATAAATTTAGCTGACGGTTTTTGTGGGAGACTCTATCCTATAAAGGATGTGGTATGTGGAGGAAGAATGCATGGATTGAAGTTGTTTAGTGAAGTAAGCCCACGAACAGTGAACAATTTGTGGATATTGGGTGATTCGCAGAGGTAGTCTGTGAATGGAGAATAGTTCGCGGACATGAGGGGTTTTGCATATATGGTACGCAATAACGAAGGAAGAGATCGACCATGGATGAAGGGAAGTTTTCTTATGCGGAAGTGGTTTTTGGATGAGGTGTTACACCTACCAAACCCAATACACATTATGTAGGATATGAAAGTGGTCAGTGATATTCATATGAAATCTTGTGAAAGCTTCAAATCATTTTGCGAAATTATTTTATGTACAAATAAGTACTTAGGAAGATTGACATCATATATGGATAAAAAAAATTCAATAGTGAATCTACCTATAGTTAGGGATGTAGGAATTCATTCAAATTAATCGACCTATATGTCCATAAACTATGTTTGACCTACATGTCGACAAACTGTGTGTGGATTCCTTCCTAAGAGCAGTGAGAATAAGAAGAGGAATATGGTGACCCTTTCCACCGGTAGTGAGCTATAGAAAGATTCATAGAGAGTGACCCTTAGGAATGTAGTGAGAAGACCCTAAAATTGGTAAAGGAAATGATTCTGGGTGTAGAATATCTTTCTCCAAAATTTTATACATTATTGGCATTGATCCATAGAGAATTTGGTATGTTGGCACACCATCATTGTATACGCCTTGGATGTAGCCCAGTGATGGTGAACCAAGTAAAAATTGTGGTGTCATTTTCATGATTTGATATCGGTTCGTGTATTACTATAAAAGGAAGAGAGAATTTTGTTTTTTCTAACAATGAAACAAGACAAGAAGGGGAGAAAGTTTTAATCTGTCATACCCTAATTCACCCCCCCCCCTCAGGGTATTTGACCTAGTGGACATAAAAAAATAAAAATGATAGGATTGGATTTTTGGTATTTTTCCAGCAAACAAAGGGTGAGATCTAGGATAAAGAATCACTATTCGAACCAACCCAAACTAAGGTTCACTAGATAAATGAAAAAAAAATTATTTCTTATGTATCAAATAAATCTCACAAAAAATACTTTGTTCAATTAAATAATCAATATGTAACATGTCGATGATAACTAGAATAAGATACAGGAAGGTTGGAGGGAGTTTAAATATTCATTGAGGGACCAAGTTGTTTTGAAAAGAAAACTCATGAAACTAATGATTCCAATGACCTTTTTGATTTGAGTCAAGGTGATGTTTATGAATTTTTGGTAAAATATATCTCAAATATTAAAGTAATGTGTTAATGAAAAATGAATAGGTTTCGGTAACTACATACAATTTCTAGATGCTTATACACGCCAAAGAAATGATAATTGTAGAGGCAATGGAAATAAATTTATCAATTGAGGAGGTCAACAAATTGTATGATGGATTACATCAGGTCGATATAAAAAATCACTGGTCATCGATCAATACTCAATAGAAAATTCTGATTTACGCTTTCAATGAAGGTAATATTATAATGGAATTGTACTATAAGACATGTTAGAAAATGGATAACTTCTTTAATGAATTATTAAAGATTAACTACATATGAATGACATTCCTATATACATGATCTTACATAAGGGTCATGGAATTAATTTCCTTATATGTTTATAGAAATATTTGGTGATGTCCTATAATGATTAATCACTTAGTTTTTTTTTGTCTTTTGGTTCATACACAAACTCATAAAGTGACTTATTTAAAAATAAAATATTTAATTTCTAGGTATTTAATTAATGATAATGTGATATCAAACATGAGTAGGTATAGAAAACACCTGAGGGTGTCCATTTTATGGTAGACATAGATGATGTAAACAATGTGAATATTACTAGTAGTGAGTTATATAAGTATAATTTACCCAAATACGAGGGCTATAAAACAATTATTAACATTTAGAATACGTTTTAATCTATATGTTCATCTAATTTAGATGGAATTTATGTAATTTGTTTCATTAGTGGTGAGTTTCTAACAATGTGTGATTTATTAGCTGTGAATACTAGTCTTGGGTGATCATGATATTCCTATAATCAAATAGATTTTATTTTCATAGTTCTTCATATAGTGTTTTTATCATAGACTCTTAGGCTCAAGATTTATTAAGGGAAATTGCTCATAACAAATATGGGGTGTGATTTTTATGATTTTGGTGTGTGGAATATATATTTAAGTCATGTTCACATTAATTAAAGATGAATAATAATTTTATACCAGATAATTTCTATAGATTTCCAAGGCATAATATTCAGAGGTATTTAGGGATATTTACTTTGAGATATTTTATAAAGATATTGGAATCATTTAAGATAATGTTTTTTATTAAAATTAGATATTTACTAAGGATTTCCTTGAATCCCATATCTCATAGTATAACTATAGTTGAAAATTATCAATTTTCGATACAATCTATTTTTGTAGAATTCAATGGGAATCAGTTTGTGGATAAATATCATTTCATTTATGTGGATTGTATCATTCCATCAAGTGGGACCAACAGATTTCAATGTTTCCCTTATTGAGGTATAGTCGATTGTTAGGTAGGATTCCTATATTTTTAGTGTTGTTATTATAGGATTTAGAATTGTGTGTGAAACACCCTAGACCCACACTTCCGAGTCCCATGCTAAAAACTCTTTCATTAATCAATTATTTAATAAAGACTGATAAAAACCTATCCTTATTTATAATATTACAAAAATTTATTAATTACATCTCACAATAATTACGTAATCCCATGAATGTAAGGTTTAGTTTCTTTTAGTATTAGCACCCATTAATTTCTCACCCTAAAATGATTTCTTTCAATATACTAATATTTGTTATTTATGTCTTCATCATTTCCCAAAAATAATCTATACATAAAATTCTCTAGTTAATATAGACCAATAGTTAACTTCCTTGGGGGATATACAAAAAAAACATTGTTACTTTTTGATATAAAATTTTATTAATATTCATTCATTCTTTTATTTCATGCATGTTGTTTTTCTAAGAGTCCCTTGTCGATTTCATGAAGAGTAATATTCATCTTCGGTTGACATATAGTGTAGAATGTCAGATATATTCGGTTATATGGTATTTCCTTATTTCCTCTCAAAAAGGAAACCAAATGAAGGGGTGAGATCAATTTCTCATTAATTGAAAAACTCATCAACTTTTATTCAATAATTTGATGAAAAAAATATGAGAATACAAGGAAAGGGAGAAATTTATTACTAAAAAATCACAAAGTAGTAAAAATTTTCCATGAATCATGATAGAATGTTATATATTTTATAATGGAAAAACATATACCATGGAGAAATAGAATGTAATAATGAGATGAAAAACATTATCCTTAGATCTTAATCCTAGTAATATGACTTTGAAATACGCTATTACCTTGTAACATAGCATAATAAATAATTTTAGTAGAAATATTAGCGTATCAAAATTATAAAATTGTGAAAACAATAGCCCACACTTCATGTTATGAATAAAAAAATTCATGATTAATATAGTGAAAAAATTTAATTACCATTCTATATATTATGAGTAATAAAAATTCCCACACTACATGTTTTGAATAAACAAAATTCCCATGCTTGAAATCCTTATCACATGTGACATCAAACTATAATTAATATGTTCTTGGATGAAATAGGATATTAACTATAAATCATCCATACATATGAGTTCCAATTGAAATATTTTATTTATTAAATCATAATGACACCATGTAAAGGAAATGTGTTTCATTCATCACATAATATATAACCCGTGGAAAGAATTTGGGTTAATCAACACTTCTAGATATTATCCCTATAATTTTTCTCATGCATGTAAATGGTTGATACCCAAAAAAATCACCCAAATATAGTATTTTAAAATATAATTTAGAGGAAGTTTCAAAAAAAATAAGTCCCAATGAATGAAAACCATCATATATCAAGTGTAAAATTGAATCCAAATCATAAAATATCTTTTTGAAAATTCTTTTGTCTTTGGCATAAAAGATGATGCTATGGTAATTTTGATAACACAATTTCTAAATGTGAAGTTATATTTTTTGAAATATAATTACATTATAAAATATTTTCACGGGTGTATCCTTTAAAAAATTAATTATTTCATAATTATGAAGATAATCCATCTTGAAAAAAGTTAGTTTTAAGAATAATATTTCAAATAGAAGCAATGAAAAAAATATTGTTTCCAAAATATTAAGAGAATATTTTGGAAAAAATAAATTTTCCAAAATATATAGAACCTCAATAATAGATCTTTGAATTAAAATTATGTTTATCAAAATAAATTTATACACTAAAAAACTATTTATTTTGGGTGGATATAAAATCACCCTTTTAATATTTTGAAATATCATTTTTGACAACTCACATTATAAATACAGTTAATAAAACATACTTTTGGTCATTTTAAAAGGGTAATATGAAGGAATCATGTGATAACACATAATTAGTTTTTAAATATATAAATGATAAATTTGGAGAGAAAAGAAAATATGGACATGGAGGAGAATACACTGTTAAAGAGGATGAAAATAATTCATAATGATGAAATAATTTTTGAAAGAATAATTCATCAAGGTAAAAGATGTGTATTTACAAGTGATATTACTTTATTGATAAATATAAATTGGATTAAAATATAATATCATAGTGGAATTAATCAATATCGGAATAAATAAGTCCTATAATATTCAATTTTACATAGTGAAAGGAGTTAAGTTTAAAAAAACCTTTTGACCTTGGTATCCTATGAATTGAAATCTATATAAAGAATGAAAATGTTATTTATGATTAAATTCCTTGAATAACATGAATATGGTAAAATAAATTATTTGGGTAGTAATAAATCCATATAAAATATTTAATAGTAAACAGTAACAAATATGTCATTAGAAATTAAATTTAAGACACAAAACACTTACCTTAATTCATGATTTATAGTAAAGAATTGGAATATCATATATAAATATTTATCATAACACCCTATTGAAAAAAAAATATTAATATCAATAAAATTTGTTAACTTCCATTATAATTATTCTCTGTATAAATATTGGTTTTTTATTATCTATTTTCAATGTCGAGTTTTAGTTATCTTGATCATTTTGAACTAGTTTCATAATAGTGGTGTTTTTATCATTATTCTAAAAACATTCATTGTTATTAGATATCAAAAGGTAATAGAATTTATTTTTTATTTTATTTTATAAATTTATGATTTCATCCTATGAATTTATTTAGTCATGGTTCTTTTATATAAAATTTGTGACAAGCATGTTTCGATGAACTTTATCAAACGTATGAAAATATCATAATTAATGAGTTAAATATTAACTATACAATTCCCAAGAAAAAAGAAAATAACAATTTATATTTTTATATTATATATAATTTTTAATTGATTTCATGTATTCATATAATGAATTATTTTATAGAATTGATCATGTAGGTGGTTAGACCGACCCAAACATGGAAATGTCAAAATTAATTGATAGTTATGATTATGAAAGTAGTTTGTTTTTTAATGATATCCATATTACATAAGAATAATGATATTATATGTATAATATTATAGGGATGAATCATATTTTAATATATTTTAATAAAAAATAAAAAAACTAGACAGAACACGAGATATATTACTTCATGGTGGTAATAGTCCACACAATTCACAATTAACATATTTATTTCTTGATGAATGAGAGGGAAATAATATGGATTATAATTATAATTTTAATAATAATAATAATTTTATTATATATTTCACTTTTAATCTACAATTAAACTATAATTACTAATGAATATAGACATTGTTTAAAAAAAAGTCTTTGCTTTATGGATGCTTTATTCCACACAATGCACAAATACCAATTTCATTTTTTAAAATAAAAAGGGTAATAGTTTTCAATTGTTATTACCTTAGTATATAATATATAACTATAAAGACAATATATATTTATTTATAAAATAAATAGAAAATTATAATTTAAAAATTAATATGGAAAGTAAAATATTTTAGAAAAAAATGAGTAATAATGTAGAAATTCTAGTGTTTTCCCTAGAGGATTATTCATAAATGGAGGTATTAAAACAATATATTATGATCGGAGGTTCACATAAAAGGTACCTAATTATTGGGGAATTAAAAATATTCATATTTAAAATAGGTAACCATATTCTTTGGGTCATCTAGAAGGGGTGGTGAGAGAACCATTTTATAAGTGGTGAGAATGGATTTTTGTAAATATTTCAAAAACATATAATGGGGAAAACGTACACTTAATGAAGACTCAAAAATAAATAATAATGTAGTGGGTGATGAGATAAGGTCAAAAATACCTCAAAAATTAATTTTTAAACATTTTTAAAATAATTTTCTATTTCATTTATGCATAGAATTTTCATTATTACCATATTTTGTTTTACTATAGAGTCTAATTTTTATCTATGTAAAGTAATTTTAATGTATAAAAAAAGGAATCCTATTAAATAATTCAAACCAAAATATTCTAAATAATAAATATAAATTTTCGTAGAAAATTTATGTGTAATAAAAATTGATTTTAATATTAGAGCATGTAATGACTAGGATCCCATTATTAGACAATGTTTTGATTTTATTTTTAAATTTATGTGTGTGAAAAAATTATTAATGTTTTCATTTTTGTGTTATAAAATTTTTCATTTTAGAAAAAATATGTTTCTTTTAAAAAAATCCAAAAATTAATTTTTCAAAACTAATATTTAACTAAAATAAAAGATTAAATATATTTTTTATTAAAAAATAATTCTTGAGTTTTTAAAAATATGTTCTCTAAATTCATAATTGTAGTTTTAAATGTAAATTTTTACTAATTAAATACATATTTGATCCTAAAAAATATTTTATAATTATTTTAGTAATATTTAATTCAGTATATAGTCATTTATGATTTAAGTAAAAACTTCAATTTTATATATTCTCAGTAAACTCGATTATTTTTGAAAGAATCAAAAAACACCTTAGAAGAATATTAATATGTAGATTAAAAAAACTATTTTGAATTCATAAAACATAAATTTTAAATTTTAATTTTATCTTTTACATGAAAATTAAAAATATAAACATAAATTTTTAATGACATTTTTTAAAATGTTAAGTGTTTTAAATATTATATTATTCCAATTACTAACCAAAATGATGTTAATATGTTAATTAATATGTTGAAATATTATCAAAATAATCTTTTATAATTGATTCATTTAATTAATTTAGATAAAATACACATAACATTTAAAAAATAGTCATTTTACAAACAAAAATCATTTTTAATATAAAATCATATTAATTATTTAACAACTAAATCTATGAAATTTTAGTTGAGTAATATCCTTTTATTTACTAACTGTTTTATTATTATTATGTTTTCTTGATAATATTCATCTAATATATGAAAATTAATTTTACATTAGTGTTGTATGTAGAGAAAGATATCAAACACATTATATTTATTTAAATGAAATATATATATTAAAATCTCAGGTGTTACATCCCCCCCCATGTTAACGAAACTTTGTCCTCACAATTTTAATTTTAATTTAGTAATGAAAATATGAAATGGTGTTTAAAATATATATGTGTATCATGTTACTATTTCTAGTGGGATATTATCCTTATAAACATTGGAAGTATATAAATTTTCTTTATAATGGTCTTATACCTATCATTTACTTTTTCTCCAAACATTTCTACCAACTCCCTATTTTTATTTGGGATCAAAATCCAAATTATATAATTTTCTTTTAAATGTTGTTCATACTCATACATGCATTTATAGTATACCATAAGTTGATATGAAGTATTATTCAATTATACCAAATAATTTTTCATTTATATAATGGAGACCAATCCATTTTTTAAATCACATTAAATTCATATAAATGATTGATAATAATATTTTCATAATTACTGTTCATATAAAAATCATCAGGGGATAAAATAAAAAAAATATTATTTCTATGATAATAAAATCATTGAGGAAGTGATTAATTGATCTTCAAAAACATACCATATACCCTTGACCTAAATAAAATAATTCATATGAAAATATAGAATTGTGGATAAGTATTCCTTAATAATCACAATCCACTTTGGTGGTTTTGATTGGAATGAATTTCCCATGTTCCCTAAGTTTAGGGGGATATTGATACTTATGATTTTTTAGAACATGAATTTGGGAATCAACATTCCTAATTCCCAAAATTAATTTATATGAGGTGTTAAAGTGTTTATGGTGTACTAGTCAGGAATTCAATACCTTCAATTATATTAGTTTTCCTCTTTATCTCTCTTTGACAATCATAAGCTTGATTGCCAACACTATCGCACTTAAAAAATTTAATTGTTCCTTTAATACATTCCCTTCGGTCCTCCTTCCCACATTTTTAAACCATAATAAGGTCAATCTCGATTACATAATCATCTCCATCGCTTGATATTTTATGAAAATAAATTATTGCCTACTTTTTTGCGTTCCTATATTCGTAAAGGCTAAAGTTATCAAAAAACATGATATATTTTGTTAAGAATTACAATAGTATTTTAAAAACAATATTTTATCCCACAAGTTTTCTAATTATTAAAATTACTATATTTTTTATCACATTCATTAAAAACATGGTTCCTTTTAGCTTCATCCACTTATAAAATCAATGGGGTAAATCACTAGTGATCATTAATAAAATTATAAGATAATTATTATAAACAATATTATTACTCTAAAAAATTATCAATTTAGTATTTAGTTTAACCTAAATCACTATTGGTTCAATATATATTTCATTACGTTTAGTTTTGTCATATATCTTAACATAATTTCTTAATATAATTTGTACTTATAATGGATTTTAAAGATAGTGTGATTAAACAATGAGTATTTATTGGGAGTATCAAACATGGTGTACAATTAACCATCTTTGTAAGACATTGTGTGATAATTGATTTAATGACTAATACCTAGATTTTAGGGTTACTAACCGTTGATACATCTATTATGGATCTTCCATCTTATTATATTATCATGATATGGATGTTTTTACATGTAAAACCAAATAATCTGTACTTTAATAAAATTTCAGGATGTTATATTATACAAAATCTTATCCCTCGTACTTATCCCCTAGGTATCCACTAATGTTAACTTATATTATTCCCTGATAAGAGCTAATTTAATACTTAAAAATAACAAAAATAATACTAAAATCAACTATTTCTTGCACGAATACCTACCGAAACACCTCATACCTACACTCTTGAGACTGATTCATAAAACGCTTTCTTTAACCACTATTTTTGATAAAAAGTGAGATAATCATCTCTATTTAAAACATGACCATTATTTAAAAATTACATTTCACAATAATCACACAATCCTGATAATTAAAGGGTTAGTTTCTTTGTGTATTTTCTCTAATGCCTTTATCAATAAAAAAAGATTTTTGGTCCACTATAAAAAACATTTCTTTTTTATGTCCCCAAAATATCCCACAAAGTATATCTATAAAAAACCACTATTAAATATTTTTTTTTAAATAGTATCTTATGGAAAAGGAAATAAAAAATTGGGTGAGATCATACTCTTATTACGGGAAAAACTCACCCACATTTCATCAAGGATTATATTATAAACATATAAGAAAACATGGGAGGAGGGAACTTTTTATTACTAAAAATATCAGGGCGAAATAATGTTTTTACATAAATTGTTATTTAGGGTAATTAATTCAAAAATGGACAAAAATATACCAAATAAAATGGGTGTGGTATCATGAGATAATAAAAATAATCCAAGAAGGTTAATCATAAGCATATGACATGGATATACGCCAACACTTTCAAATACAACACAATAAATAACTTTATCACAAGCATTATCATATAAAAATTATAACACTGTGAATTAAAAAAATGTTCGTGCTTTAAGTTGTGAAAAAAATAATATATCCATTATTCTAATTTTGGAAAAACAGAATGCCCAAGGCATATATTATGAATAATGAAAATTTCTATGATACCTGCTGTGAGAATAAAAAAATTTCACACGTGACATTGTTATAACAAGTGATATAAAAAATTAACCAATTTATTGTAGAGAGATATTGGACCTCACCGATAAATAATATGTTCATAACAGTTCCTCCTAAAATAAATATGTAACCATATAATAAAGAACGAATGGAAATAAAATGGGTTTCATTCATAAAATCATATAGAACTATGGAAATAGAATGTGTTTCACAATGATTCCAAATTATATCATTAAAATTTACCTAAATAAGGTAAATGGTGGATACCAAAAATTCAATCACCCCAAAATATTATTTTATAAGAATATTTAGAGGGTGTATCATGAAAAATTACATCCATGGATAGAAAACCATTAGATATAAATTGGAAAATTGAATGGAAATCATAAAACAATCTTTTAAAAACACTTTTATCTTTAACATTAAATATTATGTTATGATCACCATGAAAACTCATTTTTGAAATGTGAGGTGAAAACTCCTGAAAAAACATTACATTGGAATAAATTAAATGGTGGATCCTTGATAATATATAATTATTTTAAAAAGGTGCATTTAAACCATCTTGAATTTTTTTTATTTTGAAGATGAAACATTTATTAAATAATTCCTTGAAAAAGAAATAAATGTTTCAAATTATGACGTGAAGTATTTAAAAAACAATTTCGTTAAAAAAAGGTAAAATAGTTTTAACAAAATAAATTTTTTCAAGGGAAATTTTTAGTGTAATAAAAAAATTTGATTTTTAAAGGATGGAAAACGTTATTCAAATGTATTTTAATATACCTTACATGAAACCCCACACTGTAATGAGAGTTAATAAAACAAGAAATTAAATATATCTTAAGAGGAATTTGAATGTCACATGAGATAATACATAATTAGGTTTCCAAATATAAAGGATTGATTTTTTGGAATTGGAATACAAGTACATGGAAGAAAAACAACTATTAAATTTGATGTGAATTATTCTTCATGGTGATATTATTTTTTAGAGAGACATTCTACCTGGTAAAATATTTTTCTTTTAAAATCATCATACAAAAAATATAAATAGTGGTAAATTGAAATATAATCATAGTGTATAATAAATCTATATTGAATGAAACAATTTCAAGAAGATGAATTTTATCTCAACGAAGAGAGTTGAGTAAACATGTAAAGTTATGACCTTAGAGTCAATTTAATAAATATCTATTTAATGAATGAAAATCATATCGATCATTGAACCCCATGATTGAAATAAATATTGTCAAATAATCCTATTTTTAAATAATCACACTATGTTAATATTTTTATGGAACAAAGTAATAATTTGTTCTCATAAAATTAATTTTAAGACATGAAATGTGTACCTAAATTCCTCACTTTCACTAAATAATTTGACTATAATCTATAAGAATAATATATATCTTAAAAAAATAATATTATAACCCTTTACATATCTATAAAATTTTGTAAAATTAATTTATAATTATTTTTAATATTTATATTAGTTAGTTATTATATATTTTCAGAATCATTTGTGAGTTATCCTGACCGTTTGAACTATTCTTATAATAAGAGTTGTTCATAATTTTTCTCCGTATTCTAATAATTAACATATCATAGAAGGTATCTTAATTAATGTTTTAGTACATTTTATAAAGATATAATTTCATTCTATGAAAAAACATTGACTCTAGTTAACCAAATCTATTGTTTATTTTATTAAATTAGTATAATATACAAGGGATTTCACTATATTCGATCAACCAATTTTGTAATCATAGATAACATGATACATACATGATTTCAGTATTACATTGGACAAATAAAATACATATAAAAGGAATGATTCTTGAATCCTTGATATTATTCATAATATTGTTTTTTATTTCATGGATATAGGAAAATAATTGAAGGGTGTGATCAGGTTCTTAATAAGGGATATATACAATGGAAGATATCATCATTGAGTAAGTGATTATGAATATGGAAGAGTAGATAAGTAGGAACGCATTCTATTTAATAAAATAACCTATGGAAAAATGAATCTATGGAAAATATGAATTTATTAGTC
This sequence comes from Viscum album, assembly GCA_963277665.1. Taxonomy (NCBI): domain Eukaryota; kingdom Viridiplantae; phylum Streptophyta; class Magnoliopsida; order Santalales; family Viscaceae; genus Viscum; species Viscum album. The sequence continues at coordinate 1,103,554,862 of OY728133.1, forward strand.
TCATGGATAATAATAAATCAGTTCTCAAAGAAAAAAATTCTTAAAATTAGATGTTATGATTTCGCATATCGTGGAATCATTACAGACATGTTCATGTACCAATGTAGTTTAAAAGATAGATCAGTATACACCAAAAACCCATTTAATTTGTCTAAATGGTTTTTCTCATGATGATTGTCAATGCATCGAGGGTATATATAATTCTGAGACCCAACCATCATTACTTTTCTAGTTCATTCATCCAAAATTGAATAATCAATTTGAAACATAAATAATATTTTATTTTATACCATTATTTTTATTTAGTAAATAATATGAAATATTAATGTTCTTATAGTTAGTCAAATAACTCTCTTAGTGAACTATTGAATGAATAAATGATATAAAGTTTATGAACAAATCACATCCATGAAGTAAATATTATTGATATCTAAGGGAAATGTAATTTTTTATGATATTGTTTTACAAGAAACTTAATTTTTAAAGAATCATTTAATGACTAGAAAATTAACAAGAGATAAAAGATACACATTAATTCTTTAGAAATATAGGTTTTATAATAAAATCATGTCATTTATTGAAATAAATAACGTGGAAGTGAAATAAAAAAAATAAGATTTTATTAAGGTGTTTCCTTTGTAAAACCATTAAAAACATGTTTAAGAAGATAAATACTATAAAATGGTTATCGATATGGAAATTTCATTAAAATATTATAAGTTAGGAAAAACTACCATTTGACATATTATGAAGAATGTTTAATATGAATCATATTGAAAAATTTATAAATATTCATTTTAAAGAATTTAAAAATTAAAGAATTGTTTTAACTCGGGGAGGGAGAATAATGATGCTCCTGATGGTTGATTTTAAGAAGGATGAGTTCTGTTCAATCACTCATGTTGGGTGTATCAATTTTTGCTTCGAAATTCCCAACGGTTCTATATCCAATGATACGTGGACCTGCTTTCCAAAGGCAAGCATTCACTGGGCGATTTGGCCAGCAACACTTAAGAACTCACACTGGTCGAGAGATGGGAAGTCGGGCTCATCGCACCCTCTTGGGGGGGTATTATTTCCTGTTCTGAGACTCTCTTATATATTTAAGACTTATTCATATGTTCGTGAATATTTGGTTTCTCCCCAAGAATAGTATCCATGGATTATCCCTAGTTTTCAATGATCAACAGAACGTAGGGATTCAAAACCATTTAGGCCCGAGGTTTACCATCCCTCATTTGATTAATGACTTTAAGGAATTTGGACAAAATGAGACAGTATGGGTTTAATGCCTTATAATTGGGCACCCTGGAGTTTACTGTCATCCAAGGGGGACAGATAATGACTTGATTGTTTGGATCAAACCCATGATACAGGCTTCCTACGTATCCTCGTGAGGGGAATCAGAATCCATATAATTCGATGCCACTCAATGGGACACATTACCATTTAAGGTCATGTGACAAGAATCATTCGTACAGTTTAAGGTCATGTGGAAAGGACACCCAGGCGAGAGATTCATGGTCAAAGCTGGTGCGGGACCTATGCCAAAGCTTCTTGGAAAACCCAAGGGAAGTGATTTACTAGACCCAGAGATGGTTTTACTATGGTATAAGGACATGGTCGGATAGGGAAAATGGTTTATGTCATACATAAAGATCTGGATTTCACCTCCGGGAAGTTTCCTACGTATCCTGGTTGGCCAGGAAACAAAGCCCATTTAGTTCTGGAAAAATAGGACTTACACTTGAAAGTTTCATATTATTGGGATTGAACCTCAGGGAGGTGTCCTATGTACCCTGTTTAGGAGATAGGGATCAAAACCCACATAGTTAGTTTAACTACCACCGTTGTGCAGATGAATTAGCCACCACAAATCTCTAAGCCCACATGAGTCATGCTTGGTGTTCGAACAAGAGAATGCAATAGACTTGGAAGGCATCACACTTTTTCCTCCTCAAGGTAATGTTTCTTGAACCTCAAGACTCTCCTTCTCCCTGATATCAGAGCAGGGTGAAGGTAGTAATCACACGGTAGAGGTAATGGCTATGGAGGAAGAGAGAAAGGGTCATTGTTGTTGGATTCTCCCTCTTCTCGATGTCGGAGGGAGGAAGAAGTCGTGACGGCAAGGGCCGACAATACAGCAGCATACCAATGAACCTTCTCGAAAGGATAGGGAATGCCATTGACATCCATCAAGGATGGTGTGGGGAATACTCCAAAAGGGATTCCCAACCACTCCCAGGAGAGGGGGGAAGAGCTCACCACTGGTACTCGTCAAATGGAGAGGCCAATGGGATCCCTCAATCCTAGAAAGTAGAGAGGCACAAAGGGGACTCCCGAGCTCGGACCCTACACAACTGTTGGAATGTGAACCTAGGAATGCTTTGGGAATCTGCTCAAGGGTCCGGGAAACTGCTTTTTCCTCAACTACTTTGGGTATGTGAACTCAAGGTGGAGCACTGACGTGCCTGAAGGATTCATCATACGGGTCTGGTGGCTTTGGTAGAGGACTCGGCTAGGGGCTGTTGAATAGGCCAAAGAAGGGATTGTGGAGGATTGGGTCAGATTGGAATGGTTTTATCCCGCTCAAGGAATTGAAACACCCAAGGATTTGGCGGGCCATGTGGGTGTATGAGGAGTGGCGCCCTTCGTGTAGGGGTGTGTTACACCTTTGGAGAGATCGTTCGCGTACCAGGGTGGTATGCAGACTGACGAGCTTTCCGTGTACCGGGGCAGTATGCGGCTTTGGGTTTGGACCATGTACCAAGTTGGTACGTAGTGCTGGAGTCTGTGTGAGCAGCGGTGGCTAGGGTGACTTGGTAAACCTCAGGTTCGTGGGGGTTCATTGAATGATCCTCACTCGTGAACCAAGTCGGTTCGAGGGGCGCTTTGCGGACGCACAGGGATCTGCCTTTTTTCTGTGAGCGAAAGCACGCTCGGCATGGGTGCGTCTAGCGTGGTTCATAGCGGTGGATCGGCCAGGCGTTCGTCCTGGTTTGAGCCCACGTAAGGTCTCCCCCCTCCGTTTCATGGGCAACTCTATTTTTTGGGTGGGGGGGGGGCTCGCTGAACTGGTCGCGTGCCACTAGTGTTGAACCGGTACGCGGACCAGTCGGTCCTTTCCAATTTACAGTATTCTTCATGTTTTTTCCTAATCTTCTATGGGAAATTGGGTAGAATACATTCTCAAATTAAGGGGATTCCCATTCCCCTTTTCGGATTTTCAGGACCCTGCAAATTCCCCCCATCAGAATGGGGTCCGATCGGAAGGAATAGGAGGCTATTCCGATGTAGAGTGGTCCTGAAACCTGGGTAGTTTACGGTAGAAGTGTGGGCCCGGCAGGGGACCATGCCTTATAAAATTGGGTCCATGCCTTTGTCATTTATCAGATTCCTTGCGAAGAGAAAAAACACCTCCTCTTTCTGTCTCTGCACCCCTGCCTTCTTCGCGAAAAGCCTCGTCCGCGAGCACGCTACCGATTCCGCGAACCACTCCTCATTTGAACTTCCTGTCACATGCGGACCAACCTCCCCGGCTGCGAACTAAAACATTTAATTAATTAAAAATTAAGTCACAACGGGCCATGTAGGAGATTGGTGCGTGGTTTAGGATGGTCCGTGGAATCTAAATCCAGAAAACATTGAAAACATTTTAGTTTTTCCGAACATAAACATTTAAATCCGGAATTGAGATATTGTGGAGTAGCCTGGTTAATGGCCTATAGGCCAATGCTCTGCAGGCCATAGTGCCACAGACTTCTTTTTCATAGGGATAGTTCATGGGATGTAGCCATCGTGAACTACTTTTGAGGCTGGCATATGAATCTCATTATGAAGGCTCCTTGATGGAGTCATTTTCCAAATACTTGGTATTTTGTCCAAATTTTATTATTTTGGACTAACCATTTATCTGGTTTTTATAATGTAGGGATCAAATATGGTTCCTCCTCGACCCGCACCCAGGCCTGCCTCCGAGCCGCTTCCAATTAGTGATCAATGCCTAAAGGATATGGTCAGATCTATCCAGGATAGAGTCTGCATCGCTCTTCTTTACTGACCCCTTGAAAACTTGCTTTCTGAGTTGCAATGGGAGTATCCTTTTTTCAATAGCCTACCTACTTATGGGTTCATCTTGTTTTCCGATACACCGATCCCAACGCCATATCGCGACAATCATCCCACATCATGGATATTATCCAGTACTATCCCCCAGGTCCGGATATCTTCAAGGGGTGGCCTATCCCAAAGGATACGGCTGTTGGGTCTATGTTGAATCACCTCCATGTGTCCTCGATAGGTGAACAACGTCAGCAGGATGGAGAAATTCATTGTTACCAGAGTCTTGACTATAACTCTATGGTTATCGACCAACATGTTTGGTCAATGGACAGAGATCTCCGACATGGAGGGGTATTTAAGTTGTTAAATTGGGGGTGGCATTTTTGGGTTTGCCAAACCTACGAGGAATTTCAAACAGAACTATGATCTGTGGGTTTGTATGAGGCTGCATGGGTTTCCCAGACCTATATCCATCGTTCTATCACTCTTTCCAAATATCTTATGAGTCTTTGGAGTCCAGATACCAACACATTCCACTTAGTCCATAGAGAAGTGATTATCAATCTTTGGGATGTCTTCCAGATCTCAGGAGTTCCAATCGTCAGAGTTATGTGTGATGAATTCTAGCATCCCCCTTCTGTATGGGATGACGAGGAGAGGACTCCCCATTGGTGATATGACTCATTGATCATGTAAGGAAATGTTCGCCGAAGATATCTCTGAAACAAATCATCCCATATCACAAATGGATCAAATATTTTTCCATAGAGGGTAGATCCATGGTTCTTCCACACATGCCCATGAACTGGGCTTCGATGGAGCCCAAAAGGAAGAGGGACAACTATTGGATGATTCTGGAGGAAGGCCAATTCAACAGCTAGGGCTAGGAACTTGTTTCGGGCATTTATCGGCTGCTCTGTCTACCGGGGTTTCTAGACATGTTCTTGAGTGGCTGGTTGTTGTCCGTAGGTGAATCTGGCGGCGTGTGGGTCTCTACTGTTGTCATGGTGTCACAGCTAGCCACCGAAAATGTTATCAATTGGGCCATTCTAGTCTTGGAAAGGATTTACCGGCTATGTGGAAAAATTACCAAGGGGAATCGACCAAACCGGGTGGCCGGCCCATTTCATATCCTCTAGGGGTGGTTGGGAGCGCATGTGAAGAATTTATATACTTTTTTCAATCCTTCACAGATTCCGGGTACCGCATTCCAGTCATATCTGCAATTGACTAGCGTGGTTATGCCTGAGGTATGGGAAAACCAATAGAAGGACGGAAACCAGACGGTTCAGAATAATCATTTGATGTCGAGTCGAATCTTGATATATGATCATTTCAATTTCCATCCATAACCATCCTCGTATGGTGTGAACACGACTGCCATATCAGAGGATTTTAACAAGTGGGGATACCTCGTTTCCCTCCAGGAGGGCATCCTAGTGGATCGTATTAGTGGGGAACTAATTTGAGAGGGGTATGCGCCCTGCTGATTCGAACATCAGTTTGGTTGCATCCAGATGTTATGTCCTCCTTCTCATAATGGTTCTCGTGGGAACCACCCTCTGATGGTGGATAGGCAACTCTGTATAATGTTTACCCATGAGGACACATGTTGCGAGGTTATGACCCCCCGCGTTTGCAGACACTATGCCTTTATTATCAAAAAATTATGCCGACTCCTGGGTGAAATCATACCCTGGCGGTCTGTTAGGGTTGTGGGTTCCCACAGACCCAAGTTCCAAGCCATCGAAAAGCAAGAGGACGTAGAAGGGTGACAGTGCTCCAATCGGGCCAGGAAAGGTTCTTCGTAACCCTACCGGTCTCCTACTTCTGGGGAAGGTTCTAACAGACAGTGGTGTTTCCTTGCATTCCCTTAAAGCTTCCTGGGGACAGTTGGTCATACCCGCTGATGCTATCTTCCCGACCGCTTGGGGAAAATGGGAAGAATTCAAAATCCGGTCACCCTTCCATAGCCAGTACCCCCATTCTTTGTGGCAGCATCTCCAGGAAGTAGATGTGGCGTTCAATAGGTTAGGATGCATATCTGCACTTGCTAACATCTTTTATGATGTGAACCCAAAGAGGGTTGATCGGTATCTCCAAGACCTTGAGGCCTACATTCATGTACGCCTGGATTACGTGGTGTTCACTAACTGTGTCCAAGCCATGCTACGGTTGGTGACTGACAAGGAGGAGGGTGGGATTGATCACTTTTTAGAGGGTGATGATTCCACCGGTTCCCCTACAGTGGCTGAGGTAAGGGGATTCCCCTCTCTTCCTTTGATGTCCCATCTATAGGTAGCTTCTGAGAGTTCTAGGGCGTCTACGAGACCTAGAAAACAAAAACGGTTAATGGTTCCCCCACCATCCCTCGTCGCTACCCGACCATCCCAGATTGATCCTCCCCAACTAGATGTTCTTATTATAGTTGTATTTATAGATTCTTGGAGGATTTGGGATGACCCGAGGGTCAGTTTCTCAAATGAAGAGGTTTGGGTGCTACTTCAAATGGCCCCTCTCTAGCTTCCGGGTGTCGGGACTATCTTTTCTCCTCCTTATTTGTCATTGGATGAAGATCTGGATGAAATAGTCCCTTCTTTGAAGGACATGGATGCAAATGTACATTCACTATGAAATGGAATTTACAGATCTAATCGGGTTTCAATGATGATAATGAATCCTGAATCCTACGATGTCGATGAAGAGGTTGTCCGACTCATCTATCCTGGTCTTCTCTCTTCTTTATATTGAAGGTTCTGAAATTTATTTTCCTTATGCAGGGTGCCGAGGAATCTTAGTGGGAAATTCCTTCCCCAGAGTATACTCCCTGGGATACCACAGTAGGATAACATGCACCTTTGACTATGGGGGTCATCGAGGAAGGGTCTCTGAGTGAAGTGGAGCACATGGAAGAGACTATTGCAGACTCGACTAGGGTCTTTCCTCCTCCGGCTTCTCCTAGCGCTCATAGCGACTAATTGTCCCCTCGACAGATCCAGAAATGTCAGTAGGCATCCCGATTATCAGAATGGCTCAGAAAAAGAATAACTGGTAATTATGGTTCTCGTTTCCCCAATGATCAACTAATATGTTCTAACTCTTCCTGTTATTAACTATTTTTTGGTGTTGTATTCTAGGGCTGATCAGTGGCCTGGTCGTAGCTGACCAAGTGGTCGTACCTCCCGCCCCTTTACTGTATGAAGTATCAACCAAGGTCAAGTCTGAGTATGATGAGGTGGTGGTCTCTACCAAAGGATTTAGTGGTACAGACGCCTTTATTCTGTCTTCAATAATTGGGAATAAGACAGAGGAGGCAGAGCTGGAAGATGAGACTCCTACAGATCACACAGCCTCCACAGTTGCGGGGGAGGATGGGATTCTTGTGATTACTAAGGATGCCCCATACCTGACAGGGACAGTTGTCTTAGACCCCATGGATCCCATTTTTATGTAGGAAGATCCTGCTATCATTCGAGTTGTTGAGGACCCAGATCGGGCCATTGTTCTATTTAACGGGGGTGTAATTTACCCGATCTTGATCTCCGTTGATGAATAATTGGGGACTACCTTGGGAATTGATGGCCTTGGGCATGGCCTTAATTCTGGGAACCTCTGGGGGTTTCAAGGACCCCATTTCACATTGAAAACATAGTGTCTTCTTCGAGTGGTAGCGGTGGTGTAAAACATGAGGGCACTGATGCCTTGATGATCGGGGGTATGTTTCTCGATCTATTGACATGGAATCCCCTATCTTCCTTTTTTTATTAGGGATACTTATATTAATTAATGGATTTTGGGATTTAGGAACACAACCATCGGCACTAGTGATTGTGCCATTGGATCCAATCGTGCCCTTGACTACAACCGCTGGTGGTGAAGTGTCTGCGGCATCGGAGCTTGTGGTTGAAGCTGTACTAGGTCCCTCCCTGGTGATGTTCATCCCATAGTATACCTCTTAGTCCAGGAGTGACTCTGAGCCTGATCAACGAGCCCTCTCCAGTCTTCGATATGCTCGACAAAGGGCGTGGGGAAGATATGAATGCTGATTTCTCAAACGCCCTTAGCCGAGATGCCAACCAAATTGTCGAAGTTGTGCGATCTGTTTATGATTCTGGGATTCAACAGCTTTGACTACCATGGTATTTATGAAATATTCAAGCAGGTGGTCACTGACTTGGATAAGATTGGTGGTTTTCAGTATCGTCTTTCTACTGCTGAGTCTGAAGCCCACTTTTCTGTAACCTAACAACTTCATATGGAAGAAGCTCATGACCATGCGGGGGTGGTTATGAGACTTTAGGGGGAAGTTCTTAAATAGCGGTCTCGAATGGAGGTGTCGAATAGTGACATACAGTGGCCGTGGAAAGAGAAGGCTAATTCTATTGCCATAATTGAAGAAGGGGAGCAGCAGATATAGGAGAGGATGAGGGTGAGCATAAAGGCAGCACAGGAGGTGGAGGCACTACGGGCTGATGCGGAGGCTGAGACGGCCCTGTTGAAGAATCTCTGCCAAGCGATCGAGGATTCTCACCAGCGGTAGATAAAAATTTGGGAATCTGCTGAGATTATCCTATAAAAACCATTCACTACTAGAATAGGATCCATATTGTGGAAACCCTTCTCATCATTCTCGTAATAGAGTAAAAGATTTTTCTTTTTGTTCTATTTTAGCACTCTGTCCTGCCTTCTCTTGTGATGGAAATTGTCTAGTATGGTTGTTGGGTAAATAATAATTAACCAAAAATTGAATAATCAGGGTTTGGGGAAATGATAAAATAGAAACGAGCTCAACTTTTTTTTTGGACCTAGGGATCCAGTGAGCATAGTTTTACTATTGTCGGGATTTTATAGGAAAAAAACCCTACAAAGATTTTTTTATTTTCCGATGATACCCTAAAATTTTCCCAAGAACTTTTAGTGTGGACATAGCGGGTATAGCTCATCTTTTTCATATGACTCCAATTTTGGGTTTTCGGCCTAAAGGTATTTGTTTCTCTTTTTTTGAGTTGTTTAAAGTCTCGTCGATAAGATTATCGTTACTATTGTTTTAGGTCGAACTGCTATGACCAGATATGGTGGGGCGAGGGCCCCAATGAAGCTTGGATTATTTAAATATTTCTTAATACCTTTCAGACACACGTGAGGGGACATGTTTAAATTTGAGCAACATTCTGGGCATGTCTCGAGGCATAGGAGTCATGTCGGCATACAGAGGTAGGAAAATAATTGCCCAAAGAAGATTTTCCTTTGGTAGACGGGCCAGGGGCGATCAATATGAAGAGCCACTATAACATCCCAAGTAAGTAATGAATAATATATTTTCTTATCTATGTCTATTTATGAATTAGATAGTGTTTTAAGAGGCTTAAAATGAGAATAAATCCAATCTTAAGCATGGAATTCTCTAATATTTTTAAAAGATTGGTTTACCGCCTTTTGATGTTGAACCATTTTTAAATCAATATTTTGAAACTTTTATAAGCTCTATTTGTCACAATAAACTTATTCTTTAGAATTGGGACACTGAAATTTACATTGGATAAATTTTTGGTAATTTTCTGACAATGTTCATTTTTTAATGAATAATGAAAAATACTGCATTTTACATCAAAACTGGTTTTTAATCTAATTTAATTATATGTTTATGTTATCATTATAATTGGTTTTAAAGTATAATTAGAATATAAATTTACCATTTAATCCAATGGTGGTCATTGGGATTTGTTTCACTTTGGAATTGGGCATAAACAAGTGTCAAACTTTATATATATATTGTTTCAAAAACACCCTCTATTTGTTTTGACAACAGGAATTATTTTTAAATTAATTATTGGAATTTCTGTGTTTGGAATTTCTTAAAATGGATTCCATATTTAGAATCATAAGTTCCATATTATTTAATTAATACTCTTTTGTTTTGGACATTATGAATAGTAACGACGGTAATTATCTTTAATTATCGTGATTAATTAGTAATCGGGTAGTTAAGGGTAGTAAAATAATATCATAATAATAACAAATGACCAAAAAATGTGTCCTAATGATACTTTTTGTGTCATGAACTACCATGTGATTCCTTGTGGCAAACATTGGGACCCCATGGAATCAATTTTGGGGGATAGTGACATTTTATTATATTGTTTTTTAAAGGAAAATTATAACCAAAGTATGTAACACCCAAGTAAAAAAATTTAATTTTGTCTACATAATTTATCTCTTGGACTATAAATATTAATTTTAAAGCTAAAGATATTTCCTACATCATATTATTTTTTTATAATTTTTAGACCTTAAATAAATTAAATTTTTTATGACACCATAATGATGCAGTGATTACCTCATTAATGAATGATTTAAATAAAATGAAATGATAATGTAAAATCTAAGACATCAACTTGTCAAAAACCTATTGTTTGAGTATATTTAGAACTTTTATCACCTTATCCTAGAAATATATCAATTTGGGACCTTTTAAATCTGAAACACATTTTAATATAAAGTAACATTTCTTTACTTTCCAAGAGTGCCCCTCCTCCCTCTTATAAAAGGCCCCCACCTCTACCTCCTTACCCACACCTCTCGAGCCATTGGATCATCCAAACTCTGCTAATTTTATCTCTACACATCCCTCGATTCATCCTAAAAGACTTACCTTAAGCATAAATCTCTTCAAGAAACCCTTTTGGTTCAAACCAAGAGGAGTTACCCGATTTAAAGGTAATGTCTTCAGTTGCATTCTTTTGTATTATTTTGCTTCTCCAACCCCCTAAAATTTTTTTATTCATTTTCTTTTTAACAAAACCATTATCTTAACTATACTAGGATGTTTTTATGTTATTTATTCTAGCTACACTTGCACACACCTTTGTCTAATGGTAAAATAACATACTGTTTCTGTGGATGGCGAATTTCTGCCTCACGAAACGATGATTGTTCAATATTCTTTTAACAACATTCATGGTGGACATTAATATGTAACTATATTTATATATGAAATATTTTATGTTTATGTTTTGCTTATTCTTCTTTATTTTTCATTTATGGAATACCATTGTGGTGTCCATTAGGGGTAAACGTGATATCTTCATTTTAGGAAGTACAGACTACCACCCTCTCAAAGTGATTTGATTCATTAATTCCATATGTGGAACTTATAATGGAAAGAGTTTATGATATTATATATTATATTATACTTGATATACAATATAACTTTATATCATTATGATTTAACTCCATTAAATACGAAATAGAAATGAATGTAGCGTTCATGCGTACGTACGACTTACCGTCTCCATGAACGGTGCATTTCATTTATTACCTCTAAATGTATTGTAATATTTTAAATGCATGTATATTATGGATATATATTATATATATGATATCTACATAATGAATATAATTTTGGATATAATGGATTTTTTACCACATGAACAACTTGTAATTATAAGGAGTTTATTTTTGACTCAAGTACCAATGGTCGACAAAACGACCGTTAATAACTTAAATAATTACATAGTGTTCATAAAATGGTAATAAGTGATATAAAAGGAATAATTAACTTGAAAAATGTTCTTAAGAAAGTAGAAATTAACTCATGTTTATTATTTAGGAGGTTAAAGAATGATCGAGTTAAGTCGGACATGAGGTATGGGACTTCGTCTCAATCTCCTTTCATTGAGAAAAATCTTGATTTATAGAAAACATTCATTTATACGGTGTATAAACCCATTTGAATTTTACTTTTATTCAAAAGGAATATTTTTTATATGAATCATTTTACTAAATGAAAAAAGGGAATGTTTTTGTCGTATGTATGCGGTGACAATGACTTCTTCCCCGCCGTGACCATCATTTCTGTTTCGACTTCCTCTACCAGCCATAACCTTTTTTAAAAAGAAAAATAAATACCAAGTTTTACTTTTCATTTATTTTGGTATTGAATATGGTTTTGAGATTGTTTTTATTATATCAATGTGTTATTGATATCTTGTGATTGAAATTTGGAAATGTTATGTTTCAATTATGCATGTTTTATATGATACGATTATGTTATGGTTCTTGGGAATTGCTTATGAAGATGGGTGGTTCCGTGATAAACTAAGGGCGGGTGAGCCCGTGATAGCTCTCCAATGCATTGGGTAACGTGAAGGAGTAAAAATCTAAGGTTTCTCCTAAGAGATTTAGGGAATATACTGTGATGGGTATTCCAAACGTAACCATGAGGGTTACTCCCTACGTAAAAATGTTATGAATGCCTCAAGTTACCTTTATGTCTTATGATTTCTATGAGTTATTCATAAATCTTATGATTTCATGAGGTATGATAAAGTTCTTATGTTTTCTGAGTAAAGTATGATTTCATTAATTCTTATGTATACATGGACTAATGTTTTCATTTCATACTTTTATATCCCTTACTGAGATTTGTATGCTTATCCCATGTTTTTGAAATGTTTTTCAAAATTCAAGGGAAATGTACAAGATGGGATGATAGTGTAAAGTAAGCGTCATTAATGAATCCATGTTTTGTTTTAAATATGTTTTCATTGATGGGAAAAGTGAATACTGACTTTAATTTAACCACCATGTTTAAATGTGGAATGTAATGCATGATTTATGATCTAAATCTCTAAAACTCTAAACATGAAAAGATCCTCAATGTGTAATCTTGTAATAACTCAAGATTAAGTAATGTTTAAGGCACGTAGCCTTATGGTTGGTATCAAAGTTCGTTTTAGATAACTTTATGAGTTAGAATTATAATAAATGATTATAAAAAATTATTTTTTATGGTCAAATTGAAATGATATAGCATTTGAAGATTACAATGTTGCTTCATCTAAGACATGTTTGTTCAAAATGGTTTTCCAAATAAGAAATAGGGAACCAGTTCTAGGATGGAATACAGAAGGAATTGACCTTCTGAATCAGCATCCTGAGATGGTCGGAATTGGACTGAATAGTTTGTTGCAGTAATGGCGCAGTTGACTCAAGCGATAAATGGTGGTGGTATCCATGCACGAGATCATCCAAATCAACCGCAGAGGAACATGTTAGTGATGGAACATTTCATGAACCAACATCCCCCATAATTCAGAGGATCATCTGACCCTGTTCTAGTTGAAGGGTGGATTAAATCACTGGAGAATATTTTCGATGTCATGGGGTGTTCAGACAATCAAAAGTTTAGACTTTCTATTTACTGTTTGGAGGGTGAAGCAGATCAGTGGTCGTCGATGGTTAAAAATTTCAGGGACGTTGATGAGATTGATTCTCTTGACTGGGATATATTCAAAGGTATGTTTATTGAGAAATATTTTCCTATGGTTGTTCGACATAGGATGGAAAAACAATTCTTGGAATTGAGGCAAGAGGACGACTCAGTGGCTGCTTATGAAGAAAGGTTCACTCGATTAGCAAGGTATTCTCCAAATTTTATCCGAGACCTTGATAGAAAAATCAACCATTTTTACTCAAGATTAAAGCCAAAGTATCAAAGGGATTTAGCTTCTTGTGAGTTCAAAAGTTATGAAAATCTTGTTCGATGTGCTGAGAAGGTAGAAATGGAGTTTTTCGATGATCATGTGTTCTATAACAACCAACAGAAGAAGAGACTGAGGTGGCAGGAGAAAGAGAAGAGTCCTTCAAAAAGGTCTTATGGTAAGAAAACTAAGTTTTCACTTTGTGATAAATGCGGTAAAAGGAATACTGGGGAATGTCTTCTAAATTCTAGAAAGTGCTACTGATGTGGTAAGATGGTACATAAGGTTCGTGATTGCACTGAAAAAGATCCGGGTGATGGTAAGACCAAATTTGATGTATAGTTAGTGAAATGTTTCAAGTGCAATGACATGGGTCATTATGCAAACGAGTGTTCAACAAAGATCTCAAATGATGGGAAGCAGTTAGACTACAAGTAGAAAGGTGTGGTGAAATCCTTTTCAAATACTTCAGCAGATGTTGGGCCATCAAATGAAGTGGCATCAGGTACTTTGTTTTTTTTTCAGATTATGCCAATGTGTTATTTGATTCGGGGTCTACACATTCTTTCATCTCTGAAAAATTTTCTAGTAAATTGGGAATTCCATCTCAAGAAATAACTCTTAAACTTATTGTAAAAACACCTGGGGGAAATTTTGAGGCAAAAATAATTTATAAGAATATTTCTATCATTATCTGTGGAAAGAACCTACTTGGAAACCTTATTGATTTACCTCTAGTAAAGTTTGATGTAATCCGGGGTATGGATTGTCTCTTTGTTTATCATGCTAAGATTGATTTTAGAGCTAAAGAAGTTTCTTTTTAGAAGGAATTTTAGTTTGTGTACAAGAATGAACCCTTACTGTTGATAACATATCAAGAGGCTGAGATACTTGTAGAAGATAGAAATGAATGTTACCTTTCACATATTGTGGAAAAGAAAGGAATCGTTCAGATTAATGATGTTCCACTGGTAAATGTGTATCTTGATGTTTTCTTGATGAGTTTCCTGGAATAATACCAGATCGGGAAGTTGAATTTACTGTTGACTTCGATCATGATGCTAAGACAATTTCAAAACCCCCCTTATCGAATGGCTCAAATTTAACATTTAGAGTAGAAGAAGCAATTGAAAGATTTATTAGAGAAAGGTTTCATTTGACCTAGCACATCACAATGGGGTGCACCTGTCTTATTTGTTAAAAATAAATATGGTTCTATGAGACTTTTCATTGATTATAGAGCCTTGAATAACATCACTGTTATGAAAAAATATCCTTTTCCTCATATCGATGATTTGTTTGATCAGCTCCAGGGTGCTCAGTATTTTTCAAAGATTGACCTGAGATCTGGGTACCATCAGTTGAAGGGAAAGGAAGCAGTTATTCCGAAGACCGTGTTTCATAAAAGATATGGCCATTATGAATTTGTAGTTATGTCTTTTGGGCTAACCAATGCACCTACTGTATTCATGGACATTATGAATAGAATTTTCCATGAGTTCTTGGATAAGTTTTTGGTTGTTTTCATTGATGATATTTTGGTGTTTTCTAAATGTAAAGAAGAGCAAGAAAGTCATTTAAATGTTATTTTTCAAACCTTAAAAGAAAAGAAATTGTATGGTAAATTCAGAAAGTGTGATTTTTGGTAGAAACAAATTTCTTTCCTTGGTCACATTGTTTCTAAAGATGGAATAACTGTCGATCCTGCAAAAACAAAGGTTGTTGAAGAATGGACAAGACCAACAAATGTAACTGATATTCCTAGTATTCTTGGTTTAGCAGGCTATTACCGAAGGTTTTTTATAAACTTTTCTCGGTTATCTAGTCCAATGACTAAGCTAACTCGGAAGGGTGTTAGGTTTATCTGGACAAAATAATGCGATGATTGTTTTCTGGAATTAAAATGAAGATTGGTGAATGACCCAGTTTTGGAACTACCCTCTAGTAATGGTGAGTTTGTTATCTACAGTGATGCTTCATTGAAAGGACATGGTCTTGTCCTAATGCATATTGATCAGGTAATTGCTTATGCTTCATGTCAGTTGAAAACACATGATGTTAATTACCCTACACATGATTTGGAATTAGCTGATGTTGTTTTCTCTTTAAAAATTTGGAGGCATCATTTGTATGGTGTAATGTGTGAAATATATACTGACCAAAAAATCTTAAAGTGTATATTCTCTCAAAAATAATTGAACATGAGATAGAGAATGTGGATAGAATTAATCAAGGTTTATGATTGTACAATTCATTACAATCCGTGAAAAGAAAATAAAGTGGTTGATGCTTTGAGTCGAAAAAGTAATGCACCATTAACCATGTTACATTTGGAACGTGATCCTTTGGTTAAGTATTTGATGAACTTTGGAATAGATGTTGTTGGTGCAGTATGTTCTTCTGTTTTGTTTCAGGTATTAGTGAAATATTCTCTATCAGACATAATTAAGCAAGCATTGAAGCACGACAGTGACTTGCAGAAAAAGGTAGATCTGGTTCAGAAGGGTAAATTTCTTGAATTCAACATTGATAATGATTGTGTTTTGAGATTTGGGAGGAGATTTTGTGATCCATGTGATTCATAGTTGAATAGAGAGTTGTTATGTGAAGCTCATAGTTCTCCGTTTTCATATCATCCTGGATGAACTAAGATGTATAGAGATCTTCGGAAGTATTACTGGTGGGATGGAATGAAAAGAGATATTTCTGATTTTACTGTGAAGTGTTTGACTTTTCAATAGGTTAAAGAGGAGCGAAAGTTACCAAAGGGTATGATTCAGCCTTTACCAGTACCAGAGTGGAAATGGGAGAATATATCCATGGACTTCATTGTGAGATTTCCGAAGACACCTCGAGCTAATAATGCAATCTGAGTTATTGTTGATCGCTTGAATAAATATGCTCATTTCCTTGCTATACGAGATAATTTTTCCCTAGATCAACTTTCTCATTTGTATCTTAAAGAGATGGTCAGGTTACATGGAGTTCCCCTCTCCATTGTATCTGATCGTGATCCCAGGTTTACTTCTAACTTTTGGAAAGGCTTTCATAAGTTGTTGGGTACTGAATTAAATTTTAGTACAGCTTTTCATCCTCAATCAAATGGGGAGTCAGAACGAAAAATTCAGACTTTGGAGGATATGCTACATTCTTGTTCGATGGATTATCAGGGAATTTGGGACCAACATCGTTCTTTGGTTGAGTTTTCTTATAATAACAGTTTTCATTCCAGTATACAAATGGAACAATTTGAGTCATTATATAGGAAGCAGTGTCGAACTCCAGCTTTTTGGGATGAAGTGGGAGAAAGGAAGTTGATGGGACCAAAATTGGTAGAAGATTTGGCAGAAAATGTTCAGCTGATACAGAGACACATGAGAATAGCTCATAGCAGGCAGAAAAGTTTTGCGGGCAATAGGAGGAAGGATCTCTCTTTTGAGATAGGTAATCATGTCTTCCTCAGAGTTTCACCATGGAAAAGTGTGATGTGATTTGGTAGGAAAGGAAAGCAAAGTCCAAGGTTCATTGGACCATATGAAATTCTGGAGAGAGTTGGATCATTTGATTACTGAGTGGAGTTACCTCTGAGTTTATCTCAGGTACATAATGTTTTTCATGTTTCAATGTTAAGGAAGTACATGCCATATCCATCTCATGTTTTGAGTCCAAAGGTAGTTCAGCTGGAAGAGAACGTATCTTATGAGGAACAACTGGCCCATATTCTTGAACACGTGGAGAACGTGTTACGGAATAATGTGATTAATCATGTAATGGTTTTTTGAAAAAACCACATGATTGAAGCAGCAACATGGGAATCTGAAAATGTAATGAGGGATAAATACCCACACTTATTCGATAAGTAAATAAATTGTAGGGATGAAATTTTCAAAATGGGGGAAGAATGTAACATCCCATGTAAGTAATGAAGAATATATTTTCTTATCTATTTCTATTTATGAATTATGTAGTGTATTAAGTGTCTTCAAATGAGAATAAATCTAGTCTTAAGAATGGAATTCTCTAATATTTTTAAAATATTGTTTTACCACCTTTTGATGGAGATCCATTTTAAATTAATATTTTTACAATTTTATAAGATCTATATGTAAAAATAAACTTATTATTTATAATTGGAACATTGAAATTTACATTGGATAAATTTTTGGTATTTTTATGACACTGTTCATTTTTTATGGAATAGTGAAAAATACTACATTTTACATCGAAACTGCTTTTAAATATAATTTAATTATATGGTTATATTATCATACTAATTGGTTTTAAAGTTTAATTAGAATATGTTTTACCATTTAATCCAATGGTGGTCATTGGGATTATTTTCACTTTGGAATTGGGCATAAACACAACCAATCTTTTCATAGATATTGTTTCAAAAAAACCCACTATTTTTTTTGAAAACTGGATATTATTTTTAAATTAAATATTGAAATTTCTATGTTTTAAATTTTATAAAATGGATTCCATATTTTTATTCAGAAGTTCCAAATTATTTAATTAAGACTCTTTTGTTTTTGGGCATTATGAATAGTAATGACGGTAAATATCATTAATTATCGTGATTAATTAGTAATCGCGTAGTTAAGGGTAATAAAATAATATCATAATAATAACAAATGACCCCAAAATGTGTCCTAATTCAAATGGTTGTGTCATGGCCGACCATGAGATTCCTTGTGCCAAACTATGGGACCCCATGGAATCACTTTTGGGTGATAGTGACATTTTATTATATTATTTTTTAAAAGGGAAAGTATAACCAAAGTAGTATCACCGAGGTAAAACAATTTTAATTTTGTCTACATAAATGATATCTTGGACTATAAATAGTCATTGGAATGATAAAAATATTACCTACATCAAAGTATTTTTGTTATAATTTTTAAACATTAAATAAATTAAATTTTTTATGACACCATGATGATGCAGCGATTACCTCATTAATGAATGAATTAAATAAAATGAAAACATAATGTAACATATAAAACTTACACTTGTAAAAAACCTATTGTATGAGTATATTTAGAACCCTTATCACCTTATCCTTGAAATATATCAATGTGGGACTTTTAAAATCCAAAACACATTTTAATATAAACTAACATTTCTTGACCTTCCAAGAGTAACCCTCCTCCCTCTTATAAAAGGTCCCCACCTCTACCTCTTTACCCACACGTCTAAAGCCATTGGATCGGAAAAAATCTTCTAATTTTAACTCTCCACATCCCTCTCTTCATCCTAGAAGCCTTACCTTAGGCAGAAAGATCTTCAAGAAACCCTTTTGGTTCAAACCAAGTGGAGTTACCCGATTTAAAGGTAATGTCTTCACTTGTGTTCTTTTGTTTTATTTTGCTTACTCAACCCACTAAACTCTTTTTATTCATTTATTTTGTAACAAAACCAGTATATTAAATTTAATAGTATGTTGTTAAGTGAAGTATTTGAGCAAAAATTACAGACACCTTCGTCTAATGGTTAAAGAACATAGTGTTTCTGTGGATGGAAAATTCCTACCACTACTGGAAAAGAAGGTTATACAAACGGTTAAAAACCGTTTGTATACGCTGCAAAACCATTGGTATACCCTATACCAACGGTTTTCCAAACCGTTGGCTAGTAAGTCGTGAGGAAAGCCTTATACCAACGGTTTGATCCAAACTGTTGGTATATGGGTTATATAAATTTAATCCACTATATACCAACGGTTTATAACCGTTGGTAATGAATTTGAGGAAGTCTTATACCAACGGTTTAGAACTGTTGGTAATGTGATTTTCAAGAAAATCTATACCAATGGTTTAGAACCATTGGTATTGGTTTTCCAGCAACACCTATACCAACGGTTATAAACCTTTCGTATTGGATTTCCAAAAATCCATACACCTATACCAACGGTTTAAAACCGTTGGTATTGGATTTCCAAAAATCCAGACACCTATAACAACGGTTTAAAACTGTTGGTATAGTGTTTTTCCAAAATCTAATCACCCTTATACCAACGGTTTATAACCGTTGGTATAGAGTTTTTCCAGAACTGCACACAGTAGCCCCCTCCCTCCAGTAGCCCATCCACTGTACACCTGCATACAGACTTGTAACAGACTTGAAAATGGATTTTTCAGCTCATGTAAATGAAAAATCCATTTTCATGAAAACCCATTACAAAACCATCTCATGTTATGCAATTACATGAATGAAAACTAATTTTAAAACCAAAATGAACATGATGTATTATCAATGCAAACTAATTTTAAAACCCAACTCACTAAACTAAATGACAATGTAGAAACACACAACATCCAATATCTTATCACCTCAAGAATTGTATGTGCCTAAATCTCATATACCCATGTTTTTGGTTTACATGACTTGGAATTACACTGTGATTATCATATGATATTGGTTGATTAGGTTATTAATATTATTTCTTTGAGATAGGGAACCACAGGGTTGTGTTTCCCTTGATTAATTTGTTAGAGCTATTGGCCCATGACCCCTTAGATGCATACTATTTTCCATGACTTTTTTTGTTTAGGATGGATTATTGATTATTAAAAAGCGATGTGATAGTAAGATTACATGAGGTGATTTGATTGTTATTATGCCATGTAATAGTTAGATTAGATGAGGTGTGTTGATAATAGTCTACGATGTAATAATTTAAATTAAATGAGGTACTTATTTTTACCTGTTAATAGATTAATTACAAATGATACATGTGGGTGAGATTGTGATATGTCTGAGGGAGAGACTGTGATGCCTGAGGGAGAGGATGTGTTTTTTTCCTGAGTTCAAGACGGTGACATGTGTTTATGCAAGATATTGATGTCTCCAAGGAAAGGTTTAGCTATTATTTACTTCAATATTCAATGGTTGTTGATTTCTTTATACTATTTTTACCTTTGTACTTTGTTTTTGTAAATGTATATTCACTAAAATTTGGGCACAAATCTTATGGTGGATGCCTACTGGTATTATGTCTCACAACCTGTTTGGTTCATGCTTTGGGACCAAGCAGATTACATTGAAAAATCCATTTTCATTTTCATGTAAATGAAAAATCCATTTTTATTTGTGACTCGTGCAGGTCACAAATGACCCATGGATCGTTTTCCTAAAGTTTCAACTGAATTCGAATGTGTTTGGTCAGTTTTCCGTATGTCGGTAGTTGTTTTCACTTAAAATCATGTCCATTTCAAGTAAAAGTGAGACCGTTTGAGTGGTACCGACCAAACCGTGCCTCAAATTGAGGCTGGGTTGACTCTTACATGACACAAATGACCCATGGATACTTTTCCTAAAGTATCAACAGAATTCGAATGTGTTTGGTCCGTTTCCTGTATGTAAGTTGTTGTTTTTACTTAAACTATTGTCCATTTCAAGGAAAAGTGAGACACTTTGAGTGGTGTCGGCCACACCGCACCTCGGATTGAGGCGGGGTTGACACGTACACGTCACAAATGACACATGGATCGTTTTCATAAAGTATCAATACAATCCAAATGTGTTTGGTTGGTTTTTCGTATGTCGTTTATTTTAATTAAAAGCGCATTCATTTTAAACAAAAAAAAGACACTTTTAGTGGTACTGGCCACACCGGACCTCGGATTGAGGCGGGGTTTACTTTTACACGTCACAAATGACCCATGGATCGTTTTACTAAAGTTTCAACAGAATCCGAATGCGTTTGGTCGGTTTTCCGTATGCCGGTAGTTGTTTTCACTTAAAATCCTGTCCATTTAAAATAAAAGTGAGACAGTTTGAGTGGTACCGGCCACACCGTGCCTCAGATTGAGGTGGGGTTGACTTGTACATGACACAAATTACCCATAGATACTTGTCCTAATGTATCAACAGAATCCAAATGCGTTTGGTCCGTTTCTCGTATGTCAGTTGTTGTTTTTACTTAAACTCTTGTCCATTTCAAAGAAAAGAGAGACACTTTGAGTGGTTTCAGCCACACCGGCCCTCGGATTGAGACGGGATTGACTCGTACATGTCACAAATGACCCATGGATCATTTTCCTAAATTTTCAACAGAATCCGAATGCGTTTGGTCAGTTTTTCGTATGTCGTTTATTTTAATTAAAAGCGCATCCATTTTAGACAAAAGAAAGACATTTTTAGTGGTACCGGCCACACCGGCCCTCGGATTGAGGCGGGGTTGACTTTTACACATCACAAATGACCCATGGATCTTTTTCCAAAAGTTTCAACAGAATCTGAATGTGTTTGGTCGGTTTTCCATATGCCGGTAGTTGTTTTCACTTAAAATCCTATCCATTTCAAATAAAAGTGAGACAGTTTCAGTGGTACCGCCCACACCGTGCCTCAGATTGAGGCAGGGTTGACTCGTACACGACACAAATGACCCATGGATACTTTTTCTAAAGTATCAACAGAATCTGAATGTGTTTGGTCCGTTTCCCGTATGTCAGTTGTTGTTTTTACTTAAACTGGTGCCCATTTCAAAGAAAAGTGAGACACGTTGAGTGGTTCCGGCCACACCGTGCCTCGGATTGAGGTGGGGTTGACTCGTACATGTCAAAAATGACCCATGGATCGTTTTCGTAAAGTTTCAATAGAATCCGAATGCGTTTGGTCTGTTTTCTGTATGTCGGTAGTTGTTTTCACTTAAAATCCTGTCCATTTCAAATAAAAGTGAGACAGTTTGAGTGGTACCAGCCACACCATGCCTCATATTGAGGCGGGGTTGACTCATACATGACAAAAATGACCCATGGAAACTTGTCTTAAAGTATCAGCAGAATCTGAATGCGTCTGGTCCATTTCCAGTATGTCAGTTGTTGTTTTTACTTAAACTGTTGTCCATTTAAAAGAAAAGTGAGACACATTGAGTGGTTTCAGCCACACCGACCCTTGGATTGAGGCAGGGTGGACTCGTACATGTCACAAATGACCCATGGATCGTTTTCCTAAAGATTCAACAGAATCCGAATGTGTTTGGTCGGTTTTCCATATGTTGTTTATTTTAATTAAAAGCGCATCCATTTTAGACAAAAGAAAGACATTTTAGTCGTACCGGCCCTCGGATTGAGGCGGGGTTGACTTGTACACGTCACAAATGACCCATGGATCGTTTTCCTAAAGTTTCAACAGAATCCTAATGCGTTTGGTCGGTTTTCCGTATGCTGATATTTGTTTTCACTTAAAATCCTGTCCATTTCAAATAAAAGTGAGACAGTTTGAGTGGTACCGGCCACACTGTGCCTCAAGTTGAGGCGGGGTTGACTCGTACACAAAAAAAATGACCCTTGGATACTTTTCCTAAAGTATCAATAGAATATGAATGTGTTTGGTCCGTTTCCCGTATGTCAGTTCTTGTTTTTACATAAACTGTTGTCCATTTCAAAGAAAAGTGAGACACTTTGAGTGGTTCCGGCCACACCGTTCCTCAGATTGAGGCGGGGTTGACTCGTACATGTCACAATGACCCATGCATCATTTTCCTAATGTTTCAACAGAATCCGAATGCGTTTTTTCTATTTTCCGTATGTCGGTAGTTGTTTTCACTTAAAATCCTTTCCATTTCAAATAAAAGTGAGACAAGTTGAGTGGTACCGGCCACACTGTACCTCATATTGAGGCGGGGTTGACTTTTACATGACACAAATGACCCATGGATACTTTTCCTAAATTATCAATAGAATCTGAATGTGTTTGGTTCATTTCTCGTATGTCAGTTGTTGTTTTTACTTAAACTGTTGTCCATTTCAAAGAAAAGTGAGACACTTTGAGTGGTGTCGGCCACACCGGCCCTCAGATTGAGGTGGGGTTGTCTTGTACACGTCACAAATGACCCATGGATCTTTTTCCTAATGTTTCAACAAAATCCGAATGTATGTGGTCGGTTTTCCGTAATTCGTTTATTTTACTTAAAAGCGCATCCATTTTAAACAAAAGAAAGACACTTTTAGTGGTACCGGCCACACCGACCCTCGGATTGAGGCGGGGTTGACTCGAACACGTCACAAATGACAATATAAAAATTTCTCAAAATTAATCAATTTAGTACATATAAATATTATAAGTAATTGGAATTTTTTTTTGTAAATTATATTCCTAATCAATGAAAATATATAAAATAGAGAATAAAAATGTTAAAAATAAAAATTTTAACCAGAGAAATTAACCAATATTTTATTATCATTAAAATCCATTTATCAAAATCAAAAAGATACACACTTATTTATATTTTTTAACCAAGGGAATTCATCACCTAATAAATCATTTTCCACCTCAAAACCCCTCATTTTATTATTTTTAAAATGAACCCCTAATATTACCCATGGATCTAAAACACATAATTTTTCATGTCATGTCCTTAAGCCCTAAATCATACATATGGATGACCATATGTCCTTAGGCCCTAGAACACCCATGACCCAACCCGACCTGACCCGGCCCATGGACACCCCTAATTTTGAGTGATTGTTTTTGAATATTATGATGTCCGTATTAACTTATGAAACCAGATATCATACAGTGAATCACAGTACCAAGGAATACTAAAGGTCTAGGTAGTAGACTAATCATACAATAAGAATCAAGTGAAAAAAAGAGATATGATAACAACATCCCTATGAAGCAGAGGAAGTCCCTCGAGTGGAAAACCAGGTTCAAAAATAAAGAGTTATACAGAATTCAAAAATGAAATGGATCAATCTGCCCCTAATCACAATCATCATCACCACTATCATCATCTCCCTCATCCTCACCTCCATCTCTGTCCTTGTCATCATCCTTGTCATCATCCCCTTGCTCATCGTCGGCCTCATCCTCGTCCTCATCCCCATCCTCACCCTCGGCATCCTCGTCCTCGGCCCCATCCTCACCCTCGTCCTCATTCTCATCCTCGCCCTCGTCCTCCTCAGCATCCTCGTCATCGCCAGGAACATCATGATCTCGATCGCCACCAGAGTTGTCACCTGGTGCATTGGATAATTCACCCATCGATGACATAAATGTCTGACAAGCCATGCTAGCCTCTGGTGGAAGTGGTGAAGTTAAAGCTTTCATCGGTTTCATAAATTCTTTGTCCCTCGTTTGAACTTGTACTTCCAACTCTGTGAACCTTTTATCATATTGCCTTGCTTTCTCTTTGACCTGTTCCAACTTAGTCGTACTAGAATGGATTCCTGGAGAGGACCAATACCTCGTCGGGAATATATTCTTACCAGGTCGGCAGTGTACTCGACCAGAGTGCTCCTCTCCCAAAACCTGATATAAATGATCGTGTGGACCAAAATTGTCAGGCTCTTGGGCATCAAGAGCCTCTAAAGAAGACTATTAAAAATATTAATAGATTAATAAATTTCAAAATAGATATTAAACTTTGAAATAAACAAATTAAAACTTACAATCTTTTCTTGGGTTGATCCATTTACCGCAGTTCCATCTCTTTTTCTTCTACTCGAGCAAAACAATTTTGATCGAGGGATACGTCCTTCAATATTGAATTTGTGCTTCTATAATGACATTTAAACAATATAAAGTGCAGTTATAATCATATATTCAATATTTAATAAATCACATAATTTAAGTAGGAAATAATAAAAAGGGAAAGTCCTAAAGAAAAAATTATAAACAACTATATCGTACCAGCTGTCTCTCATGATCTGACATAGTTGTGCGGCCCAAAGTGTATAGGTATTGCTTTGAATCGATGTTTTTTTTGTTTTTCTCAGAAGATTCCTAAATAATGTTTAATAATAAATAAGAATATATTAATTCAAAATATGAAAAATCGGATTTAAATACCTCAAATGAGATTAATACCTTAAATTCGGAAGTCACCCAATGGGTAATCATTTGGAGATATTGCTCTATCGGGCAGTCATCCAAGATAGGTAAAGTCTCTAAATCCATTCCCACCCTCTCACACCAGCCAACATATAGGTCATGCTTATAAGCTCTCCAAAGCTCTCCCAACTCTTTTAAACGCGCTGGTCGTGCACCTTCGCCATCAGGGAAGTTAAACCGAAGCTGAAACCCAATATATTAGTTCATATAAATACAGAAAAATACTACATTAAATCCAATAGATTTTTTACCCATATTTGTGCCCACGTGTTATATTTGACATCGTGTGGTAGTTGTCTCCAAGAGAGAGGGCTGACTGGAATGATATCAGAGTATTTGGCTAGCGTCGCCAGAAAACCCCGACATTCCTACCCAGATTTCTCAATCATTTGTCCATCAGCATTATATTCAACCATCAACTGTGTCTGGCGGTTCCATACCACACGCAAGCGAGTACGCCCTCTCCCCCACCTCCTATCTGTAGATGAATCTGTTATTAAATAAAAATAATATCAGTACAAGTTATAATAAAATAAATTTTGGTATAAAATTTTGATCGAGTCAGATTAATATACCTGTGGTAGTCGGAACAATGGGAGTCACTGGATGTGCAGAAACTGAAGTAATATCCTGTACAGGTAGAGTGTCCCTCAGTGTACACTCCTCAGCCGCTTATTGTGTCGCATCAGGAGTCAAAGAAGGTGGAATATAATAGCTTCGGGATAATGAACCAGAAGCAAAAGATGATGGCATAGACGTCTGGCCAATTGGTAGTGTAAAAATCAGAGGTCTAAATATCTCGTGTGTCCCTGGAGACACACCAGGATCAAAATGGGGTGAAGAAGATACGTATGTAGAAGTGGATCTTCTAACTCTCGCCCCATGAGCTCTTGTACCACCAGCCTCAGTACCGGGCCCACTAGATGATCATCCTTCTCTGACACCACCCCTCCTCCTACCACCAGCCACTCTACTGGGAGAAATATCAGGCTCCTCGTCAGATATCTCTCGTCTAGGGGGTCGATTCTAAAAAAAATTATAACACATAAGTAAACACATGATATTATAAGTTATTGAAATATTTATATTTTAAATAAAATACTCACAACAGGGATGAGTGGAGGAACACCCATCTGTATCAGGCGATGATTATTATCTGTCATCTTTTTCCGTCGCCTCTCTTCAATGGGTGTCATTTCCTGCAATGAAAACAAATATGGATGTAATTAAAAACAGATAACTAATTTGTAACCGAAAAAAATATAGAAAAACAATTCTGATAATAAACATAAAGTAAAAGAAAATTTATGGTGGTTTGAAGGTAAGCACAAGGATACACACTCTGAATGATGTAGGTGAAACATGTAGGTGAGAACACGACTGTATGATTCTATATATTTCCCACCAAAACTTCAGGGGGAGTCCGGGGGGGTGGGCTGTCCGCGGGGGTGGTCAGGCTATCCAATGGGGTAGGGGGAGTCCAGGGGGGTGGGCGGGCTGTCCAAGGATGTTAGCGGGGTGTCCATGGGTTGGGTGGGGCTGTCCGGGGTGGTACAGGGTGTCCAGGGGTGGGCTGTCCAAGGAGGTGAGCGGGCTGTCCAGGGGGGCGGGCTGTCCAAGGAGGTGAGCGGGTTGTCCGGGGGGGTACAGGGTGTCCAAGGGGGGTGCGGGGTGTCAGGGTGTGGGCGGGCTATCCAAGGAGGTGAGCGGGGTGTCCAAGGGGTGGGTGGGGCTGTCCAAGGAGGTGAGAGGGGTTTCCAGGGGTGGTCTGTCCAAGGAGGTGAGCGGGCTGTCCGGGGGGGGCTATCCAAGGAGGTGAGCAGGCTGTCCGGGAGGGTACAGGGTGTACAAGGGGGGTGCGGGGTGTCCAGGGGGGTGGGCGGACTTTCCAAGGAGGGTGCGGGGTGTCCAGGGGGTGGGCGGACTGTCCAAGGAGGTGAGCGGGGTGTCCAGGGGGTGGGTGGGGCTGTCCGGGGGGGGTACAGGGTGTCTAGGGGGTGGGCTGTCCAAGGAGATGAGCGGGCTGTCCGGGGGGGTAAAGGGTGTACAAGGGGGGTTCGGGGTGTCCAGGGGGTGGTTGGGCTATCCAAGGAGGTGGGTGGGGTGTCCGGGGGGTGGTTGGGGCTGTCTAAGGAGGTGAGAGGGGTGTCCAGGTGGTGGGATGTCCAAGGAGGTGAGCGGGCTGTCTGGGGGGGCTGTCCAAGGAGGTTAGCGGGCTGTCCGGGAGGGTACAGGGTGTCCAAGGGGGGTGCGGGGTGTCCAGGGGGGTGGGCGGGCTGTCCAAGGAGGGTGCGGGGTGTCCAGGGGGTGGGTGGGCTGTCCAAGGAGGTGATCGGGGTGTCCAGGGGGTGGGTGGGGCTATCTGGGGGGGTACAGGGTGTCCAGGGGGTGGGCTGTCCAAAGAGGTGAGCGGGCTGTTCAGGGGTGGGAGGGTTGTCCAAAGAGGTGAGCGGGCTATCCGGGGGCGGTACAGGGTGTCCAAGGGGGTTTCAGGGTGTCCAGGGGGGTGCGTGGTGTCTAGGGGGTGGTGGGGTCGTCCGGGGGGTTGGGGGTGTCCAGGGGGTCGGGGGTGTCTAGGGGGGTCGGGGTGTCCAGGTGGGCGGGATGTCCGCGGGGGTGGTCAGGCTGTCCAATGGGGTTGGGGGAGTCCAGGGGGGTGGGCGGGGTGTCCAAGGAGGTCAGCAGTGTGTCCAGGGGGTGGGGTCCCATTTAAATATAAATTTAGTAAAATATTAGTAGAAACATTTAAAATTAATTATGAAATATGATTTAAAGTGTATAAGTTAAAATGAAATATCAAATAAAAACAAATTGAATTTGAATATTGAATGTTTAAATTAAGTCTTGACCCATATTAATAGTTTTAGTGGGAAAAAAGAAGTGTCACTAGTTGTTTTTATGATTATATTCCATTACATCTCTAGTTTTAGGAGAAGTTTGTATTTAATGACCTGGTTTAAAGTGTGAATGAAATGTCCTATAATTTTGAGATACGAACTATGAAATTTTTCACCAACGTACATTTTTGATGAGATATTGTGAGAGAGACACTTTAAGGGAAGTCATTGAAATGTTGTATGATCCATGGATGACGTGTTAATATTGACCTATAATACTGAAATTGTTGAGCAGGCACTAATTATATATTAGAAGCTGAGGGAGGTCATGGGCGAATAGGATAGAATTGTAGACTATTGAACTAGTATACCGACATCATGTGGTCAGATTTTTTTGGGGATTCCTATGAGATGAGTAACGGTCATGATTGAAGTATTGGTTTCTCGGTTTTCCGACAACAGTGTGGAAGAGGGGGCATTAAGAACATTTCATGTGATCATGACCCAATAGAGTCTCAACCATGTGGAAGGATAGTCAACATGAAGTGTTTCTGCTGGACCATCCCTCTAGCAGTGACTTGTGATAGACATATTCGAAAACAAGTTTTGGAATTTTTTTAATAGCTCAATATCATAAATGAAGATATATAAGTGATGTTTGATCATGTTGTTGATGTGGTGGTTGTGGTTGTGTCATCCATGCCATAATTACACTGAGAAATCAGTGTGTTCCTATTCCAAACAATCAGGTTTTATTACATGTCCATGGTTTATGAAATATCTATTATGTAAAACCTACCCACATGGAGAAGGGTGGCATACGATCTAGAGTGAGAGGTAAGATCAAAGTAGCCTCTACTAGTAAATCCTTTCATTTTGATACTGATGCATCACATGGATTCATATCCTCACATGTGGTGAAAATCCTATGTCTCATTATACTGTCTTCAATGAGTGTAATGATTCTAGAAATCTAAAAACTAAAATATTAGATAAATTAGAAGAGGAACCTGAAGGAGGTCGAAGATCCAAACTGGTCTGGAAGAAGGAGCTCCAAAATCGCCTAAATCAGCTGTTACTGGTCCCGTTTAGGGTTCTGTATCCGAATGGGGGAGAGGACACGTGGCTGGAAATTTGGGGGGAATTTTTGCCAACGGTTTTTAAAACCCGTTGGTATATGGCTCCCGAACCACAACTATACCAACGGTTTAATAAACCGTTGGTACAAACCTCCCCAGCCACATTTTTTCCAACGGTTCTCATTGAACTATTGGTAAAAATCACCTTAAACACATAATTACCAATGGTTCACTATAACCTTTGGTAAAACCTTTTGTAAACCATCCTTTACCAACAGTTCTATGAAACCGTTGGTATGTAAGTGTGGGGAAAAACCCACATTCCAGTAGTATGCCTCACGAAACGATGATTGTTCAATCTTCTTTGAACACATTTCATGGTGGACATTAAGATGTCACTCTATTTATATATTATATATTTTAAGTTTATGTTTTCCTTATTATTCTATATTTTTCATTTATGGCATACCTTTATGGTGTCCATTATGGGTAAACGTGATATCTTCATTTTAGGAAGTACCGACTACCGCCCCCTCAAAGTGATTTGATTCATTAATGCCATATGTGGGATATATAAAGGATAGAGTTTATGATGTTATATATGATATTATACTGGATTTATAATATACCTTTATATCATTATCATTTCACTCCATTAAATACGAAATAGAAATGATAGCAGTGTTCATGCGTACGTACGGCTTACTGTCTCCATGAACGGTGCATTTCATTTATTAACTCTAAATGTTATGAAATATTTTAAATGCATGTATATACTAGATATATATGATATATATGATATCTACATCATGAATATAATTCTGGATATAATGGAAATTTTACCACATGAACAACTTGTAATTATATGGAGTTCATTTTTGACTCAAGCACAAATGATCGACAAAATGACCGTTATTAACTTAAATAATTACATAGTGTTCATAATATGGTATTAAGTGATATAAAAGGAATAATTAACTTGAAAAAGGTTCCTAATTAAGTTTAAATTAACTCAAGTTTATTATTCAGGAGGTTAAAGAATGATCGAGTCAAGTCGGACACGAGGTATGGAACTTCGTCTCAATCTCCTTTCATTGAGGCATATCTTGTTTTATACACAACATTCTTTTATATGGTGTATAAACCCCTTTGACTTTTACTTTTATTCAAAAGGAATATTTTTTATATGAATCGTTTTACTAAATGACAAAAGGGAATGTTTTTGTCGTACGTATGCAGCGACAACGACTTCTCCGCCGTCGTGACCATCATTTGAGTTTCAGCTTCCTCTACAAGCCATAACTTTTTTTAAAACAAAAAATAAATTCCATGTTATACTTTTCTTTTCTTTTGGTATTGAAAATGGTTTTGATAATGTTTTTATTATATCAATGTGTTATTGATATCTTGTGATTGAAATGTGGAAATGTTATGTATCCTTTATGCATGTTTTATGTGATACGATTATGATATGGTTCTTGGGAATTGTTTATGAAGATGGGTGGTTCCGTGATAAACTAAGGGCGGGGGAGCCCGTGATAGCTCTCCAATGCATTGGGTAACGCGAAGGAGTTAAATTCTAAGGTTTCTCCGAAGAGATTTAGGGAATATATTGTGATGGGTATTCCAAACGTAACCATGAGGGTTACTCCCTATGTAAGAATGTTATGAATCCCTCAAGTTACCTTTATGTCTTATGATTTGAATGAGATATTCATAAATATTATGATTTAATGAGGTATGATAAAGTGATTATGTTTTATGAAAGTATGATTTTATTAATTCTTATGTATACATGGACTAATGTTTTCATTTCATACTTTTATATCCATTACTGAGCTTTTTATGCTCATCCCATGTTTTTGAAATGTTTTTCACGGGTTAAGGGAAAGGTACATGATGTGATGATAGTGTCAAGGAAGTTTCATGAAAGAATCCATGTTTTGTTTTAAATATGTTTCCTTTGATGGGAAAAGTGAATATTGTCTTTAATGTAACCACCTTTTTTAAATGTGGAATGTAATGCATGATTTATGATCTAATTCTCTAAAACTCTAAACCTAAAAAGATCCTCAATGTGTAATCTGGTAATAACTCAATATTATGTAATGTTTAAGTCACGGGGCCATATAGCCACTGTGGGCATGGTATGCATAGTCATGAAAATGTATCCTTGAGTAAATGACTGTCCATTTCTGATAGCCTGAAGACATCATGGAAGTTTGGATTATGGGGACCACCAGGGGTGGCTTGGAAAGTTATGAAAACCACCAGGGGTGGTATGGAATGGGTATGTGATGTCTGAAATGTCTTGGAACATCTATGTTAATCAAGGGTATGGATGGGGGGCACTTTCCTACACATTTAGCTAGCATGGAGGATGGTTGGAGCTTGACGCAGTTTAAAGTCATGTAGCTGGGACATTCATTTAAAATGGAATGGCTTTCCCTGGTTCTCGGTAATCTCACAAGAGACGTTTCACCCTACTAAGGTAGGGTTGTGAAAAAAGGTTGGTAAAATGCACCTCAAAGGGTTTCTGAACCCCTAGATGGACATGGGGGCTCAAACTCCAAGAGGTGTAAGGAGAGAATCATTGCCTAAGGAAATCTTGCCTTTGGTTGACGGGCCATTGGTGATCAATATGCTGAGCCACTGAGGGCATGGTATGCATAGTCATGAAAATGTGTCCACAGGTTGATGAATCTCCATGTCCGATGGCCTTGGAGGTTTATGGGGATCCTGATTATCCTGGCGACGGAGTCTGTCAGTTAGTAAGGAAATATCTGGACATGTTGGGGATGCTTTCCCCTGGTTGTTATTAAAAATTGATGGGTTGTCTGTGCTGATATTTCTCGTGCATGGGGTGTACCTTTACTCCATGTAGTTTAACATCATGTAGTATGAACGAAAGACTCTTAGTTTAACTGTCGTAGAGTCCGGTCCATTGGGTGACTATTTCTTCAATCACCCAAATGATAAAAGATGTAAGATGCTCTAGTATACTCTAAAAAAGGTGGGGGTTGAGGGTGTAAACTGTAACTTTGGGGTTTCTTGTATCAGGAGATGTGGTGTGGGGGCTCTAAGGCCAATAAGCATACAGATATAGGAAGAGTATCGCCTGAGGAAAGCTTGACTTTGGTAGATGTGCCATGGGCTATCAATATGCAGAGCCACTGAGGGCATGGTATGCATAGTCAGGAAAAGGTGTCCACAGGTCAATGTCTTTCCACTTCCGATGGCCATGATGGTTATGATGATCCGGGGTTGCTCATAGCACAGATTCTGGCATATGGGGATAATTGTGACTGAGCATACAAGAATCATATTCATTGCAATTGTCCATTGAGTCAAAGTATCTCATCCCTGGCATGATGTTCATGGATGTATATCATCATATTAACCACGGGAAAATACATAGACTAACCAGGTAGGGGTACCCTGTCAACGCTTGGATGTCAGGGAGGGAACGATGTCGTAAACCACAGCTCCAACAATTTTTATATTGGGAGATATGATATGGGGGGTCTGAGGCCAGTAAGCCTATGGAGCTAGGAAGAGTGTCACCTGAAGAAATATTCCCTTTGGTAGATGGGCTATAGGATATCAATATGCAGAGCCGCTGAGGGAATGGTATGCATAGTTCTGAAAAGGTGTCCACAGGTCAACAAATTTCCACTGCCGATGGACATGGAGGTTTATGGGGATCCGTGATTGTATGGGTCATAGAGTATGATGTATGGAAAGGATGCATCCAAACGCACAAGGAGTATTCTTGTCCCGTTTTTCCGTATATCTTGGGTCGGTCAGAATGATTTCCATTTAGTTTATTGTCATGCGGTGAGAAGGATTTCCATGAAGTTTAACATCATGTGGTGAGGATGATGTTCGTGAAATTTAACGTCATGCGGTGAGGATGAAGGGTATTTTTAACTCCAGGCATTTTATCATCATGCGGTCTGGACGAGAAAAGATCAGTGGTTGGTCCAAGAGATGGGACTCTGGTGTTTCTAAGAATCCTGTGAGGGAAAGAATCAAGCCATAAATAGTTCTTCGAAATAGATATGGCCCGTGCAGGGTTGGTCCATACATTGGGGAAAAGGAAATTTTTAACTTCATTTGGGGGTGGCTGGGGCAGGATGTGGAACCCTGGTGTCGCTATGTATCCTGCAAAGGTAGGAATCAAGCCGTACATAGTTCATTATATTCCATTTGACCTATGTCCATGCGAAGGAACCCAGACATAATTCCTAAGCCCAGGTGAGTAATACTTGTTGTGGGAATCAAGGAATGGTGGAGGTCCCGATTGCGTGGTGTGAGAATAGGCATGCTGAGAGGGTGGTGATTAAGGTGGCGATTGGACCAGGTCATGGGGTCCGGATGTCACTAAGTATCCCGTGAGAACAATAATCAAGCCGTACGTAGTTCTTTTAAATGGATATTCCCCATGTAGGGTTGGTCCGTACAAAGGGGAAAATGGAATTTCTAACTTCATTTGGGTGTGGCTGGGCCAGGATGTGGAACCCTGGCGTCGCTATGTATCCTGTAGAAGGAGGAATCAAGCCATACATAGTTCTCTCGAATCCATGCAATTTAATGTCATATAGTAAGGATGAAATACTTTTAGTTTAGGTTCATAGAGTTTTGACCAGGGCTTGGCAGTTTTAACATTCTACAGCTCGGATGAACGGGGCTTGGCTATGCAATATATTTCTTCAAGAATCTCGTGTTTGTAGGAGCGGTGGTTAGTTTCCCATCCATAGAGATTAGGGAATATGCTCTGTTGGAGTAGACCTTGTGTATAACGTATAGTCCCTCACACTTGGTTTCTAGATTTGGAGGCTTCTTTCCGGGTATCATTAGGGTCTGGAGGACCAACACCAATTCTCCATCCAAGAAAGACCGAAGACGAACCATTTTATTGAAGGCTCATGCGATCTGGTTCTGATATACTTCTAGATGGTGAAAAGTATGCGACCTCTTTTCATCCAGCTGATCCAATTCATGTATCCATTTTTCTGATTTCACATCATTGGATAACTGATCACAAATGGAAACACAGAGAGAAGGCAATTAGAGCTCAAAGGGAAGGACCGCTTCTCTTCCATATACTAATGAGTACGGAGTAGCCTGGGTAGCGGTGCATATTTTGGTTCGTTAATCCCAAAATGGATGGAGGAGTGTTTCCATCCATGACATTTTATATTTTCCCACTATTTTATGGAGTATGTTGGATAGGGAATTTTTGGAAGCCTCTATCTATATGTTGGTTGTTTCATGGTAGCGGGATGAGTGGTTAGTTTTGATACCATATTCTTGGTAAAACTTCTCAAATTTAGAAGAGCAGAAGTTGGTGCCATTATCTATCAGTATGGTATGAGGGATGCCGAATCAGGTGATGATATTAGCTTTCATAAAGCTAACAATTTTTCTTTCCCTGACATCCTTGAGGGGTAAAACTTCTGCCCTTTTGGAAAAAAATTCGGTGCTTATGAGAATATACTTCAGTAGTTTGGCTATGGCGGGAGGGTATGGTCCCATGACATCCATTACCCATATGGAAAATGGCGAGGAGTACTTGGCTTGATGAATTAACTCTAGGGGCAGATGAATTTAGTTGGCGTGAGTTTGGAAGGAGTGGCATTTGGTGGTAAAGTGTTTAAAATCCCATGCCATAGTGGGCCAATAGTATCCAAGACATTGAACCTGATGGAAAAGATTAGACCCTGACTGATGTGATCCACATACTCCGACATGTACTTCATTCATGATATCAGCAGATTATTATCCATCAATGTATTTGAGGAGAACTCCATCGAGGACTCGCTTGTAGAGGACCTCTTGTGGACCTGTGCCACCATATAGGACATAGCTGATTTCCCTTCTCTGTATTCTCTCCCGTTCAGCCCTATCTGATGAAATTTCTCCCATTTTATGGTAGTTTGCAATGTGGGTAATCCATCCGGTAGTAGGATCATATGGCTCAGGGACAGGACTGACATTGTTGATTTCACCCATCTTAGTCTGAACAAACTGCAAGACCATCAAACGATGAGCAATGCTGATAATTGTTTCATCCCGGTCTGGGTCAGCTAGGGCTATGGCCGAATTTTCTAATGCATCGGCCTAGGAATTCTGAGATCAAGGAATATAGGTCAATGTTGGTTCTGTAGATAATTCTACCATTAACTCTCGGACATGGTCAAACAGGGGGGATCAACTCCTGCTTTTTAATAGCATAGTCACCATTGACTTGCTTGATGACCAACTCCAAGTCACCTTTCACCTCAAGGGGCTACACCTAGGCCTGGAGTGCGAGCTCCAGGACTATAATGAGGGCTTGATATTCCGCCCATTGTTCATACATCATTCTGACAAGAAAAATAAATATGGAAAAACTACCTTTTCTGGGGACATGAGTATGATCCCCAACCCCACTTTTAAAAAGTTTGGATCCTCCATCCTCATCCCTGTCAGGCTTCAGGACGCACAATCGAAGTACATTTCCAATGTTGGGGGACCCCCTTGAATCGAGAAGATGTCTTCATCGGGTAGCTCGATGTTCGGTGTGGTGGTCCCTGTCTAGGTATGTTCTGCCAGAAAATATGCTAATATCTGAAAATTTATGGATTTTGTGGCACAAACCGGATGTCAAGCTATTGCAGGATGACTTCCCATTGGGATAGGCACCCAATCAGCATCGGATGGCTAAGGATGTATTTGAGCGGGTTTCTACGCAAGGACAAATGGACTTTATGATGCTGCAGATAATGTCGCAATTTCTGAACTGCGAAGACCAAGGCCAAAAACTCTTCTCGATATTTGAGTATCGAGTCTCAACATCAATCATGGTTCGGGTAGGGTAATAGAGGTTGTTTTGACTGCCGACATCATTTTTCTGCGTGAGGAAGGCTCCAAGTGACCACTCTAGGGTTGTCACGTATAGGATAAGAGGTCTTCCTTCAACCGGTGGCATGATTACCGGTGGGATTAAGAGGTACTTCTTCAGGCTATCAAATTCTTCTTGGAAATCATCGTTCCATTGGTACGTAACCCCCTTTTTCATTAACCTGGTGAATGGAAAACATTTACCCACCAGGTTGGCTATGAAACTCCTAATGTAGGTCAGGTGTTCTTGGAGTCCTCTCAGCTCAGTGAGATTACGGGGAGGTGGTAAACCAATGATATCTTTTGTCTTTTCTGGTTCGACTTCAATGCCACGATGGCACATGAAGAAGCCAAGGAATTTCCCTTAGATAACCCCAAAGGTTCACTTCAAGGGGTTCATCTTCAGGCTATGTTGTTGATGTTTGCTAAAGACACTTTCAAGGTCAGATAAGTGATCTAAGAACTGTCTTGAATTTATCACCAAGTCATCTACATAACATTTGACGAATCTCCCTAGGAATGGTTTAAAGATATGATGCATTGAGCGTTGATATGTGGCACCAACATTCTTGGGTCTAAAGGGCATGAGCATGTAGCAGAATATTCCATGGGGGCCCTGAATGTAGTGGCCTCTTTATCTTCTCGGGCCATCCTGATTTTATTATACCAAGAATAATCTTCCATGAATGAGAGAGACTCATTTACAGCTATTGCGTCAATTAATAACTTGGTTATCAGGACTGGGAAATCATCTTTCAGGAAATGCCGAATAAGATCCCTGGAATCAGTGCAGATGTGGATTTTTTTATTCT
Organism: Viscum album; assembly: GCA_963277665.1. NCBI lineage: Eukaryota > Viridiplantae > Streptophyta > Magnoliopsida > Santalales > Viscaceae > Viscum > Viscum album. The sequence goes on from OY728133.1 coordinate 1,103,591,860, forward strand.
ATTTCTTGACAGGGACAATGTTGGACAGCCAGATAGGGTATTGGACCTCCCAAATGAATCCTTCTTTGATTATTTTATTGACTTCAGCCTCTATTCTGGAAGCATGCATGGGGTGCATCCTTCTGGCAGATTGTTTATAGCTCGGGTGGTCTTCTGGCAGACATAAGTGGTGTGTCGCCACTTCGGGATCGAGTCCCAGAATTTCTGTTTAATTCCAGGAAAAAACATCTCGGTGTTGCCTCAAGAAGGAGGTGTATACCTCTTGCTATCCAGAAGACATGGCATCACTAATGAGAGTGGTCCATGGGTCTTCCTCGGTACCCAGGTTTATTTCCCTGAGCTCGTCCACAGTGGTGGAGATGCCTTCCTCGAACACAGGAGGGGCATCCCTGATATCTTCATCCTCTTATTATCCCATATCCTCATCTTCATGATCCAATGGGGGGAGATCTCTTGACACGGTCTCTCGAGAGTCTAGAGGCGGGGTATTATGGGCGTCCTCACTAAATTTTTTGCCTTCAATATGAGGGTTAGCAGTCATTTCTACACTGCTATGCTCAGGCGTCATGGGCGATGTCATGAGGACAGCTGAGTACGTGTCTGGACTTGAACCCCTACTCTCAAAATGGCTGGGGGCAATACATAGTCCTCACCGAGTTTCTTGAGGGGGTCATCAGGAACCATTTCCAGATCATTTGGAGTGGGGACCTATTTGATACCATCGATCGATGGTTTCTTTTTCTTTTTCTCAAAAACCCCAAAGTCGATGTAGTGTGACTCGGAGATCTCGAAAGGGACCTTATCAGTGTGAAATGTCCCACTATGTCCATTGATGTAATACTTGATACATTGGTGGTAGGATGAAGTAACGACAATGTGATTATGGATCCATGACCTTCCCAATATGGCATTGAATTCTTTGTTCTATTGAACCACTAAGAATTTTGAGTAGGCCATAAGGTCGCCAAAATGGGTTCTGATCTTGATTTTCCCCATTGGCTTATGTTCACTCTTGTCTTAACCCAACATAGTCATAACTGAGGGTATTAAATCATCCTCACTATAGCCCAATTAACGGAGCGTCTGTAGGGGAAGGAGGTTAACTCTGGAGCCATTTTCAATAAATAATTTCCGGATCTCAACATCACATAGTGTGCCAAAAACATATAGTGGCTTGATGTGTCCATTCATGATGGCATCTTCATCCTGATCGGTGAAGGAAATCACTGCATTGCATTCAGCCAGGCTAGTCTCCATATGGTTAATCTCAGCGGTGGCAACTTCGGCTTGAAACTCTTGGGGGCTGAGCAAGGATTTTATAAGAGCCTCCCTGATGTCTTCTGACAAAATCAGGGAATCCAGGATTGAAAGCTTGGTTGGAACTAATGCCAGCTTCTTGAGGATGTTGTATTTCTTCTCCAGCGGCCGACACTTCTCCTTTGGGGGGAGAGTTTTAACAGGCACTTTGGGAGCAAGAGTATGCTACGAGGAGGGACCGGTCGCGGAGTCAGATGTCGATGGTGTTCTCGCATTCTGGGGACTTTTCATGGTCGGTCTGTTTGTGTGCACTAGGCGGAAAAACACTTGTTCCTCCTCAATTGGGTACCGAAGAATGACGGGGCCAGAGTGGTGGCTTGTGGAGGTGGAGGGATATTCTTTCTCCTGCTAAGTTCATTGAAGGGATCTCCTGTGGGTTTCCGTGATATTATCAGTTTGGGCCGGGGTAAAACCATAGGGATGGTTTCGTCTGCGAATACACCTCACCTAGTATGCCCTACTTCTGTGATTCCTCCGTCTTATCCCCTGTTTTAGGAATTATGTTTTGTAACAATACCCTTCATCAGGGAATCGTTCCATTAGATTGACAACGTCGATGGAAAAAACGATTAGCTACTCATCCTGTGACCGGTCGGCCTGGTTGGTTTTCCTTGATGGTACTGTTTGGTGGGTCATTGCCCATGGTGCCAAGTCTGAGGGCCAAAAATCCGACAACATTAGGGATAACATCTTCCTTGTTATGGACTGCTCTTCTTGAGCTTGCTTCCTCCCTTCATGATTACGCTCGGATGACCGGATTTCAGAGGATTTTGAAGCCGATATTGTCAGTTGTGCGGAATTAGGGGATGTTGGTGGCACCACCAGCTACTGTAGCTGAGCTCAGAGTATGCCAGGAGCTCATTTGATAGTATTCTGAGTCATCTAATCATCAAATTTATGCCCCTTTTGCTCATTACTTCCTGCCACCCCTCTCCTTTGTCAGGTATGGTGGTAGAAACGTATGTTACGTGACCCGGTGGTGGTCCCAGCTCGACCTTCCCTGAGTCTACCATCCTTTGAAGGAGGTATTTGAAGATGGATCATTCCAGGATATTATGTCCCAAAATTCGGTGGTAGGGATAGTAATCTGGCATGTCACCAAGGCCTGCTTCTTCGGGTTTCCTTGGCTCCAGGAGGTGGAGCAAGTTGCAGTTCATGGTGGTGATGAAGTTGTCGCGGACTTGGTCTTCTCAGAATGAGTATACCCTACATATTTTTCCTCAAACTGGTTCCTCTTAGGTCCTCTCTGATTGTCCAGCCGGTCCAGAGGCGTCCACTGATATGCAGGGGTCCCTTGATGATTCAGTGGAGGCCTAGGTAGTGGAGTTGGCACAGGAGCTGGCTTGAGGGTGACAAAGGACATTTCAGCCCTAACTTCTCTCTTTGTAGGATCTTGTGAGGCTCTTTGGGACTTTAGATTAGTCCTCTATGGGGAGTCTTCAATTCTATGGGTGATGGAAGAGAGATTAAAGAAGCCAGTGGTGCACTCCATTGTTATGAGTAGTGTTCGCAGCTCATCTCAGAGGTTATCGATGCAGATGGCGAGCATCTCTTCCTGGGGCAGTGGCCTATTCAGAGATTAGGCCAGACCCTTCCATCTGGTGATGAAGTCTGAGACCCTCTCGTTCTCCCTCTATTTGTAATTCATGAGGTCACTGACTGTTGCTTCAGGCAACTTTGAGATGAAGTCGAATAAGAACTACTGCTGAAGGTCTTCCAAACTCTTTATTGACTGAGCTGGAAAGCTCGTATACCATAAAAAGGCAGATCCATGCAAGGTTTTCACGAATCATCTGTGTTTCACTACCTCTTGTTGTTCTAGATATCCCATCATGCGGTCGCAATAATATGCGTAGTGAATCAAATGTTGTTCCAGATCTCCAAATCCATTGAATATAGGGAAAACAGGGCTCCCAAAGATGGGCAGAGGAGTCGTGTTGCTCACCCAATCTAGATAGGGCTTTCGATCTGGCTGTATCGGAGTGCGCTAACCTTTCATCGCTTATTGTTGAGATTTCAGTGCCTCTATAGTGTTGGCGAGACCCTAATTTACATCTTTTTGATCCCTGTCCTGGGCGGGTATAGCCCGGGGCGTTGCTTGAGGATCCCGATCGGCCGGCACCAAGGGTGAATATTCCGTTTGTGGCACCTTCAGAGGGTTCAGACATACTTGATCTGGTTGCTTCTTGAGTGGAGGGAAGTCTTGGTTTTTATCCAAATCTAGGTTTAGATGATTGGACGGGCTGGGTGCCGTATTGGTCGGGGGCCCTGACCGTGCTTCATTTGCTAGGGAAAACCTTGGTCTTTGAGGGGAACTTGCTGGGAGTGTAAGGTGAGACTCTTCGTGGGAAACTCTTTCAATAATATGGTTCCTCTGGAGTAGACCAATGTTGATCCATCTCAATTCTTTCATCGCTGCTTCCCATCGATCAAATCTTTCCTCGAGTGTAAGTTGCTCATTTTTACTGAGAGGAGGCGGGTTAAGGGTATCTGGGCCTTTGTTCTTATCCATGTTTGGTACTCGCAGGGTAATCGGAGGAGGGTTGGCCAGAGGGTTGGACATATTTAGGTCATCCCTCTGGTTTTGGGTGTGCATGCCTAATGGTTCGTTGTGGGTCACATCATGAACGGAACATTCGTCTCCCAATCCATCCGGATTTGCCTCATCTTCGGTGTCACATGTGGGGTTAACCTCTATGGCGTTGACTGATGCATACCACGGGGTGGAGGAGATTTCATCTTCCACACAAGAAGAGGATCCTCTGCTACTTTTACTGGTTTTCCCCTTCCTGTCCTGAGATTGTTTTTGGGATCCATGATGAATGGTGACGCGGAGAGTTATCTAATGCGACCTTACCGTGCACCACCCTCTCAGAGGGGATGGTGACTCAAAGGAAGGGATAGGACAGGAACCCCCTCTTCTAATTTTCCTCCCCAAATGAGAGAATACTGAATCTCGTGGGGGAGGTTGTCGTTGAGGTAATAAAAAATTCCCCCAGACCTGGGGGCTGGGGTCGGCTCTATTCCTTGGATGTTGCGTCCCTTCCCGATTTTATTTATCTTATAGGGGACTTTGTTGTTATAAATGCCCCCATCCCTACAGGCTTGGGTTGGCCCCACATTGCGGTAGTGGATACTGTTATCGCTACCTGCCTGATCTTGCATGCCCCCAGTCCGGGGTGAACTGGATCTGGTGCCGAGTTCATCTATGAAGTGATCCCCTCTGGGGAGGAAAGAAATGATTGTTGATTGACCTATCTTAGGAGAGAGGCATGTTTTATGCTTTTGGTGACCTGATTTTGGAGTTCCTAAATGGCTTGTTCCCATTGGGCCTGATGGTTTTGAGACTTACTCAAGACCTGTCTCTGTCGGGCGGGTCGCCTTTCCTGAATAGGGACCCCACTTGATTGCTGTCTTGAAACGATGACGTTGCAAGCCATTATGCCGAATGGGTTTTGCTGGGTGGGTAGTGGAGTCAAATGCGGAGCTCCATGTTATCCCCATCCTCTGATATGGACACCCTTCGTGGCGTCACCAATGAGGCAGCGCAACTGGTGTAGTGTACGGAAGTAGGCTAACTCAAGGTTTCCTTTATGCCTCTCTGATCGCGGCTGTCGCGCCGAAGGAAGAGAATCTAGGTTGATGTGATGTAGGAGGTCTTCTATCATCTTTACATGGTCTACATACCCATCGTAGGGTACGAAACCTGATTTTAACTGGTGGAGGGTTGTTTATATATTGGAGCAGATGTCGTGCACACATTCTTCTGACAACTTTATGGGTATGTCGAATTAAGAGGTGGCGATGGACCAAAACATAATCGGTACATCATCCTTGGCCAGTCGTTTCCTCCGGTGCAATATGTCGGCATGCTCCTCCACCAGTGATTCATCTACCTGTTCATCCCAACTTTGATGCTCAGTGGTAGTGTGGTCAAAGATAGTGGGGATGGTAGGAAACGAACTATCATGTGGGTGGTTCCGAGGTGGCTCAGAAGATGATCGTGGTCCCAGACCACCCCCTAATTGAAGAGGGATGTCATTGGTGACTGGCAGGAAATCTGACATGTTGGATCCCATAATTCTGAGTGCCTCAACATTGGAGGAATTTTCATTTCTTGATTCGGTAGGGGGAGGACCTTCCAGTCTATATGATATGTCACTGCGGGGAGGAACACCCTTATCCATGCCGTAATGGAGAGGGCTACCATTACAGTTGGACACCCCACTACATAGAGGACTTTTGCAGTGGATACCTTGGGGAGGACCTCCAAGGTGTATTTTAGCAAGGGGAGGACCTTCTAGAAGCACCATTGTAACAGCCCGAGATTTTATGAAAAATATTCTTTTTTATTTTACTAATGTCTTGTGTTATACGCTACACCAAAAGGAGCTTGCACAACACGCATCCTTGACTTGCCTTGCATTACACGCAATCGCAACCTTCCTCAATAGCGTGTGTGGTACGTACTCCTGAGTTTCACGAAACAATGATATGCTATTAAAATATTATTAAAACTAGCCGTTATGAATAGTAATAACCACTTTTAAAATTTTAGAAATTTTAACTCTCAAAATGGACTTCATTTTTGGATTCGGAGTATCGAATTTAGCCTAAGGTGAAATTTTGGTACTTTTCGGATAACTTTCATATTCTGATGAATAGTGAAAATTACTAAATTATAATTAAAAACAACTTTTTTTAATCGAAATAATTAATAGTGATAAATCATTAATTTGAGTGGTTTTAAAGTATATTTAGAATATATTTTTACAATTTAATACAATGTTGGTCATTGGATGTAATTTCACATTTAAACTAGACATAAACAAGTGTCAATCTTTTGATAGATATTGTTTCTTAAAAACACGCTATTTGTTTTAACAGCGGGATTTAATTATAAAATTAATTAATGCAACTTTTATGTTATGAATTTGGTAAAATAGACTTCATTTTTGAATTCGGAATATGAAATATAGCTTGGGATGAAATTTTGGCATTGTTCTGAAAAACATCAATTTTTGATGAATAGTGAAACTACTAAGTGGTAGGTTAAAAACTGAATTTTGCATAAAACTTAATTTTACCGCTTCTGTGAATGGAATTTCGAAAATCCGAGAGACACGGTTAATATCAAGGACTAAAATGTGGTTCAATGAGATGAAAATAATTTTTTGGTGAATAGTAACTTTTTACTTTTTTTTACCACGGTTAATAGTAAATAGGGTAACTAAGGGTAAATATGATATTAATATTACCCTAACACATGTCCTAATTCTATTGGACAAGTGTAATTCGAACAAAAACAAACTTAGGAATAAAATATGACCATTTAGGCCCACTTGGATTAGATTAGGACATTTATTATTAATTTATTTAAAGAAGGGTTAAAATAGTTAAAATCAAAGTTTAATAAGTAAATCATTTTTAATATGGGGTTATACATAAGATAAATTCGACTATAAATATTCATTAGAAAGCTAAAAATATTTCATACATGATGGTATTTTATTTATAATTTTTAGACATCAAATAATATAATTTATTTATGACACAAAGATGATGCAGTAATTATCTTATTAATGAAATATTGACATAATTGATAATATAAATACCAAAATAAATGTAATTTAAGACTTTTTATGAATTCCACTAATTTTCTAGGTTACTATGATATATTAGTGTTGATTTAATCAACTTGGTTCGAACATATAATTCTGTTATGACTTTCACAAAAATCATATATCAAATAGTGTCAAAATTGACACAAAATAGTTTTTAAATAAAATATTATATTATTAATTGTTATTTTATTCCTAAAAATCTAAGGTTCGGCCAAATGACTTAGATAAGGATATATGTATTAATAATATACAATTTGGGGTTCGTTTGTCATGTTGTAGTAAGTTTATTAACCATATAGTGAAAGAAAACAAAAAGACACGGTAAAAGTTAAATTATTTAACTTAGAGTTAAATCTAATTGATAAGGTTAACATAATACCCTAAACTTGTCTAAATCCTATTGGTTGATAGGATTTCGACCCATCCCCACTTTATCTTCGAAATAAGACCCTTTGGAACCTTTATAAACCTATTTTGACTTTAATTTAAAATAATATTTTGAGATATTCCTAAGGTGCCCCTCTCCTCCCCTATAAAAGGACACCTCCTCCCCCTCCTCCTCACACCAATTTGAGCACTCAAGCTCGGCCAACCCCTACCAATTTCTCCTCTCCACTTCCCTAGCAACATCCTAGAGGTTCTGGTCTTCCTCAAAGACCAATTTTAGTGCCCTAAGAGGAGGTCTCAAAGAGGCACTTCAAAGAAGAGGTAATTACCGTTACCAATTCTTTCATCTTTATTTCTTCTTCCACTTATTCTTCTTAGGTTGTTTCATTATGAAGTAATAACATCAGTATCACTCATATACTGATATGTTATTATATGTATGAAACAACCCTATTTCACTATCTATCCATCCTATGGAAAAAGAAATCACCGCGCGTGCGTACGTACGGAATACCGTCTCCACGCCGTGGTGTAATCTATTTTTCACCACCACCTTACATGGATGGGTATAATGGTGTAAAGAATAACTATACATAGTTATTACAACATCATATTGATTCTGATATATTGTATAATCCACTCCAATTCAATTCAATATTTATTGAAATGATATCATCGCTCGTGCGTACGTACGGAATACCGTCTCCACGACGCGATGAGATTCATTCTCCATGTTAACCATTTAAGAATGATTATAATGTATATATAAGAAATAATAATGAAATATATGACATTATAAAGCTACTGGATTTATGTATATATATACATATGTATGTCATCTACTTACTTCCATTTCAAGACAATAAGGAAAGGAAAACAGCGTTCATGCGTACGTACGGACTACCGTCTCCATGAACGGTGTTTTTCATTTTATTTATCTAACTATTATATATATATATATATACTGAATATATATGATAAATAAATCATATTTTATATTCTGGAAGTAAGTAAATCATGATATAAGTAATAATGATGTCAAGAACAACAAGTCAAAACACCTACGATAAATGAAACGATTTTACCCAAAACGCTTCTTTAACATGGAATTTACAAAAGAACGGGTAATATAATGTCATAAGTGAACCATATATGATATAATAACAATGAATATGATTCTGTAATAAGTCAATAACATGATTTAAATCATTATACAGGAGGTTCAGACACTTACAAAGCAAGTCGGACCTAAGGTAAGGGAAATATCACAATCTCATTTTTATCCGAGATTGTTTATTCGTAAGTATTTACTGGGGTGTATTTTATCATCCAAATCCATGTTTCATAAATATGTAATATTATTTCCATCCACCTACAATTGTTTAAATCCATTTTTACCCTTCGGTGAGTTTTTAGTAAAAGATATGAAAGGAATCTTTTGTCGTTTTTCATACGAGGTACTTTTTGACTTTTCCGACAAAAGTACGAAGAATGTTTTTTTTAACTTATACGGCACGAACGGATTTCTACTGTTTTATAAAGCCTTATTTTCATGAAGCTTCCTCTAAAATATTTCATGACTATTTTCAATAAAATCTCTTTCTGTTAAAATTGCATGATGTTTTGTGAAAAGAAATTGATTTTGAAGAAGAAAGGATATTTTCCTCAAGAATTCAATTCAAGTGTTTTATCAAAATTATTTTCCATCTAAGATAATAAAGGGTTCTGTTTCTATCCATATTTTTACATTGATTTGACTATGTTGTGATGAAATTATGTTTATGAATTCCTTTATCTTATATGAATTAATTTATGATGTCATGATGTTTCAAGAATCCCATTTTTGTTACATGTGTTATGCGATGATGTATGTTTTATGATTATGTGGCACACATAAGAAAGGATTCATTATAAGATGGGTGGGACCTATATCTCCCTCCAATGCATTGGGTAATGATTTTATATCTCATGAGATAGACATGGCTGGAACGGAAGGTTATTTCGGTTCAGTGATGCAGGACTGAAACGAGGAGTGAACTCGGTTCAGAAAGGGACTTTGTCCACTAAGATAGTCTTGGCAATGAGTCATGACTAACAAGAAATGATTTTCCATGATTATGTGTGCATGCCACAAAGTTTCAAGTTTTATGTTATGATTATGGGGATCTCATTTTCAATTCTATGATTTATCCCATGTTATGATATTATGAGCTCTTTTGCAGGTCAAGATTTCCAAAAGCTACGTTCTTATGTATATGATGTGATTGATATTTCTTTTGTTTACCCTTACTGAGCATTTGAGCTCACCCTTTTTTTTTCTTTCCCCAGGATATAAAGAAAGGTTTTAGGTAAAAAAAAAGGGGAAGATCTTTATGGGAGATATTGAAGATCTTTCACCACGTTTAGAAGATTACGTTCCGAGTTTCCAAAGACACTAAACTATTACGATCCTGGTGTGTGTGTTTTTGTTATGTACTATGTATTCCGCAAAAGTAATGTAATTTCCATGTACGATAAGCTTCGGGTCTCTACAGTTGGTATCAGAGGAAAGGTTTAGTCAACCTTTGGAAACTAGGATGCGAAAACGTTAGTGAGATCCCTAGAGATATTTCTAAGGTATGTCTAGGGATGCCCCTAAGGATAAGTATACGTATAGGATATAGTTCTAGAACTATGGTAACGATATTAGATTAAACCAAAGATGATATATATTTAAGTTACTCCCCCTTTATTACGATTTTTGCATCTAACACTATTCTGTTTGGGTTTTAGAAAATGGCTGGAAACAAGATGATTCACAATAATGGAGGATATGATGGACAATGGAATGATATTCTTCATGAGCAACCAAATGAAATGGGATTTGGATGTCCAAACATCATTATTATGCCGAATCAGAAATCTCACAACATGATCAATAAAGTAAAATTTGGTAAGTTTCCTGACTCGACTAATAAGAGAAAGATGGAGTTCCATGATGATCATAGAGGAAAGAAAGTTCAATTTCCCCTATGTAAATGTTGTGGGAAGAGGCATCAAGGAGAATGTTTCAAGGGAACTGGAAGATGCTTTGGGTGTGGAAAAGAAGGACACAAATCAAGTAAGTGCAAAGGAAAAGGGTCGGTTAACACCATGGATGAGGATAATGGTATTGCTACGACATCAAAAATAGTTAAGTGTTTTAAATGTGGAATGTATGGGCATTATGCAAACAAATGCCCTAAGGGAAAGACTCATGAAGAGAATCAGTATGGTCATATGGGTAGTATTTATGTGGATGATGATGAAGAGACTACAAATGATATGTGAGATGAAAGAATTTTTGAAGCTCGGTCAATGGTTTGAGAATGTAGTGGAATGATTACATGTTTATCATGTGTAATTTTGGAATAAAGAGACATCTATGGATTGTTACACTATTGTCTTTCCTTGTGTTTTGAAAGTGTATAATTAATGTTACCAGAATCCATGAAAGGTTATTCAGATATTTTTGGAATGTAGATGATATGCGCATAATGAAGGGATAAGGAGAAAATTAAATGTTTGATAATATTCATGAGCTCATGATTGATATAAGGACAAAGTGATATCATGGTTTGAGTATATAGAATTTTGAGGATTTTGGTATGTGGAAAGTGTTAACTTTTAACTGCACTCATGTTTTCACTAAGGTATTCAAGAGAATACACGATTAAGGACTTTGAATGTTTGGAATGTGACCAACAAGACATATCTTATGATATGTGGGGATCAACGACAGTATTAAATCTCTGGTAATCGATGTCACTATATTATGAGAGTAGACTGCAGTATTATGTATAAGCCTAAAGATTAGATTGGATTATGTTGGACATAAGTTAGTATTGTTTAAGGATAGAAGATTTTCTATATTATTAATGGGATGTTATAGTAACGTAGTTTTAGAAAAAGGGACAACCTGCAGGACGGGCGACAGCCCATCGCTTCGGACAAGGCTGTAGGAATCGAACCCACAACCGAAGTGCGACTGGCCTTTATCGCCTACCACTGGCCTACAGGAAGTTCCTGTTTAGTAGAAACTAGTTTTATTATATTAAGCAGCATGATATATGAAGTATAAGTCCATTTTAGGAACCATATATGATTAATCTCACTATAGAATGACTTATGTATATTTAATAACTTTTGCTAACCTTTTGTTTGAGACAGATGGAATGAACAGTCATTCTATCACATGATCTGCTAACACTTCACAAATAACAAATTCAACTTCATTTATTTAAGAGATGAAGTAGAAATTGTTCAAGGCACGAACAAAAGTGAGATTGTACCAAAATAAAGTAAGTATTTATTCTAAGCAAATTTTCAACTTTAGGGAAATGATCTTGAAAACCAAAAATGTTGTCCTAGTGATCTTATACCTGATGAATCAGATGGTACCTTATATCATCACAAATCTATGGATTTGTGATTACTGGCTTTTCCGTAGCCATGTTCTCTACCACTCTCCATCAGAACATGATGGTTAGATTTCTCTTCCATATCCATATTTTCACCTATGTGGAAACCCAGTGATTAGTTTATTTGGGTAATCGTTACATTTCATACTTTAGTTTTTAAAGCCAAGTTTTGGTATTCCCTTTTACGATGTGGGTTTCTATTAAAGAAACTTTCGAATAGTAAACCATTTATAACCCCGACGAATTTCGAGGGCGATTTTCATTTTAAGGGGGGTAGAATGTAACAGCCCGAGATTTTATGAAAAATATTCTTTTTTATTTTACTAATGTCTTGTGTTATACGCTACACCAAAAGGAGCTTGCACAACACGCATCCTTGACTTGCCTTGCATTACACGCAATCGCAACCTTCCTCGATAGCGTGTGTGGTACGTAATCCTGAGTTTCACGAAACAATGATATGCTATTAAAATATTATTAAAACTAGCCGTTATGAATAGTAATAACCACTTTTAAAATTTTAGAAATTTTAACTCTCAAAATGGACTTCATTTTTGGATTCGGAGTATCGAATTTAGCCTAAGGTGAAATTTTGGTACTTTTCGGATAACTTTCATATTCTGATGAATAGTGAAAATTACTAAATTATAATTAAAAACAACTTTTTTTAATCGAAATAATTAATAGTGATAAATCATTAATTTGAGTGGTTTTAAAGTATATTTAGAATATATTTTTACAATTTAATACAATGTTGGTCATTGGATGTAATTTCACATTTAATCTAGACATAAACAAGTGTCAATCTTTTGATAGATATTGTTTCTTAAAAACACGCTATTTGTTTTAACAGCGGGATTTAATTATAAAATTAATTAATGCAACTTTTATGTTATGAATTTGGTAAAATAGACTTCATTTTTGAATTCGGAATATGAAATATAGCTTGGGATGAAATTTTGGCATTGTTCTGAAAAACATCAATTTTTGATGAATAGTGAAACTACTAAGTGGTAGGTTAAAAACTGAATTTTGCATAAAACTTAATTTTACCGCTTCTGTGAATGGAATTTCGAAAATCCGAGAGACACGGTTAATATCAAGGACTAAAATGTGGTTCAATGAGATGAAAATAATTTTTTTGGTGAATAGTAACTTTTTACTTTCTTTTACCACGGTTAATAGTAAATAGGGTAACTAAGGGTAAATATGATATTAATATTACCCTAACACATGTCCTAATTCTATTGGACAAGTGTAATTCGACCAAAAACAAACTTAGGAATAAAATATGACCATTTAGGCCCACTTGGATTAGATTAGGACATTTATTATTAATTTATTTAAAGAAGGGTTAAAATAGTTAAAATCAAAGTTTAATAAGTAAATCATTTTTAATATGGGGTTATACATAAGATAAATTCGACTATAAATATTCATTAGAAAGCTAAAAATATTTCATACATGATGGTATTTTATTTATAATTTTTAGACATCAAATAATATAATTTATTTATGACACAAAGATGATGCAGTAATTATCTTATTAATAAAATATTGACATAATTGATAATATAAATACCAAAATAAATGTAATTTAAGACTTTTTATGAATTCCACTAATTTTATAGGTTACTATGATATATTAGTGTTGATTTAATCAACTTGGTTCGAACATATAATTCTGTTATGACTTTCACAAAAATCATATATCAAATAGTGTCAAAATTGACACAAAATAGTTTTTAAATAAAATATTATATTATTAATTGTTATTTTATTCCTAAAAATCTAAGGTTCGTCCAAATGACTTATATAAGGATATATGTATTAATAATATACAATTTGGGGTTCGTTTGTCATGTTATAGTAAGTTTATTAACCATATAGTGAAAGAAAACAAAAAGACACGGTAAAAGTTAAATTATTTAACTTAGAGTTAAATCTAATTGATAAGGTTAACATAATACCCTAAACTTGTCTAAATCCTATTGGTTGATAGGATTTCGACCCATCCCCACTTTAGCTTCGAAATAAGACCCTTTGGAACCTTTATAAACCGATTTTGACTTTAATTTAAAATAATATTTTGAGATATTCCTAAGGTGCCCCTCTCCTCCCCTATAAAAGGACACCTCCTCCCCCTCCTCCTCACACCAATTTGAGCACTCAAGCTCGGCCAACCCCTGCCAATTTCTCCTCTCCACTTCCCTAGCAACATCCTAGAGGTTCTGGTCTTCCTCAAAGACCAATTTTAGTGCCCTAAGAGGAGGTCTCAAAGAGGCACTTCAAAGAAGAGGTAATTACCGTTACCAATTATTTCATCTTTATTTCTTCTTCCACTTATTCTTATTAGGTTGTTTCATTATGAAGTAATAACATCAGTATCACTAATATACTGATATGTTATTATAAGTATGAAACAACCATATTTCACCATCTATCCATCCTACGGAAAAAGAAATCACCGCGCGTGCGTACGTACGGAATACCGTCTCCACGCCGTGGTGTAATCTATTTTTCACCACCACCTTACATGGATGGGTATAATGGTGTAAAGAATAACTATACATAGTTATTACAACATCATATTGATTCTGATATATTGTATAATCCACTCCAATTCAATTCAATATTTATAGAAATGATATCATCGCTCGTGCGTACGTACGGAATACCGTCTCCACGACGCGATGAGATTCATTCTCCATGTTAACCATTTAAGAATGATTATAATGTATATATAAGAAATAATAATGAAATATATGACATTATAAAGCTACTGGATTTATGTATATATGTACATATGTATGTCATCTACTTACTTCCATTTCAAGACAATAAGGAAAGGAAAACAGCGTTCATGCGTACGTACGGACTACCGTCTCCATGAACGGTGTTTTTCATTTTATTTATCTACCTATTATATATATATATATATACTGAATATATATGATAAATAAATCATATTTTATATTCTGGAAGTAAGTAAATCATGATATAATTAATAATGATGTCAAGAACAACAAGTCAAAACACCTACGATAAATGAAACGATTTTACCCAAAACGCTTCTTTAACATGGAATTTACAAAAGAACGGGTAATATAATGTCATAAGTGAACCATATATGATATAATAACAATGAATATGATTCTGTAATAAGTCAATAACATGATTTAAATCATTATACAGGAGGTTCAGACACTTACAAAGCAAGTCGGACCTAAGGTAAGGGAAATATCACAATCTCATTTTTATCCGAGATTGTTTATTCGTAAGTATTTACTGGGGTGTATTTTATCATCCAAATCCATGTTTCATAAATATGTAATATTATTTCCATCCACCTACAATTGTTTAAATCCATTTTTACCCTTCGGTGAGTTTTTAGTAAAAGATATGAAAGGAATCTTTTGTCGTTTTTCGTACGAGGTACTTTTTGACTTTTCCGACAAAAGTACGAAGAATGTTTTTTTTAACTTATACGGCACGAACGGATTTCTACTGTTTTATAAAGCCTTATTTTCATGAAGCTTCCTCTAAAAGATTTCATGACTATTTTCAATAAAATCTCTTTCTTTTAAAATTGCATGATGTTTTGTGAAAAGAAATTGATTTTGAAGAAGAAAGGATATTTTCCTCAAGAATTCAATTCAAGTGTTTTATCAAAATTATTTTCCATCTAAGATAATAAAGGGTTCTGTTTCTATCCATATTTTTACATTGATTTGACTATGTTGTGATGAAATTATGTTTATGAATTCCTTTATCTTATATGAATTAATTTATGATGTCATGATGTTTCAAGAATCCCATTTTTGTTACATGTGTTATGCGATGATGTATGTTTTATGATTATGTGGCACACATAAGAAAGGATTCATTATAAGATGGGTGGGACCTATATCTCCCTCCAATGCATTGGGTAATGATTTTATATCTCATGAGATAGACATGGCTGGAACGGAAGGTTATTTCGGTTCAGTGATGCAGGACTGAAACGAGGAGTGAACTCGGTTCAGAAAGGGACTTTGTCCACTAAGATAGTCTTGGCAATGAGTCATGACTAACAAGAAATGATTTTCCATGATTATGTATGCATGCCACAAAGTTTCAAGTTTTATGTTATGATTATGGGGATCTAATTTTCAATTCTATGATTTATCCCATGTTATGATATTATGAGCTCTTTTGCAGGTCAAGATTTCCAAAAGCTACGTTCTTATGTATATGATGTGATTGATATTTCTTTTGTTTACCCTTACTGAGCATTTGAGCTCACCCTTTTTTGTTTTTCTTTCCCCAGGATATAAAGAAATGTTTTAGGTAAAAAAAAGGGGAAGATCTTTATGGGAGATATTGAAGATCTTTCACCACGTTTAGAAGATTACGTTCCGAGTTTCCAAAGACACTAAACTATTACGATCCTTGTGTGTGTGTTTTTGTTATGTACTAAGTATTCCGCAAAAGTAATGTAATTTCCATGTACGATAAGCTTCGGGTCTCTACAACCATGCTATTATGGGGAGGACCTTCACAACAAATTCCATCATGGTGAGGATGACCATCATGGTTTGATGTTCGATGTGTATCCTGGAGAGGACCTTCAAGACACATTGTGATAAGAGGATTACCTTCTTGATGCTGGGGGCCATTGTGGGGAGGGCCTTCGCAAATGTGGACATGGTGGCGAGGACTGCCATTATAACATCCTCTTGGAGAATATCTGCAGGGTACACCCTAGGAAGGGCCATCAAAATGTACCTCAAGAAGGGGAGGGACTTCTCGTTGCTTGACGTCTCTGCAGGGAGGACCTCAGTTATCAAAGTGGGAAGGACTACCACTGTGATCTAATGCTTGGATGCACGGAGTGCCATTGCAATTTAACCCCTAGAAAGGACCTTCAGGGTTGGCCATGACAAGGGGAGGGCCTTCTTGTCGTGATGAGACATCACTGTGGGGAGGGCCTCCGTAGTTGCAACTATGATAGCAAGGGATACTATCATAATCTGTGATCCCACTGCATGGAGAGTTTTTTCAGTGTATACCTTGGGGAGAAACTTCACGGTGGACTGTAGAAAGTGGAGGTCCTTCTTTCTGCTCGATCTTATGCTCACGTTGAGGGCTTCCATGACTCGCATCAAAAGAGAAGATCTCGTGATCGATTGTTATATGAACGTGGGGGAGGCCCCCGCAGGTGCTCTTGCGAGGAACTTCAGAGCTGTTGGTAGTGACATTACAGGGAGGACCTCCGCAACTACTACTGGCACTCTTATAACATGGTAATGGGTGGGGAGATCAATAGTTTCAACAGACTCATACTCATCACAACATCAACATACTTTATCCAAAGTATTAATTCTATTAGTTTTTTTTTGAAGAATGAACACAGTAAGAGCTCGCGTTCCAAAGAGCTCGACGAACCCTAGCCTGCTGAAAACCCGTCAAAGTCCTTCGTCTTCCCCTTGATTCGATTCGCTATGGCTGGTTTCGATCCTAGTTGGGAACTCACTGAGGTTCTTCAAAAGCAGAATGTAAAGGAAATCTCAAAATCTGGAAGATTTTGACCCGAGGAAATCCCTTATGGATTCTGGATCTAATCCTCTAATTAGTGGAGCCCCGCGACGTATTTCCTTTCTCGAAGCTCTTAAAGGATCACATGATTCCTCTTCTATAGGTACAAAACCTAGCTCAACCATTAAGCGATTGGATGATGGAGGTTTTTCGGTTGAGGCAGATCCTGAAGTGATTTCACAGCGCCAAAACCTCTGTTTGTTTTCTTTAATGGGACGTGTCTCATATGCTAAAGGAGACAAACCCTGGTACTTTATTGAACTGAAACAAAGAATCTCAATTTGTTGGGGTATAAAAAATTAGAAATTGATCCCTTTGGGAAAAGGTTTTTTTCATCTGCTACTTTACTCTCATGAGGATCTTAATTGTGTTTGGAAGATAGGTAATTTAATGCTGAAGCATGGATTTCTGAGACTTTCAGATTGGGAGTTTTCATTCAATATGAATACACACAGAGGAAAATCTGCAGAAGTTTGGGTAAGGTTCCACAACATGAATTGGTTTTTTTGGCACCCTAGGATACTTAATGACCTATCAACCTACATTTCAACCCCTCTCAAAATTGATCAAAGGACCATTAATGCTGATTTGGGTATGTATGAAAGGGTTTTAGTGGATTTAAATCTTGAAACTAAACCTCCTAAAACTATCTCTTTTCATGCCAAAGATTACATGTCTATTATTGACCATGAGTATGAAAACCTGTCTTCATTTAGTGACTTCTGTAAAATTGTGGGACATTCTGTTAATGTTTGTCGAATGGTTCAGAGAGCCCCCAATCATCATAATCCCTATGATTGGACTGAAGTCAGAATAATGAAGAAGGAAAGAGTCCCCTTGATAAAACTGAACCTCCCCAAGTCAAAATAGGAAAATGGATTCCTAAATCCATGAAAGAGCCAGGGGTATCTTGGGATGACCAGGTGGAGAAACAACATCATGAATTAGAGGACCATGCAATCAAGGAAAAACTTGAAAATGAAGATAATCGAATTAATCATAACCCTTTGATTGAGTCTCACTCCAAAGCTGACCTAGAGTCTTCCCTAACCTTGGGACATGGCATTATTCCTGAAGATTCTCCTCTGGTTTCTGATTCTCAGAATTGCATTCATAAGGGTGAGTCCTCCTTGACCAGTAGTGTGGTTGGACCATCTACTAGAACCCAGCTCACACTCCCCCCTGTTTCAGACTGGTCACCTGCATGTTTTCAAAATTCACCCAGTCCCGATAAAATGGTTTTCAATAGGAAAAATACCACTTCAATTCCTTGTGATGTTCCCTCTGATACTTTGGTTAAAAACAGCCCCTCCTCTACACTTAGCCGCTCTGCTTCTCCCATTAACCATCATACTTTATCTGTAGGTTGTTCTAACACTGTTTCAATACAGACTTCTCCCCCTGTTTTGGTTGATACCATTATTTCAGCCTCCGAACCCCTTGAAAGTGATTCAGTTTCAAGGGCATTGCCCAGTTTTTCTGAGTCCAAGGCCCTCTATTAGGGGGTTTCTGTTTTGGTTGATGGAAATCCCCCTGCTCTGGTTGATGCCACAGTTTTAGATTTGGGTCCCTTGGATGCAGCCCATATTTGCAATCATGCCTTCTTGTTGACTAATTGTGAAATAACTGATTCAAAGGCAGGAAGCAACATTGTTAAACCTGTGTCTCCCACAGGTAAAAAGGATAAAATCTGTACTTTCAACAAGAAAAACTTCCCCAAGGAAAACTAGAGGCCAAAATTCTAGAAATAAAAAGAAAGGGGGTTCAAACCCCAAGGGTAAATAATAATGCATATTCTCTACTGGAATTGTCAGGGGATTGCAAACCCTAACACCCTGAATGTTTTGAAACGTCTTATTATTACCCATCATCCTAGGCTGCTTTCCATTGCTGAACCCAAAGTTATCTTTTCTCCTAGAATCCTGCATCTGTGCAATCTAGGTTTTTCTTTCTTGGGTGCTTGTAACAATGGTTATGTTGATTCACTCTGGATTTTTTATCACTCTTAACTGCAAAATGTCAACATTTTTATTCTCTCTGGTCAAGCTCTGATGTGTGATTAATATTGGATAGCACTCACATTTTCAATACTTTTGTTTATGCGAAAAACAATTACCTAGATCGAATATCTATTTGGAATGAGATTTCATACATCAATGCAAAAATTCAAGACCCTTGGGTCTTGGTTGGTGACTTTAATGCTATTTTTCACCCTCCGAAAAAATTGGCCATTCTTTCTCCTCAATCTCTGCTAGAGAATTCAAAGCTACCATAGAAGACAATAATATCAATGAGATTAACCTTATAGGTGCCCAATTTACTTGGTATAGACATCATTACAACCGGGTGGTGGTAGGTAAACTCGATAGAGCTTTCATTAATGAGCCTACCCTAGATAAATGGAACCAGATCTTGTGTGCTACCCTCACTAAACTTGCTTCTGATCATCATCTGATCATAGTCAGCATCCCTCAAAACTTTCAGAAACTTACTTTTCCTTTCAGATTTAATTTTGCGAGGTCTTTATACCCGGAGTGTGTTTCTCTTATCAATTCTTCCTAGACTAATATGGGTAACCACAATGACGCCTTTTCCTACACCACTAAATTGAAAAACCTTAAAAACATTCTTAAAATGTGGTGCGCTTCTAAATATGCTTTAATTGATAATGATATTCAGGATTTGGAGAAGGAGTTGACTCTCATTCAGCATAATATCAGCATATCCAGTTTCAATACTATATCCCCAGGAAGAAATCAACATCTCTACTAAATTGATCTCTTTTATTAACTTTAAAGATAACCTAAAGAAGAAAATCTTCAAAACAAAATGGCTCAATGATGGTGATAGAAACACAAAATTTTACTAGTCTCTTCAGCATGTTAGGAAATCCTGTAAGCCACTCTCATGCCTAAGAGTTGAGGGTAAACTCATCGATTCGGAGGAACAGATTGCTAATCATGTTGTTTCCTACTTCATTGACATTTTCAACGGTCCCAACATTAACAAAGATATCCTTCCAAACATTATCCCTTGCATGGTTGCTTTAGAGGATAATTGTTTTCTCAGTAGCATCCCCCTTGATTGGGAAATTAAAGACACTTTTTTTGGTCTTAATCCAGACAGTGCTCCAGGTCCTGATGGTTTTAACAATGGATTTTATCAAAAACACTGGGATGTCCTTCAAAAAGACGTCTGTAATTTAGTTAAAACTTTCTTTGAAAAATGGGTTCTCACCCATTCTCTCAACTCTCAATTCCTCACGTTAATTCCTAAAGTTGAAAATGCAGATGAAATTCACCTTTTCCGACCCATCGCCATCTAAAATTCTCTCTTTAAAAATATTAGGAAGATCCTAGCTAATAGGCTCTCTAATATCAGCAACAAAATTGTTTTCTGGAACCAGTTAGGCTTTATTAAAAGAACATCTATATAAGAATGCATTTTCCTTGCCTCGAAATCCACTAATTTATTGAAAAGAAACACTAGAGGTGGAAATTTTTCTCTTAAGCTGGACATCACTAAATCCTTTGACACAATTGACTGGACCTTTATCTTTAAAGTCCTCTCTAGATTTGGCTTTAATGATTCCTTTGTCAGTAAAATGAAAAATATCTTCAACTCAGCTAATATCTATATCCTTATTAATGGTTCTCCTAGAGGATACTTCAAATGATCCAAAGTAGTCAGACAAGGAGACCCTCTCTCTTCTATCATCTTTTCTATTACTGAAGACTACCTTAGAAGACTGCTCTCCCTCAACGTTGAGCAAGGCAGAATCAAACCTATTATTTCTTCCAGAAATCTTCATGCTCCCTCACATCTTCTCTATGCCAATGATATTATTCTATTCCTCCAAGGAGATAAAAGAAATATCAATAAACATAAATCCATCATTTCACACTATGAGGAGGTCTCTAGACAGTGTATTAACTGGAAAAAATATTTTATTTACTTTGGTAAAAATTTCCCCTCTAATTGAAAAGCTCTTATCACCAATGTATTAAGGGTTAAGGAAGGCACATTATCTATCACTTACCTTGGTGTCACCATCTTCTGGGGTCATCCCAAATCTTGTTATTTTCAACACATTGTAGATCAAATACAAAAGAAATTTTCATCCTGGAAAGGAAAATCCCATTCAACGGCTGGAATAATTTGGCTTGTCAAACCCACCATTGTCTCTAAGTTTGTTTATTCCATAATGGTCTATAAATTGCCTTTGGGCCTGATTAATCAGTTAAATACTACTATAATAAACTTCATCTGGAGTGGAAGTACTCTGGAGAGAAAATTGGTTATGGTCTCTTGGCCCACTTGTTGTAAACCAATTGAAAATGGAGGCATTGGTATTAAGAATCTTAAAACCTTTAATGAGGCCCTTCAATCCAAACACACATGGTCTCTCATACATAATAACTATCTTTCCATGAGATTCCTCAAAACTCATTTCCTTGATAAGTTTATATCTGGTTCTTTTCAATACTTGACTTCTTGTATCTGGCCATTGATCAAATCTTCTTTTCACTCTATCTTGGAAAATTATAGATGGCTTGTTAATAAGAATTCTTCTTTAAATTTCTGGTTTGATAACAGGACTGGCACCCCCCTCATATCGGAGATGCCTAATACTTTCTCCCCTAATCCCACAAACTGCTCTATCAGGGATATGATCAATTCCTCTGGTTCTCAACTCTGGGATCCTATGAAAGAGATTGTTGATAAATTTTATTTCACTTCCAATGAGGATTTTCTAGTTTTGGAACCTGGTCATAATGGCCTATTGGATTCTAAAAATTATTATTACCATCAATTCCAAAATGAGGATGAAAATTTTAATTAGATTTCCAAATTCAATAAGGCCTAGATCAAGCCCTCTTGTCTTACACTCATGTGGCGTATTTCTCATCAAAAAAACCCAACAGATGTTTTCCTGCAATATTATGGCTTCTATATTTGTTCTAAATGTCGATTGTGCAATCAACATCGAGAGGACATTAATCACATTTTTTTATATTGTGATACTTCTATAGCCCTTTGGCATTACATCTTTGACCTTTTTTAGTGCATATGGCTTTTGGACACTTTTATTTTCTCACAATTGAAAAGAACATAGGAGTTTCCGAGGTCTCCCCAAATCAAGAATCTCTTTCTTACTATGGTCACAAGGCTTCTGCATATTCTATGGTATTGTAGAAACGATTATTTTTTCAACAATAACTCTTTTAATATGAATGCAGGTAAAATGAGGATTCTTCTTGCTATAAAAGAGGAGGCCACAATCCAAAAAGGCTATTTTGACAATTCTGTCAAAGATCTTGAAAGCCTTCATCGAATTGGTGTCAAAGGTAATTTTTCGAAGCCAAACTACCATATTGAAGTCTTCTGGAAGGCACCTCCATCTGGATGGATTAATGTTAATGTGGAAGGAGCCTCAAAAGGAAACCCTGGACTTTCAGGATGTGGAGGAATTTTCAGAGACCATCTGGATCGGATCCTCGGATGCTTCTATAGAAGCAGCGACATTGCTTCTGCGCTAGAGACAGAAATTCTTGCTACCATCCATGCGATCTCCTATGCAAATCTTTTCAACTAGAATACTATCTGGATTGAGAGCGACTCCACTACTATCGTGCAAGCCATCTGGAAGGGTGATGTTCATCTTGCTTGGTCTCTCACCCCTCGTTGGATGGACTGCCTCACCGCGCTCAATGGCCTCAACTTTATTGCCACTCATACCTATCGTGAGGCTAATATGATTGCTAATGGGACTGCCAACATGGGTTTCTCACATGATATCACTTGGAGGAATGACCTCCCTCCGTAGTTGACACCTTTTTTCATTAAGGACTCTAGAAAATTTCCCTCTTTGCGTCTCATGTAATTTGTATGATTCTATTTCCTTTTGAATAAATCCTTAAGTTGTGGGTTTTTTTTACCAGAACTCACCCTTTAAAAAATGGCAATGGGTGGGCAGGGTTCTAAGCTTCGACATGTGCTTAGTGGCGTCGGGAACCCCAGCTTCTCGTAGTGCATAGTCATGAACCTGATTTTTTATTTTCCGGTTGCCTTCGGTGCGTTAGGGGCACTCTCTTGCGGGCAGTGGGGACTGTCTACTGTTGATAACGGCCTTCACCTTTGGGTCCCTTTCTAATTGGGTCTTGTGATACTATCAGGATATGCTGATGAACATCTCGGGTTTTAGATGGGATATATGCCTTCTCTGGAGCATCTGCCATGATGGACAGGTTCCCCTAGTTTGAACGAGTGAAGCAGCTTGATTCGATTGCCCTTGTATCGTGGGATTTGGCTGACGACCCTCCTGGGAGGAATCAGGGATGTAGATCTACTCCAAGGTGGTTATCTCGTCTCTTAGATGAGTCACCACAATTGGGGAGATGGGCTCACGGGGCCAAGTCCTTGTTGTTTCCACCGATGCAATTACATTCTAGCAAGTCTGCAAGAAATGATGTGGGATCGATATCTACTCCTCCATCATTGCCAGGATATGCAGAGAGACATATTTGGCAGAAATAGGTATGAAGGTCCATTCCGGTATCGGAGGAGGAATATCTTGCTCTGGTCCTCCAATGGTCAGTGGGTACTGACAATTCTCTTATGTCGGGGCAGGTGAACGATTCTGCTGCTATGCCAGGAAATGCTGGTTTACATCTCTTTTTGTCACCGTATCGGGGAGGCCAACTTTACTTTCATCCACAGGGAGCTGGCCCTGCATATTTCGATTCCCAACCGTATCGAGTCGATGGCCTTTGTTGGTAGGGAGATGTGCCCGCCTATTAATTTTTGCCACATCGGGATGGCAGACTTTGTTTATTGCCACCATATTGGGATGATAGGCATCAAGGGAATCATCTAGGAGGTGGTCATGTAGGCGCTGGGTTTCCACCATGTATGGTTGGTGGGCTTCATGCCCCAGGGTAGGGAGAAGTGCATGCCGGGTAGGTTCCGTACTGTATGGGTGATGGTTTGGATGATGCTCGGTGAGAATGCTCACCTGCTCATATAATGCCAACATTTTGGGATGAAAGGATTGGGAGGAGCGGACAGGTGTACGTGCCTCCTGGTGATATGTCTCTATGACTGGGCAGTGGAGCTCCACCTCAGAGACAAGGGTGATGACTGCTCCTTGATTGCATGTTTTTCCCCGTCGTTGGGCTGTCCGAGGGGCCCGAGCTCAGGGTGCGTGGGCCTGGATCCTCGGGGTGATATCCTCCCTAGTGTGAGGATATTGAGTTGTGGCATAACCACAACAATGTCTTCTGGAGGGGGCCTTAGAGCGGAACCCCCGTTCAGCGGGTATGAAGTCCTCAGTGTCGACCCCATCTGCCTCCCTTAGATAAGGGAGTTATTCATTGTCCTGTTCTAGGGATAGACTTCTGAAATAGTTTGAGATGGCCACAGGAGCCGTCTAGATCTGCTTTCACAGCCGCTGTTGGGTAGGTGGTCGGTGGGTCTTGGCCGAATGGAGGGCATGTCTGGTTGCCTCTAGCATCAGGAGAGTACCATTCAAGTGGTACCCTCAGATCAATGCATCTGAGACCCAGTGTTGAAGTCACTGAGTAGGTGATGGGGTCCTTTGTCGGTGGGAATACTTGGTCATTTCATTGCTTGAAGCACGCGTCTGTGAGTTCCTTCGTGATGCCATGGGACTGAAGTGAGTTATGATTGGTAGCTATAAAATATTTTAATAAATAAAAATAGAAAACCCATCAAAGAATCATCTCATAATCCCATGCATAATTAATGACTTTTCGTGGCCCTCATCATGAGTATGAGGGGGCATAATTCACAATTAACGTAAATCCGTCATGCTGGTTAAAGATTCACGTCAGGTTCACCATTTTTTGTTTCGACGCAGGGAGGGAGAAAAATGCTACTCCCGACAGTTGATTTTAAGAAGGCTGAGTTCTGTTCAATCACTCATGTTGGATGCATCATTGTTTTCTTTGAAACTCCCAATGGTTCCATATTGAACGATACGTGGACCTGCTTTCCAAAGGCAGGTGTTCATTGGGAGATTTGTCCATCAACACATAAGAACTCACATTGGTCGATAGGATGGGATGTTCGTCTCATCACACCCTCTTGGGTGGGAATTATTGCATGTTCTGGTTCTATCTTATAGATTTAAGACATATTAATATGTTCATGAATCTTTAGTTTATCCCCAAGCCTAGTATACACAGATTATCCCTGGTTGGAAATGATCAACTGAACATAGGGATTCAGAATCATTTAGGCCCGAGTTTTACCATCCCACATTGGTTTAATGACTCTGAGGAATTTGGAATAATTGAGACAGTACGTTTTTAAATCCTCATAACTGGGCACCATGGAGTTTATTATCATCCAGGGGGGACATATAATGACTTGAGCGTTTGGATCGAACTAGTGATATGGTCTTCCTACATATCCTCGTGAGAGGAATCAGAATCCACATATTTTCATGACACTAAATGGGTCCTCGTGTGACAAGGACCCTGTCATACAGTATAATTTCAATTGGAAATGACACCTGGGCGAGAGATGTCTGGTCAAAGCTTGTGAGGGACTTACACTGAAGCAGCCCGGAAGACCAAAGGGAAGTGATTTACTAGGCCCAGAGATGGTCCATCTGGGGTATAAGGACGTGGTTTGAAAGGGACAATGGTTAATGTCAGACTTAAAGATCGGGATGGCACCTCAGGGAAGATTCCTACGTATCTCGGTTGGCCAGGAATCAAAGTCCACGTAGTTCTGGAAGATTCGGACTTACACATGAAAGCTTCCGAATATTGGGATTGAACCTCCGGGAGGCATCGTGCGTACCCTATTTGGGAGACAGGGATCAAAACCCACTTAGTTCATTTAACCACCACTGTTGTGTGGACGCCTGGGCCACCACAAATCTCTAAGCCCACATGAGTCATTCTTAGTGTGAGAAACAAGAGAATGAAATAGACATGGCATGCCTCACACCTTATCCTCCTTAGGGGAAGGTGGCCGAAAATACAAGACTCTCCTTCTTCCTGATGTCAGAGTGGGGAGAAAGTAGTAATTGTGATGTAGAGGCAATAGATATGGAGGCGGAGAGAAAGGTTCGGTGCCGCTGGATTCTCCATCTTCCTGATGTTGGAGGGAGGGATAAGTTGCACTGACCGGGGCCGGGGATACAGAGACGTAGCAATGAACCTTCCCTGAAGGGAGGGTAAGCCCATTGACTTCCAGTGAGGATGGTGTGGGGCTTACTCCAAAAGGGATTCCCAGCCACTCCCAGGAGAGGGGATAAGTTCTCACCGCTGGCCCTCGTTAAAAGGAAAGGCTAGCAGGATCCCTCAATCCTGGAAAGTGGAGAGGCACAAAGGGGATTCTTGGGCTTGGACCCTTTACTACTGTGGTAATGTGAACCCATTAATTCATCGGAAATCCACTCAAGTGTTGGGTAAATCCCTTAGTCCTTACCTACCGTGGGTATGTGAACACAAGGTGGCACGCTGACGCGCCTGAAGGTTTCATCATACAGGTCTGGTGGCTTCAGTAGAGACCTTGGCTCGGGGCCAGTGAATAGACCAATGAAGGGATTGCGGAGGATCACGATGGATTGGAAGGGTTTTATCCAGCTCAAGGAATGGAAACACTGAAGGATTTTGTGGGCCACATTGGTGTATGAGGAGTGGCGCCCTTCGCGTAGGGGAGTGCTACACAGTTGGAGAGGCCTTTCGCATACCAGGGTGTTATGCGGACTGATGGGCTTTTCGCATACCAGGGAGGTATGAGGCTTCGAGTTTGGCCTGCATACCAAGTTGGTATGTGGAACTGGAGTCCGTGCGAGCAGTGGCGGCCAGGGGCATCGCCGGTCAGGGCTGCATCCGCGTAGGAGGCTGCTATGGGATGTGTTGGATCAAAAAAGGGGAATAAACTCTTTGGTCTGCAGGGAGTATATCCACGGAGGGGCTATGGCTCACAGATTTAATTTTAGTTCGTGGTTCACCAATTTGTCATTCATTTTTCGGTTCTTTATCAATTTGTTTCCAGTTATATACCTATACTAGTTCAAGAATTAGAACTTCATGGTTCGCGAAATACTAAGATACTTCCTTTGAAAAGTTGCTCCTTCAATCTCCTCCAGCCTCTGAATCCGAATCTCCTTATTCTCCACCTTGACGTCCTTTTATAGAGGGGGAAAGGGTTTTATTGTGGTCAAGCGACACCTTTTTTAGACCCCATGACCGAAAGCCCGACCTACGGGTGACTTCTTCAACCCGAGGTTTGCGTGGGTTCATTGAATGCACCTCACCCGTGAACCAAGTTGGTTCGACGGGTGCTTCTCGGCCGCATAGGAATCCTTCTCCATTCTGTTACTGACATCATTCTTAGCATGGGTGGGTCTGGCACGGTTCGTGACTGGGGTGGTTCGAGGAAGCGGACCGGCCAGGCGTTCGTCCTGGTCCGCGCCAGCATAGGGGCTCCCGCTTCAATTTCGAGATGACGCCGGTCCATGGGGGGGGGGCTCGCTTAATAGGAAAAGTGCCACTGATGTTGAACTAGTACGCGGACCGGTCGGTCCTTTTCGAATTTTCAGTATTCTTTGTGTTTTTCCCAATCTTCTAAGGGAAATTGGGTAGAAGCGTTTCTCAAATTAAGGGGATTGCCATTCCCCTTTCTGAATTTTTCTGGACCCTATAAGGATATCCTAAAATTTCCTCAATAAATAATTTTTTAAAAAAAATGTACTTTTAAAAAAATTTAAAAAGATATGGACATGGAAGAGAAACATACGTCATCAAAAAAATAATAAGATCATATTTTATTAAAAACATGTATTTACTCGATACAAGGCCCATGGAGAGGAAAACATGGAATAAATATGGAAACTATAAAAATAATGATAGTATAATAATATATATATATATTATTACTAATATATTATAAAATTATTTCAATTTAAATAATATCAATCCTAAAAAATGAGATTATAATTAATTCTTACCTCTTTGTCAACTTTTAAATTGTAACCCAATGAAATAGTAAACATGAATTAAAACATTAATCATCACAAATAAATATATATTCATCTTAAATATATAAAACGGTCAGTATTTACACCATATAAAAATAACTAGGTGTACAATATGAAATATGACTCAATGGAGTGGAGATTGAGATGAAATCTCTTGCCTCAAGTAAGACATTCAACATAAGTGATTTTAACAACCTAAATAATAAATATATATTTATTATAATTACATTAGAAAACTATATACATATAAATAATAACATATATTAATCATTTGTAATATTTTATCACTTTTTTTATAACAATATTTCATTGTTATCATTATTTTGGGTGTAACTGCTTTGTTTCTCCTGTATGTTGAGATACGATAGTTTCGTCCCTTGCATGTTACCCATGTTTCCACCAGATAAATAATTTAATTATTGATATAAATATAATATATATTAAATATATAGTGAGAGAGAGCATCATCCATAAAAAATAGTGATATAAAAACTGATTTCATTGTTCATGGATATGATAGTTAGTATGTACACATGAAAAATATTTTCATTTTTGATAGATGGAAATAAAGAATGATAAATAATAATTCAACATTAAAGGATAATTTTTATATCATACAGATCTTATATATTCATTAACTATATCATACTTTTTATTCATGTAAAGTGGAAATGGAAAACAGATCACATCACTTCATGGAGGTTTTATTCCACACATACGTATGAGAAATGTTATTATTTTCCAATAAATTGAAATGTAAGAAGGTATAAATTAAATTATAATTTCATAAGAATAATTATTTCCTAAATATTATATATTTATAAATATATATGTGTTTGTGTGTGTCTGTGTGTATTATTTTCATCATTATAACCATGAATTTAATGTGGTGATGAAAAACAAATTACACCTCCACGTGGATATAGTAAGTCGTATATACTCACGAGCGATATTTTATCTTTTCATTTGTTGGAAAAGATATGGAACATGGTTTTCCCATTATAATAATAACATATCAATATATTTTTGATACTAGATTTATTATTTAATAACTTTAGAATATATTTTTAAGCAGGTGAAGAAGAAATAAACCAGAATGAGTTGGTAATGACAATTACCTCTTCTTGGGTAGACTTACTTTTATATACCTTATTAAAGACCCTTGTAATTGTCTTTTAAGAATGATGTAAATTATAAATAGTGTATATGGAAGTTTATAAGGTATTTTTTTAATATTTTTTCAAACCATGTTTCTCATAGTGTAGTAAAGAAAAGAGAGAAGGGTGTGCTTTTATATATGAGGGGACGGGAATTCATCAAATCGCTTATAGTATTATATAAATATAAATTATGTTTGATGTCAAATGGAGTAAAATTTATGTAATTAGAAGGCATGATATGTTTAATTTTGAATCCTCTCACCCAATTAAATATGTACAATTCTTGGTTAATTTTTAATATTTATCGTGTATTTTTAACCCCTCATTAACCTGATTAAAAATTACCACAATATTAAAGTTTTATATCATTTAAGTGTCAAGAATATGACCATAAAAGAAACAAAATCTCATAAATGGTCCATGTTATATGTTTTCAACCACATACCATTCATTTGGAAAAAGAACATATTTTTATAAATTTTCTATCATTTAATAAAATATTATTTTTTATAAAATATGTTTGATGTTATTTTTTTCGGAAAAAATCCCTCAATTTAACATTCAAAAAAAATGGTAGAAAAATAGTTTCATTACAAACCTTTCATATATCTCTAATATTTTAGATAAATCTATTATTTTATTGGAACATAATAATTAATGCAATTCCTATTACCTTTATTATTTTTAAATCATTTATTTAATTTTTCTATTAATTAAATAAATATCGTCTCAGTGTTGAATAAAACATTAATCTGATTATTCAATTACTAAAATTTAAAAATAAATTACAATGATAATAAATATTAATTAATATTTCAAATAATTATATAAATATTCAAATAACTATTTTTTATCTTTATGATAAAATAATAATGATATTAAATCCAGGAGAGTGTCATCCTATATTTATTATTTTCATAATATAATAAAAAATTAAAAATCAGATCTAAATAGAAAAGTGTTTATATTTTTTAATTTTGGATGATTATGTATGAAAGAGACTCAAATAATGAAATAAAAGTATTTTTTTATATTTTTTAATTCCTTATCAAATTATTTTTACCCGTATTTTATATATTTACAATTTGTCGGCATGATAAATTTAACAATTGTTACTATTCATGGTCCCTAAAAACCAATGAGATACGTTTACCATATTTGAACATCCAGATTCAGAATATTAAATCCATTTTATCAAATTTATGTAAGAACCTAGTTTATCACCCAGGTATGGATCCTTTAGATTTCCTATTAATTCTTTATTTTGGACCTAATTTTGATGCCAAATGAGATAGTGATGGTCATGATGGTGTTTGGGGATTATTCAGAACCTATAACCTAGTATTTTGGGAAAATAAGCCTGGTGCATGATTTTTGGTAAACCCTGCAGGAAGGCTTCATGGACAGAGCAAACCATGCGGTAGGTATGTTTTTGGAAAGATCCTTATAGCACAGTTGGCACACGGTTTCCTTAACCATATCGCCTAACCCTGAGAGTGCCCCTTTCTTCCAACTACTCGTTCATGGTTTGTGCATAGTTTTTCAACCTATGTAGACAAACCACACACCAGTTATGTTTTGGGTAAAATTATCATTTTTTATTAATGATCACATTAATCATCCTCCATCCTCCTAATATAAATTCCAATGGGATTAAACTATTATCCTTTCGTCCTGGAACTCATTAAATTCCTATGGTATGGATTGAAAGATCTCATTCATCCCAGATTTTCTCAAGCTTCTATTTAACATGTTGGATATGCAACAGTATGTACTCAGGTCCTTTTTGGTCATTCTTATCCTCTCTTTCTATAGACCTATTTATCGAGGTGTGGGAGTTTTTTCCTTTTTCATAGATTTACTCCATTCATAAGACAAATAAAAGTAAAACATCAAGGTAGGAGACATGTACAAACCTAAGGTGGGTGTTCTATAACTCATCCATCAATTTCATGGATTTTGGAATTGTTTTGTTGGGCCCACAGATTTCATCGTTTTTCTGTTTTTCGATTTTATATGTCATTCTTATAATCATTATAGTCGTATGGTTATACTCATTACAAATATGTTATTTGTTATTATTGGATATGTGCATGACTCCATCCATCCTATGTAGGATGTTATTCCATAATTGGTTTTTTAGTATTTGACATGTTTGGCCTTTCATTCAGGTGTGCCTTTTTTTGACCATTCTATGGGTAATATTTCTATATGAAATGGCTTGATTTATATTTAGAATTTTTTAATGGAAAGTACCATGCATTCTCACCACTTGACCCACCTATGGTAAGTGATTAAATTTGATAATTAAATGTGAAATAGAAACTGGAAAGTATACTAAGTATAGGAATTGGCCTTTTATGGTAAATTTATAAATTTTTTGTGGTCTGTAGCATCATTGTCCACGTTGAAAGAAGGTAGAGGAGAAAAATTTGATTATCGGAAGTTCATTAAATGGATTATATAAATGGTTTCATTCTACTTGTCATTTTCAAGCTAAATAATAGAAGTGGATTAAACCTTATGAAATGTTATATGACATCATTATCAAATAGGAGTGTCTAGACTTAAGAAAACCTTAGATTCCATAAGGAATACCTTGGGATCTCGGTAATTCCATTCCATTCAAATATACAGATTTCTTAGGTTGACACCAACCTAGAACCCAATCATTGACTAACTCTGGATACCTGGTATGAAATTTTTGGATCCCTCATGTAATACTACAGGATACCTTATATACACTATTTAGATACAGTGATAAAAATTAGGTGCCATGGTTAAAGCTCGTTGGGCTTAGTCATTTCATGGTCTCATTTTACCATGGATGAACTCCATGGACTCGGTCAGAATCTCATTATATAATTCCATGGACTATATTCCGTGGATCACACTCTTACCCCCGAGCCATGCTATAGTTATTACTGAGTTTTCCACCCTTAAGGACTACATTTCCTAGGTTATTACCTTAAAACATCATTATTAAACATCATTACCATTTTGATTATTACATCTTGGAACCCTCATAATTATTATATTTTAACTTATTTACAAACTGGTTATAATCAAATAATGATATGGTTACATGTTCCGACACCAGCTGAGGTATGAACTATGTACTTGGGTATTTAGTTACATTGTACTACTTTACTTTAAATATATACATGCTTTCACACTATTAAATTACCATTACACGGTCCAGATGTTATATTCATAGTTTCTTGTGGCCCATTAAGATTTATATAAAACCCTCTATGTGTTCCACTTGGTATCCATAGTATATTACATTGATCCATGTGTTGATAAAGAGAAGTGTACGACTTCAATCACAAGATTTCATACAGTTTAGGATGAATCTTGAAAGCACAAGACCGAGCTAAAACTTTGGATAATTGGGATTGAATTTTGATTTCCTTCACACTTTTGGGGAACATTTAATTCTTACTATCTTAAATCCATTGTTTTCTAGGTAAATGACATATCATCATTAGATTTTTTATGCTTGTTGGTTATTCTAGTTATTTTATTTATTGTTATTTTTGTCTCTATTTTCCTTTATGACTTTTATTTACATGTAATGCTTCCCCTATTTACATATAATATATTTATTCAATGTTCTAAACTCTGGTAATGAGGGAATATTCTTCCCAAGTACACACACTAGTCCCTTTATTCTAGATAGAACCCTCCGGAATTTGGGGATATGTGCATGAGGCACTGTGGCCCACCCAGCTCATGGAACATATTAAGTGGCATCTGGGTCTGGTATATCACAAAGTGGTATCATAGGTAGTTTCATTTCAGGATTTACTATTTGGATACAATATCCATTAGACTATGAACGCTTGGGACTTGGTCATAATTTGTGCTTGGGAATCACGAACCCATATTCTAAGTAAAATCCAAGTTACCCAAAATATACATTTTTTTTATGTTTTTACTATTACATTTGACATTATTTTACCATTGGGTAACACACATGTTATTTAGTGTTGTTTATTTTTCTTTTGAAGGCTATTTTATTTTGTATTTGTCCAATAATATGAGTGAAAGGATAATATATACATGCATCATTATATGCACCTAAAAGTCTCATGTCATGTATATTTCAATGCAATATAGATGCATTTCACTCCTTTTCATTGCATGATTGGACAATGATTGTTGAGTGATTTCAAGATAATTAGCTTATCTATGTACTATTCTTGGTTGTGATAGAGTTATTTCCTTTCTCAATTCAGGATCTGTATGGGCCCTCATAGGTTAGGATGAGTAAATTACTGGGTCGATCCATAATGTTTTAAATAAATGGGTGTCATTTTCATTAATAAGGTTTATAGGCATGGATTAGATAGTAATGACTGTACATTATAAATCCAAACATGAAATCTAAAATGAAATGGTTTCACATCATTATCCCGTATTTTCATGTTTACGAATGGTAAATGTGTGAAGTTGGTAATTAAATATAAAATTAAGTGAAATTAATTCTTGAGAACATACCAGAATTTGGACGTCTCTGTGGGTATTTGGGGTTGTATACAATGGGTAGTTAACCATTACTTGTTTATCTTCTTCATTGTTGCAATTTAACTACTTAATTCTTTCTTGAAGGTCGGTGATTGGTATTTCTTAACCAATCCTACCATGATATCCTCGTATCATTTTCCCGGAACGTCCTAGAAATCATGCTCTAGATGTGGTGGGCCTGATCCACCAGTCTTACATCTATGAGTGTTACATGAGGCACCACTTTTTGTACCTAAATTTTTCACTAACACCCATGTACATTATTGTTTACTATGTCTGATGTAGTTCATGAATGTTCCTCTATGGCTTACAACTATGATGGATGATCTGAATTTTGATTTCTAGTAGTAGCATCCTCTAACCTTCTTAGGGTTTGGAGGTCCACAGGCTACTATGTCTTGGCTTGAGGCCATCCTATATATATTTTAGCTTCTATAAATGACTCCAGATAAGATATTCAATATTTCTACATACATGCTTCGGGATTCATCCCAACATTGGTGGGATATGGTTACCTAGGATAATCATCGTCAAGGCATGATAAATACAAATTTTATATGATTAGTTCATTCATCATATGTTGATAGAAGATAGAGAAAAAGTGTTCTTGAATCTTGAATAGGGTTCTATGTTAGTTATGGAATATTCATCATGTTTCACCGAGTTGCAACGCTTTGCACCACTTCATGTCAGTGATGGGTTTTTTTTGTGCTAGACACTACGAGGATGGGATTGTGTACACCATTCATGCATAGGTGAATGTATTTTCCCAACCATAATTTCCTAAAAGATTCTATTAGGATATTATCACTGTGTGTAATCTGAGGTATGATATTAGTATTAGGTAAATAGTACCAGTGTCGTGATAGGCCAGTAGTTCTTCTGGTGGAAAGAATCGTTCTCTTGAGGTTTCTCGTGAGGGTAATGACATCAGTGTCACTATTTTGAAAACTCAATTGTGTTTTATTAGTGTGCATAACAGGGTAATATGAATCCTTTGTATGATAATGACCCACTTAAGTGTTGGGATTATAACCGTATGTAACATCATTATAGATTCTATAGGACCTTTCCAAAAATTTTGAATAAAAAGGAACTATGACGGGTCCACCTTTAGGAGTGGGTTCTTTTGTTCCACGTCATGTGGGGAATTTGAATAGCACTGGAAATACTGGATGAGGAGTAGGTCGTGGTCATGGTCTCTAGATCCCCTGATCACTGGCAGTTCCAATAGATAAATTATGATCATGGAATTCCATCTATTTTACATGATCATGGATCATTCCAGTTGCATGAACTACTTTCAATACCTGAGGATCAAGCTGTGGGACCATATATATTATGATGTATAATAATTTTTGCATCTACTATTGTATTTTCATTATTTGATACAGGTGACTCAAACTATTTTATATCTTTATTTATCATGGAATTTTTCAAACGGAATATACATTACTACTATGGTTTAATGACCCAAGATAAGCCGTTAGCGATACGAACATAGGGAATAAACTAATGTAGGGACTGTCCTACTTATGTAGGCATTTACCCCTTCATATGACACATCATTTTTCTGGAGATGATAAGATTCGTTGTCATTTTTAGGATGGATTATTCAGTTTAGTATCACAATTTTTTAGACTGTTATCACCTAAGAGTATCATTTACATCACCAGAAGGAATGAGTTATCTACATAAGAGTGAGTGGAATGTCCAGGCTGGTAGAGTGGGACCAGAGCATCATGGGATAGGTGGAGTGACCACCCATATTTCCTATCTCTTCAAGGAATATTAGGGATTTCTCTTAACTAATTTCCCTTCAATAGTGGATCGTTTCATGGATTCCATTCTTAGTGACTTTTCTGGATTTCCACCTAAGATAGAGGTAGAGTTTATTGTCGAGCTTCTCCCATGAGTAGCTCCACTATCCATTCCACTATTCCAGATGGAACCAACTAAGCTCAAGCATCATCAATATGATTTATAGGTTAATTTTTTTATATGTACCAGTACATCCTCTTGGGTTTCGCCCATGATTTTCACCAAGAAGGCATATTGGACCTTACATCTATGTGTGGATTATAGAAATTTTAATCAAATAATGGTCAAGAATCAATATCCACTAACTCAAATAGAAGATCAATTTTTCCAACTCTTATGTTATAATTGCTTCTCGGAGATTGAACTAAGATTTTATTATATTTAGGTGTGAATCAATCAATCATAAAAACCTAATAAAACATTATGTAGTAGGTTTGGTCAATAAGAGTTCTTTATTATATTGTTTTTTATTATGAATGCACCAAACATTTTTGTAGGTATATTGAATAGTTTTTTCTATCCATATCTGAATTCTTTTAGTGTGGTCTTTCTGGAAAATATTTTGGGGTATTCTCAAATTCATTGAGACCATGTGAAACATATTGAGATCATTCTATGTACCTTGATAGGGATTCCCATTTACCCCAAGCTATCTAAGTTCCTTTTTTATGAACAATGTTCACTTATTAAGTAATATTATCTCTGAATCAAGAGTATCTGTTGACCCATAATAAGATAGTGATATAGTTTCTTAGAAGAAACCCATGAAATTGTTTGATATATGGAGTTTCTTGGGTTTGGATGGATATTACAAATGTTTCATACAGGACTTATCACATATTTCTTCACCTCTTACTAATTTTACAAAGAAGGGTGTCATGTTCCTTTGGTTAGAAGAGTGCGAGAAATCCTTTCAGGAGCTGAAAGGGTGGGTTGTTTCGGCACCTATTCTGGCTCTGCCAGAGCTCTGTAGAGGTTATACCATATTTTTTGATGCATTAGGCATAGTCTTAGGTGTAAATCTCATGTAGGAAAACTAAGTTATTGTGTATAGATTGTTGTAGTTGGGGACTCAAGAGAGAAACTACAAGACGCATGACCTCAAGATTGCAGTAGTTGTCATGCCTTATATTTTTGGAGACACTCTCAGTTGGGTGAGCACTTTTTGGTGTACACAGACCAAAAGAGAAACAAATATATCTTTTATCAGTGTGACATGAACCATAGAAATTGAAGGTGAGTCTAAATTCTATAATCCATTGATTTTGAGATTTCCTATATGCATATGAATGGAAATGTGGTTGTAGATGCCCTAAGTTGAAAATATCAAACATCAGACATATGGGAAGTTGATGTTGAATAAAAGATAGTAGCCCACTTTTATGAACTACGTAGAGAGATTCATGATAGTCATGAGTAATATTACCTCTCAACATTGACAGTTACCTCTTCCATCCTTGAGAAGTAGAAGGGTGTACAATATTTATATCCTGAAGGCTTGGTTATCTATGAGAGTATATCAAGAGATAACCCTATTATTGATAGATATGTGGGAATAGACGACATCCTACATATTCATGGATGTGTATGGGTCCCTAAAAAATGAGAGATGAGTTGATGAAATATTCCCATACTTCTCAGTGGGTGGTGCATCTAGGAATCTCAAAGATGTATCGAGATATGTGATGTCGGTATTGGTGGAATGGAACGGATCATCGTATAGCAAGATTTAACACCGGGTGTTACAACTATCATTGGGTGAAGGTAGAGCACTAGAGACCTATAGGATTCTTACATATACTTAAATTCCTAGAATAGAAATGGAAATATGTTTCTATAGAAATTTTAGTCGGTTTACCTAGCTCTCTTAGAGGTATCGACGTTTTATGGGTTGTCATTGATAGAATAAATAAATTATCCCAATTCATTCCAATTCAAGAGTCTTTCTTAGTTGATGAGTTAAAAACACTATATGTCCTTGAAATCATATGACTACATGGGGTCCCACATACTATCGTTTAAGATAGGGACACTCATTTCACGTCACGGTTCTAGAAGGGAGTGTAGAAGGCCGTGGGAACAAAGGTGATTCTAAGAACCAAATTTCACCCTCTGATAGATGGACAATCTTAATAGATAATACATGTTCTAGAGGATATTCTTTGAGCATATTTCCTTGGTTTTGGTGTTTCATTTGAGAAGAATATAACTATCATTGAGTTTCCCTATAATACTAAGTTTTAGGTGATAATTCAAATAGATCCCATTGAGTCTTTATATGGTGGGTTCGGTCGTTCACCTCAATGCAAGCTAGAGGTAGGTGAGTCAGCACTACTAGGTCCTCATCTCATTCAAGAGACTACAAAGTAGGTTAAGAAAATTAGAAAGCGTATAACCACTACTAAGTTAAGATATAAATATTATGTTGACCAGCATCGATGACCTCTAGAGCTCATGGTTGGGGATTGTGTTTTCCTTCAGGTATTTCCCAGACCATTGAATGGACAGTTACAGAAGAAGGTAAGCTTTTACTTCATTATATAGGGCCATTTGAGAACCTATAGAGATTCGGTCTGGTAGCCAATCGGTTTTTAAGGACCCAGCCTTAAAACATTACATAATCATGAATTAAATGAATAATTCACATAGAGTATATTTTTATGTTTAGAGTTTTAGAGATTTAGGACATAACTATTACATATCAAAAGATTAAAAAGTAGACACTTCTACTAAGCTTCCATAAAATAAAAACTCTTAAAAAGAAACATGTCTAGTTCCATGTTTTAGATAGTTTATCTTTCCATGATCTCATCCTTCACCCTATTCATCTTTATGTCCTGTGGAAAAAATTTCAAATACTTTGGATGAGAATTAAAAGCCCGGTAAAAGATACACAAAGAAAGAAAAAATTATTAGTTTTTTTCAAAACAATAAGAAAATACTGAATACTTTATCATAAGTAATACCTTTCACCTTTATAAAGTAGTAAATAATCTTCACTGAATAATAGATCATTACTTACCCTTTTTTAACCAAAATATTATCATAAAACCCATATAAAGAACACATAACATATAAAGGTAACTTGGGACATAAACATAATTAAATGGAATAACCATACGGTCAACTTCCACACATATCACTAAATGAAAAAGGCATACGGCCGACTTCCATACCCAATGCATTGGAGGTTATAACATAACCACCCATCCTGGTATTCACGGCACCTCTCATCATTTGGTTCATAACATAACCACCAATCCAATGTCCAAGTACCATTATAAAATCATAAGGCATAAAAAAATATAAAATAAAGAAAACATTTCAACATTTCAATCAAAATATACCACTTAAATATATTGACATAACAAATCAATTATCAAAACCATTTTCAATACAAAAATACATAAAATATTATATAGTATTTATTTTCTTTTAAAAACATTACGACTTGTTAAGGAAGTCAAAGATCAAGTAGTACTCGCGGCGGCAGAAGAATTTGTTGGCACCGCATACGTTAAAAGAAACATTCCTTTTTGTCGTTTAGTAAAACAATTCGTAGAAAAAGAATCCCTTTTAATGAAATGAAAATTCAAAGGGTGTTTATACAATGTATAAAATAATGTCTTGTATTAGAACAAAAATATGCCTCAAGGAATGGAGATTGAGACGGAGACCCTTACAAAGTCGGTATCCTTAGATTAAGGATAAATCAATTACATTATTATGTGTGAAAAATAAAAATACGCCCAATATAAGAGGATATTAAGTTTAATACAATTATATTTCATCCACACATATTCATAGTACGACATAATCGAGAAGTATAGGTTTAACCCAAAGAATTGAAATTGGGTTAAGAAGTTCCCTTACAGAAATTTCACAGCCTAACGTTGTCATTTTAAAATTCATAAAATGAGACGATGAGGGTTAAAAATGGTATCTCGTCATTTGGACATATCATTTACAGTAATAAAGATATATAAGAACATATCCCAACATATGAATATTTAAATTAAAAGACCTAACAAAAATAAGTCTTTTAAAAAAGGATGGTGAAATGTTTCATTACCGATTTGGGTAACTTTCGAAATGTACACCCCATGGAAGAAGGGTCATACAATGAAGATGTAAATACCCATAAACAAGAGTATATTAAAAATAGTATAATAATGGGTAGTACATACACCACACAAAATGGAATAGTGGAAAATGTAGCATGAATCTCACGGTAATAAAAAGTGAGATAAAAACCCCTTACCTCGTTGTAATCAATCGAGTCGTATGAACAAAAGATGATAATAACCAAATGAATTTCAGGAAAACATGAATCTAAATAGAATAATGATAATATATATAAATTTACAGTACAAAATACACCACATTCCACAAATAGGTTGCAACCAATGGAAATATCAAAGAATTAAAAGTGAGATAAGAAATCCCTTATGAAAATTCGGCAGCCTAACTGCGCCACTTAAAAATTAATTGATGAGAGTAAGAGGATGTATCTAATCATATGAAAATAAAAATTTCAGTATTTTTAATATAAAATAACATCCTCTAACCTAATAACATGGATCATAAAAGAAATGACATAAAAGAGAGTTCTTGAAAAGAAAGAGAGAGGTCGGATCACTTAGCTCAAGTCTGACTTGTCTTCCTCGTTTCTTTATATTTATGAATAATAATATTTGTTCAATTTATAATTTCTTAAGTAACTACTTTAAAATATATTATTCAATTCATATCACATATTATAATGTAATAATAATTAGTTAATTATGAGAGTTCATATCGGACGTTTTTTTCGATGTTCGGTACATGAGTCAAAAATGAACTAGTTTGAAAATAATTGTCAATGTAGTTATAAGTACACTATCCCCAGAATAGTATTAATGATTTAAATATCCTATATATCTAGTATAAATTTATTTTATACTATTCTACAACATTTGAAGATAGAAAATGAAATGCACCGTTCATGGAGACGGTAGGTCGTACGTACGCATGAACGCTACTTTCATTTCTTTGTCATATTGATGGAATTAAAAATAAATGAGAGAGATATAT
Organism: Viscum album; assembly: GCA_963277665.1. NCBI lineage: Eukaryota > Viridiplantae > Streptophyta > Magnoliopsida > Santalales > Viscaceae > Viscum > Viscum album. The sequence continues at coordinate 1,103,632,808 of OY728133.1, forward strand.
ATTATAATTCCAGAATAATATATATGTTATAAAGGTCACATAATTTCATTAATTTCATTCTTTATAAATTCCATGTATTGCATGAACGAATCACATCACTTGAGGTGGTGGTAGTTCACACTTCCTCGTATGAAATTATCGCATTTGCACAACCTGAAAAGCATAAAGGTATGGTTTAAATATAAATTACATAATAATATAGAAAACATAAATATCATAAATATCATATATAAAATATATTGACATTATAATTTCCACTATAAGAGGCGGTAAGAGATAATTGAACAATCATCGTTTTCTGAGGCAGTAATTCACCATCCACAGAAACAGAATGTTCTTTAACCATTAGATGGAGGTGTGTGTAAGTATAGCTCGAATACTTCTCATAAAAACATCCTATTATATTGAAGATACTTTTTTTGTTACAAAAGAAAGGAATAAAAAGAGTTTAGTGGGTTGGAAAAGCAAAATAAAACAAAAAAAACCTAAGAGAAGACATTACATTTAAATTGGGTAACTCCCCTTGGTTTGATCCAAAAGGGTTTTTGAAGAGCATTCTGCCTAAGGTAAGGCTTCTAGGATGAAAATAGGGGAGTGGAGAGATAATATAAGTAGGGTCTGGACGATCCAAGTGCATGAGAGGTGTGGTTAAGGGAGTGGAGGTGGGGGAATTTTATAAGAGGGAGGAGGGGCACTCTTGGAAGGACATGAAATGTTACTTTATTATGAAATGATTTTCGGATTTTAGATGTCCCACAATGAAATATTTCTAGGATCAGTTGATAAGGGTTTGAAATCCACCCGTCCAATAGGTTTTAGACAAGTGTTAGTCTTATATTTTACATTTTCTTTTTATTTTTTTTAAATTGTTTATTAATTAGGTAATTACTGCATCATCATGGTGTCATAAATAAATTTATTTATATAATGTCTAAAAATTATAAAACAATTACCTTGATGTTGGAAATCTTTTTATATTTCTGATTAATATTTATAGTAAAAAATATAACTTATATAGCCCCAAGTAAAAATTATTTTAGTAAAATAATACATATTTGTGTTATTTTTATTTTAAATTTAAATAAAAAGTTATTAATGTCATTTTCTTACCCAAGTGGCTCCATGGGGTACCCAAGTTGACCCATGGATTGTCTTGGTCTGCCACGACTCATCCAATTAGGGTAGGACATGTGTCAAGGTAATTTAATATTATTAAAATATTATTTTTACCTTAAATTACACTAATTACCTCTAATCGCCATTAATAATACTCAAAAGTTACTGTTCTCCAAAAAAAATATTCATCCCATTGAACCACATTTAACTTAATAATTACATCCAAGTATTTTAGATTATTAAAATTCAATTCATAGATACAGTAAAATTTCATTTAAATGAAAAATTAGTTTTTAACTACCACTTAGTGGTTTCATTATTCATCCAAAATTAATGTTTTTCAGAAAAATATCAAAAATTCACACGAAGCTATATTTGATATTACAAATTTAAAAAAATGATGTCAATTTTAAAAAATTCAAAAAATATAAGTTTCATTAATTAATTTAATAATTAATTCCTTTTGTCAAAATAAATTGCGTGTTTTTAAGAAACAATATATATCAAAAGATTGAGACTTGCTTATGTCCAATTTCAAAGTGAAATTAATTCCAATGTCCACCATTGGATTAAATCGTAAAAATATATTCTAATTGAACATTAAAACAAATTAAAATGATAATATATCCATATAAATAAATTAGATTAAAAACGAGGTTTTGAATAAAAATACAACATCATTCACTATTCATTAAGAATGAACTTTATCGGAAAAATACGAAAAATATATAGAAAGTAAATTTTGATGTCATGATTCTAAAGAAGGATTTTATTTTTTCAAATATAACATATAAAATTTCCAAAAAGTGGATTTAAAAAGGGTTCGCCATCAAAAGGAAGTTAATCGGCCTTTTAAAAAATATTAGAATATTTACGCTTAAAATTAGATTCATTTTCATTTTAGGCCTCTAAAATTTATTGGAAAAAATTAAAAATATTTAACAAACCTATATAATCATTTCGTAGTTATTTCTATTCATTCCTGCCAATACAATGGCTAGGCGTTACCTAGCATTTAAAATAATATTATTTTATTATTAGTGTGCAACGTAAGATTTCAAAGAAACTCGTTATTGCGTATTGGGTACGCCATCGAGCATAGAATTCCATTTAAAGTAATATTAACATTTTATTCACAAATATTGATAAATATTAAAATGTCATATTCTTTATTTACCCAGGATGTTACATCCTTCCCCCCTTTTGGGAATTGCGTCCTCGCAATTTTAAAATTGGGCTCAAAAACATCATTGAAATCCCCACATCGGAAAAGGAGTAAATTAAAATTTAACTTTAAAAGAAATAAGGAAAAGTAAAAAAGGTCAACTAACACAATAAAATACTAGTATTCCATGAAAACATGGATATGGAGGATAAATCAAACCATCAAGATCTGATGGAGAGTGATGGGAAAATACGTCAAGGAGAATGTTAACCACCAGAAAATCATAAACTTGTGATGTTTGAAATGGTATTTGATTCCCCAGTAAGAATAGTTAACAGAGAATTTTTTTTGTTTTAATTTACTTTTCATTGAGGAATTTATTTATGAGCTTAACTAAAACACAAGAAAACATACTTACTTGTCTTGTATACATTCATCTCTTACTAGATTTCTTACACAAACCCATATTTTCTCCAAAAGGTGAGTATTTAGGATGACTTTTTCACATTAAGAGCACTATAATAATCTTTTAGAGAATCAACTAATCCACAAAAGAGAACTATATATTTACCATGTCATTAGACCTTAACCAAAACCAAAATTGTTATTATAAGATCAGATAATCCCAAAAAAGATAATCTTTTACAAAAATAAAAACTACTCTTAATCTCCAAAAATTTTCAAACAACCAAAAGTTCAACAGAGACGATTCAATACAAAATTTCCCTTAAAATTATTAAAAAATAATCCAAACTATGATTGAAACCCAAATATCTGAAGGATTTAATCACATAGTCTTCCAAGGTAAATCTTAACATTTATCTCTAAATAAAATCAGTTACTCTTAAAGTCTCATACTGAAGAGTAATAAACCTAATCACATATCTTCCATGATAGGTTAATAATTTCCATAGATAACACAAAATTAACTTATTCCCAATTCATAAGATCATCTATCCAAAAAGAATAACCCATACTAACCAGGGAATTCACATAGTCCAGTGGTAGGCGATAAATACCAGTCACACTTTAGTTGTGGGTTCGATTCCTGCAGCTTCGTCTGATGTGATGAGTCGTCACACGGTCTGCGCGTTGTCCTTTTTTTCAAAACTATATAATTCATAAAACATTCCCCAACAAGAGATACAATCTTCAAAAATAACCATAAAATAATTAACCTCAAGTTTATCTCTTGCCTTTTATTTTCCATCATAACATATAGTAACACCAAATTACCTCAAAAGTAAGGATCATATAAACCCTAATGGCAACCTTTATAATTATTACCTAAACTTCCACATAGAGTTGGTTCTCTCGTACATGATGTGTTGGGCGGAGAGTGATGGCAAGAGGGGGGGTGAATTGCCTTTTAAAAAATAATTAAAAATTTAAAATCAAAGTTAATAGTGCAGCGGAAATAAAAGAGGCAAGACACAAAACTTGATAACGGAGTTAGGCTTAACCCTAAGCCTACATCTCCGCTCCCAACTCAACCGTTGAGAGATTTACTACAGCTTTCTTTTTAATGGTTTTAGCAAGAAACCCACTAGACTTTAAGGTAGTCTAGAACCTATTACAGCTTGCTTTTAATGGTTATGCAAGAACCCACTTTCTTTTAATGGTTGAGAAAGAACCCACTAGCCTTCTTACAGGTGAAGGCTAGCTCACCTATGACTCAAGCCTTTTTAAAGGGAAGGCTTGACTAACCTCTTCACACCTTGAAGGTGGATTAAAAACCCAAATAAGAGAGGATGAGAGAAATGAGGGGTTTGTAGGCACAAACCCAAATTGATTCTCAAAATGAATAAAACAAGAAAGACCGTAAAGGGAGAAGCCTTGGGCGCCAAAGTATTGATTGGTGATGATGAAGGGCGCTCCCAAGCTTCTATGGTGGTGCTCCTTGGATGTGTAAATGGGTTGGAGCAATTGAGGTTCCTTGAAGCAATCCGCCGGAGGTTCGCCAAATGATGGAAAAATGATCCCGTGGGCTTCCTTACGTTTCCGGGGCTTCCTAGTCCATTATTTATAGAGGGGGAACCCTCAAATGGCCTTTGAGGGTCTTCGGAGCTGTTGGAGAGACCTTTGGAGCCGTTGGGAGTCAAGTGGACAAGCCTGGTCAAAGCCCAACGGCTAGTTTGACTGGCTGCACCGGCTGACCGGTGCTTGGCCACCGGTTGGCCAATGCTTTGGAAAAGGGAGAGGGCTCGGGCTCAGGCACCACTGGCTGACCGGTGAGGAGGCTGCCGGTTGGCCGGTGAGGAGGCAGTAGCTATCCGGCCTGTCTGGGTTCCACCGGCTGGCCGGTGATGGGACAGCGGTTGGCCGGTGGTCTGGACAGAGGGATGCCTTCTGTCCAGGCTCCATCGGCTGGCCGGTGGTCATCCACCGGTTGGCCGGTGGACTGAAAATCAGTCCATTTGCCCTCTGGCTTTCTTGGCCCAATTCCTTGGCAACCTGAAATTATGCCTATCATCCAAAAACACTTAAAACAAGATTAGATAAATAAGGGAGTGATTTTGATCATGAAAATTAAACCACGAGGGGTACGAGAGGTACAACAATCTCCCCCTATTTTTATGATCACAATCACCAAAACAAGCAATGTAAAAGATTGAAATGAGGCATGCTTTAAAAGATTTCTCCCCCAATCAACCAAGAATTTCTCCCCCTGTGTGATTATCAAAATAGCACGGGGCATAAAACTTTATTGAGGTAAAGGTTGAAAAACAAGAAAGAGTTTTTAAACCAATTGAAATTTTTGAGATTTGAATTGAAAGTTTTGAATTGAAAGTTTTGAAATTGAATGTTTTGAATGAAAATTTTGAAATTGAAAACGCAAAAGGGCTTAAACGATCCTAACTCCCCCTAAATAAAAACAACAAATCACCGGGGAGAGGATTTTGAAACTGAGACAAATTTTGGTCCGGTGAGACTCGCTAAAAGGGATTTTTCAATCCACACTTGTCTAGTGGCAGGTCTTCTCCTAAAAAATTCATCATTAAAGGAAATAGTTTTGGGCCTTCAATACCGGGAATTTTTGCAATCGCACTCATAAATTAAGTGCCCGGGTTTTTTACAATAGTTGCAAAATTTAAATTGGGAGCTCCCCCTTACAAAAATAGTTCGAGCATGGGAAGAAGAAGCTTGCTTGGAATATCCAAGACCTTGGGTGGTTCTAGATACGCATTGGGAACCTAGCAATTTGGTCAAATTTTGTTCACCTTGAGTGAACTTGGCAAGGGATTCCCTTAAATCCTTGATTGTTGATTCCATAGAATCAACATCGGGAAGGTTTTGGATCTTGAGGGACAACTCTTCCTTCTCTTTGAGAAGTTGTTCCTTTTCGAAAGAAAGTTTTTTGAAATTCTTTTTAAAAGCAAAAAATTTGGAAGAAAGTTCGTGAAAACCTTCCTCCAATTGATCTCTCGCATGTTGGAGATCCTCATAAGATAAATGATTAAAAGAATTTGAAGAACTAGAGGAAGAGGAGTCGGAAGAGGTTACCTCATGAAATGCCATTAGGCATTTTTTACCGTTGTCGCTTGAGGAGGAGGAGGAGGAGGATGTGGAGCTATCACTCCATGTGGCCTTGAATGCCTTCTTCTTTTCCTTTTGCTTGGCATTTTTCTTGTTGAGTGGACAATTGGGCTTGTAATGGCCTTTCTTGCCACACTCGTAACATGTTACCTCGGGCTCGGATTTTTCGTTGGGTTGAGCCTTGCGGGATTTCTTCTTCTTGTGCTTCTTCATGAATTTGTGCATTTTGCGGGCATGATTCTCCATTTTTGAATCGCCGCTTGAAGAGGAAGACGATGAGGAGGAGGAGCTTTCTTCTTTTTGAACTTTGAAGGCGATGTTCTTTGGAGTTTTGATCGGGTTGACTTCCTTTTCAGCTTTCCTCCTCATGGTGATCTCGTAGGTCATGAGGGATCCGATGAGCTCTTCGACCGGCATGTTCTTGATGTCTTTTGCTTCTTGGATTGCCGTGACTTTTTGTGCCCATGTGCTTGGTAGGATCCAAAGGATCTTCTTGACCATCTTCTCTGCAGACACATTATCTCCAAGAGATTTTCTTCCATTGCAAACGTCAGTAAAAAGAGTAAACATTTCAGTAATATTTTCAGATGGATGCATGGTGAAACTTTCAAAGTCTTGATGATACATATCCAATCGAGTATCCTTAACTTTGTTGGTCCCCTCATGGGTAACCTCCAAAAGTTTCCAGATTTCATGTGATGAGGTGCATGTGGAAACTCGATTGAATTCATTACGATCAAGGCCGCAATGAAGAGCATTCATGGCTTTGCCATCAAGCTCGAAATTTTTAATATCGGCTTGAGTCCATTTGGATTCATCGGGAGAAGAAAGAGAATAACCATGCATGACAATTTTATAAATAGGATAACCAATGCTTCTAAGAAAAGTGGTCATGCGGGTTTTCCAATAAGTGTAGTCGGTTCCATCAAAGAATGGAGCACGACCCAAAGAATATCTTTCGGAGGCGAAAGAAGATGAAGCCATCACAATGGATCTTGAATTTGAAACCGGTGAAGGTATTACTCAAATTTTGCCTCTGATACCAATTGTTGGGCGGAGAGTGATGGTAAGAGGGGGGGTGAATTGCCTTTTAAAAAATAATTAAAAATTTAAAATCAAAGTTAAAAGTGCATCGGAAATAAAAGAGGCAAGACACAAAACTTGATAACGGAGTTTGGCATAACCCTAAGCCTACGTCTCCGCTCCCAACTCAACCGTTGAGAGATTTACTACCGCTTGATTTTTAATGGTTTTAGCAAGAAACCCACTAGAATTTAAGGATGTCTAGAACCTATTACAGCTTGCTTTTAATGGTTATGCAAGAACCCACTTGCTTTTAATGGTTGAGCAAGAACCCACTAGCCTTCTTACAGGTGAAGGATAGCTCACCTATGACTCAAGCCTTTTTAAAGGGAAGGCTTGACTAACCTCTTCACACCTTGAAGGTGGAGTGAAAACCCAAAGAAGAGAGGATGAGAGAAATGAGGGGTTTGTAGGCACAAACCCAAATTCATGCTCAAAATGAATAAAACAAGAAAGACTGTAAGAGGAGAAGCCTTGGGTGCCAAAGGATTGATTGGTGATGATGAAGGGCGCTTCCAAGCTTCTATGGTGGTGCTCTTTGGTTGTGTAAATGGGTTGGAGCAATTGAGGTTCCTTGAAGCAATCCGCCGGAGGTTCGCCAAATGATGGAAAATGATCCCGTGGGCTTCCTTACGTTTCCGGGGCTTCCTAATCCTTTATTTATAGAGGGGGAACCCTCAAATGGCCTTTGAGGGTATTCGGAGCCGTTGGAGAGGCATTTGGAGCCGTTGGGAGTCAAGTGGACAAGCCTGGTCAAAGCCCAACGGCTAGTTTGACTGGATCCACCGGCTGACCGGTGCTTGGCCACTAGTTGGCCGGTGCTTTGGAAAAGGGAGAGGGCTCGGGCTCAGGCACCACCGGCTGACCGGTGAGGAGGCCACCGGTTGGTCGGTGAGGAGGCAGTAGCTGTCCGGCCTGTCTGGGTTCCACCGGCTGGCCGGTGATGGGACACCGGTTGGCCGGTGGTCTGGACAGAGGGCTGCCTTCTGTCCAGGCTCCATCGGCTGGCCGGTGGTCATCCACCGGTTGGCCGGTGGACTGAAAATCAGTCCATTTGCCTTCTGTCTTTCTTGGCCCAATTCCTTGGCAACCTGAAATTATTCCTATCATCCAAAAACACTTAAAACAAGATTAGATAAATAAGAGAGTGATTGTGATCATGAAAATTAAACCACGAGGGGTACGAGAGGTACAACATGATGCATTAGAGAAATCACCAAGGTTGAAGTGGTTAATCATGACTCCTGATAGTTGGTTGAGAATAACCACAAGAGTTCTCATTGCAGCTCTCATATCATTCAGTTGTTCTTTCAGAAAACCATCACAGTTTTCCTCACATCCACTATTACTTTGGTACCTGCTAGATCCATCCATTTACTAAAACCAAAAAGGACAGTGTGAGTATATCATTAGAATCATAATATAATATCCTATAAGTAGGGTAAATATAAGATATAATTATTCATGTTATCTAAGACTCAATCACTTTATCTAAAAATATGACTCTTTTTGAAAACCTAACCATTATTATAATGTCAACTGTGCTTAATGAATACCCTAACCTCTAAAGTTATCTAAACAAACCTTTGATACCAACTATAAGGACCCGACCTTAAAAAGTTACATAATCATGAATTAAATGAATAATTCATGTATAGTATCTTTTCAGGTTAAGAGTTTTAGAGAATTAGTACATAACTATTACATCTCAAAAGATTACAAAGTAGACACTTCTACTGCGTTTCCATAAAATAAAAACTCTTAAAAATAAACATGTCTAGTTACATGTTTTTGATAGTATGCATTTATTGATCCGATCCTTCACCCTATTCATATTTAAGTCCTGTGGAAAACATTTCAAAAACATGGGATGAGCATAAAAATCCCAGTAAAGGATACACAAAGAAGGAAAAAACTATTTGTTTTTTTTAAAACAATAAGTAAATCAGGAATACATTATCATAAGTAATACCTTCACATATATGAATTAGTAAATAATTTTCACTAAATAAAAGATCATTACTTACCCTTTTGTAACCAAAAGATTACCATAAAACCCATATAAAGAACACATAACATATACAGGTAACTTGGGACATAAACATACTTAAATAGCATAACCATACGGTCAACTTCCACACATATCACTAAATGGAATAGCCATACGGCCAACATCCATACCCAATGCATTGGAGTTTGTAACATTACCACCTGTCCTAGTATTCATGGCACCACCCTTCATTTGGTTTATCACGTAACCATCTGTCAAATGTCCATGTACCATTATAAAATCATAAGACATAAAACAAATATAAAATAAAGAAAACATTTCCACAATTAAATCAAAATATATCACTTAAATATATTGACATAACAAATAAATGATCAAAACCATTTTCAATACCAAAATAAATAAAAGAGTATATGGTATTTATTTCCTTTCAAAAACATTACGGCTTGTTATGGAAGCCAAAGATCATGTAGTACTTGTGGCGGCGAAAAAGGTGGTCGTCACCACATACTTTAAAAGAAACATTACTTTTTTTATTTAGTAAAAAGCTTCATAGAAAAATATTCCCTTTGAATGAAATGAAAATTAAAAGGGTGTTTATATAGTGTATAAAATAAAGTCTTGTATTAGAACAAAAATATGCCTCAATGAAAGGAGATTGAGACGAAGTCCATTAAAAAGTCGGTATCCGTAGATTAAGGATAAATCAATTACATAATTATGTGTGAAAAATACAAATAAACCCAATATAAGAGTATATTATGTGTTAAACAATTAGATGTCATCGACACATATTCACTATATAGCATAATAAAGAAGTGGAGATTTAACCCAAAGAATTGAAATTGGGTTAAGAAGATCCCTTACAGAAATTCGACAGCATAACGACGTCATTTTAAAATTCAAAAAATGAGACGATGAGAGATAAAAAGGGTATTTAATCAGTTGGACATATCATTTATATCAATAAGGAATATTTAATAACATATCCCAACATAAGAAGATGTAAATTAAAATACCTAACAAAAAATATGTCTTTTAAAAAGAGGAGGGTGAAAGGTTCCCTTACCGATTTGGGTAACATTCGAAACGTACACCCCATGAAAGAAGGGTCATACAATGAAGATGTAAATACCCATAAACGAGAGTATATTAAACATATAGTAGAATAATGGGTAGTACATACACCACAAAAAAGGAAATAGTGGAAAATGTATCATGAATCTGACAGGAATAAAAAGTGAGATAAAAACCCCTTACCTCGTTGTAATCAATCGGGTCGTATGACCATAAGATAATAACCACCAAATGAATTTCAAAACAAAGTGAATATAAATAAAATCACAATAATATATATAAATTGGAAGTACACAACACACCACATTCCATAAATAAGTGGCGACCAATGGAAATCTCACAGAATTAAAAGTGAGATAAGATATCCCTTAAGAAAATTCGGCAGCCTAATAACGCCACTTAAAAACGAATTAATAATAGTAAGATGGGGTATCTCATCATATGATAATAAAAAGTACAGTATGGTGAATATAAAAGATAATCCTCCAACATAATAACATGGACCATAAAAGAAATGACATAAAAGGTAGTACATGAAAAGAAAGAGAGTGGTCGAATCCCATACCTCAAGTCCGACTTGTCTTGCTCGTTTCTTTATATTAATGAATATAAACATTGGTCAATTTATAATTGCTTAAGTACCTACTTTAAATTTTATTATTCAATTCACAGAACATATTATAATTTTATAATAATTAGTTAATTATGAGAGTTCATATCAGAAGTTTTTGTCGATGTTCTGTACCTGAGTCAAAAATGAACTTGTTTGAAAACAATTGTCCATTAGTTATAAGTACATCATCTCCATATTAGTATTAATGATTTAAATATCCTATATATCCAGTATAAATTCATTTTATACTATTACAGAACATTTGGAGATAGAAAATTAAATGCACCGTTCATGGAGACGGTAGGTCATACGTACGCATGAACACTACTTTCATTTCTTTTTCATATTAATGGAATTAAAACTAAATGAGAGATATATATATTATAATTCCTGTATAATATATATGTTATATAGATCACATATTTTCATTAATTTAATTCTTTATACATTCAATATATTGCATTCATGAGTCACATCACTTGAGGGGGCAGTAGTCCACGCCTCCTCATATGAAATTATCGCATTTTCCCAACATGCAAAGCATAAAGTTATGTTTTAAATATAAAATACAGAAGAATATAGAAAACATAAATACCATATATATCATATATAAAATACGATGACATCATAATGGCCACCATGAGAGGCGGTAGGAGATAATTGAACAATCATCGTTTCGTGAGGCAGTAATTCGCCATCCATGGAAACAGTATGTTGTTTAACCATTAGATGGAGGTGTGTGTAAGTGTAGCTCGAATAAATCTCAATAAAAACGTCCTAGTATATTTAAGATACTTTTTTTGTTACAAAATAAAGTAATAAAAATATTTTAGGGGGTTGGATAATAAAAATAAAACAAAAGAACATAAGAGAAGACATTGCCTTTAAATCGGGTAACTCCCCTTGGTTTGAACCAAAAGGGTTTCTTGAAGAGATTTCTGCATAAGGTAAGGCTTCTATGATTAAGAGAGGGATGTGGAGAGATAATATAATCATGTTTTGGATGAGCGAAGGGCTCGAGAGGTGTGGGTAAGGGAGTAGAGTTGGGGGCCTTTTATAAGAGGGAGGAGGGGCACTCTTGGAAGGTCATGAAATGTTTCTTTATTATGAAATGATTTTCGGATTTTAAAGGTTCCAAAATGATATATTTCTAGTATAAGGTGATAAGGGTTCAAAATCCACCCATCCAATATGTTTTATACTTGTTTATGTCTTAGATTTTACCTTATCATTTCATTTTATTTAAATCATTCATTAATGAGGTAATCGCTGCATCATCATGGTGTCATAAATAAATTTATTTATTTAATGTATAAAAATTATAAAAAAATTACCATGATGTAGGAAATATTTTTATATTTCTAATGAATTTTTATATTCAAAATTATAACTTATATAACCCCAAGTAAAAAAAAATTGGTAAAACAATACATGTTTGTGACATTTTTATTTTAACTTTAAATAAAAAGTTATTAATGTCATTTTCTTACGCAAGTGGCTCCATGGGGTCCCCAAGAAGACCCATGGATTTTCTTGGTCGTCCATGACTCATAAAATAAGGGTAGTACATTTTGAAAGGTAATTTCATATTATTAAAGCATTATTTTTACCTTAAATTACACTAATTACCTCTAATCGCGATTAATAAAACTCAAAAGTTACTATTCACCAAAAATTATTTTCATCCCATTGAACCACATTTTACTTAATAATGACAAACTTGTATGTCGGATTTTTAAAATTAAATTCACAGATGCGGTAAATTTTCATTTAAATGAAAAATCAGTTTTTTAACTACCACTTAGTGGTTTCAATATTCATCAAAAATTGAAGTTTTTCAGAAAAATACCAAAAATTAACCCTAAGCTATATTTTATATTCCGAATTCAAAAATGATGTCTATTTTACAAAATTCAAAACATATAAGTTTCATTATTTAATTTAATAATTAATTCCCATTGTCAAAACAGATAGCGTGTTTTTAAGAAACAATATACATCAAAAGATTGACAGTTGTTTATGTCCAATTTCAAAGTGGTATTTCTTCAAATGTCCACCATTGGATTAAATGGGAAAAATATATTCTAATTGGACATTAAAAAAAATTAAAAATATAATCTATCCATATAAATAAATTGTATTAAAAAGGAGGTTTTTGAATTTATATACAACATCATTCACTATTCATTAAAAAAATGAACTTTATCGAAAAAATACTAAAAACATATAGAAAGTAAGTTTGGATGTCCTGATTCTAAAGAAGGATTTTATTTTGTCAAATATAACATATAAAATTTTCAAAAAGTTGATTTCAAAAGGGTTCTCCATCAAAAGGAGGTCAATCGACCTTTTAAAGAATATTAGAATATTTACCCTTAAAATTGGATTCATTCGCATTTTAAGGCTCTAACATTTATTGGATAAAAGTAAAAATATTCAACAAACATATATAATCATTTTGTAGATAGTTCTGTTCATTCCTGCCAATATAACGCCTAGGTGTTAACTACCATTAGAAATAATATTATTTTATTATTAGTGTGCAATGTAAGATTTCAAAGAAACGAGTTGTTCCATATTGGGTACGCCATCTAGCATAGCATTCACTTTAAAGTAATATAAACATTTTATTCACAAATATTGATAAATATGAGAATGTCATATTCCTTATTTACACTAGATGTTATAGGTTTCTACTACCTTAGAGATACCATTCCATACATGACGTCTCCATTGTCTCAAAGCTTCAACAATATCATGTCAACCTATCTCATATCATTGATCCAAAGGAATTTGATCTAGATGTCAATGATACCTTTTTAGGATTATCCAATAAGAAACATTTACGGGAGAACGATGGATTTCAGAGGCTAGTATGTCCCTCTAGTACGGGTGTTCTGGCAGCACGTCCGTGTGTAGGTTGAGACATGGTAGAGGAAAGACAACGTAAGTTCCCAGTGGCCAAATTTATTCTTAGATAGTGTTTCACCACCCTTGGAAGGTGAACTTATGGATGAGTTTTTTTAAGGGGGAAGACTGTTAGAACCCATTTTTTCAATCAGGTGTGGAACCATTAAATTTTACTCTAATTTTTTGTTTTGGTCCTAATTTTGATGAATATTGACTTACAAAAGGTCCTGAGGGTTTTTTAGGCATGTTCGGATCCCAAAACCTCCACTTTTAGAAAATATTCTTGGCACACGGTTTATAGTAAACCATGTAGGAAGGTCACACAGTTAGATCAAACCACGAGGGTGGCATGTTTTGGGATAGAGCCTTGGAAATGGTTGGGGTGCAGTTTACCTAACTGTGTGGCCTAACCATGTTAATCCCCCTTTGTTCTATGTACTCATTCATGGTTTGTGTATGATTTTTCAAAGTGTGTGGACAACCCATTCATAGTATAGTTCAAGAAAAAATTATCATTTTTCCCTTAATGGTCTTATTAATCCTCCCCATTTATCATAATACTAATTCCTGTGGGATTGGCCTATTTTCCTCTCATTTTAGATCTCCTTGATGGAATAAGGTATGGACTCCAATATCACCTTTATCGATTATTTTTTTGAGCATTTGTTCATCATGTTGGATATGAAATGTTAATTAGTTGAGTCTTTTTTATCCATTCTTCTCTTCCCTTGATCGTGACCAAGTTATCAAGGTGTGAGTGTTTTCACTTTTCATTAGATCTACTTCGTTCTAAGCTAATCTGAAGGCCGATATCGGAAGATGAGTGTCATACAAACCTTATGTGGGTGGTCTATAACTTATCCCTCAAGTTCGTTGATTTTAGAATTATTGTGTGGGGCCCACCGATTTCACCATGTGTTGTTTAATGATTTTATATGTAATTATTATAATCATTAGAACTGTATGTTTATGCGGTTTTCGAATAGGACATTAGTGGTTAGTATTTACAACTACAAATCCACCAATACCATGTAGTATGTTATTCCATAATTGTTGTTTTAGTATTTAAAAAATTTAATATACTGTTTGTGTGTCACATAGGTTGAAATTTATAAGGTTAAGATTTCTATATTAAATAGATTTATTTATATTGATAATTGCATAATGGAACATACCATGTATGCTCACCACTTGACTCAAAAAATGTAAGTGCGTCAATTTGATAATTAAATGTAAAATAGAAATTTGTAAGTATACTATGTATATGAAATGTCCTTTTGAATGTAATTTTATAAAAGGTTGTACATCATTAGCAACCCTTAACTTGTTAATGGAAGGTGGTGGAATAAACCTTGATTATTAAATATTCCTTAAATGGATTAAATAAATAGTTTCATGCTACTTGTGAGTGTCACCCGAATGAAAGGCAATATATTGATCCTTATAAAATATTATATGACATCATTATCAAATAGGAGTGGTCTAAGTTGATTTCACCTTAGATTCCATAGGCAATGCCTTTAGTAATCGAGAACCCCATCTCGATTCAAAGTTATGTCTTTCTTAGTTTGACACCCTCCGAGAACATGATCTTTTCCTAACATTGGATGCCTATAGTGACATTGTGGTATCTCTCATGTTGTACTACTGGATGCCTTAGATACACTCTTTGGATCCATAATTTAAAATTAGGTCCCATGGTTAAAACCCATATAGCCAAGTCATTGTATATCCTTGTTTTCCCTTGGATGAACATCTTGGAATCTATAAAAATCTCATTGTGGAATACCTTAGACTACGCTCCTTGGATATCACTAATTTCCCAATGAAAGGCTATAGTTATTATTGAGTTGGTGACCATTTAGGTCTACATTTCCTTGATTACTACCTTGGAACGTCATTATTAAACATCATTACATGTTTCCTCGTTACATTGTGGAACCTTCAAAATTATTATCATGTGACTTATTTTTAAACCGATAATAATTAAATAATAAAAGGGTTGGATGTTTAGAAACCATTTGATGGCTGATGTAGGTAAATGGGTATTTAGTTACATTGTACTTCATTACTTTATATATACATTTTGGCACGCTATTACATTTCCATTACACTGGTCGAATGTTATTGACCCCATTGGTGTTTGTCCATTGAAATTTATCTCACACCCCCTCTAAACACTGTTTGGTACAAGAACTGGATTACAAGAATTTAGGTATAAGGCCCTGACATTAAAACATTGCATAATCTTGAATTAAATTAATAATTCACATTGAGGATCTTTTTAGGTTTAGAGTTTCAGAGAGTTAGTTCATAACATTTACATAACAACATGAATATTACATGTAGAAAATTCTACTCAGTATCCATTTTTTATAAAATAAAAACTCTTGAAAAAAAGAGTCATGTCTAGTTCCACATTTTATACAGAATGACCTTTCCTTGATCACATCCTTGACCCTATTAATCTTTAAGTCCTATGAAAAACATTTCAAAAACATGGGATGAGCATAAAAATGCTCAGTAAGGGATACAAAAAGAAGGAAAACTCTTAGTTTTTCAAAACAACAAGTAAACCATGAACACTTTATCATAAGTAATAAATTTCACCATTATGAAGTAGTAAATACTCTTCAATGAATAAAATATCATTTCTTACCCTTTGGTAACCAAAATATTACCATAAAACCCATATAAAAAACATATAACATATAAAGGTAACTTTGGAAATAAACATTCTTAAGTGGAATAACCATACGGCCGACTTCCACACATATCACTAAAAGGAATATCCATATGGCTGACTTACATACCCAATGTATTAGAGGTTATAATGTAACCACCCGTCTTGGTTTATCATGGACCCACCTATCATTTGGTTTATCACGTAACCACCCGTCAAATGTACAAGTGCCAATATAAAACCATAACACATAAAATATTGCAAATATAAACATTTCAAAAATATCATTTACTTTGGAATCACAAGAAATAATTTCAAGATATTTAAATAATCAATCAATTTCAAAAACCATTTTCAATACCAAAACACCCAAAAACAAAAAAAGGGATTTCCTTTTCATTTTAGAAAACATTAAGGCTTATAGAGGAAGACAAATAATGATTATGGTGGTGGAGCGGTCATTGTCACCGCAAACGTTAAAAACATTCTATTTATAATTTAGTAAAACACTTCGTAGCAAAAAATTCCCTTTTAATTAGATTAAAAGTCCAAGGGTTTTATTATACACCATTTAAATGAAGAAGGTATATATTATCGTAATATACCTCAATGAAAGGAGATTAAGACGATGTCCCTTACCTTGTGTCTGACTTGACCTGTTCATTCTTTAATCTCTTAAATAATAAACTAAAGTTAATTTATACTTGTTTAAGAAACTTTTTAAAGTTTATTATTCCTTTAATATCACATATTACAATGTTATAATCATTATGTAATCATTTAAGTTAATAATGGTTGTTTTGTCGGTATTTGTTACTTGAGTCACAAATGAACACCATATAATTACAAGTTTTCCATGTGGTCAATATTCCATTATCTCTAGAATTATATTCATGATTTATATATGATTTAAATCATATATATATAGTATATATATGAATTTATAATAGTACATAACATTTTGGAGTTAAAAAATTAAATGCACCGTTCATGGAGAGGGTAAGTCATACGTACACATGGACGCTACTTTAATTTTTATTTCGTACATTAATGGAATTAAAACATAATGATACATAGTTATATTATAATTCCAGTATAATATCATATATAATATCATTAACAATATTCTTTATATGTCCCATATATGGCATTAACGATTCATATCACTTTGAGGGGCCCGTAGTCCGCACTTCCTCAAATAAAATTATCACCTTTACCCATAGTGGAAACCATAAAGGTATTATATAAAATAAAAATACATAAGCATAAAAAAAACAAAAAAATATTATATATCATATATAAATATAGTTCCATCTTAATGTCCACCATGAGAGGTGGTAGGATATAATCGAACAGTCATCATTTCATGAGGCGTTAGTTTTCCATCCAGTGAAACAGTATGTTATTCACCCTTATATGGAGGTGTGTGTAAGTGTAGTTTGAATAAATATCATAAAAACATCCTAGTATATTGATGATAATAGTTTTTTTATAAAAAATTAATAAAAATATTTTACGGGTTGGAGAAGTAAAATAAAAGAAAAGAAGTTAAGAGGAATCGTTACCATGAATTTGGGTAACTCCCTTTGGTTTGAAAAAAAAGGACTTCTTGAAGTGCCTTATGCCTAAGGTAATTCTTCTAATAGGAGTATAGGGATCTTGAGAGCTTATTTGGTCAGGTATTGTACGATCCAAGGGTCTTTAGAGGTGTGAGGAATGAGTAAGAAGTGAGGTCTTTTTATAAGGGGGGAGGATCTCTTTAGGAAAGTGTAAAAATATTATTTTATTATATAATGATATTCGGTTTCTAAAGGTCCAAAAAAAATTAAATTCTAGGATATGATGACTCATTTTTGAAATAAAATCACCCAATAAGAATTGGATAGGTTTGTGATACTGTTTTAATATTTATAATCTTATTTATTTAAATCGTTTATTAATGAGGTAAATAACGCATCATTCTTATGTCGTATATAATTTAATTTATTTGATGTATAAAATTTATAAAAGAATACCATATTGTAGGAAAACAATTTAGTTTTCCAAATAATATTTATAGTTGAAAAGATAACATACATAACCTCATGTAAAAGTGGATTTACTAAAAGGTATTAGTTTGTGTCATTTTTATCATTACTTTATGTTAATTAATCTAAAGTGTCACTATAACTCACATGTGGCTCCATAGAGTCCCAAAATCGACCCAAATATTCCCAAGGTCATAAAAGACTCAAAAAATAATGTTAGGACAAGTGTTAAGTTAGTTTTTGTATTATTATAACATTCTTTTTACCTTGAATTACCCTATTTACCTTTAACCGAGGTAAATAAAAGTCAAAAGTTACAATTCACCAAAAAATATTTTCATCTTATTGAACCACATTTTACTTAATAATAATAACCATGTATGTATAATTTTCTAAATTTAATCCATTGATTTTGTAAAATTTCATATAAATGAAAATTTCAGTTTTAAATACTACATAGTGGGTTCACTATTCTTCAAAAATTAATGTTTTTCAGAAATCTACCAAAAATTCATCCTAAGATATATTTGATATTCCGAATTAAAAAATGATGAATATTTTACAAAATTAAAAACATAGAAGTTTTATTAATTAATTTAAAATTAATTCTCATTTTCAAAACAAATAGCGTGTTTTTAAGAAACAATAAACATAAAAAGGTCGACCCTTGTTTATGTCCAATTTCAAAGTGATATTAATTTTAATGACCAAAATTGGATTAATTGGTAAAAATATAATATAATTAAACTTTAAAACCAATTATATAAGGTAATAAAACTATATAAATAAATTATATTAAAAGGAACTTTTGAATAAACATACAGTATTTTCACTATTCATAAAAAAATGATCTTTACCAGCAAAATACAAAAATTTTACCCAAAGAAAATTTTGATGTCCCAAATATAAAGAAGGTTTTTATTTTTTCAAATATAACATATAAAACTTACCAAAACTATATTTAAAAAGGGTTCCCCATTTAAAGGCAGTAAATCGACCTTTTAAAGTAAATTGTTCTTAAAATTTGATTCATTCACATTTTGAGCCTCTAACTTTTATTTAACAAACATTTATAATCATATTGTAGTTAGTTCTATTCATTACCTCCAATAAAACTTCTAGGAGATAACTACCATTGAAAATAATAATATTATATTATTAGTGTGCAATGTAAGATTTCAAAGAAACCTATTGTTGCATATCGGGTACGCCATTGAATATATAAACATCTTTAAAGTAAAATTAATTTCTAATTCAAAAACATTTAACAAAAAATAGAGTGTATTATTTATTTATTTACTGGGGATGTTAGATCCTTCCCCTAATGGAAATTGTGTCCTCACAATTTTATTCACATAATAAATAAGTGTGGGTATTTATCCATCATTGCATTTTTAGATTCACACATTGCCTCCTAAACCATATGTTTTTTCACAAAACCTTTACCTAGTGAATTAAATTATTCCGCAACATTTTCTCTCTATGGTCAATAATCTGGACTGGTTGTTCTTCATAAGAGATATTCTCTTCCAACTGAACTACCTTTGGGCTCAAAACATGAGATGGATGTAGAATATACTTTCTCAACTTTGAAACATGAAAAACATTGTGTACCTGGGATAAAATTGGAGGTAAATCCACTTTGTACACAACTGATCCAACATTCATTAGTATTTAATAAGGTCTAATGAACATTGGACTCAAATTTTCCTTCATACCAAAATGAATCACACTTTTCCATGGAGAAAACTTTAAAAGACATGATCACCTATCTAAAAAGAAAGATCCCTCCTCTAGTTATCCGCATAACTTTTCTATCTTCTATGAGTTGTTATCATGTTCTTATGAATAATCTAAACTTTTTCTGCCATATCTTCTACCAATTCTGGTCCTATCATCTTCCTTTCACCTACATCATCCCAAAATTCTAGATTTCGACAATGCTTTCCATATAGTACCCCTTATGGATCCATCTGTATACTAGAATGAAAACTGTTATTATAAGAAAATTCAACCAAAGAAAGATCTTGGTCCCAAATTCTCTGGTAATCCAGTGAACAAGCACGTAGCATATCCACCCGGTTCTAAATTTTTCATTCTAACTACCCATATAATTGTGGATGAAAAGTATTACTACAATTTAATTCATTACCCAAAGACTTCTGAAGGACTTTCAAAAAGTTATAAGTAAACTTGGGATCACGATCAGAAACAATGGAGAGTGGAACTCTATGCAACCTAACTATCTCTTTAATATAAAACCGAGAAAAATGATCTAGAGACAAATTATCTTGAATAGGAATGAAATTTGAAGATTTAGTCAACTGATCAACAATAACCCAGATTACATTAATACCTCGAGATGCCTTTGGTAATCCCCCATTGAATTCCATTGATATATTTTCCCATTTCCACTCAAGAACTGGTAAAGAATGAAGCATTCCTTTTGGTAACTGCTGCTCTACATTAACCTGTTGACAAGTCAAAAACTTCACAGTAAAATCAGCTATATATCGTTTCATTCCATCCCACCAGTAGTACACCTGAATATCTCTGTATATCTTTGTACTGCCAGGATGAACTGAAAATGGGGAACTATGAGATTCACATAACAACTCATTCTTAAAATGTGAATCACAAGGCACGCATAATCTTTTCCCCAACCTCAAAACACAATCATTATCAATGTTAAAATCCGGACACTTACACTTTTGAATGAACAATACCTTTTTCTGCCATTCAATGTCTTCTTTCGGCGCTTGATTTATTGTGTCTGGTAGAGATGATTTCACTAACACCTGAAACAAAATAGAATAATTTCTTGCACCAACAAATTCTATGCCAAAGTTCATCCAATCAAAAACCAAAGGATCTCGTTCCAAACATATCATGGTTAATGAATCATTACTTTTTCGACTCAAAGCATCAGCCACTTTATTTTCCTTTCCAGGATGGTAATTAATAGTGAAATAATAATCCTTGATTAATTCCAACCATCTTGTTTGTCTCATGTTCAATTCTTTTTGAGTGAATATATACTTCAATATTTTGTGGTCATTATATATTTCACATTTTACTCCATACAAATGATACCTCCAAATTTTAAAAGAAAAAACAACATCAACTAATTCCAAATCATGTGTAGGGTAATTTAACTCATGAGGTTTCAAATAAAGTGAAGCCTAAGCAATTACCTAATCATTCTGCATGAATACACATCCAAGTCCTTTCAACGAAGAATCACTGTAAATAAAAAACTCACCATTTCTGGAAGGTAATTCCAAAACTGTAGAATTCATTAATCTTCTTTTCAATTCCTGAAAATAATCATCACATCCTTTTATCCAAATGAACTTAACACCATTTTGAGTTAACTTAGTCATTGGTCTAGATAACCGTGAAAACTTATCAACAATCCTCTGGTAATAACATGCCAAAAAAGAAAACTAAAAATCTCAGTTATATTTTTTGCATCATTTCCATTCTTGAACAACTTTTTTTTAGAAGGATCTTCAATTATGCCATTTTTTTGAAATAATGTTCCCAAGGATAGAAATTTCCTGTAACAAAAATTCACACTTGATGAATTTCCCAAAAAAATTATTTTCTTTTATGTTTTGCAAGACAACCCTTAAATGAATTTCATGATACTCATTTCTTTTATAATAAACCAAAATATCATCAATGAAGACCATGACAAACTTATCCAAGAATTCATGGAAAATTCTATTCATAAGATCCATGAATATAGTAGGTGCATTGGTTAACCCAAAAGTCATAACAACAAATTCATAATGGCTATATCTAGCACAAAACGCGGTCTTCGGAATGCCCTCATCACTGAAATTTATCTGATGGTACCCTGACGTTATGTCAAGATTTGAAAAATTCTGAGCTCCCTACATCTGATCAAACAAATCATCGATATGAGGCAAAGGATACATGTTCTTAACAATGATGTTATTCAATGCTCTATAATCAATGCAAAGTCTCATTGAGCCATCTTTCTTTTTAACAAATCATAAAGGAGAACCCATGGTGATGTGCAGGTTCGAATGAAACCTTTATCAAATAAATCTTTCAATAGATTCTTTAACTCTAAAAGTTCAATTTGAGCCATTCGATAAGGGGGTTTTGAAATTGGCTTAGTATCGAACTCTAAGTCAATAGTAATTTCAACTTCCAGATCAGGTATAATATCAAGCAACTCATTAGTGAAGACATAGAGGCACACATTTACCACTGCCACATCATTAATGTCTACACTTCCTTTATTTTCATCAATATATGAAAGGTAACATTCATTTCCATCTTTTAATAGGTTCTCATCTTCCTGATATGTAATCAAAAGCAAGGGTTCATCCTTGTACACAAACTGAAAATCGTTCTTAAAAGAAACCTCCTTAGCTCTGAATTCAATCTTAACAAGATAAACAGATAGCCAATCCATGCCAAAAATAACATCAAACTCTACTAGAGGAAAGAAATATGGTTTGCAGGTAGATTCTCTCCACACACAAGGACAATAAGGTTCTTATAATTTCTTTGTGTCTCAACATTTTCCCCGATGTTTTTACCATAAGTTCAGGATTTGTATCTTGAGATGGAATTCCCAATTTACTAAAAAACATCTCAAAAATGAATGAATGTGTAGACCCTAAATCAAACAACACATTGGCATAATATGAAAAAACAAATAGTGTACGTGATATTACTTCATTTGATGGCCCATTATCTCCTGAAGTAGTTGTAAAGGATTTCACCACCCCTTTCTGATTGTAATTTGGTTTCTTTCACTGAGTTGAGTTATTCATTGGACACTCATTTTGATAATAAACCATTTCATTGCACATAAAACATATTACCACTGGCTTTTCATTCCCTTCTTGATCATTTTCCTTACATTATCGAGCAATATGACATGACTTACCTCACCTGAAGCACATCCCAGACTTTGATAAACATTATCCAGGAATATTTTTACCACACATCTCCCAAGATGGATATTTATTTTTCTTACATCCAGGATTCTTTGATGAATTCCTTCCCTTTTCCTGCCAACTGGACCTCTTATTCTGTTGTTTTTTAAAGAACACTTGATCATCAACAAACTTCATTTCCACCTTCTCTGCACATCGAACAAGTTTTTCATAACATTTTAACACACTAGGGGCTAATTCCCTTCGATATCATGGCTTAATTCCTAATTAAAATCAATTTATCTTACTATCAAGATCTCAGATGAAATTTGGAGGTAACCTTGCCAGTCGAGTGAACTTTCTTTCACAAACATCCACTGAGTCATCCTCCATCCTCAACTACAAAAACTGTTCTTCCATCCTATTTCGAACCAAATTAAGAAAATATTTCTCAATGAATATACCATTGAATTCATCCTAAACAAGTGCATCAATATCCTCACTATCCCTGATATTTTTCACCATCGACCACCACTAATCAGCTTCAACTTCAAAATGGTAAATAGTGAGACTAACCTTTTGATGTTCTGAATAACCCATGACATTTAAAACTTTCTCCAGTTCTTTAATCCACCATTATGTTATCAGAGGGACAAATGATCATCTAAATGATGGGGGTGTTGCCTCATAAATTTCTCCACTACTGACATGTTCCATTGTGGTTGATCTGGCTGATCTCGTGCATGGATACCACCACCATTTATAGCCTGAGTCAACTGTGCCATCACTGCAACAAACTGTTTAGTTCTGATTCTGACCATCTTAGGTTGCATATTTGAATGGTTTTCTTCCTCTTGATGTCATCCCAACGTAGCTTCTCTGTTTCCTCTACGGAAAACCAATCTGAACACAGAAATAGCTTATGCGATGCTACATGGTAATCTGTAAATGCTATATCATTTCAATCACAACATAATCTAAAATATTTTATGGATATTAATTTAACTATATTCTAACTCTTGAATTTATATAAACCGACCATTGATACCAACTATAAGTATAAGGACCTGGCCTTAAACATTACTTATTATTGAATTAAATTAATAATTCACATTGAGGATCTTTTCAGGTTTAATGTTTTAGAGAATTATGACTTAACTATTACATCTCAAAGATTACAAAGTAGAAACCTCTACTCAACTTCCAATTTTTCACAAAAATAAAAACTCTAGAACAAAAGATTCATTTCTAGTTCCTTGTTTTAGACACCCTGACATTTCTTTGATCCCGTCCTTGACCCTATTCAACTTTATGTCATGTGAAAAACTTTTCAAAAAAACATGGGATGAGCATAAAAATCTCAGTAAGGGTTATAACAATTAAGAATGAAAACATTAGTCCATGTATACATAAGAATCAATGAAATCATACTTTACTCATAAAACAAAAGAAATTTAACATACCTCATGAAATCCTAATATTTACGAATAACTCATAGAAATCATAAGACATAAAGGTAACTCGAGGTATTCAAAACATGCTTACGTAGGGAGTAACCCTCATGGTTACGTTTGGAATACCCATCAAAATATATTCCCTAAATCTCTTCGGAGAAACCTTAGCGTTTAACCCCATCATGTTACCCAATACATTGGAGAGCTATATCAGGCTCACCCTCCCATAGTTTATCGGAGAACCACTCGATTTCAAAAACATTGCCCAAGAACCATAACACAATCATAACACTTAAAACATGCTTTAAAGAAACATAAAATTTTCACATTTCAATCACAAGAGATCACATCATGATATTATCATATATAAAAACATCTAATAAAATCATTAAAATTCTATGAGAGAAAAATCCCTTTATTCTTTGAAAATATTAAAAGAATACATTTAAAAGAGATTTTATAATCAAAGTGTCCCATACCACTTCGAATCTTTTGAACGAGTTTTAAAACATTCATGTACCTATAAAAAAAAATCCTTAAACCATTTTTAAAACATTGACATGGATGATAAATGTTTAAAATAATAAATCATTAAAACCATTTATTACAATGTTTTAATAGAAGAGTCCTTTTCCATTTTGAACATTTAAATTATAAGCCACAAGAAAGTAGACCACATTAAAAACATTTAAATGACTTTAGAATAGACATAATATGGATATGGAATGTCAAAGAGTCTATATACACACTTTATAAATGAATAAAAGTGTATATCATTAAGAAATGTCCCAATGATAAGAAATTGAGATGTAATCCCAATCAAGGATCATGCCATTAGAGCAAGGATAATGAAATGACATAATTATATGTGACAAATTTAAATACACCAAATATAAGTGGATACTAAGTGTAAAACAATCATATGTCATCCACACATATTCATAGAACGACATAATCAATAAGTATAGGTTTAACCCAACATATTGAAATTGGGTTAAGAAGTTCCCCTACAGAAATTCAACAGCCTAACGCCGTCACTTTAATGTTCAGAAAATGAGTTGATGAGACAAAAAGGGTATCTCATCACTTGGAAATAAATTTTACATCAATAAGGATATATAAGAACATATCCCAACATAATAAGATGTAAATTAAAATTCATAACGAAAGAAGTCTTTTAAAAAGTGGAGGGTGAAAGGTTCCCTTACCAACTTCGGTAACTTTCGAAACGTACACCCCATGAAAGAAGGACTATACAACATTGATGTAAATACTCATAAAAAAATGTATATTACACAAACTGTAGAATAATGGGCAGTACATATAACACTCAAAGGAAATGGTGGAAAATGTAGCATAAATCTCATGGGAATAAAAGTGAGATGAAAAACACCTTACGAAAAATCGGCAGCCTAACGACGCCACTTAAAACATCCAAAAATGGATTTATGAGATCAAATATGGTCTCTCATAATATGAACATAAAATTTACAAAATGAGGAGTATAAAAGAACATCCCCAAACATAATAAATAGGAGCTTAGAAGAAGTTACATAAAAGAGAGTACTAAAAAAGAAAGAGAGTACTTAAAAAGAAAGAGAGAGGTAAGATCCCTTACCTCAAGTCTGACTTGTCTTATTCATTTCTTTATAATCCTGAATAATAAACATTGGCCAATTTATAATTTTTAAGGTCCTACTTTAAATATTATTATTAATTTCATATCACATATTAAAATTTTACAATAATTGACTAATATTGTGAGTTTATATCAGACGTTTTTGTCAATGTTTGGTACATGAGTCAAAAATGAACTTGTTTAAAAATGATTGTCCATGTAGATATAAGTATATCAACTCCAGAATAGTATTAATGATTTAAATATCATATATATCCAGTAAATATTCATTTTATACTATTCCATAACATTTTGAGATAAAAAGAAATGAAATGCACCGTTCATGGAGACGGTAGGCCGTACGTACGCATGAACGCTACTTTCATTTCTTTCACATATTAATGGTATTAAAAATAATTGAGAGATATATATATTATAATTAAACTATAATATATATGTTTTATAGGTCACGTAAATTCATTAATTTCATTCTTTATACATTCCATGTATTGCATTAACGAGTCACATCACTTGAGGGGGCGGTAGTCCACACTTCCTCGTGTGAAATTATCGCATTTTCACAACATGCAAAGCATAAAAATATGTTTTAAATATAAAATACAGAAACATATGGAAAATATAAATACCATATATATCATATATAAAATACATTGACATCATAATGGCTACCATGAATGGTGTTAAGAGAAGATTGAACAATCATCGTTTCTTGAGGCAGAAATTCACCATCCACAGAAATAGTGTGTTCTTTAACCATTAGACGGAGGTGTGTGTAAGTGTAGCTCAAATAAATCACATAACAACATCCTAGTATATTTAATATACTGTTCTTTTTACAAAATAAAGGAATAACAAGAGTTTAGGGGTTTGGAGAAGCAAAATAAAACAAAAGAACACAAGTGAAGACATTACCTTTAAATTGGGTAACTCCTCTTGGTTTGAACCAAAAGGGTTTCTTGAAGAGAATTCTGCAAAATGTTAGGCTTCAATGATGAATAGAGGGATGTGGAGAGATGAAATGGTCAAGGGTTGTCCGACCCAAAGGCTTGAAAGTTGTGGGTAAGGTGGTAGAGGTGGGGGCCTTTTATAATAGAAGACGAGGGGCACTCTTGGAATGTTATAAAATATTACATTATTATAAAATGATTTTCGGATTTTAAAAGTTCAAAAAAGAATATATTTCAAGGATAAGGTGATAAGGTTTCGAAATCCACCCATCCAATAAGTTTGTTACAAGTTTAAGACTTAGATTTTACCCTATCTTCTCATTTTATTTAAATCGTTCATTTATGAGGTAATCACTGCATCATCACGGTGTCATAAATAAAATAATTTATTTAATGTCTAAAAATTATAAAAAAAAGTATCATGATGTAGTAAATATTTTTTTATTTCTAATTAATATTTATAGTAAAAAATATGACTTTTATAAACCCATGTAAAAATTGTTTTAGTAAAACAATACATGTTTGTGACATTTTAATTTTAACTTTAAATAAAAAGTTATTAATGTCATTTTCCAACCAAAGTGGATCCATGTGGTCCCCAAGTTGAACCATGGATTTTCTGGGTCAGTGATGACTCATCCAATAATGTCAGGACATGTGTCAAGGACATTTCATATTATTATAACATTATCTTTACCTTAAATTACACTAATTACCTTTAATTGCGATTAATAAAACATAAAAGTTACTATTCACCAAAAAATTATTTTAATCTCATTGAACAAAATTTTACTTCTTAATGAATATCATGTATGTCAGATTTTTGAAAATCAAATCATAGAAGTAGAAAAGTTTCATTTTAACAAAAAATCAGTTTCTTTAACTACCACTTAGTGGTTTCACTATTCATCAAAAATTGAAGTTTTTCAGAAAAATACAAAAAATTCACCCTAAGCTATATTTGTTATTATGAATTTAAAAATGATGTATAAATTGAAAAATTAAAAATATATATGTTTCATTAATTAATTTAATAATTCATTCCCACTGTCAAAACAAATAGCGTGTTTTTTAGAAACTATATCTATAAAAAGATTAACACTAGTTTAAGTCCAATTTCAAAGTGAAATTTATTCCAATGACCACCATTGGATTAAATGGTAAAAATATATTCTAAATACACTTTAATATTAATTAAAAAGTTAATCTCTCCATATAAATAAATCAGATTAAAAGGAGGTTTTGAATTAAAATGCAACATTTTCACTAAAAATGATCTTTATCGGAAAAATAACAAAAATTTACACAAAGTAAATATTGATGTCCAGATTCTAAATAAGGATTTTATTTTGTCAAATACAACATATAAAATTGTCAAAAATATGTTTAAAAAGGTTTCTCCATCAAAAGGAAGTTAATCAACCTTTTGAAGAATATTTGAATATTTATTCTTAAAATTGGATTCATTTGCATTTTAAGCCTCTAACATTTATTGGATAAAAGAAAAAATATTTGACAAACATATATAATCATATTGTAGTTAGTTCTGTTCATTCCTTCCATTACAATGGCTAGGCATTAACTGCCATTTAAAATCATATTATTTTATTATTAGAGTGCAATGTAAGATTTCAAAGAAACTCGTTGTTGCGTATTGGGTACACCATCAAACATAGAGTTCCCTTTAAAGTAATATTAATATTTTTTTCAATAATATGGATAAATATGAAAATTTCATATTCTTTATTTACCTGTGGTGTTACATCCTTCCCCCCTTTTTGGAATTGTGTCCTCACAATTTTAAAATTGGGCTTGGAAACCTCATTGAAAATCCCACTTCAGAATGAGTCAGTAAAACTATCACTTTAAAATAAAGAAAGAGAAGTACAAAGGTCACCCGAGTTAACCCATGGTAGGATTCCATGTAGGAAAACATGGACATGGAGGAGAAAAAAGGGTCATGTTTTGATGGAGAGTGATATAAAACATGTTTAGGAGAAAGTTAACCATAAGAAAATCACAAACTTGTGATGGGTTAAACGGTATTTGATTCCCCAGTAGGAAAATTTAACAGACAACATTTTTGTTTTAAGT
This sequence comes from Viscum album, assembly GCA_963277665.1. Taxonomy (NCBI): domain Eukaryota; kingdom Viridiplantae; phylum Streptophyta; class Magnoliopsida; order Santalales; family Viscaceae; genus Viscum; species Viscum album. Next base: position 1,103,662,083 of record OY728133.1, read on the forward strand.
TACTTTTCATTGAGGACTTTATTTATGAGCTTAACTAAAACATAAGGAAACATACTTACTTGTCATGTTGACTTTCAAATTTTACTATATTTCTTACTCGAACTCCTATTTTATCCAAAAGACGAGTATTTAGGATGACTTGTTCACATTAAGAGATATATAATCAACTTATAAAGAATCACCAAATCCACAAAAGAGATCTATATACTTTCCATTAATTTAGACCTTAACCAAAACTAAAACCAAAAAGGATAGTATGAAATCAAATAATACCAAAAAATGATAATCCTTTATAAAAAAAAATCTATTCTTAATCTTCAAAATTTTTCAAACAATATCCAAAGTTCAACAAAGACCATTCAATAAACATCTATCCATAAAATTCATCAAAGTAATCAAAACTAAGACTGAAACCCAAATCCTTGAAGGATTTAATCACACAGTCTTCTAAGATAAACCTTAACATTTATCTCCAAATAACATCAGTTACTCTTAAAGTCTCATACTGAATAGTAATTAACCTAATCACATATCCTCCGGGATAGGTTAATAATTTCCATATATAACCCAAAATCAACTTATTCTAGATTCACAAGAACATCTAACGAAAAATAATTAGTCAAACTAACCAGGGAATTCACGTAGTCCAATGGTAGGTGATAAATACCAGTCGCACTTTGGTTATGGGTTCGATTCTCGTAGCTTCCTCAAACGCGACAGGTTGTCACACGGTCTACATGTTGTACTTTTTCCTAAACTACATAATTCTTATAACATTCCTCAAAAAGTGATAAAATATTCAATAATAGACATAAAATAATTTAATCTCAAGTTTATCTCATTTCGTTCATATTCCATCATAACGTATAGTAACCCATAATTACCTCAAAAGTAAGGATCATATAAACCCTAACGGTTAAATTTATAATTATTACCTGAACGTCCATGTTGAGTTGGTTCTCTCGTACATGATGATTTAGAGAACTCACCAAGGATCACGTGGTTGATCATGACTCCTGATAGTTGGTTTAGAATGACCATGAGATTTCTCAATGAATCCCCCATTTCATCCAGTCTCTTAATCAGCGAACCAACACAGTTTCCTTCAAACCCATTGTCACTTTGGTGCCTTCTAGATCCATCCATTTACTAAAACCAGAAATTTCAGTGTGAGTATATCAACAAAATCATTATGTACTAATGAAAAAGATAAACACTAAGATATACTTACTCATTCACTTTATCTAAAAACTATGACTCTTTCTGAAATCCTAGACGTTATGGTAATTTCACTTATTCTTAAAGAATACCCTAACCTCTAAAGTTATATAAACTAACCTTTGATACCAACTATAAGGACTCGGCCTTAAACATTAATTATTATTGAACTAAATGAAAAATTCACATTGAGGATCTTTTCAGGTTTAGAGTTTTAGGGAATTAGGACATAACTATTAAATCTCAAAGATTAAAAAGTTGACACATCTACTCGGCTTCTATTTTTTTCACAAAAATAAAAAAACTTGAACAAAAGAGTCTGGTCTAGTTCCTTGTTTTAGACAGCCTGACATTTCCTTGATCCCATCCTTGACCCTAGTCAACATTATGTCCTGTGAAAAACATTTCAAAAAAAATCTTGGGATGATCATAAAAAGCTCATTAAGGGTTATAACAATGATGAAAGAAAACATTAGTCCATGTATACATAATAATCAATGAAATCATACATTACTCATAAAACATAATATATTTAACATACCTCATGAAATCATAATATTTATGAATAACTCATAAAAATCATAAGACATAAAGTTAACATGAGACATTCATAACATTCTTACGTAGGGAGTAACCCTCATGGTTACGTTTGGAATACCCATCACAGTATATTCCATAAATATCTTCAGAGAAACTTTAGCGTTTAACCCCTTCGTGTTACCCAATGCATTGGAGATCTATATCAGGCTCACCCACCCTTAGTTTGTCACAGAACCACCCGGTTTCAAAAACATTTCCCAAGAACCATAACATAATCATAACACATAAAACATGCATAAAAAACATAAAATTTCCACATTTCAATCACAAGATATCACATCATGATATTATCATAAATAAAAACATCTAATAAAATCATTAAAACTCTATGATAGAAAAATCTCTTTATACTTTTAAAATATTAAAAGAATACATTTAAAATAGATTTTAGAATCAAAGTGTCCCATACCACTTAGAAACTTTTGAAAGGGTTTTAAAACATTCATTTACCTATAAAAAATCCTTAAAAACATTTTTAAAACATGGAAATGGATGATAAATGTTTAAAAGAATATATCTTTAAAACCATTTATAACAATGTTTAAATAAAAGAGTCCTTTTCCATTTTGAACATTTAAATTATAAGCCACAAGAAAGTAGACCACATTACAAACATTTAAATTACTTTTGTATAGACATAATATAGATATTGAATGTAAAAGGGTCTGGATATGCACATTATAAAAGAATAAAAGTGTATATCATTAAGAAATGTCCCAATTAGAAGAAATTGAGATGTAATACCAATCAAGGATCATGCCATTAGAGCAAGGATAAAGAAATGACATAATTTTGTGTGACAAAAATAAATACCCCAAATATAAGTGGATACTAAGTGTAAAATAATCAGATGTCATCCACACATATTCATAGCACGACATAATCAAGAAGTAGAGGTTTAACCCAAATAATTGAAATTGGGTTAAAAAGTTCCCCCATAGAAATTCGACAGCCTAACGGTGTCACTTAAAAGTTCAGAAAATGAGTTGATGAGACAAAATGGGTATCTCAACACTTGGAAATAAATTTTACATCAATAAGGATATAGAATAAAATATCCCAACACAATAAGATGAAAATTAAAAGTCATAACAAAAGAAGTCATTTAAAAAGAGGAGGGTGAAATTTTCCCTTACCGACTTGGGTAACATTCTAAACGTACACCCCATGAAAGAAGGACTATAAAAAATTGATGTAAATACTCATGAAGGAAATTATATTACACAAAGTGTAGAATAATGGGCAGTACATATACCTGTCAAATGAAATGGTGGCAAATGTAGCATAAATCTCATGGGAATAAAAGTGAGATGAAAGCCCCCTTACGAAAACTCGGCAGCCTAACAGCACCACTTAAAATTTACAAAAATGGATTTATGAGATCAAATAGGGTCCTTGAAAATAAAAACATAAAATTTAAATAATGAGGAATATAAAATAACATCCCCAGAAATAAGAAATAGGATCTTAGAAGAAGTGACATAAAAGAGGGTACTTAAAAAGAAAGAGAGAGGTGGGATCCCTTACCTCAAGTCTGAATTGTCTTGTTCGTTTCTTTATATTCATGAATAATAAACATTGGTCAATTTATAATTTCTTAAGGTCCTCATTTAAATATTATTATTCAGTTCATATCATATGTTAATATTTTATAATAATTGATTAATAATGTGAGTTCATATTAGATGTTTTTGTCGATGTTTGGTACATGAGTCAAAAATGAACTTGTTTGAAAATGATTGTCCATTTAGTTATAAGTAAATCATCTCCCCAATAGTATTAATGATTTAAATATCATATATATCCAGTAAATAATTATTTTATACTATTCCATAACATTTGGAGATAAAAATAAATGAAATTCACCATTCATGGAGACGGTAGGCCGTACGTACGCATGAACGCTACTTTCATTTCTTTCACATATTAATGGAAATAAAAATTATTGAGAGATATATATATTATAATTACAGTATAATATATATGTATTATAGGTCACATAAGTTCATTAATCTCATTCTTTATACATTCCATGTATTTCATGAACGAGTCACATCAGTTGAGGGGGTGGTAGTCCACACTTCCTCGTATGAAATTATCGCATTTACAAAACATTCAAAGCATAAAGGTATGTTTTAAATATAAAATACAGAAGAATATGGAAAATATAAATACCATATATATCATATATAAAATATAGTTACATCATAATGGCCACCATGAAAGGTGTTAATAGAAGATTGAACAGTCATCGTTTCATGAGGTAGTAATTCACCATCCACAGAAACAGAACGTTATTTAACCATTAGATGGAGGTGTGTGTAATTGTAGCTAGAATACTTCACATAACAACATCATAGTATATTGAAGATACTGGTGTTGTCACAAAATAAAGGAATAAAAAGAGTTTATGGGTTTGGAAAAGCAAAATAAAACAAAAGAAATCAAGTGAAGACATTACCTTTAAATTGGGTAACTCCTCTTGGTTTGAACCAAAAGGGTTTCTTGAAGAGAATTATGCCAAAGGTGAGGCTTAAATGATTAAGAGAGGGATGTGGATAGATGAAATGGGTAGAGTTTGTCCAAGCCAAAGGCTTGAGAGGAGTGGGTAAGGTGGTAGAGGTGGGGGGCATTTATATTAGAAGAGGAGGGGCACTCTTGAAATGTTATAAAATATTACATTATTATAAAATACTTTTTGGACTTTAAAAGTTCCCAAAAGGATATAGTTCGAGGTTAAGGTGATGAGGTTTCTAAATACACCCATCTAATAGGTTTTTAACAAGTTTAAGACTTAGATTTCACGCTATCTTCTCATTTTATTTAAATCGTTCATTTATAAGGTAATCACTATATCATCACGGTGTCATAAATAAAATAATTTATTTAATGTCTAAAAATTATAAAATGAAATATAATGAATTAGGAAATTTTTTTAGCTTTATAATGAATATTTATAATCAAAAATATGACTTTTATAACCCAATGTAAATTTTTTTTAGTAGAACAATACATGTTTGTGACATTTTAATTTTAACTTTAAATAAAAAGTTATTAATGTCATTTTCCAACAAAAGTGTCTCCATGGGGTCCCCAAGTTGACCCATGGATTTTATGGGTCGGCCATGACTCATACAATAAGGGTAGGACATGTGTCAAGGTAATTTCATATTATTATAACATTATCTTTACATTTAATTACACTAATTACCTTTAATCGCGATTAATAAAAACTTAAAAGTTACTATTTACCAAAAAAATATTTTAATCTCACTGAACCACATTTTTCTTCCTAATTACAACCATGTATATTGGATTTTTGAAAATCAAATCACATATGTGGTAAAGTTTCATTTAAACGAAAAATTAGTTTCTTTAACTACCACTTAGTGGTTTCACTATTCATCAAAAATTGAAGTTTTTCAGAAAAATACCATAAATTCACCCTAATATATATTTGATATTATGAATTCAGAAATGATGTATATTTTGAAAAATTAAAAATATATATGTTTCATTAATTAATTTAATAATTCATTCCCGTTGTCAAGACAAATAGCATGTTTTTAAGAAACAATATCTATAAAAAGATTGACACTAGTTTAAGTCCAATTTCAAAGTGAAATTAATTCCAATGACCACAATTGGATTAAATGGTAAAAATATGTTCTAAATACACTTTAATCTCAATTAAAAATATAATCTATCCATATAAATAAATCATATTAAAAGGAGGTTTTGAATTAAAATGAAACATTTTCACTAAAAATAATCTTTATCGGAAACATAATAAAAATTTACACAAAGTAAATTTTGATGTCCAGATTCAAAAGAAGGATTTTATTTTATCAAATACAATATAAAAATTGTCAAAATTATATTTAAAAATGGTTCTCCATCGAAAGGCGGTTAATCGACCTTTTACAGAATATTATAATATTTATGCTTAAAATTGGATTCATTTTCATTTTAAGCCTCTAACATTTATTGTATAAAAGTAAAAATATTTGACAAACATATATAATCATTTTTTAGTTAGTTCCGTTCATTCCTGCCATTACAACATCTAGGAATTAACTACCATTTAAAATTATATTATTTTATTATTAGAGTGCAACGTAAGATTTCAAAGAAACTCGTTTTTGTGTATTGGGTATGCCATCGAGCATAGCATTCCCTTTAATGTAATATTAAGATTTTATTCAAAAATATGGATAAATATGAAAATGTAATATTCTTTATTTACCTGGGGTGTTACATCCTTCCCCCTTTTTGGGAATTGTGTCCTCGCAATTTTAAAAATTGGGCTTGGAAACTTCATTGAAAATCCCACATTGGAATGAGTCAGTAAAACTATCACTTTAAAATAAAGAAAGAGAAGTACAAAGGTCGCCCAAGTTAACCCATAATAGGATTCCATGTAGAAAAACATGGATATGGAGGAGAAAACAAAGTGTCATGTTCTGATGTAGAGTGATAGAAAACATGTTTAGGAGAAAGTTAACCCTAAGAAAATCAAAAACTTGTGATGGGTTCAACGGTATTTGATTCCCCAGTAGGAAAAATTAACTGCCAACATTTTTGTTTTAAGTTACTTTTCATTGAGGAATTTATTTATGAGCTTAAATAAAACATAAGGAAACATACATACTTTTCATGTTGACTTTAAACTTTTACTAGATTTCTTACATGAACTCGTATTTTCTCCAAAAGACGAGTATTAAGGATGACTTGTACACATTAAGAGAGCTATAATCAACTTCTAGAGAATCACCTAATCCACAAAAGCAAACTATATAATTCCCATTTATTTAGACCTTAACCAAAACTAAAATAAAAAATGTTAGTATGAGATCAGATAATACCCAAAAAGGATAATCCTTTATAAAAAAAATCTATTCTTAATCTCCAAAATTTGTCAAAAAATACACAAAGTTCAACAAAGACCATTCAATAAACATCTATCAATAAAATTCTTCAAAGTAATCAAAACTAAGACTGCATCCCAAATATCTGAAGGATTTAATCACATAATCTTCCAAGATAAACCTTAACATTTATCTCCAAATAACATCAGTTACTCTTAAAGTCTCATACTGAAAATTAATTAACCTAATAACATATCCTTTATGATAGGTTAACAATTTCTATAGATAACCCAAAATCAACTTATTCTAGATTCAATAGATCATCTAACTAAGAAGAATTAGTCAAACTAACCAGGGACTTCACGTAGTCCAGTGGTAGGCGATAAATACCAGTCACACTTTGGTTGTGGGTTTGATTCCCATAGCCTCGTCAGACGCAACAGGTTGTCACACGGTCTACGTGTTGTCCCTTTTCCTAAACTACATAATTCTTATAACATTCCCCAAAAAGCGACAAAATTTTCAAAAATAACCATAACATAATTTAACCTCAAGTTTATCTCATGTCATCCATATTCCATCATAGCGTATAGTAACCCATAATTACCTCAAAAGTAAGGATCATATAAACCCTAATGGTTACCTTTATAATTAATACCTGGACTTCCATGTCGAGTTGGTTCTCTCGTACATGATGAATTGGAGAGCTCACCAAGGTTAAAGTGGTTGATCATGACTCTTGATATTTTGTTTAGAATAACCATAAGATTTCTCATTGAATACCCCATTTCATCCAGTCTCTTAATCAAAGAACCACCACAGTTTCCTTCAAACCCATTGTCACTTTGGTGCCTTCTAGATCAATCCATTTACTAAAACCAGAAATTTCAGTGTGCGTATATCAACAAAATCATTATGTACTAATGAGGAAGATAAACACTAAGATATACTTACTCATTCACTTTATCTAAAAACTATGACTCTTTCTGAAATCCTAGACATTATGGTAATGTAACTTATGCTTAAAAAATACCCTAAGATCTAAAGTTATCTAAACCCACCTTTGATACCAACTATAAGGACCGGACCTTAAACATTACTTATTATTGAATTAAATGAAAAAATCACATTGAGGATCTTTTCAGGTTTAGAGTTTTATTGAATTAGGACATAACTATTATATATCAAAGATTACAAAGCAGACACATCTAATCAGATGACATTTTTCTCTCAAAAATAAAAACTCTTGAACAAAAGAGTCATGTCTAGTTCCTTGTTTTAGATAGCATGTCATTTCCTTGATCCCATCATTGACCCTAGTCAACTTTATGTCCTATGAAAAACTTTTCAAAAAAAACTTGGGATGAGCATAAAAAGCTCAGTAAGGGTTATAACAATAAGGAAAGAAAACATTAGTCCATGTATACATAAGAATAAATGAAATCATACTTTACTCATAAAACATAAGAAATTTAACATACCTCATGAAATCAAAATATTTATGAATAACTCATAGATATCATAAGACATAAAGGTAACATGTGGCATTCATAACATTCTTACGTAGGGAGTAACCCTCATGGTTATGTTTGGAATACCCATCAAAGTATATTCCCTAAATCTCTTCAGAGAAACCCTAGCGTTTAACACCTTTGAGTTTCCCAATGCATTAGAGAGCTATATCGGGCTCACCCGCCCTTAGTTTATCAGAGAACCACCCGATTTCAAAAACATTTCCCAAGAACCATAACATAATCATAACACTTAAAACATGCAAAAAAAAACATAAAATTTCCACATTTTAATCACAATATATCACATCATGATATTATCATAAATAAAAACATCTAATAAAATCATTAAAACTCTATGAGAGAAAAATCACATTATAATTTTCAAATATTAAAAGAAGACATTGAAAAGAGAGTTTTGAATCAAAGTGTCCCATACCACATAGAGACTTTTAAAATGGTTTTAAAACATTCATGTACCTATAAAAAATCCTTAAAACCATTTTTAAAACATGGACATGGTTGATAAATCTTTAAAAGAATAAATCTTTAAAATCATTTATAGCGATGTTTTAATAAAAGAGTCCTTTTCAATTTTGAACATTTAAATTATAAGCCACAAGAAAGTAGACCACTTTAAAAACATTTAAATGACTTTAGTATAGAAATAATATAGACATGGATTGTCAAAGGGTCTGTATATACACTTTATAAAATAATAAAAGTGTATATCATTAAGAAATGTCCCAATGAGAAGTAATTGAGATGTAATCCCAATCAAGGATCATGCCATTAGAGCAAGGATAAATAAATGACATAATTATGTGTGAAAAATATAAATACAAAAAATATAAGTGGATACTCAGTGTAAAACAGTCAGATGTCATCCACACATACTCATAGTATGACATAATCAAGAAGTAGAGGTTTAACCCAAAGAATTGAAATTGGGTTAAGAAGTTCCCCTATAGAAATTCGACAGCCTAACGACGTCACTTTAAAGTTCAGAAAATGAGTTGATGAGAAAAAAAGGGTATCTCATCAATTGGAAATAAATTTTACATAAATAAGGATAAATTAGAACATATCCCAACATAATAAGATGTAAATTAAAAGACATAAAAAAAGAAGTCTTTTAAAAAGAGGTGGGTGAAAGGTTCCCTTACCGACTTGGGTAACATTCGAAAAGTACACCCCATGAAAGAAGGACTATACAACATTGATGTAAATACTCATAAATGAATTTATATTACACAAAGTGTATAATAATGGGCAGTACATATACCACTCAAAGGAAATGGTGGAAAATGTTGCATAAATCTCATGGGAATAAAAGTGAGATGAAAAACCCCTTACGAAATTCGGCTGCCTAACATCGCCACTTAAAACTTCCAAAAATGGATTTATGAGATCAAATTGGGTATCTCATAATATTAACATAAAATTTACAGAATTAGGAATATAAAATAACATCCCAAAACATAATAAATAGGAGCTTAGAAGAAGTGACATAAAAGAGAGTACTTAAAAAGAAAGAGAGAGGTGGGATCCATTACCTCAAGTCTGACTTGTCTTGTTCGTTTCTTCATATTCATGAATAATAAACATTGGTAAATTTATAATTTCTTAAGGTCATCCTTTAAATATTATTATTCAGTTCATATCACATATTAAAATTTTATAATAATTGATTAATAATGTGGGTTCATATCAGACGATTTTGTCGATGTTTGGTACATGAGTCAAAAATGAACTTGTTTGAAAATGATTGTCCATGTAGTTATAAGTAAATCATCTCTAGAATAGTATTAATGATTTAAATATCATATATATCAAGTACATATTCATGTTATACTATTCCATAACATTTGGAGATAAAAAGAAATGAAATGCACCGTTCATGGAGACGGTATGTCGTACGTACGCATGAACTCTACTTTCATTTCTTTCAAATATTAAGGGAATTAAAATTAATTGAGAGATATATATATTATAATTACAGTATAATATATATGTTTTATAGGTCACACAAGTTCATTAATTTCATTCTTTATACATTCCATTTATTGCATGAACGAGTCACATCACTTGAGGGGACGGTAGTCCACACTTCCTCGTATGAAATTATCGCATTTGCACAAATGCAAAGCATAAAGGTATGTTTTAAATATAAAATACAGAAACATATGGAAAACATAAATACCATATATATCATATATAAAATATAGTTATATCATAATTATCACCATGAATGGTGTTAAGAGAATATTGAACAATCATCATTTCGTGAGGCAGTAATTCACCATCCACAGAAACAGTACGCTATTTAACCATTTGACGGAGGTGTGTGTAAGTGTAGCTAGAATAATTCAAATAAAAACATCCTAGTATATTGAAGATACTGTTATTGTTACAAAATAAAGGAATAAAAAGATTTTATGGGTTTGGAGAAGCAAAATAAAACAAAGAACACACGTGAAGACATTACCTTTAAATTGGGTATCTTCTATTGGTTTGACCCAAAAGGGTTTATTGAAGATAATTCTGCCAAAGGTGATGCTTCAATGATGAACAGAGGGATGTGGAGAGATGAAATGGGTAGGGGTTGGCTGAGCCAAAGGCTTGAGAGGTGTGGGTAAGGTGGTTGAGATGGGGGCCTTTTTAATAGAAGAGGAGGGGTACTCTTGGAAAGTTATAAAATATTACATTATTATAAAATGATTTTTGGATATTAAAAGTTCCAAAAATGATATATTTCTAGGATAAGGAGATAATATTTTGAAATATACCCATCCAATAGGTTTGTAACAACTGTAAGACTTGGATTTCACCCTATCTTCTCATTTTATTTAAATCGTTCATTTATGAGGTAATCACAGCATCATCACGGTGTCATAAATAAAATAATTTATTTAATGTCTAAAAATTATAAAAACAAAATATCTTGATGTAGGAAATATTTTTATCTTTATAATGAATATTTTTAGTAAAACATATGACTTGTATAACCCCGTGTAAAAGTTGTTTTAGTAAAACAATACATGTTTGTGACATTTTAATTTTAACTTTAAATAAAAAGTTATTAATGTCATTTTCAAACCAAAGTGGCTCCATGGGGTCCCCAAGTTGACCCATGGATTTTTTTTGGTCGGAAATGACTCATACAATAAGGGTAGGACATGTGTCAAGGTCATTTCATATTATTATAACATTATCTTTACCTTAAATTACACTAATTAACTTTAATCGCGATTAATAAAACCAAAAAGTTACTATTCACCAAAAAATTATTTTCATCACATTAAAATACATTTTAATTACTAATGACAACCATGTATGTTAGATTTTTGAAAATAATATCACAGAAGTGGTAAAGTTTCATTTAAATTGAAAATCAATTTCATTAACTACCACTTAGTGGTTTCATTATTCATCAAAAATTGAAGTTTTTCAGAAAAATACAAAAAAATAACCCTAAGCTATATTTGATATTCGGAATTAAAAAATGATGTCTATTTTGAAAAATTCAAAATATATAAGTTTAATTAATTAATTTAATAATTCATTCCAATTGTCAAAACAAAAACCCTGTTTTTAAGAAACAATATATATAAAAAGAATGACACAAGTTTAAGTCCAATTTCAAAGTGAAATTAATTCAAATGACCACCATTGGATTAAATGGTAAAAATATATTCTAAATACACTTTAATATAAATTAAAAAGTTAGTCTATCCATATAAATAAATCAGATTAAAATGAGGTTTTCAATTAAAATGCAACATTTTCACTACAAATGATCTTTATCGGAAAAATAACAATAATTTACACAAAGTAAATTTTGATGTCCATATTATGAAGAAGGATTTTATTTTATCAAATACAACATATAAAATTTTCAAAAGTATATTTAAAAAGGGTTATCCATTAAATGGCGGTTAATTGACCTTTTAAAGAATATTAGAAGATTTATGTTTAAAATTGGATTCATTTTCATTTTAAGCCTCTAACATTTATTGGATAAAAGTAAAAATATTTGACGAACATATATAATAATTTTGTAGTTAGTTCCGTTCATTCCTTCCATTACAATGGCTAGGCGTTAACTACCATTTAAAATAATATTATTTTATTATTAGAGTGCAATGTAAGATTTCAAAGAAACTCATTGTTGCGTATTGGGTACGCCATCAAGCATAGTATTCCCATTAATATATTATTAATATTTTATTCAAAAATATAGATAAATATGAAAATGTTATATTCTCTATTTACCTGGGGTGTTACAATAAGGCCCAAGCCATAAAACATTACATAATACTGAATTAAATGAATAATTCACATTGAGGATCTTATCAAGTTTAGAGTTTTAGACAATTAGGTCATAACATTTACATAACAACATGAATATTACATGTTGACAATTCTACTCAGTATCCATTTTTTTAAAATACAGACTCTTAATAAAAATAGTCATGTCTAGTTCCACGTTTTAGACAACATGAATTTTTCTTGATCACATACTTGACTTAATTCATCTTTAAGTCCTATGAAAAACATTTCAAAAACATGGGATGAGCATAGAAAATCTCAGTAAGGGATTCACCAATAAAGAAAACTATTAGTTTGTCAAAACAAAAAGTAAACCATGAATACATTATCATAAGTAATAAATTTCACCTTTATGAAGCAGTAAATACCCTTCACTGAATAAAAGATCATTTATTAACCTTTTGTATCCAAAAAATTACCGTAAAACCCATATAAAGAACACATAACATATAAAGGTATCTTGGGACATAAAATTGTTTAAGTGGAATAACCATACGGTCGATTTCCACACATATCACTAAATATAATATCCATACATCTGACTTCTATACCCAATGCATTGGAGTTTATAAAGTAACTATCCATCCTGGTTTATCACGGCACCACCCATCATTGGGTTTATCATGTAACCACTTGTCAAATGCCTAAGAACCATTATAAAATCATAACACATAAAATATTGCAAATATAAAAATTTCTCTAATAAAATTTAATTTTCAATCACAATAAATAATTTCAAGATATTGAAATAATCAATCCATTTCAAGAAAAATTTTCAATTCCAAAATAACCAAAAATAGAATAAGGGATATCCTTTTCATTTTAGAAAAAATAATTGCTTATAGTGGAATCCAAATAATGATTACGGTGACGGAGAGGTCATTGTCACCGCAAACGTTAAAACATTTCATTTGTCATATAGATAAATGATTCATAGAAAAAATTATTTTGAATGAAAGTAAAATTAAACGGGTTTTATTATACAAGGTGTAAATGAAGAAGGTATATATTATCGAAATATGCCTCAATGAATGGAGATTGAGACGAAGTCCCTTACCTAGTGTCCGAATTGACCCGTTCATTATTTAATATCATGAATAATAAACTAATGTTAATTTATACTTACTTAATAACATTTTTAAATTTATTATTACTTTTATATAACGTATTACCATTTTATATACATTATATAATCATTTAAGTTAAAAATGGTAGTTTTGTCGATATTTGGTACTTGAGTCACAAATGAACACCATATAATTACAAGTTGTCAATGTGGTTAATAGTCTATTATCTCTTGAATTATATGAATGATTTTGATATCATATACATCATATATGTATAGTATATATATGTATTAATAACAGTACATAACATTTTGGAGTTAAGAACTGAAATGCACCGTTCATTGAGACGATAAGCCGTACATACGTGTGAACACTACTTTTATTTCTATTTCGTACTTTAATGGAATTAAAACATAATGATACATAGGTATATTATAATTCTAGTATAACATCATATATAATATAAATAACACTATCCTTTATATGTCCCATATATGGCATTAACGAGTCATATCACATTGAGGGGGCGGTAGTCCACACTTCCTCAAATGAAATTATCATGTTTACCCATAATGGAAACCATAAAGGTCAGATATAAACGAAAAAAGAGAAACATAAAGAATACATAAACATATTATATATCATATATAAATATCGTGTCATCATAATGGCCACCCTGAGAGGCGTTAGGAGATAATTGAACAATCATCGTTTCGTTAGCCGTCAGTTTTCTATCCACAGAAATAGTTTGTTCTTCACCCATTAGATGGAGGTGTGTGTAAGTGTAGTTCTAATCCTTCTCATAACAACATCCTAGTATATTGAGGATGCTGGTGTTGTTATAAAATAAATGAATAAAATGATTTTAGGGTTTGTAGACGTAAAATAATATAAAAGAACTTAAGAGGAATCGTTACCTTTAATTTGGGTAACTCACTTTGGTTTGAACCAAAAGGACTTCTTGAAGTGCCCTCTGCATAAGGTAAGGCTTCTAGGAGGAGGAGAGGGATCTTGAGAGATTATTTGTTAAAGGTTTGGTTAATCCAATGGGCTTGAGAGGTGTGAGGAATGATTAATATGTGAGGTATATTTAGAAGGGGGAGGAGGGGCTCTTTAGGAATGTATGAAAATATTATTTTATTACATAATGATATTCAGTTTCAAAAAGTCCAAAACTAATTAATGTCGAATATAAGATAACTCACTGTCGAAATAAAATCATCCAATATGAATTGGACAGGTTTTTGGATATTGTTTTCATATTTATAATATTATTTTTTAAATCTTTTATTAATGAGGTAAATATTGCATCATTATTGTGACATAAATAATTTAATTTATTTGATATCTAAAAATTATAAAAAAAATTACATACTGTAGGAAATATTTTTTGTTTTAAAAAGAATATTTATAGTCAAAAATATAACTAACATAACCCCATTTAATAATTGATTTACTAAAAGATATTTGTTTGTGTCATTTTTATCATTACTTTAAGTTAATTAATCTAAAGTGTCATTATCACTCCCAATTAGCTCTATGGGGACCCAAAATTGACCCAAATATTCCCATGGTCGTAAATGACTCAAAAATTAAGGTTAGGATAAGTGTTATGGTAATTTTGTATTATAATAATATTCCTTGTCGCTTGAATTACCCTATTTACCTTTAACTGTGGTAAATAAAAGTCAAAAGTTACTATTCACCAAAAATTATTTTCATATTATGGAACCAAATTTTACATAATAATTACAACTATGTCTGTCATATTTTTTAAATTTAATCTGCAGAAGTGGTAAAATTTCATTTAAATGAAAATGTCAGTTTTTAACTACTACATAGTGTTTTGTACTATTTATCAAAAATTGTAGTTTTTCAGAAAACTAAAAACAATTCGGCATAAGCTATATTTGATATTACAAATTCAAAAATGATTTCTATTTTACCAAATTCAAAACATAGAAGTTTCATTATTTAATTTAAAATTAATTCACGTTGTCAAAACAAATAGTGTGTTTTTAAGAAACAATAACTATCAAAAGATTGACACTTGTTTATGTCTGATTTCAAAGTGAAATTAATTCCAATGATAAACATTGGATTAATTGGTAAAAATATAATATTATTACACATTAAAACCATTTAGAAAGTTAATATAACCATATAAATAAATTATATTTAAGGTACTTGTGAATAAAAATACAGCATATTTTATTATACATAAAAAATGAACTTTACCAGAAAAATACCAAAATTTTACCCAAAGTAAATTTTTATGTCCCGAATCTAAAGAAGATTTTTATTTTGAAAATTAAAGCATATAAAATTTACCAAAACTATATTTAAAAATGTTTCACTATTAAAAGGTGGAAAATCAACCTTTTAAGATAAATTACGCTTATAATTAGATTCATTCACATTTTAAGCCTCTAACTTTAATTTAACAAATATGTAGAATCATATTGTAGTTAGTTTTTATAATTCCCTCAAATAAAACTACTTGGAGTTAACTACCATTTAAAATAATAATATTATATTATTAGTGTGCAAATTAAGATTTCAAAGAAACATGTTGTTGCGTATCGGGTACACCATCGAACATAGAAACCCCTTTAAAGAAAAATTAATACTTAATTCATAAAATATAAATAAAAAAGAGAGTGTATTATTTAATTATTTACTCAGGATGTTATATTAGGTTTTGATAAAGGGAAGTTTACATCTTCAAACCCATGATTATTATTTTTTAGGATGTAGCTTGATAGATGTTGACCGGCCTAGAGCACATGATGCTTTGGATATAATTTTTATTTCTTCTATAATTTTTGTATAACTTTTTATGGATTCTATCATATATATATGTTTTCTCGTTTTCTAGTGATGTGACATACCATCATGAGTTTTTGTATTATTGTTTGTTATTCCACTTATTTCATTTATTACTACAGTTCTATCTATATTATGATATTTTTTATGTTTACTTATATTACATTATCTATTTACATCTATTTATATTAATACACTATGTTACACTCTAGTAATGAGAGAATTGTCTTCATATGTACACACCCTAGGCCATCCCATCTAGTCGATAGCCTATGGAATTTGGGGAGATTCCCTTGAGTCCATCTGGCCAATCAGGCTCGCGGCACCTATTTAGTGACATCCGAGTTTGGGATGTCACAGATTCATTTTATAATAATCCCACAAAGCATAATGAAAATGGTTTTCTAAAAAATTCACTTTTAATTGTAAATGTATTTTTAAACAATGAATGATTTTACTATTTATCAAAATGGTATAAAATTAAAAAAACTAAATGAAAAACTCGTGGAGTATTAAAACAAATCAAAATCAAAATAAAACATTTAAAATAAATAAAAATATATTTTCCTTTAATAATTGGTATTTTCACAATTCATTCATAAATTACCTTTTTCATTAAATTCCCAGTAATTCAAACTAATATAATATTGATATGATGGTTTCAAAAATGATATAAATTTAACATTATAATATTTTAATAGATTATCATGATTCATTTCAACACAATGTCTCGTGTAAAGAAATCTATCAAAGGTGTTTTCTTTAAAGATGAATATATCATAAAAGGTTAGGTTTTTTACATTCAATGAATTGTTTGGTCATGGTTCTGGTAGATGAAACTGGTTACAAGTATGTTTTAGTGATCTTAACTAAATAAAAAATGGTATAATAATTAATTATCATAATATTAATGTTACCATTTCAAAACCAAAATCAAATAATTATTTAATTATTTTTATAATCTCACATCCTTCATTTTATTATCATAGTTCTCTAGGATATTATTTTATAACATTTTTCTGATAAGTGGTTAAATCGACACAGACATGAACATAGCATAATTAGTGGATGATTTTGATTATTAAAATTTTTTCTCTGGGAATATTTTAATTATTTTAGATGAATGATGATATTATCTACACACATTAAAGGTGGTTAATAATATTTTAAGATAGTTTAATAAATAATATAGAGGGTCAATGAAATACAATATGTATTTATTTTCGGAAGAGATAGACCATAAAATAGAAAAATAATGTTCTCCTTTCTTAAATAATTCGAGGGGAAAAAGTTGGAATATAATTTCCCTCTTTATAATCATAATTTTATCATATATTTCACATCTATTTTTATATTTCACTATTATAACTAGTGAAATAGGCTTTGGTAAAAAAAATCCTCAATTAATTGAGGTGGTAGTCTTCACAATATATGAATGACAAATTTATTTTAATTAAAAGAAATGGGGAAATTTTTTAAATATTATTCCATCAGATTATTTATATTTACCATACAAACAATACTACTTTCATTATATTGTAATGGGAAATTTTAAATTGACCCCAATCTTGAAAGCCATATATTTTTTATTTATTTTTGGACTAATTACATTTTTATGGTTGAGAGTGAACCTTACATGACCCGTATGACCAAAGGAATATGGACTAGTACGTAACCCAAGGGGCCAAAGACCAGACACAAAAAACAACCCCACCCCCACAACTCCTTACATTTCCTGATCCTCCCCCCACTACATATAGTAGATTCACTTATAATGACCCAAATAGAACTAAATGATGGCTAGTACTGATGAAAAAATCCACACCCTCTCAACAATAAAAAATTCATTAGCTCTACTAGTGGTAGCATAATTCTCCTAAAATCCGTATCTTTTCCTGCACTAGTTGATTGACCCAAATTATTTTTTACCTATGTAATGGCCAATGCTCCCACCACTAATCTCATTCCTACGGTCATGTTCCGTCCCCTGTTAGGGACCATCAAAAACAATCTATCCTAACATCATTGTCGGTCATCCATGATATTTCTACATCACCTTCTTTTGTTGATGTTGGATCTTTTTCCACAATTGAGTTCCACTTATATCACCCTGACACTGTCAACCAATCAACCCTCATGACTGTCGTCCTCATCCACTTCTGTGATGTGTATGTCATAGCTCCCAACAGTATCGATATTTTGGACTAAATTATATGACCCCACCATGTCCATGTTAACCTTGGACATTCCCTATGTCTACGTGATCGTCAACAACGAAACCGCCACACTCGATGACAAAGCCCCTCATGTTGCCACCTCACCATACTACTTCATGTGATTATTTCAAGACATGAACGTGGTATTATTGGTGTATACTTTTGGGGTTCCCCTTCAAAAAATATAAACCCCAACTTTAAGAAAATTATAATTCACCAAGATAGTAGTAAAGGAAAATAAATTAGTAAAAATGAGTAATCACGTAGAAATTATTGCATTTCCATTTGAAGATTCCTTAGTAGTGTAAGTACTAGGAAAATATTTCAGTATTATAGGATCAAGGAATATCATTATTGCGGAATTAAAAAATTATATAGTTTCAATAAGTAACTAAATTTCTATGGTGTTCTTAATGGAGTGGTGAGAGGCCCCATTTATAAGAGGTTAAAAAGACAATGTTTTAAGATTTTCAACTTTGAATAAAGAGTAAACATGTATCACATGTAAATAAGGCTCAAAAATAGTTAATAATGGAGTTAATTATGTTATAATGTCTATAATCCCTGAACCATTCATTTTAACACATGTTTTAAACATTTTTCTATGTCCTTTTATCATAGAATTTTTTCTTTTACAACTTCTGGTTTTAGAGTGGTAATTAATGTTTACCTAAGTAATTTAATTTTTTATGCCTAAAATTTAAATGGACCTTGTTAAATAATTTTTACCCACTTATTAATAACATTATTACTATTTTATTTTCTAAAATTTCTATGTTTAATAGAAACTAATTATAACATTACTGTTTGTATCACTTAAAGCCCTATTTTTAGAAAGTGTGTTTTTAAGTAAAAGATTATTGTGTATGATAAAATTATTAATGTTTCATACATTAATTATATAAACTTTTTCATTATAAAAAAATTATTATTTTTTGATTTAAATTGATTCCTAAAGATAAATTTTCAAAATATATTTTAATTAAAAGAAAATTCAAAAACTAGTTTTTATTAGAAAATAACACAGAACCTGTTAAACATAGGTTTCCTAAATTCAAGATAGAATTTTGAAATTTATATTTTTTATCCTTAAATAAATATATAATCATTAAAAAAATTTCAATGATTTTTAGGAAATATTTTCTTCTTGATATAGTCATAAATGCAATGGATTTAGTGAAAACTACATTTTCACTATTCACCTAAAAATAAATTATTTTCAAAAATAATATCAGTGTTTCATCTTAGGATAATAATGATATATGGAATTAAAAAATTAGGTCAGTTTTAATTAATTTTAATTCTAAAATATTTATATTTATCTTTTAAAAAAATCAAAATACATAGAAATCTATTTTTATTAAAAATTGATTTTTTTGAACAATAAGCGTCCTAAGTACAATATCATACTAATTTATAACATAAATTATGTTAATAACTTATTTAATATATTGAAATATTATCAATGTAATCATTTAAAGGTTATATATTTAACATATGAGATAAAATACACAACACTTTTAGAAAAATATTTATCTAAGAAAGAACAATTTTTTTAATATTAAATCATATTAATTATTTAACCTCTAAATATATGATATGTTTATTAATTAATATAATTTTATTTATAAGTGGTTTTATTATTACTAAATAATTAATAATATTCATCTAATTTATAACAGTTTATTTTAGTTTGGCGTTTTTTGTTGAGAAATATATCAAACACATTGGATTTTTTTAAAGAAAATATATATAGTAAAATATTAGGGAATTACATTGTGGAGTAAATGGACATCCCCATTAGGTTTATGAACATCCTCAATGTGAGTTTTATAAAAATAAAATATATATATCCACTGGGATCACCAACATATGGTGGTTATAATAGAGGTTGTCATTTGGGAGCACAATTTAGAGTTAACTAGAGGGGGTAGAGGCAAGAAGTACAGATCGTGATTAAGAAGAGTTGGAAGGGTAGACTCTAAGCCCTAGAAGTTAAAAAAGTTTAGAGACTAAAGTTGGTTAGATGTATGAATTATATTTACAAAAATATTTCTTAAACAGTTATTGATATTAGTGCCTCATATTTATTTACCACCCCTTCTCAAATATATGGGTTAAAGATTCTATTAAAAAATCTTTATAATCTATTAGAGTTGATTACACCAATGGGAATGAAATGAGGATGTATGAGGTGTATTTTTTTGATCTTTTAAATGGTGAGATCAAATCTCATATAATATATACTTGGTATGGATATAACTATATTATTATATAATTAGGATGGATTAGTTATACTTTTTAAAAGATTATAAAAATTTCTATTGATATAGTTTCATTGGGTTGTGAGATGTTATATCTATGTTTTCCCATATAAAGAAATATGATTACCTTTTGGTTTTATCTTGGTTGTTCTTGGGTTAAATTTAGATGTTTTTGGTAGGGTTTTGGGTAGTTCACTGGTGGTGCTTTGTTTTACAAAACTATGCACCTTTACCCAAAAAATCATACCGCTACAGAAAGAGAAGGATTTCATGGTTAGCGCATGTTTTTTCAAACTGTGTTCCCTAGTTGGAATAAATGTTCCCCTAAAAGAGGCATGTGGTTTTGAAAATGTTCACCCTATCCCAAGAAACCGTTCACAATCCCAAACCCTTCATCTTTCACCCATATTTGAGCCAACTGGACCCTAATCATTTTCCCTCATTTCTTGGAGCTTCTCAAACATGTTCCAAGACCTTCTAACCTCCATTCACGATGATTCGAAGCCCAGATTAAAGAACATTACCTCTCCTAGTAATAGATTCTCCTCCTGATTAGTACCCCCTTCTATATAATCCTTTTCTTATCGTTTCAAGGGATGAGTTCATCCTTGGTTGATGGATCCAGATCTAGGTTTTGGTAGATGTAATCCACTTGTTCTTGGCTCTTGTTTTTGGATATAGATGTCACTTTTCATTGTGTAGTTGAACTTTATACCTCAATTTAGATATTTCTTTTATTTTGAGATTATAATCAATTTTGAGGTTAGTGGTCTAAATTGAAAATACTATTTTCCAAATTTAATTACTAGTATTTAATTATTAAATTTCAATTTCCATGATTGTGAAATTGTATTAGAGATTGAATTTATTTAATTTAATTTCTATGTGAATATAAATTGGGATAAATTTCGGGAAATTGTAATTGGTGGGATTGGATTTAGGTATTGGTTAATTATTTATTAGAGTATTATGATTTGGGGATTGATGGGATATCCAGATTGTGTAATTGTTCAATTAATTATCTAATTATTTAACTGACAATGAGGATTATGAGATTTCTAACTAAACATTAATGGGTTATTCAGTCTATGATTTAAATAGTTCAAAATGGATTAATGGTAAATTTTCCATATTATTCCATGTCATTAAAATGAGGAACCATGTTTGTTGTGATAAATTGTAATGGTATACCAAGCTATGAAATTGTGATAAAAAAAGGTTAATCCTAGTTTACTTGGAATTATGTAATATATGTGATATATGTTTTATTGATTTGTATACATGTATGGTACATGGATTGAGGATCCAAATATTCATATGTGATAAATGAGTCAGGGAAAGTGACTAAGGATCCAAATAGCCATATGAGATAAATGAGTGTGGGATAGGGACTAAGGCTCCACTTTCCCATATGATATAGAGATTCTGGGAAAGGGAATGATTCTCTTAATTTCCATGTGACATTGAGGTGTGGGATATGGATTGAGGCTCTAAATACCCATGAGGTGTAATACACAATGATCTACACCCATGTCATTGAATTTGGATTATGGTTCCAAATGGGTGTGATGAAAAATAGATTCAAGTGGATAATGAAATCAAATGTGTTATAATGGGTTGTGAATTATATTTGTGATATGGTTATAAATCTGTAATATGTTGAATCAAGCATCGAGGTTTTGGGTGTCATCAGCATCATGGGGGTTTATGTGGTTAATTAAAGAATAATAAAATGTGATAACTATTTTTCTTTATGAATTTTACTTCATTATTTATACAATGGTATACACTTTTATTTATTGGAAATAAATTTAGATTTCATTGGTGGTGTCCTATTGGTTTGTACCCACGCAGTACTCTAGATTCCTGATAAGTGACCAAATAGACTTCATGTTTTCCAGACATTATATGGGAAAGAGTGCTATGTTTTATGTATGGTTTTGGATAGAGAATTAATGAAATAAACAAACATGATTCTAAAACAACTTGGGAGTTTTCAGTGTCTTTACTTATTTTGGGGTTTTCATATTCACACTTAAAAAATATTTTTCATGAAATATCTACGGTTTAGTTTTGGATATTGTATTTCATTTTTTGGTTATCTGGTGACACGGGTTTGGTTTGGTTTTGGTTACAACATTCTGTTATTCTTATTTATTTCTCCCATAATACTGCTTTAATAAAGAGAGTATAGTTTCCCCTTGTTGCATATCAAACCCTCACTGGTAGTTGTGACCTCTGTCCTACAAGGAGGTGCACTTGACGTCATGTAACCGATTGTCTTGGGGAACCGGTGTGTGACACCCTGGGTTAGGATGTTACAAATTGAAATCAAATATGTTTTCTTTCATTTTATTTTGTCATAATATTTAAGAATAATAAACATGAGACTAGGGATATTCAGGCCTTCGATATGAGCTTTTTCATGGGAGTATCTAACCAATGGAAAGTGGAAAACCCAAGTACCTAGGGTAGTATTTTTTTAATTAATTTGTGGTGTTACTTTTGGATATTATTTCTCATCGAGTGGTGCAGTTATTGTGTGATGATATTATTATTTCAATGATTTTATGATATTTGACTTATGGCCTAGTATGGAGTGAGAGTTAAGAATGCATGTATCATTTAAGGAACTCGGGATTATTATGTGACATTAATAATGTTAATAATTCACTAGAATATTTGGTTTCTTGTAATATTTTGAAATTGAAAAGTTTTTTAATTCTTATGAAATTGAACAAAAAATGTTGCCTGATGTGAAATTGAATATTTATAAAATGATGAAAAATGTTAATAATCTGGTTTCTAATGATAAATAAGAAAATTTTAATGATTTTACCCTTAACTAAACATGATCTATAGGTTGTATGGTTAAGCACAGTGATAATGCCTCTGTTTTGACCATGTAGTTGAAAAAAGGGGACGACTTGTTTGGGCCTTTTGTGAATCCCTATTGTGTTATTGTGTTAATGTTATGTAATGTGTAAAAATATATGTGTTTAGAATTGTATAGATATGCCTTCATGTTTATTCTTGTTGAGAGGATGTAATGAGGACATGGCTGGAGATGATCTTCCAATAGTGGAAGTCAAGGCACAAAAAGTGCCCCCTGAGAAAGTCAGAGAGTAGTTCCATCAAAAAATTACTCAATTCATGTAGTTTCTAGAGGGAGACCGAATGTAGGTAGTAAATAGTCTGTATTTACTAACATGGGTGTCTCTGTTATAGAACCCTATAACGTTTACTATAAGGGGGATCTAAGTTAGTAGAGTTCTAGATTGAACAATCCAATAAACACTTTACCTTTTAGAGACTCTTACTAACAAGGGGGATAAGTTTTCTAGTTATATGTTACGAGGATCATAAAATCACCAGTGGGATGTTTATTCATATAATAATATATTAGGTGTTATGGTTTGGAAGGATTTTTTGGAGATGTTTTGTGATCACTTTTATCCAGAGAGACAGAGATAGGAGAGGTAAACTGAGTTCACGTGGTTGACCCAGGGGAGTATGCCCCTAATGAACTATTTTGGTCGCATTACTAACATGAGTAGATTTTCTCCAACACTTCAAGGGGATTAGATGAATATTGAATGTAATTTCTAGGATGGTCTTAAATGTGAGATTAAGTCCCAAGTTAATATATTCTTGCTGAAATTTTTTTCTGAAGTTGTGGATTAGGCTCTCATAAATTAGGGGATCCTGAACGAGGATTCTGGTGGAGGTTAGGTGGTTCTTACTACATGATCTGTAGGTATGTATTTTGAGGGTAGGAAGCATTACTATGATAATGTTTACCTGATAATTAGAAGGAATGGTGGCCAGGGGAAGGATCAGTTACTCACGATCTTACCTGAGTACTTTTCCATTAGTGTTTTAGGTTGGGCCATTCTCATGGAAATTATCCCCAACCACTGGTTGAGTGTCAATAATGAAGAAGGATGGTAAATCCATATAGGTTATATATAAAACCATGATATATGGGTAGTGATGGAGCATCTACATAGAACTAGTGCTTCAGAAGCAGAACTTCTACACCATATCAGTCTAGAAGATGGATTTCTCTTGACCGTAGTAGTAGTGGGAGTGTACAAGGTGCGTCCAGACAAGAGAACACATATTAATATAGTGTTACATCTTAGGGGACTCTGAATACATCATTGGTAATAGGGTAAGGAAATTTTCTTGTTGTTTATCTTACACATGTAGATAACAAAGATACATCATTGTTATCTAGTGCCTTATTTGATACTTGTGCCACAATTTCTTTCAAATCTACACAAACAGTGCATGTGTTGAGCCTGTTAATGGAGTTTTTGACTGGGGATATCACGATTGATACACCATTGGGTGAACAATAGATAGAAATTTGTCTATTCATGGAGTGTTCTCTCACTGTTGAGGACTATCATTTTACATAGGATCTTTACATTTTTGATATGCCACGATTTGACCTAATTATGGCTATGGAATTGTTAGTATATTACCAAGACCACATATATTATTAGTATAGGATAATGATGTTTATGTTTCCTGAGGTTGAAAATTATATTCATCATGGAGAGTGGGATATAATGGTGGACTATGCAAGGCAAGTTCCTAGAAAATGGGGTAGTTCACCACTCATGTTTCAAGTATGTCAGTAGATGAAGGAGTTTTAAAGCATGATGTCTTTACAACTGTAGTATATAATTAACATACATGTTTCTTGAGGAATTATCAAGTCTTCAACCTGAGAGAGATGTGGAAATTATAGTTGAGGTCATGATAGGGGATGAGTCGTCTTCTATTCCACATTATAGAATATAACCCTCAATGATTCAGGATCTTAAGAATAAACTACAATAGTTGATGGATAAGGGGTTTATCTTTCCAATTATGTTTCCATGGGGTTATATATTGTTTTTCTAATAAGTATGATGGGTCTATATACCAATGTGTTGAGTATCATATGTTGAACTATATGACTGTTCAGAACTGGTATCCTCTTCTGTGTTTCGATATTTTATTTGACATGTTGAGGGTGGATTCTGTCTTTTCCATGATCGGCTTGGGATTGGGGTATTATCAACTAATTGTTTGTCCATATTACATACTCTGACTACATTGAAAAGTAGTTTTGGCCTTCATGAGTGCATCACGATTTCATTTGGGTTAACAAATACTCATGTAGTGCTTATGGACCTAATGAATAGAATATTATAAGTTATACCTAGATTAGTTTGTGGATGTGTTCATGGATGAAATTTTGGTGTAATCTATGACTCATGGTGATGATTCCCAACATATTTAAATCATCATGAGTTAACATAGTTAAAATCAGTTATATTTTAATCCATCTATGTGTGAATTTTAAATTGATCAGGTATATTTTATGTGTTACATCATATCAGATGAAGGTGTGTCTATAGACCTAGAGAATGTACCAGTAGTGAATGTTTTGGAGCATCCTAATTTTTTTTGAGATATTTCTTTTTGTGGGATTTGTGGGTTATTATCAGAGTTTTATCCATGAAGTTTCCTTCTTGAAAGAACCACAATAGTGTTGGAAAATAAGGGAGTTAATTATGAAAAATTGGAATCATGTGAGAATGTTTTCCAAGTGTTTAGGCGGTATCTTACAATGGATCTAGTATATATCCTACCTATGTCATGTGAGTAGAATATGGTGTTTTGTGATGCTTTTAGGATATGTATTAGAGCACTGTGGATTCGGGGAGATTGATTTGTGTCGTATGGGTCATATTAGTTGAAGACACATATACAGAACTACCCTATGCATGATATTGAGTTGGTTGTAGTGGGTTATTCCATGAAGTGTTAACTACATTATTTTTTGGGTGAAAACGTTACTATGAATTCTAATCCTAATAGCCTAAAGTATACCTTTTTCCAATTATATTTATATATCAAACAATATAGTTATGTGGATTTTATTTTTTCATTTTATTTTGAGTTAGCATATATGCCTTAGAAGGGAAACAATGTTTCTATGATTTTAGAAGGAAAACTCAAGATGAATTAGTTTAGGAGTCTAGTGATGAGTGGAAGATGATAACATTACTATCTGAGATGCATGAGGAAGTTCTAGAGAGCCTATAGTAGATGAATATTGAACCGATTTTAAAGGAGTATATACTTTTGAGATGGATCAGGGAGAGGTAGTATAAAGTTCTAGAATATTTACCCTTGAGATAAATACTTTAATTTGGGGAAACACCTTCCAATTGGACTATATATTAGGATGAGATCATTTTTGTATGAAGTACTGTAGTTGTGCCTACATGTATGTGGGAGGATCTATTGTATGAATTTTATGCCTCAATGTGGGTGGTGCATCCAGGTGTGACCAAAATGTAGCAGGACCTACATCGGTAGTATTGGTGGTTGAGCATGAAAAAAGAAATAGTAGGATTCATGACTTGATGCTACACATGTGAATAGGTGAAGGTCAAACATCAATGACCAAGTGGGTTTCATTAGTTGTTTCAAGTTCTTGAATAGAAGTGGGACAACGTTACCATGGAATTTTTATGGATCTCCTGAGGAAGGATCGAAAAAAAAAGATACTATTTGTTTTTTTGACTGAATAATGAAAGTAGCTCATTAAATTCCAATATGGAGACATTCACAACTGATCGGTTGGGAGATATGTTTGTTCGTGAGATATTCCATATGCATGGGGGGCATTGAGTACAATTTTAGACTGTGAATTTTATTTTACTTCATTATTTGGGAATGGTTTTCAAAAGATTATTGGTATGCATGTTTTTCTAATTATGAAATTCCACCCATTGATATATGATAAGTAAAAAAATACTATCTATGTTCTTGAAGATATACTTATGGCGTGTTTCTTAGAAATTGGTTGGTCTTGTAAGAATCACCTTAAACTGGAGGTGTTCTCCTAAAATGATAGTTCTTTGGAAACTAATCAGAAAAAAACGTACATGGGTCTTTGTGGTAGTCCATGCAGATCACCATTATGCTGGATAGAGGAAGGTGAGTTAGAGATACTGTGATTCAATATCATACAAGTGATGTCAGATCAGGATTAGATGATTCAGAATCATTTTTATATGGCTCAAAGTTGAATAAAATTGTATGTTGATAGACATCGATGGCCCCTAGAGTATACAGTGGGTGATAGTGTGTTCATTCAGGTATCACCTATATTTGGTAAAATTTGGATTCGGAGGAATTTCATTATTGTGTCAAGGTTTATTGTACCATTTGAGGATGTGGAGTGAATCAGTTCAGTGGCATACCAATTGGCTCTTCCACATAGGTATAGAGGTATGTTGAATTTTTATCATGTGTCACAACTTGGGAAATATCACTCTGACCATTCTCATGTGGTCGATGTGGATGTTGTTGAGATTGAGACCAATCTAACCTTTTATAAGTATCTAATACATGTGTTGGATCATAGAGAGAATGTTTCATAGGAAGGGACAATGCCAATAGATAATGTATATTTTTGGTATGTATGTGTGTTGTAGGAAACATGGGAGAGGGAAGTAGATATGTGGGCTCAGTGGCCCTACCTTTTTATCTAAGAATCTTATAGGTGCGTAGGATTATAGTTCAAGGATGCATTGTTATAAGGTGGGGTGATTGTAAGATCATGACCTTTTCTGGAGATGTATCAAGTTAATTTTAGGTACTTTTTTAATTTTTTATAATATCTTGTTTGGGTTTAGTCTTAGGTGAGTGTGGGAGAAATTTGGAAGCTTTTGGTGTCCTCTAGGATAGTGCACAATTGGTGTAGTGTTTTCCCAAACTTTGTGCCTTTCCCCAAAAAACTATGAAACTCTATATAGATATTTTTTTTACAGTTGGAATATAGTTTTTCAAATAGATCACCCCCTTAAGAGTTATCACGAACCTCCTTATTTGAGGTGCATGGTTAAGGAAAAATGTTTTCAAAACTGTGTTCCCTTCATAAGAAACCATGTGTGTGGGTTTAATCATTCCAAAAATTAAATTAAATATTCCCAAACCTCCTAGACTTCACCCATGTAAAACCTAATCAACCCTAAATATTTCTAATAATTTTTAGGGGTTCTCATATGGATTAAAATACCTTAGAACATAAAATAATGATGATTTTAATCCCAAAATGAATATATGAACCTCTCTTAGAAAGAGATTCTCATCCAAAATGGTTTCCTCCCTCTTTGATGTCCTTCAGTAATATTTTTGAGGAATAATTTCCTCCATTGGTGATAGATCGACATATAGGTTTCATTAGTTCTAATATATTTGATATTGGATCTAGGTTTTGGATCTAAATATCATTCTTCATTGTGCAATTGAACATTCCACTTCAATTTGTGGATTTCTGTTGGTGAGTGTGCATCATCAGTTTTGAGATATGTGGTCTAAATTGTAAATCCCATCATCATTATTTAATTATGTGTATGTAATTATTAAATTTTAATTTGCATGATTGGGAAAATGCACTGAATATTGAAATTATTTAATTTAATTTCCATGTGATAATTAATTGAGATAAATTTGGGGCAATTGGAATTGATTTAATTAAATTAATTAAATAGATAATTATTTACTAGAATATTTTTATTGGGGAATTGATGGGATGTCATGATTGTGTAATCGGTCAATTAAAGTGATATGAATAAATTTACAATGATGATTATGAAATGTTTGGATTATCCTTAATGGGTTGTTGGGTTTATGATTTAAATAATAAAAAATGGTTTAATGGTCCATGTGATTAAATTGAGAATCCATGTTTGTTGCAAAAAATTATAATGGTATACCAAGATGTGAAATGGTGATAAAAATGGGTTAATTATTATTTACATTGAACTAATAAATTATGTCGTATTTGTTTGATTAATTGATAAATGAGTGTGGAACATGGAGTAAGGCTCCAAATACCTATATGTGATAAATGTGTGTAGGATAGTGATTGAGGCTCCAAATACCCATATGAGATAAATGAGTGTGTGGTAGGTACTGAATCTCCAAATACCCATATGTGATATGGATTATGGGATAGGGACGGAGGATCAAAATATCCATGTGATATTCAGGTGTGGGATATGTAAAGAGGCACCAAAAATCCCTGTTGTGTTAGATACAACATTCTAGGCCCATGATGTTGGCTTTGGACTATATTTCCAAATGACAGTGATGTGAAACGTAATGAAATGGATAATAAAATCCCAATTGTTGTAATGAGTTTTGAACTCCATTTTTCATATGGTTCAGAATCCAGAATTAGCCGAAGTATGTATTGAGAGTTTTTTTGTCCTAGGGAATCATGGTGTTTATGTGGTTAATTAAATAACATTGAAATGTGATTAAATTTTAATTTAGGAATTGTAGTTTATTCATTATACAACTATATACACTGTTATTTACTGGATATTGTTTTAGATTCCATTTGTGGTGGAATATTGAGTCATACTCACACACTACTCTAAATGAATGATTTGTACCCAAATAGACTTCATTTTTTAGGATAGGATAATGTAAAGAGTCTAATGTTAGATGGATGAGTTTTGATGGAGCACTAATGAGGGTATCAGTCATTATTCCGGAACTACTTGGGGGGTTGTCAGTGTCTTTATTTACTGTTAGTTTTTCATTTTGATAGATGAATTGTATTTCCTATGAAATATGTACTATTTATTTTTATATATTTTATTTGATGTTTTATTCATCATGTAATATTTTTTCTTTTGGTTATTTGTCATTGGGATATTTTTTCCACTTTTGTGCTACTTTGATAAAGAAGGTATAGTCTCCCCATGTTTCTGACCAGACCCTCACTACCGGTCAGCCGACTCTACCATACAAGGAAAAATACATTAGGTCATGAAACTGACTAGCTTAGGGAACCAGTATGTGGCATCTGAGTTAGTATGATACATTGACAAAATATATTGGTGAATATAATTAAAATTAATTAAAGTGATATTGGTATAAACGCGTTTACTTAGTGGTTAAGAATTAACTTAAGTGGCTGAATAACCTAGAATCATGTCTAAAATCCATTAGTTGGCTTTATTTTGACTGTAAAATACCTTGTATCAAATATAAACCATTATTGGAGGCACATTATGTATAGGGGACGTCTCAATAGTGATTTCCATTTTATATTTACAAGATTTTCACTCCCCCGCTATAAAAGGGAAATCACCCCGCTCAATTATTTACACCATTATATCCCTTTAGATCATAAAAACCTACCCAAATAAGCTAAAAAATTCCCTCATATAATCATATAATAATCTATTTTGTCATAAATCAATCCAAGTTTGTATTTTGGTGGAAACCAAATGAAATTACCCAAAGAATAGGTAACATCCTCCAATAAGCACTTTTGTTTATTTCTTTTTCAACCCCATAAATTTTATTATTCCATCATTTTATAATAACCATGGTATCCTCAATTTACTGATATATTGTTTTTTTCAGGGTTAAAAACACATACACACATCCAAAAATTGGGATATGAAATCATCGTTCATGTACAGTGGACTATCGCCTCATGAACTAATGTCATTCATTCTAACATTATCACTATTCAAGTTTGGGAATGATGATGTAATTACTATTTTTATATTATATATATGATATTTATATTTTATTTATGCTTCTATAGTTATTATATAACCCATACATTTATTCATTGCATTTTTTGAGATAACGCTAACTTCGTTTGTGGACGTGTGGACTACCGCCTCCTAAAAGCGATGTGATTCATTCACACATTTCATGAAATGTTTTATCGATGGTTTTCATAAATGTATATGAAAAATATGAAATAAAAATTCTAATAGTATGATAATATATATATATATACTTATTTCATTTACATTCATTAAAAATGATAAGAAAATTGAAAAGCGCTCATGCATACGTACGGCCTACCATCTCCATTAATGATTTATACCATTTCATATTAATATATTTTACAAAATATTATAAATACATATATAATTAATATATACGATATTTATATCATGTTTTACATTTTATAAATAATTAAATCATCATCTATATAATAGGATAGACAATAACATGTCAAAAAAAATACTAAAAATTGAACAGTTATTACATGAGACATAAAATTAACATTGTATTGTTCATAAACTGGTAATATAAAGTAATAATAAAATCAGATATGGTATTATATAAAATAATATGGTATTCTGGTGTTTTTATAATAAACTGTTATTTATTATACATGAGGTTTGAATGTGTACGAAGAAATTCAATACTTAATGTAAGGGTTTTCTCATCTCACTTTTACTTCTATGAGATATATGATATACTCAACACTTATTCATTTTGTGTGTTGTATATACTAAACTATGACATTTTATATCCTGAATTTAATTTATTTAATAATATTAAAATTATAAATTTATTTTATTCTTTCATGGATTACATGATTCAAAAGATACTCAAGTAGTAAGTGGATTTATAGTCTCACTTTTCTTTTTTCTAGACATATTCCATATTCCCAACTCATTTATTTTGTGTGGTGTATATAATTCACACGAATGTATTATATGATTATTATTAATAAATTTAAGGTAACTTCTATATCCATTAATGATATCTATTTTATGGGTTTTACGATTCAAAAGATACCAAATGGTCAGGTAATTTTTGTCTTAATTTTTAATCGTTGAGACACGTGTTATGTAATGCACCCACATTCATTTACAAGGTGTGTATATTGAAGATTGAAATTTTTTATCACAAATATCAATATCTCATGATATTTTAAGCTTAATTGAATATTATCCTATCATTTGGATAATGATTCATTATTTTCAATGTGGAAATAGTTTATCACTACAATATCATCATTATTGAGAATGTTTATGATTATGATTCAATTGATGAAATATTATGATAAATTTTTCCAGAATAATCATATATTTTATTATACTATGGTAATTCATTATAAATTCATTTATTGGAACCATTTTCCCATTCTTCAGTACCCGATAAAATTAATAATGTGTTTTTAAGAAAATGTGATCGTATTTCTCTCTATGGTTTGAAATATTTTTTCTTCAAAAACCATGTTTTCAAAAAAAAATGGAATTTTTTTTAAAAAATAATATTTTAAAATTATTTCAAAGGAATGGTATTTTACAATTGTTTTTTTAAAATATTTTTTATATGTTATAAAACATATTTTCGTAGAAAAAGTTTTCAAAATTGATTTTTTTTAAAACTCATTTTCAATGAAGAATGTATATTTACCAAAAGAAATGATTTTAATTATATATTTAAAAATTATTTTCCATTTAATATGAAATATATTGGTATAACTCATTCTTTTCTGAGAATAGGATCTACGGTTTCCATTCATATTCTTTCTCTGAATGGTTTATGTTTTGATGGAATTATTTCCTTGAAACCCATTTCTCTTTCACAGGTTATATGTTTAGAAAACTTGTTTCACTTTCATAGGTTATATTCTTATTAATAATTGTTATTTTAATAGGTTATTATTTGATGAAATGATTATAAAACTACCTCCTATCTATAGGTTATCATATATTGACATGTTTTTGATACCCATTCTATTCCATGGGTTATGAAATGATTCTTTTTGATGTTATGCAACATGTAAGTATGATTTAATAATGAGATCGGTGGGACCTTTATATCAATTTTAGGAATTGGGGAAGGATTTATATCTCATGAGATAGAAATGGATGAAATGGGTACTGATTATAGTGCATAAAGAGACTTTATTTTCTAATAAGGTTTTTGGAGTGATCCTTGGCTACTCGGATGGTCTTGGCAGTGAAGCTCGACTACTAAGATGGACTTGAGATGTAATCATGACTATTAAGATGGTATTCAGAGTTAACATTGACTAGTAATATTGGAAAAAGTTCATTTTTATTGACCCAGTATTGTAAGATGGTGTAACCTGGTCTATTTTAAGGAAAGGGTTGTGATTGGGGATAGTGGGGTCACCTGCCTAGTTGGTTCATCCCTGATGAAGTGTCTTGAGAGGTCTTGGAAATGATCCTTGACATATAAGGAATGATTTTATATTATTATGTGGTATCCAGTAGTATATGTATTTTTTCAATTATATTATCTCATGACACGTGGTCTTTTATTTCTTTTTGACTCATGATTTATGAACTTCCAACCTGTTTGTCATGACTCATGTTTATGATCTTGGATTTGTAGGATATGATTTTCCAATATTATGATCATGTTATCATAACATTATGTTCATGTTATGCTTTCTTTTAACCTTTATTTCCACCATTTCAGATCATCTGATATTAAACTTTGTTATGTTTCATTTCCCCATTTTCTGAAGAAATGTTTAAAGTGTGAGAACTAAAGGGGGTGATATATATGGCAGATTTGGAAGATATTTCACTAAATTATAATAATGTGTTCCCAGTATCAAAAGAAAAAAAACATGTTTTTTTTAATTTACTAATGTAATGTGTTGAGTTTTCATCCTAAATGATTTAATATCCATTTATGATAATCTTGTTTCACTATAGTTGGTATCGAAGGAAAGCTTTATTCATCCTTTGGAAACTGGGATGAGAAGATAGTAATAATATCCCTATAGTTATTTAGAAGTATATATGTCGATATTTCTATAATTATATGCCTAATTGGTCTTATATTTACAATTATGTTTCACAATTTTGGCATACTATAAATAATTTTTCCTGATAATGTTGTTTTCTTCTATGATAAGTGCTTCCCACACTATGTTTTTTGGTCATAGTCAATAGAGGGAACGAGAAGGAATTGGGTTAAAATTTAATGATTTATTTGTGTAAAGTATGGGAATTACTAAAATTAGTGAAGTAGAAATATAATTAATATAATCTTGAATTTTTTATGAGTATTAGTTATACTGCCGAAGATAAAAAGACAAGAAATGATATGTGAATTGAATGATATGTTCTAAAAGTGTTATTTACAATACATTTAAGAAGCATAATTTGATTTAGGTTGACCAACCTTAAGAAATGATTCGTATTTCATATTATAGGAAAAGGGGTATCAAGGAATTATATGATGAATCATGAGTAATGGTTTAAGAATATATTTGGATGATTGAAGTGTATATGATTTGGAACCCAATGATTATATTATATGAATAATGAAGTATATAAGAAATTTTTATAGATTCTTTTCTTTAAGTAATACTAAGAATGAGTTAAATGATACTGATGACCTAGAAAATTTATTTAATTTAAAGGTTATATTAAGGGAAAGGAAACTTTCAAATGTTTTTGAGGATGAGAAATTAATATTTGATATGGATAATGAAATGATGATATGGATAAAGTAAATTGGATAATATTTGTTACATTATAACACATAATGGTTTTTTTACAATGTGTTTTATGCTATCATGGGTGGGTTTAATGGATATTTTGGATTTAAGGAATAGATCTAATGAAATTTGGAATAAGAAAGATTTCATGTTTTCAATAGGATTTATAATAAATCAGGTTATTATTATTTTTAATAGAAAACTATTAAAATTCATTTACATGTTTGGTATGTAACTACCAAAACTTACATTATGATATATTTGGGATCAATGTTAAGTTAATTTTTATTAAATTAGTGACCTTTGTTTTAACGATTTGTATTTTCATCCTTCATAAGGATTATAAGGTTTACTATTTATGGATTGGTTTAAATTAAACATCAGTTAATGATTTTGAAATTAATATATTATATCTCCATATGAGGATTTATTATTATTATATAAATTGTTCTAAATATTTTTCTCTAATGATAACTGAAGATTGATGGAATGAATTGTCATTATACATAAGGATCTTATGATCTGTTATTGAATTAAGAATAAAAAAGTTACCTTAATTATTTAAAGCAAGAGTTGAACTGGAAATTTGTCAAGACACGACCAATGGGTGAGATTGAGAATATTAAATATAATTAAATCATGTAATTATATCTCCTTGTGAATTTTTTTTGACATTAGTAAAGAGGTCATGAAATAAAAAAAATCCCATTATCATCAATTTTGATAATATCAATTACATTTTTCAAGCCTCATTGGTTTATGAATTTGTGATTCTTAAATTTCTCCCAAACATGTTCTCCAAAAAAATCCATCAAATCATGATAGTTTGATTTATCTTCAATGTCCATGTTTTCAATTTCCACCATTGTTATCTTATGTGGAAACCTTGTTATGAGTTACGTTAGGTAGCTGTTATGTTTCTAACTTTCCCTTTTTCAAGGAAGTATTAGCATATAATTTTACAACATCAGTTTCTATGAAAGGAACTTTTGTGTATTAAAACATTGATATACCAGATGAATTTCTAGGTAAAATTAATTTTAATGGGTGTATAATTTAACAACCTGATATTTTTTGAATCTTTTTTATTCAATTAATACTATTTTATATTTTTCATTTAACGCAACACTAAATGTAGATTTTGTTATATGAAATCGCCAAGTTATTCTTGCTTTGTACAAAACATCATGTTCAACTTACACAACACACAACACTTATATTATCTTGTGGAACACACAAAACTATGTTTTTATTATGTTACACATAATGATGAGTTCCTTCGATAACTTGTGTTACTTGCAAGACCTAATTTTACAAAACTAAAATGTAATATTAATAGTATTATTGAAATACTATTACATTTTCCTATTAGCCATTGGAATGAATGTTATGAATAATATTAATTAAATTATAAAAATATGGTTTAAATATTTATATAAGAAGAAATATTTTTTGACCAATTTAGTAGAAAAAAATAATAAAACCATTTTGAAAATATAGAAACAGTTTTTCTGAAGACTATACTTATCCAATCAAACATGTTTTACCCCAATAAATTAATTAAACCAATTTTGATTATTTTAAAGATATATTTTTATATTATATTCATTCAAATAATTATTTCTCATCTTTTATGTTTTCTAGATAATAGAGAAGAATTAAACTGATTTTAAACATAACAATATATATTTTTCTAATAGTTAATTTTATTGCATTTTAATGGTGTACCTATTATAAATATAAATTTTGACAAATTTATAAATTATATTTAATAAAATAAACATACTTTTATAATTATTAAAGTCAAAATTATCTCTGGGTTAATTTTCTATAATTTTTTAGATGTTTCATTTTGGGATGAACAGTGAAAATACTAAATTTTAATTCAAAAGAGAGTTTTCTTCTAATTTATTTTTATTCTTAAATTATATTTAAAATTTGTTTCAAATTATAATTAAATAAGTCGTACAAATATTAATATAATTTAGGTCATTGTAATCATTTTCACATTGATATTGGATTTAAAAATATATCTTACTTTTAAATATTATTACAAAAAACATGTTGTCTCATCCCGTTAGCAGGTTTAATTTTAAATTAATTTCATCGAAATATAAAATTATAATTTATAATAAATAGATTAAATATTTGGGATAACAATAATTTATAATTTATTTTAATTTAATATTAGTATTTTTATAAGAATAATATTTAATATAATTAAATTTAATTAGAGTGATTAAGGTATAAACAAGTTTACATAGTGGTATAATGTTAACTTAAGGGGACAAAAAACCTATAAACGTGCCCAAAATCCATTTTATAGCCATATTTATACTATTTCATCCATTTTTATGAAACATTTCTATTTATTTGAGGCACATGTTTTAAGGAAGGCCTCCCAATAGTGTTTACTTTTTTATATTTATAATAATGCCACTCCTCCACCACTATTAAAGGGTACTCACCCCGATCACTTATTCACACCATTCAAGCCCTTATTAACATACAAAACCATAAAAAAATCTCCCAACATACCTCCTCTAATTATATAATAATCACATTGGGAAGAAATAAAACCAAGTTATTCTTTTAGTGAAAACCAAAAGTAATTACCCAAAGAAGAGGTAAATCCTTCAAAAAGCACTTTTATTTTATTTCTTCATCCACCAATAAAATTATTCTTATTTATTTATTATATAATAATATTATTCAAAAAAAATTAATGAAATGTTTTTATGTTAAATATTTTACTTAAAATTGAACACACATAAACCAAATGGGATACATAATCAGTGTTCATGGGTACGGAGGACTACCGCATCATGAACCGATGTCGTTCATTCTTCCATTACCACCATTAAAAGTTGATAATTGTAATATACATAATATTTTTGTTTTATATATATTATATTTATTATTTATTTATTATTATTTAATTATTATGTAACACATACCTTCATATTTTTTATTTTGTGATAATACGATAACTTTGTTCGTGGACGTGTGGACTTCCACCTCAAAGCGATGTGATTTTTTCCTTAATAACATAGAATTTATTTAGAAGGATTTTAGTAAAATTATATGTTATATATGAATTAATAATTATTTTATAATTATAATTTATATATATATACATATATACTTTTTACATTATTTATTTCAATATGAAAAGAAATCTGAATCAATTTTTATGCATATGTACAACCAATCATCTCCATAAATGGTGCCTTCCATTTTATATTTATATATTTTATAGAATTTTATAAATTCATAGATAGTGAATGAATATAATATTTATATCACTTTTTATATATTTTAAATAACTAAATCATGATCTAAGTAAGATGATCCAAAATAACAAGTCAAAACATATATGAAAAAGAAAATGGTTATTACCTAAAACATAACAATAACATGGAATTATTAATAAAAGGTTAATATAAATCCAAAATAAAATCATATGTGGTATAATATATAATAATGTGGTTTTTTGATCGATGTATAATAAAATTATATTTAATATATATGAGGATTGAACATGTACGCTAAAATTCAAGATTTAAGCTAAGGGTTTTCTCGTCTCCCTTTTATTTCTGTGAGATATTTGAAATACTCACCAATTATTCTTCTTATGTGGTTCATATAATAACCTATAAAATTTTATATCATGAATAATATTTAATTTAGGATATTAAAATTTCCAAAAAATTATTCTTTCATGGATCTCATTATTAAAAAGTTACTCGAGTAGTAAGGGGATTTCTAGACTCACTTTTAATTCTGCGAGATGTATGCCTTATTCATCACTCATTTATTTTGTGTGGTGTGTATAATTAGCACAATTCTATTCTATGATTTTTATAGATAAATTTATGGTTATTTAAATAACTATTTTATTATCTCAATTTCATGGGACTTTTGGTTCAGAAGATACCAAATTGTAAGCTAATTATGGTCCCAATTTGCATTCTTTGAGACCCATGTTTTGTTATACCCCTACATTATTTACTATGATTATATATTAAACATTGAAATTTTGTATCATTAAAATAATTATTTAATTATATTTTAATCTTCATGTAAATTTATTATCTCATATCGATATTGAGTGAGGTTTATCAAATTTGTAATATTTTATTGCAACAATCTCATCGTTTATCAGGATAGTTTATGATTATGATTCCATTGATGAAATATTATGATCCATATATCAATAACACAAATTAATTTTCTTTCAACAAGTTTATTAAATATATATTAATTAATTGGTAACATTTTCCACTATTTTATACTTAAGATAAATATCAATCTGTTTTTAGGAAAATATGACAGTATTTTTCTTTTTGGTTTGAAATATGTTTTATTTCAAAACCAGGTTTTTAAAAAAAATCATAATTGATTATTAAAATGATATTTTTTAATATCATTTTATAGTAAAAATTATTTTATAAATGTTTTATAATTTTCAAATCTACGTTATATGTTTTCAAATATATTTTTAATGAAAATGGTGTCCAGAAATTTTGTACATTTTAAAAAGTGTTTTTCAAAGTAGAAAAGATTTTTTACTAAAGATGTTTTAAAAAATAGATATTTACAAATTACTTCCCCTATATGTTGAAATATATTTTTGTTACTCTTGACTTTCTAAGAATATTATCCAAGGTTTCCATTCAAGTCTTTTCTCTAAATTGATTATTTTTTATGGCATGACTTTTCTGAAACTCATTTCTTTGGAACGAGTTATATGTTTATGAAACTAGTTTTTTAACGGGTTGTATGATTTTGAAACCCACTTATTTTCACCCATTATTATTTTATGAAATGATTAAAAATTCTTTCTATTTTCCATAGGTTATTATATGAAGTCATTATTATAATACACATTTCATTTTATTGGATATGATATGATTTTTTATGAACATGTAGAACAAGAATATAACATTTATTTATGAATTGGGTGGGACCTATATCTCCCTTAGATGCATTGGGTAAAGATTTATATCTCCTGATATTGATATAGATAAAATGGGGAGTGAACTAGGTTTAATAAGGGGCTTTGTTTACTAAGATGTTCTTGGGAGTGAACCTTGAATACTGATACGGTCTTGGAATCAAAAAATGTGTATTAAGATGGAATTGGGAATCAAATTTGAATACTAATATGGGGAAAAGTCTAATGGATTGACTAAATATAGTAGGAAGGGGTTACTTGGTCCATTCATAGAAAAGGTATGTGATTAGGGATGGTCGTATATCCCTCCCATTAGGTTCATCCCTAATAAGGTTTCTTTATAAGTTTTGTAAATGAGCCTTGACTTATAGGAATGATTTTATATAATTATTTGTATTACACAAGTTTCTTGTCTTATGCTAATGATATGCTATCATGAATCACGCTCATTTATTTCATTAGGATTGAAGTATTATGAACTGCCAACCATTATTCCATGATTCATGATTATGATATTTTATATGTAGGGTATAATCTTCAAATGTTATTCTTGGGTTCTCATGCCATTACTTCAATGTTATTCTTAGGTATATCCTTTATTTTTTCCCTTACTAAGCATTTGAGCTCACCCTTTCTTATGGTTCCTTCCCATGGTTATGAGTAAAGTTTATAAGTAGTAGTACAAAAGGGGAAGATATTTTTGGGGGATGTGGATGATATTTCACCAAATTAGAGAAACATGTTCCTAGTTTTCAAATGACGCAAACTATTACCATCCTTGTTCATGTAATTTTTTGAATTTCAAGAATATTTATAAAAATGATGTAATGACCATGTATATTTGTCTTGGAAATTTATACTATTTCTGAATGTTTAAAGGAGTATTTAGTGAGTTCTATAATTAAATAAACACTTAAATATGGTATTCTATATTATTTTAATTGTGATACATCCTAAAATGTTTTTGATTTGTTTGATACATGATTGAGTTGTAATTTCTTATATGTCTACAAAGTTATATCCCTATGAATGTATTTATTCATTCAATGATTTATATAATATATCTATGGTGTATTCACATAATCCTTAGAGTCTATATTTTCTTAAATAATTCATTTTAGTTTATTTATATCATAAAATATAGTAATGTTTTTTATCAGAAATATATTCATTTTTGTGATAGATAAATTGGGTTGAATTTCACTAAGATTATGATTTCAATATCATATATTTTCCTATAAAATAGAAATGTGGTGGTCAATTTTTAGGCTATAATATATATAGTCATGAATCTCAATGGTTGATTCACAAAAACATTGTTAACATTTTTGGGTATTAGTTAAAATTTATAATACTATGATGAGAGAAAGGGTGATAACAACATGTTGTCTCTTAATGATGTCAACTCCTTATATGTTATACGTCTAGATGCTTTTTATTATTGATTAAATAATTTGAAAGCTCAAATGATGGGGTGTATATAATGAAATTTGAAAATAAATAAAATATGAAAATTCAATTCAAATAGAATGAGGTTATTAATAAATGTAACACCTATAGTTTAGACCTCATTCCCTTCATAATACTATTGAAAATCCCTTCCCCTATTCTATCGCACTGGTTGTACACCATTATAAAAACAATAATCCCAAGTGTTCAAAATGTGTGTATGAACATCTCAACTGGAATACCTAAGTTCACTACTAATCATAATCATTTTGTCCATTGAGAAGGAATCACCACAATTGAATGTTCTTCCACCAATAACTAAGTGAACTATAGTCATCAAGTCTTAAAACACTCAAATCTTGGTTCCATAAAATAGAATTATCTCAATTGTTGGTAGAGTGAATGTGTGTGATGGTGATAAATAAAATAATATAATATGGGATATTAAGTTATGTCTCATTCCCCAATCCCTCAGCTCCATTAAATTTTAAAATATTTAAACTGAGAAATGAAATATGACTATTTAGAGTCTGAAATCATCCAGTTTCATCCAATGCGTGATCCCCATGTCATCTTGTTACAATTGTAAGATCACGAGAGATTAAATTATATTAATTTAGAGTGATGAGAATCACAATATGTATCTTAATAGAATAAAATTTTATAAATGCTTTAAAAATTAAATCATGTTTAATCCTATGATTAGGAAACCCTTATAACAATAAACTCCCCTCTATATTTACACATAGATTTTAATTTTTATCACTTGAAAATAATTAAGAAAAAATGAAATCATTACCATGATCATATTCTCCCCCACCCATGGATTGGTTTCCATATGGCCTACATGTGGGGGAATAACCCTATTTGGCTAGAGAATCGACATGTGGACCCTAATTGGACACATTAGGTCATGTATATTAACCACATGACTCCCAAAATTAATCGATGACTATGGATTATCAAAACCTATTCTATCCTTGGAATGTTTCCTGGAATCATTAGGAGGCACATGGTGAGAGAAAACGTCATCCTAAAATTATATATTTTAATGTCTTCAGGTGATATGACGAGGTCAGAATATAATCTCATGTTTGATCTTGAGACTATTGGTGAGAGAATAAATGATATGTAGTTATGTGAATTATCATTGGGTAGTAATGGAAGTTACTTTGGAGGATTTTGAATACATCATTATCCTCTGGATGATGTGTTTTCTTGATAGCTCATCATTATCAGAAAAGAGAATCTCAAAATTGGGTATGTTTTTATGTGAAAATAGTGTTTATTTTGTAGAAGGATTATGTTAGAGTTGTGAAATATTTTCATTTGTAGAAACGGACATTTTTTTTTGGAAATGATGGAGGATCTAATTTATTAAGAGGAAATATTGTAATGAAAATGATATGTAGTATCATGGTATGACACTGTAATGGTATGCCACTTTTTTTTAAGTTATTTTATATATAATCTAATAGTGTAAGATGTAACCATATGCTTGAAAGTAAGTCCTTAGTGCATCACAATGCCTTGTACTAGTGTTCAGAAGCTATTGTTGGGGTATTATTTCCTTCTCAGTATCTATCCTATGATTATATTGGGTGAAGG
Organism: Viscum album; assembly: GCA_963277665.1. Taxonomy (NCBI): domain Eukaryota; kingdom Viridiplantae; phylum Streptophyta; class Magnoliopsida; order Santalales; family Viscaceae; genus Viscum; species Viscum album. The sequence continues at coordinate 1,103,705,328 of OY728133.1, forward strand.
TTAGAACTTGGATAACTATCCCAACATCTATATTCATTTTGATAGATACTATGTGGATCAACAAAATTTTTCATTGATTATATTATTCTTGATATCTTCATACCCTCTTTCATCCTTTTTATCCTTCTGATCATAAAAACACAAAATATAATTCTTGACCATATAAGAAAATTTATAATATTAATTAAATCGTTAAAATACTATGATTAATTTAAATTTATATTAATCTCTAATATTTTATATAGCATGGAAAATGTGATATTTTTCGTAGTATTGTGAAAATAATTCAAATAGAATCATTAGATTATGGAATCAAAATATTTCCATTTTGTGTTGAGATGGAAAATAATAGAGAAATAATTTTTTTTTGGTATTATTGAAATATCTTTAACTATGTTTTTAGGTGACCAATAATGAAGAATTTAATTATAAAATGAAATTTGGATTTTCATTAGTCTAGAGTATAGAGGCATATTTGATAGAGGATTCCATGGTTAATGTGTAAAGATATTTAATTGTTAATGGTGATCCTTTAAATGGTTATTATATTAATGAGAGACATTTGAAATTGATTCTTGAGAATTTTTTTTTTGTTAGAGTATATGAGGAATATATTTATGTGAATAGGTAAATTTTCTATCTTAAATTAATTAATCTCAAACTATGTTTGTTTCATGATATCATATAGTAGTTAAAAATATATCATCATGTTTCGATGGGGTGGTCATACCCTTTAATAATTATTTTATAGATATTAGAAAAAATTTATTAATTTTATTATTGGTTTTACATGTACACTAAAGGGGACTGGATTTATTTGGTTTATCATGTACCAATTTATGATTTAGTCTAGTTTATTATTTATTGATAAATAAATCATAGTTGATAGAGTAGTAAATATTATTATAATTGAGGTGGGTAACATATATGGATTCTTGATGATGATATTGTCTAATAATTATTCTTGAATTATGTCATGATGTGAATAGGATTTCATTATTCCATTGGTATAGTATTGTTCCTAATCAACACATTTCACTAACATATTTATGGTCAAACCAAGTTAAAAATTAATACATTATAGGATATGTTGATGAAATATATTTTGGTTTTTATAGTATAATATATGGATAATTTACAATTTTGGAGTTTGTTTATAATAATAGTTTTCATTTCTCAATTATTATGAAAGCTTATGAGGCATTGTATGGTATGTTTTGTAATTTTTCACTTTATTTGGTTGTGTTGTGTGAGTCCACTGTGGTTGGTCAAGGTATTTTTCATGATTTTATACAACATGTGAATGTTATTCGATATTTTATGAGTAATATATTGGAAATCTGAAACACTATACATTAATTCATCATATGATAAAATCTTTTAACATAAAAGGTTGTATGATAAATTATACAAATTATATAACATACCCTCAAAACCACATGTGTTAAGATGATTGCCTGCATTTTCAAAGACTAGACCTTAAAATCAACACCACAATGTAAGACACCATATCAAGTTATTCTCCTCTATTTATCAAACTATGCCTCTTATTACAACTAAATAACTCACTTATAGAAAATGAAAAACAAACAAATTCATTTAAAAAATGAAAAATGATAGAATTAATAATAAAAAATAACAAGGGAGTTCATTTTTCGTACATTGGGTCCAACATCCATGGTGTAAGAACTGCTTCATTTTCATTCCATAGAACGAAAATTTTGAGTAGTATGGAAAAACAATATTTCATTTACCTTCCAAGAATACCAAAATATAACCCCCAATGCATCCCCAATACCAATAACTATCAATAGTGATTCTTCATTTGTATTATTCTCCTTTTGATCATCTATCCTTTTGGTTTCTGACCTCTACATTCGGAACATCATCCTCCACTAAATGAGTGCAATAACATAATATTGGAACATATGTGGATGATCCCTATATTGTCCCTTTTTCCCGTATAAACTTGTATTTTAGTCCTCATCATTGTTATTATTTATAGTAATGGTGTACCCCTTCCTAATATAACAAGATATAATCATTCATTAGATTCACACCACTATATGAAACACATGGGTGGGAAACCTTAAACAATTGAAATCCCATTTTCATTATATCATTCACCGGCTCAACCACCAACATCTGGTGAATATATCATGTCACTTCCCATGAATTATTCCTATTTTTCACCTCCTCCAAAACCACATTCTTAAAATATTCCCCTTCTTTCTACCACGCATGCCCCAATTAAACTCTGATGAACATTAAGTACTGAATAGGACGAAACCTCATCAATATTAGAACACATAGGTAACCATTGTTATAAATCCAATTAAATAAACCCATGAAACTTAATCTATTGAATCCACTAATAAACATTCACTAATCCTCTTTATAAATCAATCATTGAACTAAAACTATCCAATTATGTTGTTTCTGCTGATAAATATACTTCCACTACTGTTAACCTATTTTATAACGACCCTATTATTAATTTCAAATTAATTAACGATTTTCTACATAAGGTTATAATTAATAAAACCTGGAATATTGATAATACTTGTGTATTTGTGAATCATTTACATTATATAGAAATCTAAAATAATAAAAACATTAACTTTATTGAAAAATTATTCAACATTCTCTCACCTAAAACTGCATGGGATAATAGGGGACATACATAACAAGGGGTGAGATATAAATCCTAATAAGGTAATAAAAATGGAATAATATGAATAGAATAATGAATTTTAGACAATAGGAATAACAAAAGGGAGAAAAAATTATAAACATGAACAATGGTACATGATATAGAATGATAATCATAAATGCAATTTGGGAAATGTGACAACAAATTAAAACACTACATCATAAACATGGGTTAAGACTAACTATCAATACATCATGATGTAAAATGTCCAATAAAGGAATAATGTTCACTTTCTATCCCAATTTTATATTTCATGAGACTATACAATACATAATTCAATGGAGCGCTATATAATTTCGGGCTCACCCATCACTTTTATTTCATTTTCATGATTTGGTGTTCCACATATATCATACAACAAGGATTCAGTCATCATAATATGTAATTCCTAATTATATGTAACACCCCAGGTAAATAAAGAATATTACATTTTCATATTTATCCATATTTGTGAATAAAATATTGATATGACTTTAAAGTGGATGCTATGCTCGATGGCGTACCCAACACGCAACAACGAGTTTCTTGGGAATCTTACGTTGCACTCTAATAATAAAATAATATTATTTTAAATGGTAGTTAACATGTAGCTGTTGTAAAGGAGGGAATGGATAGAAATAACTAAAATATGATTATATATGTTTTTAAATGTTTTTACATTTATCCAATAAAGGATAGAGGCTTAAAATACGGAAAGAATTCAATTTTAGGTGTATATGCCCTAGTTTTCACTAAAGGTTCACTTATCACCATTTGATGTTGAACCATCATTAAATATAGTTTTGTTCAATCTTAAACATTCTTTTGGACCAAATAAAACTCTTATTTAGAATCAGGACATCAAAATTTACATTGTGTAAATTTTTCGTATCTTTCCGATAAAGTTCATTTTTTAATGAATAGTGTAAAATGTGGTATTTTAATTCAAAACCTATTTTTAATCTAATTTATTTATATGATTAGATTATCTTTTGAATTGGTTTTAAAGTGAAATTAGAATATATTTTTACCATTAAATCCAATAGTGGTCGTTGGAATTAATTTCACTTTGAAATCAGACTTAAACTAGTGTCAATCTTTTGATACTTATTGTTTCATAAAAACACGCAATTTGCTCTGACAGTGGGAATTAATTATTAAATTAATAAATGTGACTTATATGTTATGAATTTTGTAAAATAGACTTCATTTTTGAATTCGGAATATCAAATATAGCTTACGGTGAATTTTTGGTATTTTTCTGAAAAACATCAATTTTTGATGAATAGTGACACCACTAAGTGGAACTTATAAAAACTGATTTTTCCGTTTAAATGAAATTTTGCCATATTTGTGTTTTGAATTTCGAAAATCCGACATACAAGGTTGTCATTAAGAAGTAAAATGTGGTTCAATGGGATAAAAATAATTTTTTGGTGAATAGTAACTTATTAAGTTTTTAATCGCGATTAGAGGTAATTAGTGTAGTTTAAGATAAAAATAATGTTTTAATAATATGAAATGAACTTGACACATGTCCTAACCTCATTGGATGTGTAATTTCCGACCAAGAAAATCCATGGGTCAACTTGGGGACCCCATGGAGCCACTTTGGTTGGAAAAGGACATAAATAACTTTTATTTAATGTTAATGTAAAAAATGGCACAAACATGATATGGTTTACTAAAACAATTATTAAATGGGGTTATACCAGTCCGATTTTTGATTATAAATAGTAATTGGAAAGATAAAACGATTTCATACATCATAGTATTTTTTTTAAAATTTTAGACATTAAATAAATTAAATTATTTATGACATAATAATGATGCAGCGATGACATCATTATTTGACGATTTAAATAAAATGGAATGATAATGTAAAATCTATGAACTACACATGTCAAAAACTTATTGGATGGGTGGATTTCGAACCCTTACCACCTTATCCACGAATTATATCAATGTGGGACCTTTTAAAACCGAAACACATTTTCAAATAAAGTAATATTTCCTTACTTTCAAAAAGTGCCCCTCCTCTCCTCTTATAAAAGGCCCCCACCTCTACCTCATTTCACACACTCCTCAAGTCTTTGGCTCGGACAAACCCTGCCCATTTACTCTCTCCACATCCCTCTCCTCATCCTAGAGGATTCCCTTTGGGAAGAATCCTTTCAAAGGAAGCCTTTAGGCTCAAATCAAAAAGAGTTACACTTTTAAAGGTAATTCATTCTCTCATGTTCATTTATTTTATTTTGCTTCTCCAACCCCATAAACTCTTTTTATTTACTTCTTTTGTAACAACACCAGTATCTTCAATATACTAGGATGTTTTTATAAGATTTATTTGAGCTACACTCTCACACAACTACATCAAATGGTTAAAGAACATGCGGTTTCCGTGGATGGCGAAATTCTGTCTCCCGAAACGATGATTGTTCAATACTCATTTAACACCTTCAAAGGTGGACATTATGATGTCACTATTTTTATATATGATATATAATATCTTTATGTTTTCCTTAAGATTCTGTTTTTTTTCATTTTGGGCATACCTTTATGGTTTCCATTATGGGTAAACGCGATATCTTCATTTAAGGAAGTGCGGACTACCGCCCCCTCAAAGTGATTTGATTCGTTAAATACCATATGGGGGACGTATAAAGGATGGAACTATGATATTATATAGGATATTATACTGGAATTATAATATACCTTTATATAATTATTATTCCATTCTATAAAATACGAAATAGAAATGAAAGTAGCGTTCATGCGTACGTACGGCTTACCGTCTCCATGAACGGTGCATTTCATTTCTTACCTCTAAATGATTATGTAATGTTATAAATTCATGCATGTACTGGATATATATGAAATATATGATATCTACATCATGAATACAATTCTGTATATAATAAACATTTGGCCACATGAACAACATGTAATTGTAAGAAGTCCACTTTCGACTTAAGAACCAAATATCGGCAAAACAAATATTATTAACTTAAATGATTACATAATGTTTATGACATGGTAATAAGTGATATAAAAGGAATAATGAACTTGAAAAAGGTTCTTAAGGAAGTATAAATTAACTCAAGTTTATTATTCAGGAGATTAAAGAACGATCGAGTCAAGTCGGACCCGAGGTAAGGGATCATACTCCTCTCTTTCTTTTTAAGTACACACTTTTATGTCATTCCTTTTAAAGCTCATCTTTCTTGTTACTGGGATGGTCTTTTATATTACACTTACTGTAATTTTTATGTTCATGTTATGAGAGACCCTATTCTCTCTCATCAATCCATTTTGGAAGTTTTGAGTGGCGCCGTTAGGCTGCCGAACTTTCGTAAGAGATCTAACCTCTCTCTTTCTTTTTAAGTACTCTCCTTTATGTCACTTCTTTTAAGCTCCTCTTTGTAATGTTGGGGGATGTTATTTTATATTACTAATGCTGTATATTTTATTGTAATGTAATGAGATACCCTATTTTATCTCATCAATCCATATTCAGAAGTTTTATGTGGCGTCGTTAGGTTGCCGAGTTTTCGTAAGGGATTTTTTAATCTCACTTTTATTCTCATGAGATTTATGCTACATTTGCCACAAGTTCCATTCAGTGGTGTATGTACTGTCCATTATTCTACTCTTTGTGTAATATACTTTCGTTTATGAGTATTTACATCAATGATCTATTGTCCTTCTTTGATGGGGTGTATGTTTTGAAAGATACCCAAGTTGGTAAGGGAACCATTCACCCTCCTCTTTTTTAAAAGACTTCTTTTGTTGGGTCTTTTAATTTACATATTGTTCTATTGGGATATGTTCTCATATATCCTTATTGATGTAAATTTTATGTCCAAGTGATGAGATACACTTTTTATCTCTCATCAACTCATTTTGATGTGATGCCGTTAGGCTGTCAAGGGAACTTTTTAACCCAATTTCGATTTCATTGGGTTCAACATGTAGTCATTGAATATGTCATCCATTGAATATGTGTGAATGAACTTTTATTGTTTTACACTTAATATCCACTTATATTGGGTGTATTTATATTTGTCACACATATTTTTGAGATTTATTTGTCCTTAATTTAAGGATACCTTCTTTATAAGGGATTTCATCACATTTGACATTTCTATTGAGGGTTCATTGTTGTTATGCACCAATTCACTCTTATATGGTGTATATACTGTCCTTTGGAGTATTATATCATGAATCCATTTATTCTCATGATATTATAAAGTTCTGACTAAATGTTATTCCTCAATTATTGTATTCAAGTGTCTCTAATTTTGGTAAAACCCCTTTAACCAAAATATCGTTTTAAATGTTTTAATTATTTGTTCTTATTAATATCCATGTTTTCAAAATGGTTTTAAGGATTTATTTATATGGATATTAATGGTTTAAAATTTTAACATTCAAGGTGTTATGGGACACTTTGATTCAAAAATCTCTTTATTAAATGTTTTAAATGGTTTTGGAAATGGTTTCTTTTTGAATGGATTCATTATTTCAATATACTAAAATGTTATATTGTGATTGAAATGTGGAAATGTTATGTTTCCTTTATGCGTGTTTTATGTGACACATTTATGTTATGGTTCTTGGGAATTCTTATCAAAACGGGTGGTTCCGTGATAAACTAAGGGCAGGTGAGCCCGATATAGCTCTCCAATGAATTGGGTAACACGAAGGAGTGAAACGATATGGTTTCTCCGAAGAGATTTAGGGAATATACTGTGATGGGTATTCCAAACGTAACCAAGAGGGTTACTCCCTACGTAAGAATGTTATGAATGCCTCAAGTTACCTTTATGTCTTATGATTTCTATGATTTATTCATGATTTGATATGCCTTTGTTTTATGGGTAAAGTATGATTTCATTCTTATGTATATATGAACTCATGTTTCCTTTCAATATTTTTTATAACCCTTCCTGAGCTTTTTTATGCTCATCCCAAGTTTTTGAAATGTTTTTCAGAGGTCAAGGGAAAGGTACATGATGTGATGATATTGTCAAGGATGTGTCAAGAAAGAATCCGTGTTTTATTTTAAATAGGTTTCTGTTGATGGGAAGAATGAATATTGTCTTTTATGTAACCACTTTGTTTAAATGTGGAATGTAATGCCAGTTTCATGATCTAATTCTCTAAAACTCTAAACCTGAAAAGATCCTCAATGTGTAATCTTGTAATAACTCAAGATTAATTAAGGTTTAAGGCTGGGGCCTTATAGTTGGTATCAAAGGTCGGTTTAGATAACTTTAGAGGTTAGGGTATTCTCTAAGCACAAGTGACATTACCATAATGGTTAGGATTTCAGAAAGAGTCCTAGTTTTAGATAAAGTGAATGAGTAAGTATATCTTAGTGTTTATCTTCCTCATTAGTACATGATGGTTATGTTGATATACTCACACTGACCTTTTTGGTTTGAGTAAATGGCTGGATCTAGAAGGCACCAAAGTGAAAATGGGTTTGAAGGAAACCGTGGTGGTTCTCTGATTAAGAGACTTGATGAGATAGGGGATTCAATGAGGAATCTCATGGTTGTTATAAACCAGCTATCAAGGAGTCACGATCAACCACTTCAACCGTGGTGAGTTCTCTAATGCATCATGTACGATATGGCCAACTCGATGTGGAAATTCAGGTAATAATTATTAAGGTAACCATTAGGGTTTATATGATCCTTACTTTTGAGGTAATTATGGGTTATTATATGTTCTGATGGAAAATGAAAGGCATGAGATAAAATTGAGGTTAAAATATGTTATGATCATCTTTGAAGATTTTATCTCATTTTGTGGAATGTTTTAAGAATTGTATAGTTTTAGAAAAAGGACAACACGCAGACCGTGTGACTACCCGTCGCGTCGGACAAAGCTGCGAGAATCGAACCCACAACCAAAGTGTGACTGGTATTTATCGCCTACCACTGGACTACGTGAAGTCCCTGGTTAGTTTGACTGATTCTTTTTAGTTATTTGATTTTATGAATTATGAGTAAGTTGATTTTGGGTTATTTATGAAAATTATTAACCTATCATGGAGGATATGTTATTAGGTTAATTACTTTTCAATACGAGACATTAGGAGAAACTAATGTTGTTTGGAGATAAATGTTACAATTTAACTTGGAAGACTATGTGACTAAATCCTTCAAATATTTGGGTTTCAATCTTAGATTGGTTTACTTTGAATAATTTTATGGGCAAATTGATTATCGGAAGGTCCTCGTTGAACTTTGGGTTTTGTTGGAAAAATTTTGGAGATTAAGCATAGATTTTCTTTTTAAAGGGTTATCCTTTTCTGGATTATCTGACCTTGTACTAACCTTTTTGGTTTTGGTTTTGGTTAAAGCCTAAATACATGGGATGTATATAGTTCTATTTTGTGGATTAGGTGATTCTCTAGAAGTTGATTATAGTACTCTTAATGCGAACAACTCTCCCTAAATACTCGTCTTTTGGAAAAAAATATGAGTTTGATTAAGGAATCTAGTAAAAGTAGAAAGTCAACATGATAAGTGATTATGTTTCCTTATGAATAAATTCCTCAATAAAAAGTAACTTAAAATAAAAATGTTGTCTATTAACTTTTCCTACTGGGGAATCGAATACCGTTTAACCCATCACAAGTTTGTGATTTTCTCATGGTTAACTTTCTCCTAAACATGTTTTCTATCACTCTCCATCAGAACATGACCCTTTGTTTTTTCCTCCATGTCCATATTTTCATACATGGAATCCTAGTATGGGTTAACCCGGGTGACCTCTGTGCTTATATTTATTTATTTTAAAGTGATTGTTTTACCGACTCTTGTTCCGATGCGGGACTTTCAAGGATGTTTCCAAGCTCAATTTTTTTTAAAATTGCGAGGACGCAATTCCCAAAAGGGGGGAAGGATGTAACACCCCAGGTAAATAAAGAATATGACATTTTCATATTTATCCATATTTGTGAATAAAATATTGATATGACTTTAAAGGGGACGCTATGCTCGATGGCGTACCCAACACGCAACAACGAGTTTCTTGGGAATCTTACGTTGCACTCTAATAATAAAATAATATTTTTTTAAATGGTAGTTAACATGTAGCCGTTGTAAAGGCGGGAATGGATAGAAATAACTAAAATATGATTATATATGTTTTTAAATGTTTTTACATTTATCCAATAAAGGATAGAGGCTTAAAATACGGAAAGAATTCAATTTTAGGTGTATATGCCCTAGTTTTCACTAAAGGTTCACTTATCACCTTTTGATGTTGAAACATCATTAAATATAGTTTTTTTCACTCTTAAACATTATTTTGGACCAAATAAAACTCTTATTAAGAATCGGGACATCGAAATTCACTTTGTGTAAATTTTTCGTATCTTTCCGATAAAGTTCATTTTTTAATGAATGGTGTAAAATGTTGTATTTTAATTCAAAACCTCTTTTTAATCTAATTTATTTATATGATTATATTATCTTTTGAATTGGTTTTAAAATGAAATTAGAATATATTTTTACCATTAAATCCAATAGTGGTCGTTGAAATTAATTTCACTTTGAAATCAGACTTAAACTAGTGTCAATCTTTTGATACTTATTGTTTCATAAAAACACGCTATTTGCTCTGACAGTGGGAATTAATTATTAAATTAATTAATGTGACTTATATGTTTTTAATTTTGTAAAATAGAATTCATTTTTGAATTCGGAATATCAAATATCGCTTACAGTGAATTTTTGGGATTTTTCTGAAAAACATCAATTTTTTATGAATAGTGACACCACTAAGTGGTACTTATAAAAACATATTTTTCCGTTTAAATGAAATTTTTCCATCTTTGTGTTTTGAATTTCGAAAATCCGACATACATGGTTGTCATTAAGAATTAAAATTTGGTTCAATGGGATAAAAATAATTTTTTGGTGAATAGTAACTTATTAAGTTTTTAATCGCGATTAGAGGTAATTAGTGTAGTTTAAGGTAAAAATAATGTTTTAATAATATTAAATGAACTTGAAACATGTCCTAACCTCATTGTATGTGTAATGGCCGACCAAGACAAGCCATGGGTCAACTTGGGGACCCCATGGAGCCACTTTGGTTGGAAAATGACATAAATAACTTTTATTTAATGTTAATGTAAAAAATGGCACAAACATGATATGGTTTACTAAAACAATTTTTAAATGGGGTTATACCAGTCATATTTTTGATTATAAATATTCATTGAAAAGATAAAACTATTTCCTATATCATAGTATTTTTTTATAATTTTTAGACATTAAATAAATTAAATTATTTATGACATAATAATGATGCAGTGATGACATCATTATTTGACGATTTAAATAAAATGGACAGATAATGTAAAATCTATGAACTACACATGTCCAAAACTTATTGGATGGGTTTATTTCGAACCCCTACCACCTTATCCAAGAATTATATGAATGTGGGACCTTTTAAAACCGAAACACATTTTCAAATAAAGTAATATTTCCTTACTTTCCAAAAGTGCCCCTCCTCTCCTCTTATAAAAGGCCCCCAACTCTACTCATTTCACACACTCCTCAAGCCTTTGGCTCGTCCAAACCCGGCCCCTTTACTCTCTCCACATCCCTCTCCTCATCCTAGAGGATTCCCTTTGGGCATAATCCTTTCAAAGGAAGCCTTTAGGCTCAAATCAAAAGGAGTTACACTTTTAAAGGTAATTCATTCTCTCAAGTTCATTTGTTTTATTTTTCTTATCCAACCCCATAAACTCTTTTTATTTACTTATTTTGTAACAACACCAGTATCTTCAATATACTAGGATGTTGTTGTAATATTTATTCGAGCTACACTCTCACACAACTACATCAAATGGTTAAAGAACATACGGTTTCCATGGATGGCGAAATTCTGCCTCCTGAAACGATGATTGTTCAATACTCATTTAACACCTTCAAAGGTGGCCATTATGATGGCACTATTTTTATATATGATATATAATATGTTTATGTTTTCCTTAAGCTTCTGCTTTTTTTCATTTTTGGCATACATTTATGGTTTCCATTATGGGTAAACGTGATATCTTCATTTAAGGAAGTGCGGACTACCGCCCCCTCAAAGTGATTTGATTCGTTAAATACCATATGTGGGATGTATAAAGGATGGAACTATGATATTATATATGATATTATACTGGAATTATAATATACCTTTATATCATTATTATTACATTCTATAAAATACGAAATAGAAATGAAAGTAGCGTTCATGCGTACGTACGGCTTACCGTCTCCATGAACGGTGCATTTCATTTCTTACCTCTAAATGATTATGTAATGTTATAAATGCATGCATGTACTGGATATATATGACATATATGATATTTACATCATGAATACAATTCTGGATATAATAAACATTTGGCCACATGAACAACATGTAATTGTAAGAAGTCCACTTTCAACTTAAAAACCAAATATCAGCAAAACAAATATTAATAACTTAAATGATTACATAATGTTTATGACATGGTAATAAGTGATATAAAAGGAATAATGAACTTGAAAAAGGTTCTTAAGGAAGTATAAATTAACTCAAGTTTATTATTCAGGAGATTAAAGAACGATCGAGTCAAGTCAGACCCGAGGTAAGGGATCCTACTCCTCTCTTTCTTTTTAAGTACACACTTTTATGTCATTCCTTTTAAAGCTCATCTTTCTTGTTATTGGGATGATATTTTATATTAAACTTAATGTAATTTTTATTTTCATGTAATGAGAGACCCTATTCTCTCTCATCAATCCATTTTGGATGTTTTGAGTGGCGCCGTTAGGCTGCCGAACTTTCGTAAGAGATCTAACCTCACACTTTCTTTTTAAGTACTCTCCTTTATGTCACTTATTTTAAGCTCCTCTTTGTAATGTTGTGGGATGTTATTTTATATTCCTATTTCTTTAAATTTTATTGTAATGTGATGAGATACCCTATTTGATCTCATCAATCCATATTCGGAAATTTTATGTGGCACCGTTAGGCTGCCGAGTTTTCGTAAGGGATTTTTTCATCTCACTTTTATTCTCGTGAGATTTGTGCTACATTTTCCACAAGTTACATTGAGTGGTGTATGTACTGTCCATTATTCTACTCTTTGTGTAATATACTTTCGTTTATGAGTATTTACATCAATGATCTATTGTCCTTCTTTCATGGGGTGTATGTTTTGAAAGATACCCAAGTTGGTAAGGGAACCTTTCACCCTCCTCTTTTTTAAAAGACTTCTTTTGTTGGGTATTTTAATTTACATATTGTTATGTTGGGATATGTTCTCATATATCCTTATTGATGTAAATTTTATGTCCAAGTGATGAGATACACTTTTTATCTCTCATCAACTCATTTTGATGTGATGTCGTTAGGCTGTCAAGGGAACTTTTTAACCCAATTTCGATTTCTTTGGGTTCAACATGTAGTCATTGAATATGTCATCCATTGAATATGTGTGAATGAACTTTTATTGTTTTACACTTAATATCCACTTATATTGGGTGTATTTATATTTTTCACACATATTTTTGAGAATGATTTGTCCTTAATTTAAGGATACCTTCTTTATAAGGGATTTCATCACATTTGACATTTCTATTGAGGGTTCATTGTTGTTATGCACCAATTAACTCTTATATGGTGTATATACTGTCCTTTGGAGTATTATATCATGAATCCATTTATTCTCATGATATTATAATGTTCTGACTAAATGTTATTCCTCAATTATTGTATTCAAGTGTCTCTAATTTTGGTAAAACCCCTTTAACCAAAATATCGTTTTAAATCTTTTAATTATTTGTTCTTATTAATATCCATGTTTTAAAAATGGTTTTAAGGATTTATTTATATGGATATTAATGGTTTAAAATTTTAAGATTCAAGGTGGTATGGGACACTTTGATTCAAAAATCACTTTATTAAATGTTTTATATGGTTTTGGAAATGGTTTCTTTTTGAATGGATTCATTATTTCAATATACTAAAATGTTATATTGTGATTGAAATGTGGAAATGTTATGTTTCCTTTATGCATGTTTTATGTGACACATTTATGTTATGGTTCTTGGGCGTTGTTATGAAAATGGGTGGTTCCGTGATAAACTAAGGGCGGGTGAGCCTGATATAGCTCTCCAATGCATTGGGTAACGCGAAGGAGTGAAACGATAAGGTTTCTACGAAGAGATTTAGGGAATATACTATGATGGGTATTCCAAACGTAACCAAGAGGGTTACTCCCTACGTAAGAATGTTATGAATGCCTCAAGTTACCTTTATGTCTTATGATTTCTATGATTTATTCATGATTTGATATGCCTTTGTTTTATGGGTAAAGTATGATTTCATTCTTATTTATATATGAACTCATGTTTCCTTTCCATATTTTTTATAACCCTTACTGAGCTTTTTTATGCTCATCCAAAGTTTTTGAAATGTTTTTCACAGGTCAAGGGAAAGGTACATGATGTGATGATAGTGTCAAGGATGTGTCAAGAAAGAATCCGTGTTTTATTTTAAATAGGTTTCTGTTGATGGGAAGAATGAATATTGTCTTTTATGTAACCACTTTGTTTAAATGTGGAATGTAATGCAAGTTTCATGATCTAATTCTCTAAAACTCTAAACCTGAAAAGATCCTCAATGTGTAATCTTGTAATAACTCAAGATTAATTAAGGTTTAAGGCTGGGGACTTATATTATATGAGTTATGAATAAATAAATGTAATTAGAAATTCAAATAATTATAAGTTTATAATGGTGAATACCCTTGATATGAAATGGGTATGGTATTCACTAAACAATTATTTTGTCATGGAAAATCGTGGTGAAGTTTCAACAGCAAAACTACATCACTTAAACATTAATAAAATGTTTTCATGAGAGATAAATAGGTATATCAGTATTTTTACATAAAATTGGTAGTAATAGGGAAATGGAAATTAATTTCCCAACATAATTATGCGATAATAGAAGCTATAGGGTAATAATGAAACTTGAAAAAAGAAGAGAATGCGAGGATCCCTTACATGATTGTGTGATGAAAAATGATTGAGGTGAGCTTCATGATAGCTTAGGGGAACCATGGGAGGACTGTAGATTTTTAAGGGAAGAGTAAGGATGTGGTCTATGGTTTTTTAGTAATTAAAATTGAATATTCGGTATGTTTATATATAAAATGACTGGGGATTTCTTAATAATTTCTTAAACTTAAGCTTCAAACTCTATATAATAAAATAACCAAAACCAAAAACATTACAATGGTTTTTTTTATGATTTATATATAATTTGGTTAGTTTTCAATATTTTATATGTTTAAGGTACTAAAATAGTAAAATAGTTCCCTTTATTATGTGGAAGTGTCTCACACTCTTAATGAAATGATTTTAAAACCATAAAATATATTAATTCTTTGGACGACAAAAACAGGATTTATAAAACTAAATATTAAACATAAAAAACATTATTTTAAATTCAAAAATATATATTTTTCCTTTTATATAATTTATTTTATTTATTACATCAGTTTTGGGTCATTATGTTGTCATAATACAAACCGTATATTTATATCGTATTTAATTATTACCCGAAATTTTGACTATCTCTGAAAATTATGATAAAATAACCATTAGCTAATTTAGATATTTTTATTAAAAAAATTAATTTTATCTCAATAAATTTATAAATATGTTTATATTCTTTTTTAAAATAGTAATCTCTATTTATTGATAAATGTTGGGTTTTTTTGACCATAACAGTTTTTGAACCCTTATAAAAATTTCAATATGACTTCATAGAAATCATATAATCATTTATATTTGATGAAAATTATTTAGAAATATTATCTTATTAAAATTATATTTATTTAAAAAATACATGAATTCATAAAAATAAATTCTAAAATTAAATTTAAATATTAACAAAAAATACTATTTTTGTTTTATTGTGTCCAAATAAAAATTATCTATAAATTAACAATAGTAGGATTTATATATATTCATTATTATATAACAATAATGTACATACTCATATTTATATGTACTTGATACATAACCCTTCAATATACTATCAAACACCCAAAGAGTATGGTGTGCGATAGATATTCATTCAATGGGTGGTTTGGCGTACATTGTTTGGGTCGTTATCTTGATAAGATTTAACATCACCTGTAAACAATTTCAATCATACATAAGTTGTTGGATCTTATCATGGGAATGGTTAAGGGTAGTTCCCTAAGATTATATCTCTCTTTTAAGCTCTTATAAATTGTATTCATAGGGTATGATCCTGCTTATTAAGGCCATCACTTCTTTTGTCTACGTCAATTGGATTTTGAAGAACCCTATATTTATACTAATAATTTGATAAATATTAAATGGATATATTATCAATGATAAATATTCTTAATGATAATTTACATCAGATAGGATATAATAAAACCAAAGGAGTGCATGTGTTTTATATAACCATATTACATAATAAAACATTTAATTAAAACACAATGAATTTTTTTATTTATAATAGTTCGGGTCATTACAGTATTCCCCCTTAAGATGTTTAACCCTTGAATTTTTTTTTCCAAAACTAAAATAGTTGGGGGTAACTATGTTTCATAAATTCATCTTGTTCCAAAATCATTTATTCAAAAATGTCGTTTCTCAATAGCACTTTCACCATGTACATTGTCTTATTCTATAAAACATTATCTCTAAAATCTAATAGCATCACTATCTACTCCACATAGAGAAGTCCATTATCCATTGGTATAACCTCTAGATTGATTACATGTGAGGGTTCTAGTATTTACATCCTCGAGATAGATACATGGAATACATCATGTACTTGAGATATGTTAGTTGTGAGTTCTTGTCAATTGTCCACTTCTCTGATGCAATCAAGGTTATCAAAGGGTCTGATGTATCTTATAATAAGCATTCCCTTATTTAAAAATACCATAACTTATTTATATGAATATATGTGGGGGAAAACCATGTCTCCATCATTAAACTCTAGGCCTCAATGAAAATTTTCACCATATCTCTTTTGTGGACTCTGAGTAGCCTTGATGTGATGATGAAGGGTATTGACCTTTTCCACCATTTCTGTAACCATTTTAGGACCTAGAAGTTTATTCCCCAACTATATCACAACATGTAAGAGTTATGTACCAATTCTCATAAATGGATGAATTGGGAGCGATTTGGATGCAAGAGTGGAACTATTATTATATGAGAACTAAACAAAATTAAGATGTTGATCAAATCCTCCGTTAAAGTATATATAATGTGATTTAAACAAGTATTCCAATGTTTGAATAGTCCCCTCAGATTGGACATCAGCATTAGGATTATAGGTTGTACTGAAGTTCATCTTATTGTTTAGTGCATGTTAGAGAATTTTTCGTAACATGAAGGTGAATCATGGATCTCGAATAGATATAATAAATAAAGGTACTCCATGAAGCCTCACCATTTCTTTGATGTATATAAATAAAATATGATCCTAAAATAGGTCCTATTAAATCATAATGATGTTTCAAGTCCTTTTAAGAAAATCCACCACAACCCATATAGTATTTTTTTCCTCTTGATTACTTCAGAATTCTAGTTTCAATGTCCAAAATGATTTTTCCCATTTCAATGTAGGTATCAGTAATGGTTGTATCATCCCCTTAGGTTTTTTCCACTCCACATTTACTATTTGATATATAAGAAATATTGTTGTATATTCCATGATCTTCTTCTTAATATTTTCCCACCAATACTATTATCAGATATCTCGATAGATCATTTTTCTTCAAGAATTGATAAAGAATATTAAACTATCTGAATCATCTTATAGATTCTTCTTTAACTCTAGATTTGATGGTACACATAGTCCTAACCAAAATTATAAAACACCTTCTTCATTAACATTAAACTCTAAGGATTTACCTTACCTTATAGTTTACACTTTCTTATGAATTCCAACATCATTTATTTTGGCATCCTTTTTATTTTCTAGAAGGGATGGTTGAGTAATAATTTGTGGAATGATTGGTAATGTTCATTCCTTTAAGATTACCATGTCTATTATTTTAAAATCAATTAAGATCTTATCATTCTAAATTCTCATTAATAATAGAATTGTTGAATCATTTCTACATAGAGTTCCTTAAAAAAAATTTCACTTTCACTGGATGGCAGTGAATTGAACAATCATAGTACTTAATCATCCCTAACCATCATCAAATGAATACATTAAACTATTTATATGTGAATATATACTTGTTGATTTTGTGATCATTATATATTTCACACTTATACCCAAAGAGTTACTGCCTCTATATTTTCAAAATTAAAATCACTACAACCAACACTAGATCAGGTGTTGGGTTGTTCTGTTTGTGAACATTAATCTTCCTTGAAGAATAGGCTATCACTATTTCATTTTTCAATAACACGCAATCAAATCCCTTCATTCATGAATCACTAAATACTAAAAAAAATTCTCCCCATATGGATAGTGTAAGAAAAGGGGAAGTGATAAGGCTCATTATCGAATCAATGAATCTCTATCCACATTCATAATTATACGAAAACAAGACTCCCTTATGATTTATCTTGGTTATATTGTTTGAAAATTGAGATAAATTTTTCAAAAAACAATGATAGTACCTAGCTAATCTCAGGAAACTACTGATAAGTATCATTGATGTTGGCCTTGACCATCATTTAAAGGATTTTATCTTTAGAGGGTCCAAAGATAACTCTTTTATTGTAATAATGTTCCCTAGGAATTATATTTCATCCAACCGGTACTCGCATTTTATGTAAATTAAATAAATATTATCATATTATAAGGTCTTTAGCACAGTTCATAGATGATGTTCATCCCCCTCCTTAGTAAGGAAAATATTAGAATAACATCTATAAAGACTACCAAAAATTATACAAGGTAATATCTAAAGAATCTATTAAACAATTACATGAATATTTTTGTAGCATTAGTGAGTCTTAATGGAATTACTATGAACTCATAGTGCTTGTACCTTCTATGAAAATCAGTAGTGGGGATATCCACCTTCTTCACCCTAATATAGTAATATCTTGACCATAGATCCACCTTGGAAAAGTATTTTGATCCACATAATTGAATGAACAAGTTATAAATATCTGGCAGAGGGTACTTGTTCTTTTCATGATCTTTTTGAGATCACAAAAATCAATGAAAATGAAAATTAAACAATCATTATTCGGGAGAAAGCGGACTAGTGCACCTAATGGGGAAGAACATTGGTGTATGATCCCTTTATTCAGATTCTCTAGTAAGTATTTCTTCAGATCTTCATGTTTCTTTAATATATATTCTATACAGAGTCTTGAATAATGGTAACACCATTTGTATAATCATTATAGAAAACTAAACCTCTCTGCTAGGAGGAAGACTATGAAATTGATTGGGAAACACATTAGTATATTCCCTCACAATGGGACTGTGTTGATGAATTATTCATTTCTTAGACTCAATAAATTGAGCTAGATATTCATTCTCATAGGGAAAAAATATCCATGCATGAGATGGTTTGAGTAAATACGAAACATAATCGATGGTTAATTCCTGATACAAAAATTGATTTCCTTGTTCTACACAGGGAAATAAAATACATACCCAGAATTCCATCAAATTCTAGCAAAGGGGGTATGAAAAGGATCAATGGGAAGTTTAGCTATAAAATTTTTACTTGGGAGGAGATATATATCTAAGATGAAATAATTTTCCCATTCTCCATATTCACTGATATCTCTACATCCATGATTTGTGTTAGTGTTTAAATAGTTCTACTAAAATTTTAGGATATAAAAGAATACGTAGAACAAAAAAAATGATCTATTTTCATGAATGAATAACTAAATTACCTATCACCACATTGTTTTTGAGTTCCATCTCAGCATTGTGACAGAAAAACCACTCCATTGATACCTTGGAAGTTGATTCTTTTCATCAAAAACCCTTGGATTAGTGAATTTGTTGGCAATGTGACAAGGATCCTTGTAGTTATAGCAATAAACAATTCACTAAGGGTTTAGTAGATAATTTCTCTCGTCTAATCCATTATTGGGGTTCTCTTTTTGAAAATCATTATCTACTCTAGTAGAAATAACAGCTTCAACATCAATGTTATAGTGTCAGTTTTTTATTAACTGATGAAAAATGTATCATAGGAATGTTTTTGGCATCATTGTTAACATAAACTGATGAAAAAATATATTTATATCGACTTTTTTACAATTTTTTTTAAAATATATAACACCAAAAACTTTGGTGTTTAGATTTAGGTAGTCGATTTTGGTAAAAAAAATGGAATCCGTAAATAAAATAATAAAAAATTTTGACTTTGGTTTTCTCAAAAACCAACACAGAAATTTCAATAAATATAAATTTTCATCATTGATTTTTATTAAAACTGAAGCCCATAAATTTTTATAAAAAAATATGTAATTTTGAAAACGTCATTTTTTGTATTTTTAAATCATTGTTCTCAACTTTCGTTGACCCCAATGGTGACCCACAGACCCACAATGGCCATTATTATTGTTTTTATTCTATTTTTATCATCATTTCATTATATTTGGTGTCTTTTATTCATTCTTTATCATTGTTTCACCATCTATCTAAGTATTTCTCTTCAAAATCTATTTTATGTCTGAACATAAACCATGATTTTCTTTTACTTCTGTGTTCTTTTTTATTGTTCATTTATACAAACATTATTATCAAATCTGGTAATTTTTAATCTTCAAATGAATTCATGGGGAAAACATTAGATTAAAGGTGTATTTTTCTTTTTTGATCTCCAAGTTTTGTAATTTGTTTTTTAAATATTAAGTCAAATTACATATCATTTAGTTATATTTTTTCATGGTTGTTTCAATATTTTTTATATAGTATATTTTTTTATAAATGTTGTTGTTAATGATTTTTTTGATAAATTTTTTATTTGATTAAATTATAAAATAGTTTTGATGATATTATGAAATGATAAATGATAAATGGGGTCATTGTTCATCAATAAAATGTACATCACATGTAATGACATCATATTTTTCAGTCTTTAAATTAATACAATCTTCAATACCATTAGACACACTTAACACTGAACAAATGTAACAACTATGTAAAATAATTAAGTATATGTTAGATGATTGATAAAAATTACATTATAATATAAAGAAACTAAATTTTTATAATATTACAATAAATAATTTACTATTTGTATATTTAGAAGATATATAATTTATATTACAATAGGGTTTTTTTCAAATAAAATATGTTAAAATTTTCTGTAATTGAACTTATGAAATTGAATTGACGACCTTTAATTTATTGAAAAAATATTTAATAAATACATATATTAACCTATATATTACAATTAATTAATTTTCATTTTCATTAGAAATAAAATTACAAATTAATAAATAATCAAATGGTCATATATTAATAAAAACTATTTTCTATTTTATGTAATTATTAATTTAAGAAAATTGTATAAATTTAATTTGAGAAAATCGATGTCAATTGTGGATTTAGAATGTCTATATTATCATATTATAACTTTTTGGAATTTATTCAGAAAAAATATGTATATTCATGTAAATAATGATTAATATTCTTTTTACCAAAAATTGGTTTTCGATAGGAGTGGTGGTCTAAAGAGATACCATGTGGCCACTATAACCCTTATATTTGAATGTTAATTAGTAAAATATGTAATCATTTATCATAGAAAACCACAAACCATAGGGTATAAAATTAAATAAACATCCAAAAATTAAAATATGAGCTGTGGAAAACATACATATAGTTAAAAAATCATGATTTTCTCCTAGGAATATAACATATATTAAAACATTTGAAAGGAAATAAATTAAAAACAAACAATAGATTAGTTTAAAAATTTATTATTTTCTACAAGTAATTTCTACCTCAGTCAATACATTTTATTTCCATTGGATCATCATGTCACACATCAAGAAAAATAAATACATTTATTATATTATATTATATTATATTCCAAATAATTTTTCATGTTTCGTATTTGATTACTAATAATTTTTATTTAATGTGTTTGTGTTTACAATTTGTCTATATATATAGATATATATATTTAAAGGATTATATTTTTAAATATATTCACTAACTATATTGTGATATCATGTATTAAATGGAACGTAATTAGATAAATTTATGAAGAACCATTAGTGAATATAAAAAAAGAGTTGATGATTTATTGAAATTTTCTGAAAAATATTAAAAATATAGATTTGATTTTTTTTCCATGTGTGAAGTGTTTGAATATGAGAAAATTAAACTCCATAGAAATCAATGATAATCCCATTTTCTAGGGTTTTAGGCTTAATTATACACGTTGGATCTAGAATGGGGAATAAACTGAAAATTAAACATCAAATGTTGATGAAAATATTCATAATGAGGAATATAGTTGTATGAAAGAAATAATTCATGATTTTGGTGTTGAAACTGTAAAAAAAGCATCAACTATTGAACGATTGTATATAAATTTTGAGAAACCATTATTCTTAGGTTTCACTAAATATACAGTGTTATCAGCAGTTTTGATATTATTTAACTTGAAATCAGAAAATGGGTGGAGTGAAAAACGTTTCTCTAACATACATGATATTTTAAAAGGGATACATGCGAAGGGAGATAGGTTTCCATATTCCAATTATAATTTGAAGGAAATATTATTCCCAATGTAATTAGGGAATAAAAAGATACATTCTTCCCATAATGATTGTGTGTTGTATTAGAAAGAATGTAAATATTTATCAAACTGTTCTACATATGGGACATTATATTTTATGATGGATGAAAATGTTAACTCATATTCATTTTCATGTACTTGAATCTAACCTCATAAAAAATCAATTTTTTATAAATTCTAATAGTTTCATCCAATATTCCCATAATATAATTATGATAATTCTACAGTGACTCACTCTCAGGTACTAGAATCAAATATCCTGCAAAAAAACTTGGTAGCTTCCACTAATTCTTCGTTTGAAGCATCTATTTAAAAATAAAATTGAATGGAAAAAAAATAATTTGACATTTAGATGAATGCATCTTTGAAGGTAACTTATGTCTCCAAACTCATTAAATAAAGTGGAAGAGATTAGATAAATAATTTTGTGATTTTGGAAGTGAAGTTAGAAATATCATAATGGGATTGTGTTGGGATATAATGAATCTATGTCGGGGCATAAATAGCCATCATAGTTCATGGACTATTTTTTGGCAGTTTACAACTTCTCCCCACATATTTGTTTGACGAAAAAATATGTTATGATGATATTGATGATATCATGACCAAAATAGCTTGGAAATGATATTGATGTGTATCTTTCACCATTTATTGATGATTTGAAAATGTTGTGGGGGATAAGTGTTAATATTTTCGATGCATTCAATAAAGTGTATTTTATTCTTCATGATGTGATAATGTTCTCTATATATTAATATCATGCATGTAGAAACTTATCTGGATATAGTGTTCAGGGACATAAAGTATGTCTAATTTGTGATGAAGCGACTTCATATTATCAATTGTGGAATGGAATAAGTCATTGTGGATGGTACAGAGAATATTTTTTCCAATTGATCATCATTATCATAGATTCAGAAAATAACTTAATGGATTGTAGGAATAAAATATTCTCCCATGGCCATTTATATTTGGTGAATATAACAAAATGGTGAAAAATATTGATTTGAACTTTGGAAACAAAATATGTTTCGGTCTTCAAAAACATATATAGAAGAACCATTCGTTATTTTTTGAACTACCTTATGGGATATTTTTAAATATAATGCATAACATTGATGTGATGCATGCTGAGAAAAAAATGTGTGATAGTTTTATTGGAACTTTGTTATGCATAAAATGAAATGCAAAAAATGAATTGTGCACAAGATTGGACTTGATATCAATGAGAATACATTTTGAGTTAGATCCCACTATAAAAAATATATAACATATTTAACTTTGTCTTGTCACACATTATGAAAGATTTAGAAGATGAATTATTTTCTATTTCTTCATGGTATTAAAGTACTTTTTTGTTATTATTTAGATGTGAAAAAATTTGTATCGTTGAAGGATTGAAAATTAATAGGTATGAAATATCATGATTGTCATGTATTGATGCAACAACTTATATCATTCGCACATTGTGGTAGATTGATGACAGCTATCAGAATGACTATCATCATGTTATGTAATTTTTCAAATCCATTTGTATTAATTTAATTGAACCAAATTAGTTATATTAGTTGTAAAATGATGACTCACTTATTCTTTTTCAACTACTAATTTATTTCCCCCCAATCTTTTTTGATCTAATGTCCTATCTAGTGATTCTTTTGGTGCATGAGATAAGAATATGTGGGCATATTTATTTATGATGGGTGTACACTTTTGAAAGATATATGAAAATTTTTAAGGGATATATTAAAAATACTTATCAACTAGAGGCCTTTATTGTTCGAAATTATGTATAGGAAGAGGTGATTGAATTTTATAATGATTATTTCTATAAATTTGAGCATTTTTTCTCCATATATATCTACATATGAATGTATATAGTGAATGTAGAGTGATTTGAATCTTGAAAGGGAGGTTCATTCCACGGGATGAGGTGTTGTAGGAACATTTACACATTTTTAACAACACAGGTGAGGTTCGATCATATATATCATCACATATTATTGAATAATGTCATAATATCCTAAAATAAATGAAAATTAGATGATGACTGAGAATAAATAGACATCGGTTTCATGGTATAATGATAAATTCATCACAAATATATATTCATTAGAAACATTTAAATTTTTGGTAGGGTGACATCTCTTAATGTGATCATGTGGTCCTGTTTTGATATTAATGGGTACAAATTTTACAAAAAAATCTGGATGAAGAGAGTAACGTTTAAAATAGTGGTGTAATGGTCATCGCTGAAGCATTGAATTTTTCGAGTTTCAATGATAAAAACCCAATTTATATATCAACGCCGAATTTTATATTTCAATAAAACATATAGAAAATTATTATTTTAAATTTCGAGTCAGCATGTTTTTGTGTAATTGTGTTTCTAGTAATAGTATTGTGAAACATGATGAATATGGGTATAAATTGATTTATTTGAAAAGATTTATTTCAAATAAGGAACCATTTATCCTGGAGAAATAGTAATACCAAATGTTTTATGTCATTAATCCACTGAATGATCGTTAGGGTATCATTTTTTAAGGTAAAGTAATCCATTTGGCTGATGAGGATGATGATGATGATGATGATGTTATTAATTTATACAAGGCTTCTTCATCTATTAAACAATTTCTGTATAGTAATGAATAAAATGTAGACATAGTGTATAAAGTAAAAAAATGATCATGATGAAGGCATATGGTAAAACACTAAATTACTATCCTAATTAATCTATTAATTAGTTACATTATTTTTATATTACATGTGTTAAAAGACTATTATTTAATAACTATATTATATTTAAATTTTAAAATGTTTCAATAATTTTAGAAGTAATTTTCATATACAATAATTTATCTTCTATATTTTGTTGGTTAAGAATGATAACATTTTAGAAGTAATTTTCAGTTTTCCTAATTTTTGTTTATTCAATTGGATAATCATATGCAGGACCACAATAATTTCATTACAATTAACTATTTCAATTAAATATATAGGTACAGAGATATAATAAAATATACATAGGTATTTTTATCTTATCATATTATTAAATATCTATTAATATAATTATTTAAGGAAAAAAACTTTAAATTTACAAAAAATAATTACAGGACTACTAATGAGACATCAGTGGTGGAGCCATATTCTTTTACTATTATGAAATCAAGTTCATGAGTTGTAAAATGTGGCATTACTCTTTTAACAAAATGGTCACATTCTCATGGATATGAGAGATTACATATTAATTTTAATGAATATAATAGTGCAACTCAACCAAATGCAACACAATTTATCATCTATATCTCCTTGCAAAGTCAATTTAGGATTTTCATTTTAAATCCTAAATAGAATTCCATTGAAAAGATGGTGAAATATCATATTTCGGAGGCCTTAAAGGTATAATATCTATATTGATTTAATTTATCTCATTTTTTAATATGATATATTCTAAAAAAATAATTTTTATTTTATTAATTATAAATGAAATTCAATTTTGAATAAAAAAAATGAAATCAAGAAAATATTTCATATATTGGTGGCAGTTTGATAATGTTATTTTAAAATGATATAGATAAAAAAATTGAGTTTTTCAAAAGAGACAAAATGAAAACCCATTCCTCATGTATGAGTTTATATGTGAATGTACATGGATGAAATTTGTTTATAAATGACCTGATAAAGAATTTATGGATCGATAATTATCTTATGTTTTGTATCTTCATATATATATACCTATTTACTTGTTAGTTTACTTTTTGAATTAAAGGCCTCCATGAAATCCCACCATGATATCCAGTTACATAATGTATACACTCATACATTATCACATGTTGGGTATCATTTATTAGAGAAAAAATGATTGAGGAAATGTTCAAAGAACTAAGAGCTCACTCCACTAGTGGTTCTGATGAGGTCTACTTCATTCCCCCATCTCCCCCACTCACCATGAGAAATGTAAAATAGTGAGTATAATAAAAATTGAAAAGTATATTTTAATTATAGCTAAAAAAGTAGATGAAATTTTATGAATAAAAATTATATATATTTCATGATTTTTTCTATTTTTTAAATAATGAATACTAATATAAAATTTTTATTTTACATATAAGGATGAACTTCAAGAGTAAGAGACACATGTATATTTTAACCCTAATGTAAGGATGGATATCCTTGAAACTAAATTTGTAAATATAGAAAACCCAAGATGTATAAGATAATTTTTGGCAAGTGTTATTATTCAGATAGTTTTTGGTAATCAGAGTAAGCAATCAAGAGACCCAAAAATGAAATCACTAAATACTGAGCTAAAAGAAATGAAACAGGACATGGGTGATCATACTCAATCAGCTATGTAATCTATGTTTTTAAAATTAATGATATAGTCACAGTCTGTGAAGCTTATCCAGCCAACCCATCCAGACCACCCAGGCCAGCCTGCCAACTCATATCCTTGACCTCCTCACTCAGACCCATCCTTATACTATGAGTTGCATGTTGGAAATCCTCGTATACATATTATATAGTTTGGACTAATGCATTGTTCTGGTGATTTTTTCATCACAATTCAATGCAGTTGGGTCGGGTTAGAGTATAGTACATGAAATTATTGATCCTACTTCTCTACTACCATTTCATACTGAGACGATTACCATTGATGGGAATTGATAAGGTCATTTTTTACTCTATTCTTATATCCTTATTAATTGTCTTTCATATGAGGTATTCATTTTTTTATTATTAATTACATTTAATTGATAATTACTTATAAAATTTGGGACATTTAAATAAAATATGTGTATCTAAAAGTAAAAGAAATGGCCCAAATGAATCAAAAATCCCAGGAACAAAAAACCGTAGATACTTTTATTATTTTTGATGGGATACAAAGATTATCTCAGGCTTCTTATTCCTTAAGTATTATCCATATGTTTTGGATGATGTCTAATATATGAAGAAGAGACTATACATTGAGAATATTCAGAAAATATATCATGGGTCTAATTGATTTTTGAATAGCATAGCATGAATTTGTTTCAGTTGTATTCCATGTATGTAAATTAAAGTTTCAATTTTTAATTTTTATATTAAATAGGATTTAAATTCACTAACTATAATATGTTTTCAATTATTTATCAACACATGCTTCTTATAATAAATGACACTGCATATGTTTATTGGTTTACAGATCTAGAATTCATTGTTGTGATTATGAAATATGTGACTAATCCTATTATAATTTCATATATATATATATATATATGAGATATTATTATAGATAGAATTTGGGTGTTTGTTTTTTCCATTTCTTGATGGGTAAAAACAGAAAAATAATTATGAACTAATGTTCATTATAATTTCATTAATTTTGAACTTTTATATTGTAGGGGCATTGGAAGTTTGGCATATTCTGCACAAGTTAATTCCCCTTATATTGGTTTTTTTCATTACTAGGGAATGTTCGTAAACAAATTACTACCTTTTTTGGAAAATTATGTATACTTTTTTTAATTTCATTATATTTAATTATTATTATATATACATGTATTTTTAGATGATATATATGAAAATGAAAGTCCGAGAAAAAAATTCACCAAGATTGCATGTCGATAAATAACCAAAATTCAATCTTATATATGAAAGTAACAATAGTTATTATTTATATTAGATATTATTCTAATTATATATACATATATATTGGTTTTTATTATCATGTTCATGTTTTATAACTATAGTGCCATTGTCAACTGATATAAATTGAATGTGGTTATTATGTTATATTATTCATGTCTGAGATAATCACAACTGGGTAACTAATGAATTTGATAGGGCTAGTTATATTAATTATTTTATATTTATTATCATAGTATTATATATTTTAATCTCATATCATTAAATGTTATTGTAGACATCCAATGATGCTGAGTCTGATAGAAAAAAATTAACTTAAC
The DNA here is from genome assembly GCA_963277665.1 of Viscum album. Lineage (NCBI taxonomy): Eukaryota > Viridiplantae > Streptophyta > Magnoliopsida > Santalales > Viscaceae > Viscum > Viscum album. The sequence continues at coordinate 1,103,733,790 of OY728133.1, forward strand.
CATCTTCGATCTTTGTTTGCGAACTATTTGTTAAGTATGATTAAAATTTGTGTTATGTATATTCAAATGTATATGATTAATATTACATTTTCTTAATAAAATGTGTCAAAAAACTAATTATTTTGTTATAATAGGTTTTTGAACATTATGATATCAAATGAATGATTCAAAAATAATGAACAACGATCTTGTTGAAAATTTCTGGTATGTGATTTTTCAAATATACTATATAATACAAATTCCTAGAGAATTTTGTGATTCTCTAGATAAATTATGTATGTTTTATTGATTTTTAGTCAATGATACATGTTGTTTGAATATTGTATACTATTTTTATATTATATGGATCCTGATTATTTTAGGGTGCAATATTCACAATATTCTATATATATATATATATATATATTCTGACATCGGTTTTAATCAAAACTGATGCCAAATAAAAAAAAATTATCAAGGTTTTGGCGTCAGTTTTTTTTGAACTGACCAAGAGAACCTCAATTTTTATGTCACCATTGTAGGATTCGTTTAAAAACTGACATCAAAATTTAAAAAAAAACAACTGGCATTAAATAATTTTTTTACGCTACTGCTAGGTGCCCTTATTTCCTACACCTACAACATTTACTTGTCCCTTTTTGAAAATTTATAGGGTTCTTTTATTTTCACATTTGAAAACTAGGATTTTGAAATTTCTTGGAATTATTATATTTTTCCATTGAACTAACATAATAAAACTCCACTTTTTGATTCTTATAAGCATGGTACCATTAAATTCATCGATCACCATTTTGACAATAAGGGAACATCAAAAAATTTCTTCAAAGCAATTAATTTCAGGGATCACCATGTATTTTAATTAAGGAGATTTTTTCCCATCAAATAAGTTGTTAACATGTATTCAAGGGTAACAAAAAACAATAATTCTATAGTTAAAGTCTTATGATGTCATCCACATATTCATCGGCCGATTATTCATTCTTTTTTCTTCAGGGAAAGGAAATGAATTTCCATTTTAAGATGAAGATTTGGAGAAAAATATTTATCAAAACACATTTTCAAAAAATCATTCCACCCCATCACATAAATATCTTCCTCAGGCTTCGTATTGTTTGTCAATTTCCACCACCGATCATCTTCTCCCTCCATATGATAAACATACAAAAGAGCCTTGTCTTTCTCCAAACATTGAAGTATGAATAATATCTTCTCAACGGAGTTCATCCATTATTCCAAGATTAACATATTAGATGGTCCGTTGAAAGTCCATGGGATTTTTCACATCTCAATTATAACTTGTTCATTATTTGGGGGATTTTTTCACTCCTCATAATCCAGTCTTCTATTCATAACCTGAGGGAGATGAGATAGTATCATTACAATGTTCATAATTCCCGACAACATCGGGTTGGGAATATTTTTGTGGAAGTCATCACATTGCACGTCACATTTTTTTCCTAATTCTTATTATTTTATACTATTGTCTACAATAATTGGGAAATTATGGATTATTATTTTTAAAATACTAAATTTTTAAAAGGGAATCCAATGACATTAAAGAGATAACTTATAATTTTCATGTATTTTTTAACTTATTAATTTGTACAATTAAATCTACGTTTTCCATAATCTATTTCATAAAATATAATATTATGGGAATTATTTGTTTCCTTAATAATGTTTTATAATGATATTATTATTTTAATAATGAATTTCCCCCAGGAGTGCCAATCTTGGTCTGAAATTTGGACCATTTTCATGCCCCAGTTATCAATCAAGTCACGCTCAACGTGGTGTTTTTAGATTTTACCGCAATGTACATTTATACCAGATCCAAATATAATTATAGTATACAGAGATAGATGTATTATATTAATAATCTAATTAATCTACACTTGAAAAAAATTTGAGATGTTTTCTTATATGTAGTCTTATCCCTAAATATTTTCCTAATGTTTTTTAATCCTAATCCAAAAAATAACTAAATTTATCCTCCAATACCAACTATAACTGCCCTATTATTTATTTTACTTTAATTCAGAATTTATCAATTAAGGTTACACTTAATAAAATCCAATATATTAGTATTTATTTTGTATTTGGGAATTAAGTATATTATATAACAATTTAAAACAATAAAAATGTCATCTTTATTGAAAACTTCCTTAAAATGATCACACTTAAAATTGTATGGGATAACCTGGGGATATACATAATAAATGGATGTGCTATAGATCCATAAAAGGGAATAAAAATGGAATAAAATTAAGAGAATAATACATGTTAGAAAATATTAACAATCAAAGGGAGTAAGAATTTTAGAAATGAATAATGAGACATGATAAAGAATGATAATTATGAAGGAAACATGGGAAATGTGGAAACAATTTAAAAACCTCTATCATAAACATAGTCCAATGATAAATCTAAGACATCATGATTGAAAATGTCCTCTAAATGAATTAGGTTCACTCGCTGCCCCTATGTGACTTCTCTTGAGACTAAACATTATCCAATGCATTGTATTAGTATATAATTTTGGGCGCACTTGTAACATTCATTTCATTCTAATGCTTAAGTGTGCCACAAAGATAGTACAAAATTGATGAATTAATCATCATATTTAATTTCATAATGAAGGAGTTCGGAATAAATACATGTAATTCCCAATTTAGGGAATTATATGTTTATAAAGGTGAACACCCTTGATAGGAAATGGGTATGGTATTCACCTCAAAATTATTTGGCATGGAAAATCATGGTTATATATCGGCAGAATAATATCATCACCGAAAAATTCATAAAATGGGTTGGTGAGAGGGAAATGAATCTTTAATAATTTTGACATGGAATGGGTAGTAATATGTACTTGTAAATACATCTTCCAAAATTAGAAATTGGAAATATAAGACATAAGATAATAAAGATACTTGAATAAAGAAGAGAATGTAAGGATCCCTTACTTGAGTGTGTGACTCCAAATGCTTGGTAGGAGCTTTTAGATTGTTTGTGGGAACATTTGGAGGATTATAATTTTAGAGTAAAATACTACAAACATTATTCATATATTTTTAATGAAGATTAATGGGAGATTGTGTGGGCTTATATAGGAAATGAGTGGAGATTTCTTTATTATTTCTCAAATATAGGTTTTGATGTCTGAATAATAAAATAACCAAAAGAACAAATATTCCCATGGAGTTTTACCATTTTTTCATTCAAATGGGAGTTGTATCCATTATTTTATAAGGTAATGTTCTGAAAATAATATAATAATACAAATTATTATGTGTAAGTGAGTCATTATATTAAATAAAATATTTTAAAACCATAAAATATATTAATTGTATTGGAGTATTCAAAAAGGATTTATAAAATTAATAAATCAAGTATCAAATTATTTTCTTTACTATAAAACATATATTTTGTAGAGTATATCCTTTATATTTTTTATTACATCACTTTTGGATCATTATGTTGCCATAATACACGTTGTATATATATATATACTTTTTTTAATTTTTACCTAAAAATTTGACTATACTTGAAAATTATAAAAACATAACTGTAGGATAATTTCAAAATTATGATTCCAAAAATAATATTAACTTTATGTAAATAATTTTTCAAAATTTAAATTTTCTAAATTATAATAATAATAGATATTTTTTGGGAAATGATGGGTTTTTTGACAATAACAACTTCTAAACCCTTATAAAAAAATTTTTGACTTCATAATATTTATATAATCATTTGTAATTGATCAAAAATATTTAATAATAATATTTTATCAAAATAATATTAATTTTATAAATCAATTAATTCGTCAAAACTGATTTCTTTAATAGAATTTGAATATTAACTAAAAATATTATTTTGTCATTATGTCAAAATAAATATCATTTATAAAGTTACAATGGAATGATGAAAATATATTAATAATTATATAAAAATAAGGTGCATACTCATATTTTGGGGGTTTTGATACATATACCTTTAATACACTAGTAAGTTCACTAAGAGTAATGCATGCGACAGTGATATTTTCATGGCCTAGTTTGATAAACATGGTTTGGGACATAATCTTGATGTGGTAGAACTTATCATGTAAAAAGTTTCTTTTATGCATATGTTGTTGGTTATTTTATTGTTCTTAGTCAAGTTTAAATACCTAATATTCTATTTCTCATGTAATATATGATAAATTGGATTCATAGGGTACGATCCTACAAGTTGAGTCTATCACTTCCTTTGTTTGTGTCAATTGGATTTGTTAAACCCCTATAATTATACTAATCTTATGATCATTATTCAAGGACAATATTATCAATGATAAATATGCTTAATGGTCATTTAGATATGATAGGATATAATAAAACCAAAGGATATTTTGTGGTTATTATAACCATATTACATAATAATACATTTAATTAAAACATGGGGGTAATTTAATTATCATACTTCAGGCCATTAAATGGATGTTTCATAGTGCTAGAGAGTTTCCTCCATTTGGTGATAATAATTTATAATTATTCATGGATAGACACATTGAGAATAAACATTTTCATTAGAAAACAAATTTCAAAACAAACCCAAAAATATAACTCTTGAAAAAAAATTATATTTCCAGTCCAGAAATATCGCACATGAATATTATTCTCATGATTTTACAAAATACCCATCAGTTATCACTTTTCCACACTTTCAGTGATAGAATGGTCCTCCAACATGCAACATTATATTATACATCCCACTGAAGACATGCATCATTAGTTTTTTTAAAACTATTATCTCTTCAATATGACTCTAAGTAATTTCCCCTATGAAAACATGAATGAGTGGTAATATTATAATTCTATATAAAATTTAATTCATAATATTTCACTAGTCGTTCAGTCCATGAATTTCTCCTTTTAATCAAGAAACATATTAATACTCAACTGTCTAACTTCATCAAAAGTGGGAGTTTTTTATTTATCATTATTTAGGTACACCATTAAAAATAACTTCTACCTACATCATAACCTTTTTTAAAATCTAATTCCATTTTATTTAAAAATTAAAAGTAAAATTTTTCTTAGATAAGCCAAAATTTTCGTGGTCCTTTACTCTCACTACTTCGAACCTAATCTGACTCATCAAGATCCCATCATTATATTATAGGTCACACAATTTCTTTGTTGGTATTTTGATAATAAAAATATGATTACTTGGAATGAATAAAAACATCAACGCATCATTTTGAAAGAAACGTGCACTCGGTACATGGGAATATCATATGTTCCTTTTTATAGTCATGGTAGTCTTCTCTAAAAACATTTTAGAATAAAAAAAAATCCATCTTGTAACTAGATTTGGAGTACCTTTAAAATATAATTCCCAAAAATAAGTCATATTCTACTCCTTGACTGAAATTTTTAATATTCTAATATAGTCTCCAAAAACAATAGGAAAGTCTTTCCATTATACCTTTTGATCAATACACACTTCAAAACACTCTCATCATATGAAAAATTATCTTTTCCTACATAAACCATCACGGTTATTCATGAAGAAGGATCCAATAGACTCCTTGGACTGATGCTCCTAAGTAATAACACATGAACTTTTCTTGCAAACTTCATTGATTAAGGTACATTTAGTATAATGGATATTGTTAGATCACCATATCATATAAATGTTTTTGTTATTATGAATGACTTAATATAGGGATTAGACACCTACAGCTACTTATAAAGACCACACTCTATCACTGAGTTCCATAAAATATTCCATTTATTTAGGATTCCTATATTTATCCTCGCATCAGTTATTTAATGAAAACCATGCCACATACCCTGTTTTTCAGTCATCTAATCTTAAATAATCCACTCATCTTTCAAACACATTCTTATAGAGATGTAAACATTTTTCCACACTCAAAAATATCCATGAATTTGACAAAAATATTCCCACTAATTTATACTACTTCCAATTTTAATTTTTACACATATGATGAATTAATAAACATACCAAAAACTATTGTGTTATTTTCTAGATGTAACCACTAAAACATTGAGATATTCAAAACATTTCATTTCTCTCTCTTGGATGTTGATCGGTGAGAACCAAAGAGTCCATTATCCTGGATCAATTTTTATTATATAATACTTTATATAAATAACATCAAACCCTTAATCAAATATAATCTTTTTTACCTTCAAAAAATTATATTTTAAAGAATAGACCTTCCATCCAATATGGATTTCACTCTACATGAACTGATAAATGAATTCTCCAAAAATAACTCTATCTGGGAAAATGTTTATTTCTTAACAATAACATTTATAAATTTATGTGATTTTTTATACACTATAATATACATAACACCTCTATTTTGGTTGAATATCTATCCAATAGAACTTATAATCTCTCTAAGATTAGTACTTCTTACATTTTCTAATGTTTGAATCTGTATTCCTTGAATGATCAACTAGATATTACCCTATGAACATAATATCTTCTAAAAGTAGTATGCACATATTAAATCTGGATAATGTAGGGATTAATCATGTACCTTAAATCCATCATCATTCTATACAAATAACCAATATTACACATCAATGAAAACAACACACCATGAGACTTACAATTGCATTGGAAAATATTTTTTGAAAAACTACACTCTCTGGTACAACTACCATCTACAAAGGTATACATCCTTCTAGGTAATCATCAGCCACCACACATAGAGGTAACTAATAATTAATCTAAAAAACTAAAATGTTATAAATAATATAATATTACATATAAATTTCATTGTTGAATTGGACTTATAATATCCTGGAAATTCTTATAGAAGAACCAATATCATTTAGTGGAATTATATTAAGACCTTCATAAGTGGATTTCCAAAATATATGAAACCGAGATCTAATACCACTTGTTGGGAATCCTATCCACCATAAAATAAATGATTTTTCAATAACCTCCTCATCCCCCATTTTTTTCAATTAAGAAGGTATAACATTATAAAAATGTCCTTGGAGCCTCATGTGATTAGAATATCCACCACAATATAGAATATTAAAATATAATAAGAAACATCACACCGTTAGTCGTATAATCAAGTCATCCTATAGTGGTCCAATGTATCACCATCCAAGTATACCATAAGACCTCCCTTCCAAAAATGAAACATAATGAAAATCATGTGACCACAAATATACCAAGAAAGAGTACACAAACTAAATTAAAAAAAGATTATATTGATTCAAAATTGTATCCTATAATCCACTTATAAACATATATTGAGGCACCTTATGAGGATTTAATTGAACTCAACCCATCCAATTACATTACTACTAGTGATATGTTTACATCTCCTAGAATGGACCAATACATTCCCTATTGATGGTTAATTTCTTATAGTTAGTGAATGGAAAGTGTATCATCATTTGGATGGACATATGGAGCTCCAATAATTTTACAAGAACAATTTCTCTCTAAAACTAATAGATTATTCAATGTTTAAAAATATTTTATGTATCAGAGTAGATGTCGATTTTATTTTAAAAAGTTTGATCATGTGTTATTTCATGTTCAGCATGGCTTTTGTAAAAAAGTTTTGTATGCAGAAGAAAATTACCATCAAGATTAATTAAATATTTAGGATTATTGGAGTGAGATAGAGAGTAATATTATTGGTTATTTTTACCACTTTAGTTAGATATTTTCATATCACATTTTTTATATATCAGCTTCAAAATTATTATAATGATCATTTACAAGTTATTGATTTAAATGATGTGTAAATTAAAAATGATATTTCCTTTTTTAATTATTTGGGGTAAATTAATGATCATAAGGTGAGTGTTCGGTATGGGTGAGTTATTCTCTCAGTGTATATTCTTTTGACGGATAACAACATATGAAAAATCACATAGGAGGGGGAAGAAATGATGAAATTTCAATATTGTGAATTATTTTAACGTGTTCCCTTATTATGTTTATTATTATATTTTATATAATTAATAAAATTTCTTATATATATTTTACATTTATATGATTGTGGTGAAGGATTTCCAAGTGTGAATGTTTTTAATGGGGTACTAATATAGAGTCCTAAAAATTTAAATCTTAATATTTGATGAAATTTTATAGTTTTTTCAAATAAAACCCATAAAATATTAATTTCTATGATCTCAAAATTAAAATTTAAGTGGTTTCCAGTATAATGAAATTATTTTCAGATTTATGTTATAATTAAGTAATTTTATGATATGGTTGATTTATCCCATGAATTTAAGATTAAACTATAAGGAATTAATTATTAATTTATTTTTTTAATTCATATTTATATGTTATTTTTATAAATTTGATAACATGCAATGATATATATATTATATAGTGGTTTTGATATATAAAATGTTGAATGTTAAGAATGAGTTATAACTATATTATAATGGAATCGAAAGATAAATGTTGGTTTGAATAATAGGTTTAAATGAGATATTTTAATAGTATATAATTGATGTGTTTAATGTGTAGTTAAAATGGAATTGAAGCAGCGAGTTAGATGAATTGGTTGGGGGATAATTCATTTTTTTGTTTTAATTTCATGTAAAATACACTATTCTATATTCTCTCATGAGTGAAATTGCATGTTATTTTTTTATAGGGTAGATCAGAGAGAGTTGATTGAGATTGGGATATAAAAGGATTGTTGGGGATAATCAAAAAATGATTGGGACTTAAATTTATCATGGAATATTGGAAACTGGCCTAAACTATTATCTCTTCAAAATCCTCACGAATTAAAAATTCTTTTGATTTTACGTGTTGGGTAGATAATTCAAAATAATAATAATGGATAAAAATATCATAAATTATAATTATAAAGTGTTTATGGGAATAAAATTGATGTAATTTTTATTATAGTTAAATAATAAAAATTGGAAGAGTTATGATTTGGAATAATTTTATTGAAATTTAAATCATTGAATTCAAATGTGAGTATATATGAAAATACAACTTTTTTGATAATAGAATTTTAAATTGATAGAGATGAAAAGGTATGAACAATACAAATATGAATAGTGATTTATATAATCATATAATTGTTGATCTAAATTTTGATATTGATTATGATCCATATGGGAATTATTTGATGAATTTATTATGATGAAATTTGGAATCAATTATTTTATATAAATATTTATGAAAAAATAATCCATGAACTTATGAATGAAATATTTAATAGTCACGGAAAATACCTGTGAGAAATGATGGATTGAATTTATGGTATTTGGAATTTGTCATGATAATTTGACATTGGGCCTTTAAATTTTTCATAAAAATGTATATAAGTGTTGGTGGGTTATAGGGTTTAAATGGAAAAGAGTTACACTATGTTCATTTTAAATTGTAATAACGTCATTCTATATTAAATAGATGGAAGATTTATAGATATTATGTTATATGGGGTTGTCAGATTTTCACATGGGGCATGGCACCTTGGCACATGGTCATGTCATCATAGTGTAGTTCATACACCATGATATATTAAATTTTATATTAATATTGGTATGATTTGATAACAATAATAGAACTTAAATAAATAATATCACCTAGTTAACCTGTATAATGTGAATAAATGGAGGAATGAATATAGAAATGATGTTTTGAATGTTGTGATTTTTTAATGTGGTGTTTTGATTAGTGGTTGTGTAACACCCTCAACTCCACTATAATAGAAATGGAATTTTATATACCTAAATTAGACCTCCCCATATACCAGAAGCTACCTCCAAGTAATGAGGGTTGAAATGTGATAGGTGGAGAGACTATACCCTTATGTATAAATAACCACAAACCATAAAATATGTAATAACAATAATATTTATTATAACAATCATCATACATTGAAATTATAGTTGTCATAAAAATATTTGTATTTAATCAACACATGCTATAAAAATGGGATAAAATTTAATTTACAATTGGAACACATCAATATGTGGGATCACCTGTGCTTGGGTCACATATTAGACAATCCAAAAATAAAAAAAATAGAGAAACTATAACTAATTTGTGACTAATTCCATTATTGGACTCATCTCTATAATCTACCCACCATGTTTATCCATAAATCATACGTTCCTTTCCCTTATGTGTTCCCATAACTGTGAATTCAGTTCAAGTGCTAGTGCACCTGTGTAGGATTTGAGTATAACTTAATAATCCGTTATATACGAGGTCCCTATTATATTCTAGTAAATAAAATTTTATGATCTATATGAAAGGATAATAAATAAAATAATTAAAAAACTAAGCACGTTGGGGATTTCTCCATCTCCAACACATGTGAAACCATACATTTGTTTCATCTCCAAAATGGGATGATACACCCATGTTGTGAACACACCTCATGAGTGAAAAATCTATCACCATTAATCATGTAATACATTGAGAATGATTTATTACCTCACTCAAAAATCATGGTTGAATGATACATCACCATCATATCACATTGTTGATCCAATTATCATCACTACATAGTCTTGTAAAATGATATATCACAATAACATTGTCTTTTTCAGCAATGTCCCACCTCCATGTACTCTTGATGATTGACTTATCGACATCAATATAATAAGGGTTGATGATAGGTAATCCAGTGAACAATGAATCACCACTAAAAAATGTATTGTTTAATTTTCTCTCACCATCTCACATATTCAAGGTGGAAAACTCACCACCTACTCCCATAATACAGTGGATTAAGTTTGACCAATAGAACTATGTCTAGATGATATACCACACACACACACTTCATAGGTGGATGAGGTAATACAAATACAACTATGGGTGAATTATATACCATCAACCTATATATTTGGAGGACAATCCACCGCCAATCGAACTCTAGGTGGGTCATATACTATCAATAAACATATATAGTGGTTGATCTACCACTAATATAACTCAAGGAGAATAATATACTACTTAAAAGAATATCAGGGGGTGAGGTACCACCAATTAAATTTTTAGTAGATAATATACCTCTAATACAATCACAAGGGTGGATGAGGTGTCACCAAAAGAAGTTCCAAGCTATTTATATCTGTGGTCAACTAATAATTAGTCAAATATCATTGGAGAATGAGTTATCATATGAAAAAGATAATATAATGTAAACATAATTCTACAATTAAGTATATTATGTGATCGAAACAACACTAGGAATCCAATAAAGGTAAATGATTTAACACTTTACTTATAGTCAAAACACAATGAATTTGTAAACCGTTCATCATATATGTGGTCATGCTCACTATTCCTTAAACTCACTCATTACACAAGTCAAGGCTAAACAAACACTAGGAAAACTAATTCTTAGGGTTTACATAAAAAAATTCTTTTAATACACCTCATAGAGTTCTTATGCTTATAACATAGGCACATATACTCCTTAGGGGCTCTGAGTCACAACTCTGCAACACTTTTAAGAATCTGGTTTGTCATCAACGACCATGGAGATGACGTACACCACTCGTAGGACCACTCACGTGTCAATCAACTCCAATTATAATCTTTATAAATGAATGAAAAATTGATATAATTATTACTAATTCATTAAAATTTAGTTATATCCCCATATTTTATGACACACAACATCCTTATATAGACAATTGAGAAAGCAACGAACCGGCTATGTGGTTCAAAAAGGGTCCCTCTAATTTGAAATTTTCGATTGATTTGATGTGAAGTAGTGTAAATTAAGATACCTATAATAATACATGGAATTATTAATGTTAAAAGAGATGCATCAATATAGTTAACAAACTAGGTATTAGAAATAAGAGGAGGGTCATACATACCCATTACACTCCCACGAGAAACATGAATCAAAAAAACAAGATTTAATGGAGTTGACCCAGCACATAAAAGGAGAAAAAAACAAAAAATGGGGAGGTGAAATGTTTCAAAAAATATAATTACTGGGGCAAGATTAATATTTCATAAAAATTTTAATTTTAATTATTTTAATTGAAAACAATTTAAAAAAATCCTTCTACTACCCACCTGATACTGTCCCATCCATGAATAGATACACATTAACCACCGAGGACCCATTACAGGATAATTGGACAACCATTGACCCTTACAGCGCATCAAAATTCCACTTTAGTGTCCACCAAGTATCTAGTACTAGACCATCATGTTCTTAGTGGAGTCTGTCTCAAAACAAAAATAAACTCTCAAAATGTGTATAATTTTTTGAAATCGACTACAGGTCCCCCAAGAAACACCTCTAGAACTCTAAAATAATAAAATACATTAGTTTTGGTTACTAATATGGGATAAAACATCACCTCAATATTTTATATCATCCTGAAGATATATCATCAAGGATTTCTAGTTAACAACACTATATGTTTTTTTTCACATATCGGGATACCAATCCCAAGTATCCTTCAAGATTAACCTATTTCTACTAAAAACATAAAATAAGGAATATCATCCCATTAAGGATATTTTCACTTCAATCCATGGTACAAACTTCTCAATCCATAAAAAACACATTATCTACAACCTCAGCATCATTTATGTTGATTATGAGGGAATGATATAGAAAGTATCTCTAAAGATGATATACATGAAATATTTCATGCATAGAAATATATATTGGAATAGTAAATAGCTTGTATTCTATGATATAAATCATTTATGTAACCCTAAATGTCCCAATGGACCTGGTTACTAACTATCCTTTTCATCAAATATAATAACTCCCTATGTGAGGTGACACCCTCAACAATACTTAATAAAACACTAAAAACTCTAGAAGATTGTGTCACCAATGTAACAGCCTGATATTTTGGGAAATATTATTTTTCAAATGAATTTATACATTTTGATATTTTCCATTACATGTACAACTAATTTTTTCTTACGTTACATTCAACATAGTGTTCATAAAAAACATTCTATATTATTAAAATATTTTTAGATGATAGTTATCACCGAGATGTTGGAATGGTGGATATGAATAGTATTAACTAAATTATCAAAATATATAGTTTAAAAATTTATATAAAATAAATTATTTTTTGGCCAGTTGATTAAAACTGAATATAAAAAACAATTTGAAAAATCAAAGTAATCTTCCTCTAAAATAAATATTTTTATATAAACAAACACATTTCTCTTCAACAAATTTAACAAACCAGTATTGGTGATATATTATAATTAAATTTATATATTATATATTCAATCAAAAATTGAACATTCTTATTATTTTTTTCTATATAAGACATTATAATATGTCCAATTTTACGATTAAAATAAAAAAATTTCTAAAAATCAGTTTTCTCACTATGTTTGCACTTATTTTATAAAATATTATTTAAATTTTAGAATATTTATTTGATAAAAATAATGTCCATATTTCAACTATCCATTTTTAAAATTATCATTGGGTGAATGATTGATTATTTTATGAAAATATAATTTTTTTGATGAATAGTGAAAATGATAAAATTTTATTGAAAACATCTATGCCATTTAAAATATTTATAAAGATAAATTATATATTAAATTAGTTTTAAATTAAAATTATTTAAAATGTATTTATATATATATGAATAAAATTTATGTCAATAGAATAATTTTAATATAGAATTTTGACATAAAATCTTTTTAGACTTTTAAACATTTTTCTTAGAAAATTGGTCTTTCTCGTTACACCTGCAGGGTAAATTTTAAATTAAATTTTACCAATTATGTGAATGACATTTTTAAAAATGGTTTCCTTGATTGGAATAAAAATATATTTTATTATATAATATTTTCAACTTAATTTTTTAACAAAATAAACATTGAAAACAGAAAAAATTAAGTAGCATATTTAATGTAAAAATGAGATTAAATGATGTTCAACTAAACATATATTGGTTAAAATTACCTATAAAACATATATAAAATAATTTTTATGGAAAACGTTAGACCCTATAATGTCACATTATTATTGAAAATCAATATTTTCTCCGTTTGGAATGATAATAGCGTGGGTACACCTTTTTCTTTTCAAACAATTACAAGTATGACACTCACCTCACTTATAAAAGCAAAACCCTCTCCTCTCTTCTCGAAAAATTAAAAAAATTTGGTTTAGAAAATACCTGACCAAAATATTTCCAAAATTACCTCCTATAATACTATAATAGTTATTTTTTTTAATAAATACATACTAGTAATACTATTTTCCATCCCTAACAAGGATACCCGAAGAAGAGGTAATGTTCTTTCAATGTGGGTCTTTATTTTATTTCTTACTCCACCATATAAAATTCTTATTGAATCCTTTTGATGTAATAAACTAAATTTATTAAATATAACTATATTTTTTTAATTTATGTAAATTTCTTACAAATATATCCAATTTTTTCAAATGGGTTACAAAACCATCATTCGCATGTGCAGCGGGCCACCGCCTCACGAACCTATGTCATTTTTTTTCATTACCACCATTAATGGTTGTGTATGATAAAAGATATAAATTATATATATGAAAATTATAACTTATTTAACCTCTATATTAATTATTTAAAATATTCATTTTTTACATTCCATTCCATAAGGGATATGATAACAACATTTGTGTATACGGCGGACTACCATCTCACAAAGCGATATGATTCATTTTCACTAACATTTTACATGGAAGATAATAAGGATAAATTTAATAAATATATGTGATTTACATGATATAATAATCATATTAAGGAAATATTTATTATTATGAAATCATAATATATCATTTTCCTTCTTACAATTTCACTCCATAAAAGATGATAGCAGTTTTTTGTGTACGTGTAAAATACTGCCTTCACGAAGTGATATGAGTATCTCATTTCATTACCATTAAACATGAAAGATATGTATAATTGTATCTAAAATGATTATATTTTATTTGTGACAATATTATAATTCTATAAATACAAATTATTTTTCAAATCCTTTCACTAATGATCGTTGAAAACTAAAAATGTTACTCTTGCATACGTACGACTTACCATCTCTATGATGGAAACATACATTATTTATAACAAATCATCATTAATTATTTGGATTAAAATTTAAATTGATTTATTAATATTATATAATTTATTTCTAATTTTTATGGTGATTATGAAAACTTGATCAAATTAACAGGACTAAAAAAAGAAAATATAAACATATAAGAAAAACAAAGCGGTTATTACTAAAAAGGTGATTTTAACCAGAAATTGGTAATTAAAAGGTAATGAATGGTCGTAATTAAATAATATATGAGATAATATGTTTAATAATTATTATATAATATATTTATAACAAAATATATTTATTATACAGAATGTTTGAATGTGTACAAAGGTAGTCGAGAGATGAGGTAATGGATTTCTAGACTATTTTATTTTGGGGATACCTATGAAAATTCAACCAATATTCATTAGGGTGGTGTATTTATTTCACATTGAAATTTTATATCAAAAATATCCTCATTTTCATGATATTTAAGGTTTCTTTTTTATTTTCTTCTTATCGGTGATTACGATTCAAAAAAATACTAAAGAAGTAATGGATTTTCATCTTAGTTTTTTTTCTGTGAGACATATGTCATATTCACCACCTATTTCTATTAAATGGTTCATATAATTCCAATTACTTTATTTTATTATGCCAAAAATTAAAAATATTTTGAATTAAATATCTATTTAGGCATCCCACATTCATTGGAATTACGGTTCAAAAGTTTCCATAATGGTAAAGATGTTTGTCTCAATTTTCCTTCTTTGAGGCATATGTTATGTTACGCACCTATATAATTTTATGATGAGTATATATGGACAAAATGAATTTTAATATCATGAATTTATTTATTTTCAAAATACTTTAGGTTTCATATGATTTTAGTCTCACATGGGAATCATGATTCAAGATTCAAAAGTGGTATGAGTTTTATGTTAAAATTACTTTGTTTATTAAGATTGTATATAATTATGATTATAATGATGAAATATTATGATATGTATATCAATTAACATATGAAATTTATTCTACTATTTTTATTAATTGATAATATATTTTTCCTTTATTTTCTATGCTTTATATATTGTAGAGTTCGAATTAATATTTTTATCCAAAAATCATCATTATTTCTATCTACACTAAAAATATTTTTTTCTTCCCAAATCATGTTTTCAAAAACTATTTTACAAAATTTTATTAAAATTATTCTAATGAATGATAAAATAAATTTTCAGCCATGTTTTACATTTTTTAAAATATTTTATATTGAATATTCATGTAATTTTCAGAATAATTCCCATTTTGATTTTAACAAAAATGTAAAAGGAATATATGTGTTAATGTGTAAAAAAATAAACACTTTTTCCATTATAATGACTATTATTTTATTCAAATATTTCATTATAATTTTTAATTATTATTTTCATAGAAAAGTATTTTCAAAATTTTTATGTTTTTTTAAAAAAAATCAAAGTTTAATGGTTATTTTCATCTACAAAAATTTTGAACGATTTTTAAAATATTACTTTATAATTTTTTAAGGTTATTTTCAATGAAAATTATTTCAAAAAAGTATTTTTTAAAAGTGATTTTTAATGAAAAAAATTTCAAATAAATAGTCTATGTAATCATTAAATATCATTATCCATCTAAGATGACATACTTTGATGTAACATATTCTTTTTTAGGGATATAAACCAATGATACCATTCTTGATCTTTCTCTGAATGATTTATGTTGAAAATTCGTTTTGAAAACCTATTTCTCATCCATGGTTTATACCATAAAAAATTAATATGAAACTTGTTTCTTTTCCCATGGGTATCACTATGGTGAAATAATAAAATTATTATGAAACCTGTCTATTTTCAATAGTTTATGATATAATGAAATGTTTATGAACCCCATTTTATTCAATTGGATATGATGTAATGATTTTTTATGATCTTGTGGAACACATATGTTCTATTTTCATTATTTGATGGGTGGAACCTATATCTCGTCTAATGCATTGGGTAAATATGGATAAATCATGAGTAAATATATGTTGTGTGAACCTAATTATTTGTTCATAATGTTATTTTTAAACCAGATTAAATGTTCAAAACTATATCTGTGGAACTGACTACATTTTAAAAATGTTATGATTGAACTAAAATACATGTCCAAATATTACACATGAACCTGATTAAATGATCACAATGTTATGTGGGGGAATTTATTTAATTATATTATGTTATGTGTAGACCTGGTTGCATGTCCATAAGTTTATGGGCGGGCCTAATTCATTTCCATAACTTAATGAGTGAGTTTTTCTCTATTTATACATGTTCACAATGAAATAAGATAATGTTTATACAAAAAATCATTGTATTGTGCCAGTGTTATTCTATCATGGATCATTTTCTTTGATTATATCATGATTCATGGATTATGAATTTCCAATCCTTATACCATTGTTTTATATTATAATCTTTGATATGAAGGGTATTGTTTTCAAATTATATGGTCAAGTTCACATACCCTTGTGATCTTGTTATGCTTAAGTATCTACCTTTTTAACCCAACTGAGCTTCTAAGATCACCCTTTCCAGTTCTTCCATTCATGGGGTTATTAAGAGAGACTATAAGTAGGTCATGTTATTGAATATTACTAAAGGATAAGATATTTATTGGGTATTTTTAAGATATTTCACTAAATTAGAATATTTTATACCTAGTCTCCAAATTCATTAAACTATTATGGTCCTAAGTTGTTGGTTTGGGTAATGTACTAAATATTCATTAAAAAAATATGCAATATCCATGTATTAAAAAAATAGGTCACAATAATTTGTATTAGGTAAAAGGTTCAGTTATCCTTTGGAAACTAGAATGACAAAAAATTAGTGAGATCCCTAGTGATATTTCTAAGGATATGTATAGGTATGTCTCCAAGGATAATTCATAGTATGATTCAAAGTATAGGAAAATGTAATATAATTTTGGAAAAGGATAGAGATAGTGGTTTCTATTAAATTACATCCATTTTTTGAATCTACAGGTGGATGTGGATCAGTCACAGAGGTAAAAAGGTGTAATAACTATAGAAATGGAGCGTGGAGATGGACTTGCTCATCACCCGGTGCATGATAATGGGTCTTACGGCACACCATGTTTTACACTCCCATGGGATATTCTATATACATTCTCAAAATATTTAAGAACCTCCTTGAAGGATTTAAATAGATGATGAAAATAAATCGACTTATGATCAACCTAAAGTATTGTAGATTAAAAAGGATTTAGGATTTAGACCTCCTATAAATGATTTTTCAAACTATGTGGTTTCGATTAGGATTATTGTTTCTCACAATATTATTTTTTATTTTATTCAATGGTGGTAACCATATGTAACATGTTTAACATTGACTGTGATGTAAAATTTTCTGATGATAATGTTAATCCAAATGGCTTGGTAGAGGGAGTGAAGGATGTTGTTATTATTTTTAAAATATATCATGAAACATGATTAAACATGTTCAAATTAACCAAGTCTCATACTCAAAAAATATAAGAGAAAGATAGTTTTCACTGATAGTTTGGGAAATGTAGACCATAGAGGTAAGAGGATTCGTTTTCTTATATGTCAATAATTTGGGAATAAAAACTCAAGGTAAAGTCTTAGTGGAATGAGAAGATATTTTGGGTGTGGAAAAAATGACATAAAGTAGTTTTTTAGATAATAAATTTGAAATGTTCGGTAAGAAAAAATGGGAATATTGGTCTCCCTAATGAATTATCAAAGGTTTAATGTTTTAAATGTTGAAATTAGGGTAGTTATGAGAATTTATGCCCAGTGGAAAGATCATGAAGTGAATAGACAAGGAGGTATGAATAATGGTTATATTGATGATGAGGAAGAGACTAAGAATGACATATGAAAGGATGGAGGTATTAAGAAATAAATTATGAATTCTAGTTATTTTTTTAAGGATGTGGTGGAATGATTAATGTATTAATGTATCAAAATTCAAGGATTATAAAATATATAAGTATTTTTTTAGTATATTTTTTTCTTTATGCATTTTCAATGATATGGTAAATGTTATTGATGTAATAGAAGGGTGATTTAATGTTAAGGTGATATATTTATTAAGATATGATAACCCTTAATATGATTTAAATGATGAATTAATGATTTTTGGATAAAGATATATCTGATATAAATAAGTAAATTGGGTAACACTAATTACCTTGGAATTTATTAATGATTATTTGAAAAGTGGTTTATTCTTACATTGATGGATTTTATAAAATTTTTTGATTTAATGAATATATCTAATAATTTGTTTTTTAGGTATGTAATGATGGATGAAATATGTTTTCAATAAGGTTTTATGGTAATTCAAACTATTACCATGTTTTAATAGAATACATGATGAAGGAATTCACATATTTTCCTTGTTATAGTAAAGAAAAAAATTATGATATATGGGATATTCATGATAGGGTGAATTTGAAAATTTATTAAACTTATACATAAATTCTGAATTTTTGAAGGGTTATAAGGTTTAACATTTATGGAATAGTTTATATTGATCTTTGGATAAGGTTTTATAGATTAATGAATTACTTAACCATGTGAATATTTATCCATATTGGATAACATGTGATATCCTATTTTAGAGAAAAAAGGAATGAATTATTATTCAGTTATGGATCTAGTGATCTATTAGTCTATCAAGAATAGAAAAATAATCTTCCTTTATTGCTGTAAGAGATGAAGTTGAAATCAACTGAAGAACAACCAAAGGATGAAATATTTCATATAACAAAAATAAAATCTATTCCCTTAGTATATAGGTTCCTTTTATATTATTGATTATATTGGGAAGGTAGCCTATCGATTTGTGCTTCCATTGAACCTATTTTAGGTTGAACATGTTTTCCATGTATCTCTCCAGATAAAGTACGTACCTAATCTAATACATTTACTGAACTCAGAGGTAATTCTGATGAGGCATGAGATTATTTATAAAAAACATTTGGTAGTGATTTTGGATAGAATTTAGAAATTTCTAGGAATAAATAGAACTTACATGTTCAATGTTTAGTTGTGAAACCACTTGCTTGATAAAGTTATGTGGGAACCTGATGATGTAATAAGGTAGAGGTATCCTCAGTTATAGGTACTAAAGTGATTAATTTAAAGGTATTAATTCATTTAAAGGTGGAAGAATTTAACAACAAGGGATTTTGTGAAATATTTTTTCCATGTAAACTTAGTATTTTCAATATTTTTTGTTACACATACCATTGAGTTTAGCTTGCGTTACAGACAACACAAAGTTTAAACAAAACGTGTCATATTATTAAAATATTATAATATAATTATTATCACATAGAAGTTGGAATGGAATGAATTAATATGTCACGACCCGTCCTCGGGGCCCGTGTCGTGACTACCCCAAGCCCGCCTTCCATAGGCCAGGGGCTGGGGACTAGCACCAAAGGCATAAATCCTGATAACTGCGAAGGCATTGCCTTTATAAAAGTAAACAAAACACCACAGAGCACAAGCGGAAGAAAAACACTAAGTACAAAAGAAAGTGATGAAATGTAAATGGGCCAGAATACAAACCCAAATGAAAGTACAACTACAACTGAACAATGTACAACAGAAAAAGACAACAGCTGGAAGAAAGGAAGCAGCTCCTGGGTCTTCCTCGTCGGATCCTACCTGAAGGGTAGGTACAGATGGCGCAGCTCCCTGGTCGTCTATAACAGATCATACCTGAAGGGTAGGTACAGATAGCCTCATCAACGCTCTCGCCTGTCAACCTACTCCGTGTGTCGTCTCTTCGTGTGGTCCACCTCCGGGTACTGACTCGTCGTGTAGTCCACCTCCGGGTACCGTCCAGTCCTCGAACACTCGGCCTCTGTCAGCACTGCCCGTCGTCTGCAACCAACACAACGAGGTGCGGGCATAGCCCGTGCAAGGGTGATTATAACGATACTCAGTAGGGACCCTGAGACCCTCAAGGTCTCACTAAAACCAACAAGGATAACCACAAAGAATATCTCAATAGATAACCTCTACTTAGGTATATGCCCATACATATACCTAAATTATCAAGTAACCCATCTCAATCATGAGGAAACACAAGGATCATTAAATCAACGGATAACCACTACCCAGGTATATGCCCATACATATACCTAAGTTATCAAGTGACCCATCTCAATCATGAGGTAAACACAAAGGTCAAAACTCTCAGCTCAAACCAGGATTTTCGTTATCGAAAACATAACTGATGAAGAGCCCCGTCTCTGGAGTGTACAGTGGTACTGTCACGACTCTGAGGTACTGCTCACTAACCTAAGACTGCTGAGGTACTCCTCCTGTCGAGTATCGTGGGTCTGCGGCCAACTAACAGGCGCTCAGTCCGCTGAGGGTCTGTCGCCATATACCGGGCGCTTCCCCTAATAGCCTACAGAGGTACTCCTCCTGTCGAGTACCACATTTCTGCGGCCAACTATGGGGCGCTCCGTCCGTTGTGGGTCTGTCACCAAATATCGGGCACTCCGTCCACTGGGCTAGTCGACTCACTCCAAGTCGAGTCGGTCAAGCAGTCGTCAGGTTTCAGCCGGCTACACGGTCTCTGTACTCCACACGCTCGTCTCCGGGAGGGTCCGCTCCACGAGCTACTGGTCAAAACTCCAAGTATCTCAAAGTCCCACGAAGAAGTATCTAAAAGGACCACCTCGTCATAGGGGTCTCAACGCAACAGACGGTGCGTCAATCGGACGCCCGGTCTGTGAGTTATTAGCCTTTTCGTCCCAGGGGCCCGGTTGGTTTCATATGCGAACCAATCCGGCCGTTACTCAACTATACCCCGAACACTCATAGGGTATACTCATAGGGACCGTTTCTCAACGTGATCACCAACGCCGCTGACGGTTCGTCAAATGGACGTCTGGTCTGAATGATATCAGCTTTTCCGTTCCAGGGACCCTGTTGGATTTCGGGTACAATCCAACCCAGCCACTATCCAACAGCAACCAAATCTCGGGCGAAGTATGCCAAAAGTTCCGTCTCATTAAGAAGAAAAGAACGAGATAGACGGCGCGTCAATCAGACGCCCGGTCTGTGAGTTATTGGCTTTCTCGTTCCCGGGGCCCGGTTGGTTTTGTGAGCGAACCAACCCGACCGCACTCCGACGACATCCAAACCTCGAGCGGAGTAAGCCAAAAGATCCGTCTCACTAAGAGAAACTCAACAATGTTGACGGCACGTCAATCAGACGTCCGAAGCTCAAGATATGAGTGTTTCTGCTCCGAGGGCCCGGTTGGTTTCGTGTATGAACCAACACGGCTGAACTCAAAGTAATACAAAACCTTGAGTGCAATATAACGAAACGGCCATCTCGTTCCATGGATCGCTATGCAACTGACGGTGCGTCGGTCAGAGGTCAGTAGCCCAAGATATGGGCGTTTGAACCAACTCAGTCCGAAAATAGGGGGTCTGGGCCCGGCCCGGCCCGACACAGTACCCCCTGGGTCGGCCGAACCAGGTCGACCCGGCCCGGGCGGCGACCCGGCCCGATGACAAGGCCCGGCCTGGAAGTCCGGCCCAGCCGACGGCGCGGCCAGCGCGGCGGCACGGCCAGCGCGGCCAGCGAGTCGCGCGAGCGCGCCTAAGGGAGGGGCTTCGCCCCTCTTAAATTAAAACGGCGGCCCCCTTTAAGGGGTTGCGCCATATGCAACCCGGGGGGTGTAACCCCCCCCCGGATTTTCCCCTATAACGGTCGGCCAACGCAGGGCCAGCCGATTTCTTGCCGCGGGACCCCGCGGTCCAGCGCCTTCCGGCGTCGGCGGCCGGGGTTACGGCCGCCTCCTTCGTGTTCTCCGGTGGCCGGTTTTTCCGGCTGCCACTTCCAGGATTGCTGCAAATTCGTCCAGCGCGGTGTGATGACGCCGCGTCCTTCCGGTGTGGCCCGACTCCGGTCGCGGTCTCGTTCGTACCCTCCACGCGGCGCGACGGCGTCGCGTTTCTTCATCGTGGCCCGCATCGTTCGCGTCTCCTTTCGCTCAAGCGCGGTGCAACGATGCAATACCATCTTCGCTAATCAAAACCGAAGAAAAGAAAATGGGGAGGGGTATCGGTCGTGTTTGTGTGGACCGTTTCCCTCCTGTTATTTCGATAGAAGTTGGCGTAAAACGTTTAACCTTCACAATTTTTAATTTAAATAAAAATTGGAACATGGCCGACAGATTTATCTTTCACATTCGAAGGAAAGAATCACCAACTTAAAATAGTCGAACCCCTACCTTGGGTATAAGCCGATCAGAAGGAGGCATCGTCGTTCGAGGTTCGTCGCGGTATGGCGTCGCGAGGATGACGACGTCGAAGGGGGACATCGGCGTTTGTCCGACTCGAGGGAAGGTGAAGCCGTCGTCGCTCGCTACCCGATTCCGCTTCCGAGCTTGTTCGTCGATCCATTGACGATGAAGGGGAAGAAGAAGATCCGTTGAAGAGTATCGTCGCGGAAGGGAAAAAATTCCATGGAAGGAAAATGAGCATTCTTCGTCAGAGGTGGCGCGTTCTTCGCATTCTTCGTGAAGGAGGAGGAGGAGAGGAAAACTCAGCGCAACGCTTCCCAACCCAAAAAAAAATGAGGCTAAGGCCTTTTTTATTGCTTTCTTCTAACGATTTCAAAATTCAAACAACATAACCCTCACAAATAATTTCAAAGAATTAATTGTAAAACTTAACTTCCCAATTAAATAGTGGCGTTAAGAAATTATGGAAACGCGTCGGTTGACTTCGTTTAATAGGGGGGTGCGGGTGCGTTACTTAAGAAGAAAAGAAACGGTGGGGCTCGTGTGGGTCCCACCTCACAAATATCCTACCATGTGGGTAGGATATTTTGGATTGAACCCTATCCGCTTCAACCCAGCTTATGTAGCATAAATTGGTCTTTAAGCGGCTTTAAGTGAAATGAAATAAAATTGTCGTATAACTTTATTTTATTTCTTAACTTAAACCCCAAAAAATTAAAAAGCACAACCAAGCAAACGCAACTCCAAAAGAGGCGTCTCTAAGAAAAAACCAGCGCTGCGATTCCATCGGTGCCCTCAGAATTCGATTCCGAGCACCGGTTCAAAATATAGGAATTCCTGCTCGTTCGTTCAGTGAACGTACCCGAGCCAAACATCGGAAATTGATTCCGGGCACACCGGGCCTCAGAATCAGGCGCCGTCAAAAACGGAATTCTTGTAGAATTCCAAAGAAAATTAAGGAAAAAAAATTCCTTGAAATTTTCGGGTCTTTACATTACTCCCACATCAGGGCTTTACGTCCCCGTAAAGCTTCAACACAAACTAGGGATATAAAAATGGTACTAAGCACGCATCTGAGCCTTCCGCTCCCATGTGATTACCTGGAGGATCCGTACTGCCAAAGAAAGAGCACCTGAGGAATTGATCGTCCTCGTAGGATCCACTCCTGTCGATCCTCGATCCCCACTAGAGCCTCCGTGGAAGTAACCCCATCGCCATTGTCCTTCTCCTCATGGTCGATGATATGCGAAGGGTCGAGCACGTATCTCCTCAGTTGAGATACGTGGAAGTAGTCGTGCACCTGGTGCAACTGAGGTGGATGGGTCAAGTGGTAAATCACCCCGCCTACCCAGCTGAGGACCTAAAAAGGTCCATTGAACCTCGGAGATAATTTGTCGCCTTGGCCACATCTCTGTAAACCTCATCGAGGTGATACCCGTATAAGGACGAGATCGTTATCCTCAAACTCTAGAGGCCTCCAAGTCCTATAAGCATAAGGCTTCTGTCGGCCCTGTGCTGTCCTCATCTGCTCTTGGATGACCTGGACCTTCCCTAGTCTCAAAAGAGCTACTATGATTTCTTCTTTGCAGATAAGAGAAATCTGGTCTCATCCCCTGGATGAACCACATTCATTGCCTAATACAGTCAATCCTGACATGAATGATGCATTCATGCCATGGATGACGTCATAAGGCCTCGACGTAACTACCAAGAGATCCAACTGTCACTCTCACCTCCAAGGGTCGAGTCACACTATCGGCATCAGTGTGACGTCACTAGGTCTCCTCCAGTAGAAATCTCGAATGTGAGGGTCAAGTCAACAGTCTTAACCGGGACCACTCAGTATCAACCATACAAAAAGGAAAGGAAAGAGAACTTAACAAAGATAAGTGTCTTTTCATTATTGCAGCTCATAGTAGAAAGACATGAATGTAACAACAAAAAAACTAGAAGCAACATGATCAATAGCCTCCAGGTCTAGAGCTAGTCATGCTCCTGTCCATCTGCCTCTGGAGCTCCATGACCATAGGTCTCAGCTACCTGAAGCGGAGCTCTCACATTTCCTCATGTCCCCTGCGGTCGGGGTGGGCCTCCTGGTGGTGGGGGTGGCAACACCCCAAAGCGTCTTCCACCTCCAGCTGCACGACCTTCTCCTCTTCCATGGCTGTCTGCTCCTTGCAGTCTGCCCTAATCGAACCTCTGCCTGGGAGGTTCTTCATTTAACTGCTGGTCATCTGCATGGAGGGTCGGACAGTCACGTGCCATGTGACCAATCCCTCCCTAGGAGTAACACTGCCCACTCTCGGTACGTCTGGCTCTGACTCCACCCTGGTTTCCCCGCACAACTGAACCTGAGTCGTGCAGTCGGCCATTGGTAAGTCTAGTCCTCTTGGACCTCAGTGTCATCTGTCTACTGCCTGCTGCAGAAGACTCTGCCGCAAGCTGGCTAGTGGTGGGTCCTGCTACTAGAGACTGCTCACCAAGAAACTCTCCACTAAGAGGGCTCTCTCCAACACCCCTGTCTGCGTTGGAATGCTGTGAGAAACAACAGAAGCTCTAATCTCTCGCCTGAGCCCTTGCTCGAAGGTTCGGGCCCTTAAGAACGGGTCTCATACCATATCTGTGGTGTAGCATGAGAGGTCTGTGAACCTCGCTGAATACTTTTCCACTGTCATGCTACCCTGTTGCAGCTGAATTAGCTCCTGTATACGCACCGCTCGAAGGGTGGATGGTACAAACTCTGCCCGGAATAGGCTCTCGAAGTCTGACCAAAAAAGTGTCTCCTCATCATGCATCTAGAGCATCAGGCTCCACCATCTGCCTACTGCTGCCTGAAGAAGGCTGACAGCAAGGATCACCATGAAGTCTGTCGGCGTCCCCACTAGCCTGAAGACTCTCACCATACCCTCCAGCCAATCCTCAGCTGCTTGCGGGTCCATCCCTCCCTGGAACCTGGGTGGCCTCTGGCGCTGGAACTCGTGCAGTGCGCTCAAGCGACGTGCACCCTCTGATGCTGGGGCTGGTGGCATCAGTGGCCCAACGGGTAGTAGTACCGTCGGTGCCTCCGCTGGTGCCTCAACTCGGATAGGGCCCTATAGGGAGGCCACGTCGATCGGCGGGCTGTCAGTACGTACCACTCTCGGGGCTCTAGCAGGTCGTCCGCAGGGAGGCATCCTGAAAGAAACAAACATGACACGGTCAAAAAATTATACCTGGTGAGCTGACCTGGTTTGAGCTGATATTCAAAAAAAACTTCTGGAAACACACACGCAATCAGTGTTTTCATGCACAAAGTCGGAAATCAATTGTTAGGGTCCTGGTGTATGGATACGTCGGCCGCCCGCACCAACACTGAACTCCCTGAACTGAAAACCACACTCGGTACTCTTAACACTATTTCTTTACAGAAAGAAAAGATCAGAGTTCTGAGTTCTGCGGTAGAACCGACTCCTCTGATACCAATTTGTCACGAACCATCCTCGGGGCCCGTGCCGTGACTACCCCAAGCCCGCCTTCCATAGGCCAGGGGCTTGCGACTAGCACCAAAGGAGTAAATCTTGATAACTGGGAAGGCATTGCCTTTATAAAAGTAAACAAAACACCATAGAGAACAAGCGGAAGCAAAACACTAAGTACAAAAGAAAGTGCTGAAAAGTAAATGGGCCAGAATACAAACCCAAATGAAAGTACAACTACAACTGAAAAAAGTAAAATAGAAAAAGAAAACATCTAGAAGAAAGAAAACAGCTCCTGGGTCGTCCTTATCGGATCCTACCTGAAGGGTATGTATAGATGGCGCAGCTCCTAGTCGTCCACCACGGATCCTACCTGAAGGGTAGGTACAGATAGCCTCCTCAATGCTCTCTCCTGTCAACCTCCTTTGTGTGTCGTCTTGTCATGTGGTCAACCTCCGGGTACTGACTCATCGTGTAGTCCACCTCCGGGAACTGAATCATCGTGTAGTCCACCTCCGGGTACCGTCCAGTCCTCGAACACTCGGCCTCCGTCAGCACTGCCCGTCGTCTACAACCAACACAACGAGGTGCGGTCATAGCTCGTGCAAGGGTGAGTATAACGATACTCAGTAGGGACCCCGAGACCCTCAAGGTATCACTAAAACCAACAAGGATAACCATAAATAGGATCTCAACAGATAACCTCTACTTAGGTATATTCCCATACATATACCTAAGTTATCAAGTAACCCATCTCAATCATGAGGAAACACAAGGATCATGAAATCAATAGATAACCACTACCCAGGTATATGCCCATACATATACCTAAGTTATCAAGTGACCCATCTCAATCATGAGGTAAACACAAAGGTCAAAAGTCTCAGCTCAAACCAGGATTTTCGTTATCGAAAACATAACTGCTAAAGAGCCCCGTATCTGGAGTGTACAGTGGTCCTATCATGACTCTGAGGTACTGCTCACTAACCTAAGACTTCTGAGGTACTCCTCCTGTCGAGTATCGTGGGTCTGCGGCCAACTACCAGGCGCTCTTTCCGCTGAGGGTCTGTCGCCATATACCAGGTGCTTCCCCTAATATCCTACAGAGTTACTCCTCCTGTCGAGTACCGCGGGTCTGTGGCCAACTACTGGGCGCTCTGTCCGCCGTGGGTCTGTCGCCAAATACCGGGTGCTCCGTCCACTAGGCTAGTCGACTCACTCCAAGTCGAGTCGGTCAAGCATTCGTCAGGTTTCAGCCAGCTACACGGTCTCCGTACTCCGCACGCTCATCTCAGGGAGGGTCCGCTCCACGAGCTACTGGCCAAAACTCCAAGTATCTCAAAGTCCCACGAAGTATCTCAAAGGACCACCTCGTCATAGGGGTCTCAACGCAAGAGACAGCGCATCAATCGGACGCCCGGTCTGTGAGTTATTAGCCTTTTCGTCCCAGGGGCCCGGTTGGTTGCATGTGCGAACCAATCCGGCTGTAACTCAACTATACCCCGAACACTCAGAGGATATACTCATAGGGACCGTTTCTCAACGTGATCACCAATTCCGCTGACGGTTCGTCAAACGGACATCTGGTCTGAATGATATCAGCTTTTCCGTTCCAGGGGCCCGGTTGGATTTCGGGTACAATCCAACCCAGCCACTATCCAACAGCAACCAAATCCCGGGCGAAGTATGCCAAAAGTTCCGTCTCATCAAGAACAAAAACAACGAGATAGACGGCGCGTCAATCGGACGCCCCGTCTGTGAGTTATTGGCTTTCTCGTTCCAGGGGCCCGGTTGGTTTCATGAGCGAACCAACCCGACCGCACTCCGACGACAACCAAACCTCGAGCGGAGTAAGCCAAAATATCTGTCTCACTAAGAGAAACTCAACAATGTGGACGCCACGCCAATCGAACGTCCAAAGCTCAAGATATGAGCGTTTCCGCTCCGAGGGCCCGGTTGGTTTCGTGTATGAACCAACCCGGCTGAAGTCAAAGTAATCGGAAACCTTGAGTGTGATATACCGAAACGACGGTCTCGTTCCATGGATCGCTACGCAACTGACGGTGTGTCGGTCGGAGGTCCGTAGCCCTAGATATGGGCGTTTGAACCAACTCAGTCCGAAAATAGGGGTCTGGGCCTGGCCCGGCTCGACCCAGTACCCCCTGGGTCGGCCGAACCCGGTCGACCCGGCCCGGGCGGTGACCCGGCCCGACGACCCGGCCCGGCCAAGAAGTCCGGCCCGGCAGGCGGCGCGGCGGCGCGGCCCGGGCGGCCAGCGTGCCGCGTGAGCGCGCCTAAGGGAGGGGCTTCGCCCCTCTTAAATTAAAACGGCAGCCCCCTTTAAGGGGCCGCACCATATGCAACCCGGGGGGTGTAACCCCCTGGCTTTTCCCCTATAACGGCCGGCCAGCGCAGGGCCGACCGGTTTCTTGCCGCGGAACCCCGCGGTCCCGCGCCTTCCGGCGCCGGCGGCCGGGGTTACGGCTGCCTCCTTCGTTTTCTCCAGCGGCCTGTTTTTCCGGCTGCCACATCCAGGATGGCTGCAAATTCGTCCGGCATGGCGTGACGACGCCGCGTCCTTCCGGCGTGGCCCGACTCTGGTCACGACCTCGTTCGTACCCTCGATGCGGTGCGACGGCGACGTGTTTCTTCATCGTGACCCGCATCGTTCGTGTCTCCTTTTGCTCAAGCGCGGTGCAATGATGCAATACCGCCTTCGCTAATCAAAAACGAAGAAAAGAAAAGGGGGGAGGGGTATCGGCCATGTTTTTGTGGACCGATTCCCTCCCGTTATTTTGATAGTAGTTGGCGTAAAACGTTTAACCTTCACAATTTTTAATTTAAATAAAAATTGGATCATGGCCGACAGATTTATCTTTCACATTCGAAGGAACGAATCACCAACTTAAAATAGTCGAACCCCTACCTTGGGTATAAGCCGATCGTAAGGAGGCGTCATCGTTCGAGGTTCATCATGGTATGGCATCGCGACGATGACGACGTCGAAGGGGGACGTCGGCGTTCGTCCGACTCGAGGGAAGGCAAATCCGTCGTCGCTCGCTACCCGATTCCGCTTCCGATCTTGTTCGTCGATCCATTGACGATGAAGGGGAAGAAGAAGATCCGTTGAAGTGTATCACCGCAGAAGGGGAAAAAAATTCCGTGGAAGGAAAACGAGCATTCTTTGTCAGAGGTGGCGCGTTCTTCGCGTTCTTCGCGAAGGAGGAGGAGGAGATGAAAACTCAGCGCAACGCTTCCCAACCCAAATAATAAAATGAGGCTAAGGCCTTATTTTATTGCTTTCTGCCAACGATTTCAAAATTCAAACGACGTAACCCTCACAATTAATTTTAAAGAATTAATTGTAAAACATAACTGCCCAATTAAATAGAGGTGTTAAGAAATTAAGGAAACGCGTCGGTTGACTTCGTTTAATAGGGGGGTGCGGGTGCGTTACTTAAGAAGAAAAGAAACGGTGGGGCTCGTGTGGGTCCCACCTCACAATTATCCTACCAAGTGGGTATGATATTTTGAATTGCACCTTATCCACTTCAACCCAGCTTAAGTAGATTAAAGTGGTCTTTAAGTGGATTTAAGTGAAATGAAATAAAATTGTCTTACAACTTTATTTTATTTCTTAACTTAAACCCCAAAAAATTTAAAAAGCACAACCGAGCAAACACAACTCCGAAAGAGGCGTTTCTAAGCAAAAACCGGCGTTGCGATTCCATCGGTGCCCTCGGAATTCGATTCCGAGAACCGGTTAAAAAGATAGGAATTCCCCCTCATTCGTTCACTAAACGTACCCGAGCCAAACTTCGGAAATTGATTCTGGGCACACCGGGCCTCGGAATCCGGCGCCGTCAGAAACTGCGTTCTTGTATAATTCCAAAGAAAATTAAGAAAAAAAATTTCCTTGAAATTTCAAGGTCTTTACATAATAGGACTGAAAAAATTATGAAAATATTTTATTTAATCATTTTTATAAGATTGCATAAATTTTTACCAACCAATTATTAATAAATATATAAAAAGTATTTGAAATATAAGTTAATCTTTCCCTAAAAATAAAATTTTTATGCAAACAAATAAGTTTACCTCATTAAATTAAATAACAAACTTTTACTAATTTATATTAATAAAATTTATATAGTATATATTTTACCATATTTTTAACATTTATATTATGTTTTTTCTAGAAAATAGAAAATAGTACATCAAATTTTATTCTTAATAAATATATTTTTCTAAAAACCAGTTTATCGCTTTTTTATAAGCATATTTTAAATATCAGTTTTAAAATTTTTATGAAATATTTCTGAAAAAATATCAATCAATTTTAGAAATAATAATGTAAAAATTATATTAGGTTTAATTTTTTAAAATTTTCCAAAAAAGATTAATTTTGTGGTTAATATTGAAAAATACTAGATTTTAAGTGAAAACTAATTTTTTACATTATTTATAAATATAAATTATGTAAAAAATTGATACTAAATTAAAATTAGTTAAATTAATTATATATTAATCCAATTTAAGTCAATGTAATCATTTTCATGTTGAGTTTTTATAAAAACATAATGTGCAATTTTGAACATTTTCTCTTTAATAAACTGCTTTCTCAAAGCTTCTAAACGATTAATTTTAAATTAGATTTTAAAAATTATGTTATTTATACATTGAAAAATGGATTTAATATTTTTAATAATAATAATTTGTATTATCTAATAGGTTACTGAATTTTTCACCAAAATGCATTGGGAAAACATTAAAAATTAATAATCGTGGTTTAGTAAAAAATGGGTTTATCTGGGGTTAAAGTAAACCAATAAGAGTAAAATTTACCTAAAAACTTATCTAAATTTTATTTTATTCTATAGTTAAATCCTATTATTTCTAATCCTCTATCATAATCCTTTTTGGATCCTTTTCTCAGGATAAAAATTTTGTTACACATTTTTCTTCTTGAAAAATTACAAGTGTGTCACTCACGTCACTTATAAAAGGAAACCCTTCTCTTCAATCTTCTTAAAATCATAAACCCCTTTTGATTTAGTCAATTACTACCCAAATAACTTCTCAAGTTTCCTATTATAATCCAATAATATTTTTTTCCCATAAATCCCACCTAGTAAGTCTTTTGGTGCAAACCTATGAAGGATGCATGAATAATAGGTAATGTACTTCAACGAGCATTTTTATTTTATTTATTCATCCACCTCACTCAATTATTATTAAAATAAGATGATATAATAACATCAGAATAATAAAAAAAATTATGGATTTTTATTTTAAGTTTATTACCTACAACCATCTCCATTTTCGTAGAATGACTTATGAAATCACTATTTGTGTCTACGGTGAACTACTGCCTCACGAACCGATGTCATTCATTTTTTCATTACCACCTCTCATAGTTGGGTATGAGGATAGATATAACACAAACACACAGACACATAGATATATGTGTATATATATATATATTATTTATAACATAATTATAAATTTGAATTCATTATATCATATATATTCATTTTCAAATTCCATTTTTGTAGGGAATATGAAAAAGTTTATTGTGTGTAATGTAGACTACCACACCATGAATTGATGTGATTCAATTTTAACGAAAACTTTACATGGAAAATAGTATGTATAATTTTAATTAAAATTTTCGATTTAGATGAAATAATAATGATATTCATGGAATATTTATCATTATTAAAATATAATATTGAATTTTTTTCTTACCTTTCAAATCACTTAATGATAATAACATCATTCGTGTATGTGTGGACTATCACCTTCACCAAGTGATGTTACTCTATATTTTCACCACCATTGAAAATGGATGATATTTATATCTCTATTTTAATAAAAAAAAATTATTTATTATATTATTATAATTTCTTGATGAAAACATTTTACTTTCTTCCTTTCTATAATGATTTTTAAAAAATGGAAATGTTACTCATTCATAGGTACGTCCAACCTTCTCTATGATCATAACATACTTCATTTATAAAAACCATATTTAATGATTATTATTAAAATTATTTTTGATGTATAAATATTATTATTACTTCAGAATTGTTAATCTATAGATGAACAAACCATTATCAAAGTAATAGAAATGAAAAATAAAAAATTAAAACATATATAAAAAACAAAGTAGTTATTAATTGACATGTGATTTTAACAAGGAACATGTAATAAAAAGGAAATGAATGATCCTAAAAAATAATATATATTTTAATTAATGTAAGTATGTTTTAATAAAATATATATAGTTAACTTATATATATTATAAATTAGGTTTGAATGTGTTTTAATGAATTTGAGTCTAAATGTAAGGGGTTTATTGTCTCTGTTTTATTTCTATGATACATATGGAATTTCACCAATAAATTTTTTTGGGAGTATATAATGACCCTTTAAAATTTTATATAATAAATATACTCCTTTTAATTATATTTAAATCGTTAATTTATATTATGTTTTATTAGGGATTACTAATCAAAATATTACAAAAGGAATACGGGGATTATGTCTCACCTTTTACTTCTATGAGACACCTGTAATGTTCACTATATATATCTTATGTGTGGTGTATATAATGAACATTAATATATTTTATCATTATTCACCAAATAATTAATTATATTGATATATACATTTTAGGATCTCTCTTTCATGATATTTACGGTTCAAAAGTTACCGAAAGAGTAAGAGATTTTTTCCTAATTTTTCCTTCGTTGAGACATATGTTATTTTATGAACATATCATTATTTATGAAGTGTATATGTAGAAAAAATGAAATTTGGCAGCATAAATTTATTTATTATCATTATATTTTATTTTATTTTATTGTTATAATGGAATGGGGATTACGATTCAATGTCAATAAAGTGGTAAGAGTTTTATGTTTTAACATCATTATTTATCAGGATTTCCTATGATTATGCTTCAAATGGTTAAATATTATGATCTATATGACATTAAAAATCATTGATTTTATTATACTCTATTCATTTCATTAAAATATTTTCCCCTTTATTTTTTTCATTTTATTCACTCAAGAGTTCAGAAGAATTTGTTTAATAAAAAACATATGTATTTCCCTCTTTAATCAAAACCCCACTTTCATCTCAAATAATGTTTTCTAAAAATGTTTTGAAAATGTTTATAGAATTCTTAAAATAATTTATTAAAGATATTTTTACACATATTTTACATTTTATGAAATTATTTTAAAGGAATATTCGTTTTATATTCAAAAAAATATCATTTGGATTTTATAGAAAATGTTAAAGAAATATTTTCTTTAATGTGTACATAAATAATGGAATTGTTTCCTTCATGACCATTATTTTATTTGAATTTTCTATTATAGGACTTCAATTTTAATTTCAATGAAAAGTATTTTCAAAAAGATTTATGTTTTAAAATGTTTTTTCTAATAAGGAAAGATTATTTTACTTAAGAATTGTTAGATTTGATTTTTAAAAGACTAATTTATATGTTTTCAATGTTATTTATAAAGAAAAGGATTTCCAAAAAAGTATTATTTTTTAAAAATTGATTTTCAATTAAAAATTATTTTCCTAAAATAATGGTCCAAGTGATCATTCAAAATAATTTCTTATATAATTTGACATCTTTTGATGTAACATATGATTATTTAGGGATGTGAACCAAGGATTGCATTATTATAATTTATTTTAATTGCTTATGATGACCATATATTTATGAAATTAATTTCTCATCCTTGGGTTATACCCTGATAAAATTCTTATGAAACCCACTTCTTTTTTCATGGGATATTATATGATTAAATGATGAAATTATTATCAAATCACTCTCTTTTACATAGGTTATAATATGATGAAATGTTTATGAAACCCATTTCATTTCATGGGTTATGATCTGATGAATGTTTTTTGTTCTTTTTTAACACATATTTAGGGGTTTCTATGTTATATTTTATACCTATATCTCCCACCAATGCACTAGGAAAATATGGATAAATAATGAGTAAATTTGTTATGCATAAAGTAAATTACATGTTCACAATGTTATTAAGGAACCTGATCACATGTTCAAAATGGTATGCATAAACCATATTATATTTTCAAAATATTATGTATGGACCTTATTAAATGATCACAATGTTAAATGTGAACTAGATTACAAGTTCACAGTATTATTCATAGACAAGTATTTCATATCTGTAATTCTATGTGTGCACCTGGTTTCATGTCTATAAGGTTATAAGAGGGAATGTTTCCAGGTCTCATAACATAATGCGTCAACCCGTCTCTATTTATAAATGATCAAAATGTTATAATATGATGTGATAGCCAAAATTTGTTTATTATGCCAATGTTATACTCTCATGGATCATGTTCTTTTATTATCTTAGGATTCATGTCTCATTATATAATATACATTAAATGACTCTATATTATGATATATGATATGAAGGTAGTGGTTTAAAAATGTTATGACCATGTTCTCTTAACCTTATGATATTTCTATTATTATGTATATCCCCTGTTTTCCCTTACTCAGCATCTGATCTCACCCTTCCCTATGTTTAATTTACCCTGATTGTGAAGAAATGATTTAATTAGGGTATATTTTGGATGAGTACCAAACAAGAATATATGTATTGTAGATGATAAACATATTTCACCAAATTATAATATTTTGTACCTAGTCTTCAAAGACCCTAAATTATTATGGTCCTCATGCATATTTTTATGTAATATATTTAATACTCATCTAAAAATATGTAATATCCATGTATGAAAATCATGTTTCACTATAGATAGTCTTTATATTATCATTGTCTACTATGTATCATCGCTAACCACTTTTTGATCGGTTGAATATACATTGATGTCTCATACATCAGACTCATTCCAACAATAGAATACTTGAATACCTCTAACCAATACAGTGGTGATCAACATGACATACCATTATAATTCCTTAAATGGTTCCATCAAAAACAATTATTGATAACTTTTTTTATAGTTTGACTTTACAAGTGCAAGATGGTTCTGCCACAAACCACATAAAAAGGATACATTCGAACCACATATCCTCTATCATCTAAATGCGACTCTCAGAATTTCTATCTATCTTGGG
Source organism: Viscum album (assembly GCA_963277665.1). Taxonomy (NCBI): domain Eukaryota; kingdom Viridiplantae; phylum Streptophyta; class Magnoliopsida; order Santalales; family Viscaceae; genus Viscum; species Viscum album. Next base: position 1,103,769,775 of record OY728133.1, read on the forward strand.
ATGTTTGATAGTTTCTAAACCCACCAGTGTATCAATATCCTTCTATATACCCTACCTAAAAAATTATTTGAAATGGGTATCATGGTTAAATACAATGCATTGTGGAACCCCAAGAAAACATACTCTCTCTCATACATATATAATTTCTAAATCATCAATGATATAGGGCTCTTGGATTCATATGAAATTACAAACTATCATAAAATTGTCCAAGATAACACATACAATATCACTTCTAAGAGATAACCTTAATAAACACATAACCGAGTTCATTTTTTTAAATCCCACTTCCACTAAAGAAATTTAAATAGTTTTGATGGAAAAATATGTCACTAATACTCAAAATTCACCTATATAGTGGTGATCCATCCAGGACTGAAACCCTCTATATCCTTATTTATCACACACCACTAATATTAACTCCTAATTTACAAATAAATCTTAGTAATCCTTGGGTGAAGAGCCTATATTGAGGAATCTGAGTCTCATATTACATATTCATTCATGTTCATAGGGACCAAAATTCAACCTCAAAATTAAAAAATATTATCTATATCAAGTCACTAATTAGGTTGAAGATACCTCCCCAGTGTATATTTTCCCTCATCTCTAGAATATTTGAGTTTAACAAAGGACTTCCCCTTACCCTTTTAGGAAGTAAATAGGTAATACTCAAGAATATAGTATTCATTTTTTTCTAATACTCTTGAATATCAAGGTGAATCTCATTAAAAATAATCTTCACTTACCCCTCACTACTAACCTCCTTCCCCACCTATTACATGGTTTTCATAATCTACGCATTAACCATAAAATTACCATTCATATGGGTGTATTAAATCTCAAAATCAAAGAACTCAAGATTCTCATCCCACCTTCTCTGTTGAAGGTTTTGGCCGCACATAAATAAAATATATTACACTCTTATGGTTGGTATAAAACTCTAAAATCTCACCCAAAAAAGATGATATGAAAATATATATTTTCATTCACTGTCACATCCATCTATAGACCATACATCAGGTAGTTCCCCTCGGGAAACCTTAGTTGACATGACATATAAGACAATACTAAACCATTATGTATCAAAATTACTCTAAGAAAAACTCTTAATATTTCATAATAAAACATATATAATTTACATATATAATGTTATTTTATGATAATTTCAGATCTAAAAAACCATTTATACTCTAAAAAGACACTATCATAATATTAAGACCACAATAGCTTCACTACCATCTTGGTCAGTGATTTCATCAGCACAAAAAATACAAACAATTATAGGATATGATTTTAGTAGTAACCTATAAATACCAAAAAAAAATCATTTTGAATTTATTATAATGTGGATCCAAGTAAAAAATATCCTTGATCTTCTCAAGGTATAACAATATACATGCCTTATATATTACATTCCATATGAATGGAACCTCACTATTCTAAAAAGCACTTCAAGACCATAGTATATAGTTGATTCTCCCTTAGTATGATCTAGAATATCTCTTAATGTTGAGGATGGTCTTCCCATGATTGGGAGTATACTAGGATTACATTAATAAAGATAAAAAAATACAATATAGATATATAAGGAAGAACCCATTCAACATATACATGAAAACATATAGCTTGTTCATCAATCTGTACAACATCATGAGAAACTCATGAAATACATACCTTCTCCTAAAATAATTATATGTAATAATAAAATTTTTCTCCTATAACTAATTATATCCTTACCTTAATCTGATATTGGTGATCAAATTAGATCCTCTCAATTGATCAAATAGCTTATCGATATAAGGAGGAAAATATCAGATCACAATTATCACATGATTTTTTTCCCAAGTAATCCATCCACTAATTCCATGATCCATCAACCATGTAGGTGAATATAAATGTAGAAACCCAAGGGTACTTGATCATGTGAATAAACCTTATCACCTATGGATCCACTAGGTGAGAGTTTGTCTCTCTATTATATATATGAGTCATCAGTATGGATGAATTGATTTGTGATTTTTAGCACGAATAAGTTGTTTCAGGAACTTATTCTCCCAATCATGTTTAAACAATAATAAATAATTAGTAAATACATTCATTAACTAAAAAATTGTATTAAATACCTATTGTTGCATGTCTAAATCTCTCCAAGAAACACTAGAATTATGGGTTTTTTACCCCTAGTTATTAATGTCTTGATCCCAAATAGATTCTATATCCCACTCTATAACACTAGTATGGCCATCATCCACTAAGTAATTTAAAGATACCCATTAGTTATAGTGGTTGATGTGAACGTGGTACTGAGTTTTCCAATCCATTCCAAGAATCATATAAAAAATGTACACTATTAACATAATGAAATACTAGAGAGGTAAACAAATTCTAATCAAGATAGCACACTAAGAAAATCTCCAGATACCCATAGATCATACCTCTCAGGGTATATCAATAGACATTAACATATATAGATACCATATGGTAATCTCAAAATCATAATAAAACTATGTAGATATTAATGTGTGTGATGGCACAGTGTAAAATAAAATAGATGATAACATATAAATCACGTGAATCTTATCATGACTTATTGAATTCCCCTCACTCTGGTCTATAAGATTATTCTTAATGGAATAATTTTCCTTAAACTCTAGACCTAAGATCCCATAACCTATCATTCTTAAGAGGAATAATCCTTATGGAAAAAATTCTGATAATGAATGGAACCATTCCCTCTTACATGGCCTAAACACACTGATAAAACCAAACTATGGGGATATTGAGGCATTCATGGACCTATCCAGAACTCCATGACTAATGAGAACTACTCTTTCCTGTTCATTATGGTTTAATAACATGGAACCTTGGATTATTCCCCATCTCTCCATGAGAGACTCACTCCTTTAGTTACCAATTATAATCTATTTGAATTTGACCAAACATTCCTCACAGGTAAAACATAACTAAGACCCTTTCTCTATTAGGAAGAAATGAACCCACTACTCTACAAGGGTATCAATATAATCAAATATGATATGAATGGTCTCCATCAAATATTCCAATATTACCATTCCATAGTTTTTTGAAAATAGTGTTTGTTTTTTTAACATAAATTCCTAATTCAAATATATAAAGGAATTCAAATTTATCATTTTCTAATACTCAATAGTTGTATAACTTAGAGCATAATCTCTTAGATTTTTTTCTTAATAAGAAGAATATCCACAATAGGTGGTATTGGATCTTCTTCAGGAGGGTCATACTCATCATCTCCATTATAATTCTCAATGAGAGGTCATCTTGGGGCCATGTAACTAAAATTCCAAAAACAAGACTCAAAAAATATCACATTTATTGATATCAAAATTTAGGGAGATCGATAACCTGAAACAATTACAATTTCGATAAATGAATTCCTTAAGATATAATTGTCTCAAAATCAGATTATGTCTCACCCAACATACCAACTCTAATTCTAGGTACGAATAATTCATGTGTTTAATGGATATTCATATTATATCACATGTAAAATTTTATAATCTTGGATTTGATAAATATAATTTCATCAAGAAGTTATATAAGAAAACACCATATAATTCATTGATAGAAATTTAAATAATGTACCACTATATCATAAAAAATATCAATCCCATACAAGAATAAAAATTTCATATGTGTATCATATGAAATATATGATTCATAAATATATAGCCTCATGCCACCTCGAGTTATAAATAAAAATAAATCAACAATAAATCACAAATCAAAAACAAGAATTGGAAATCTCAAAAATCAATAACACCAATCATATACCTAGAAAAATATACATACTTTATCTATGGGTTCTATACTCAATTTTCTAGGGTTAATACAAAGCTAAAATGACTTATTATCTCGTTTCCTCTATATATCAGACTCTAATAGAAACAAATATGGCTTTGGTACCATATTGTAACATCCCCAACCTGGTTCACCTCCACTGTGACTGAACCAGAGTGTTGTGTACCTCAATTTTACCCACCTATATATTATAGGATTCATATTAGTAATGATGGTCGACATGAGATAGTTGGGGAAACTATTACATTTTTTAACCATAAATCATAGTGAAAAAAACAACAATAATAGTAATCATAATAATTTTCAAAAAGGGTAATTAATACTATATGCCAAACATGGATATGTAATCCACAATTGTTATAACAGAATGAGATGAATGTTAATTTTAAAATTGCATGCATCTATATGTTAGAAAACCCGTGGGATAATAATATACAGTACAATCCTAAAAAAATAAATGATACTATAACAAGATGTTCCATGGGTAACCTCCAATCCCACCACCATAATTTATCCATCTTGTACATCCATCAATCACATGGTCATTTTCCTTACCTATACCTATAACCATTCTGTTTACTAGGGTACTAGGTAATTTGAGTACGGTGTGAGTACAACTCAATTTTACACCACCAATGGTGTCCCAATGAAATCCTTGTAAATACAATTTTATAACTGATATGAAGTGATAATAATGAAAATGAAAAAATAATATGTCACGTCATGGATTTATCAATAGAAAACCTACATGAAGCCCAACTTTCTCCCACAAATTTTAGACTAGAATGATTCACTGATTGGTAAAACACATCTTGTGATTTGATGATATATCACTCCTCATCTCATAAGATATTGTTAATGACTCATCACCCAAATTGGAAATCTGGTGTGAATGTTACATCACCGTCATATCACACTGGTGATTGAGGTATCACTACAACATAGTCTTGATGAATGAGATATCCCCACAATATTGTCTTGGTTGATTATGTACCACCCCCACACACTCTCAGTGATAAACTTATCTCCGTCACTACAATGATTGTGAATGGGTCGTAATATGGTCCATAATAATCTATCTCTAGACAGACCTAAGGTAAATGATCTATCACCAGATCATGGCATCAAGGTGAATAATGCACCAATTTATTAAACTCTATGGTGTATAAATTACTACCAATATAACTCTCTGTAGATTATATATCACCAAAACATATATTGGTTGGATGAGGCACCATGAATAGAGAACTAGGTGGATCATAAACCCTCAATACATATATCATGTGGATTAGGTACCACTAATCCATGTTTAGGTTTATGATATACCACCAATGCACATATTGGAAGAATTTGGTATAACCAATCCTACTCTAGGTGGATAACATATCAGCAATACACATCTTGGGTGGACCAGGTACCACTAATCCAACTCTAGTTGGATGATATACCACCAAAACATGTACCCAGTGGATGAGGTGATACTAATCCAACTATGGGTGGATAATATATAACTAATAAAATCAAAAGGGAGGTTGAGGAACCCTAAATCATAGTTCTAGACCACTGATTAGTGTGTTTAGCTTCTTAATACCCAAACATCATTAGGGAATGAGTTATCACTAACACGCTATAGTATATATATACATAATTAATTAATTAATTTAAGTAAATGAAATATCACCTCTCAACTGTTAAGAGTAAAATATTTATAACTAATAATAATTTATAATAAAAAATCTCAATAAATCATTCATCATATATGATTATATGCACATGATTCCACTAACCAGCTCCAGGATGAAGTCAAGGATAAACCATCACTGTACTGACCTATTCTTAGTCTCTCTGTTATTAAGGGATGTTTTAGGAAACCACACTAGGATAATAGGTTCATAAAATAATAATATACACCATTTATAGTCTCCAATCTACAATTTTATTACACTTCACACAATATGATTGATCATTGATTACCATGGTGACAAATTACACCACCAACAATAGCACTCACTGGTCTAACAAATCTAATTTTCACCAAAGAAAAAGATGTAAAAATGTAAATATAATCATTGGTAATGTGAAAAAATTCATTACTATGTTTATTTTAAAAGAAAAATCGCATACATTTGAAACCAATAGAAAAGTTGTGGACCACTTACCAGAGTATTGTAGGTACATTCTCATTTAATATTTCCAGCTGATTTAGGATAAAATTATAGAAATCAAGAAACCAATAATTGGATATATATATATATATATTAAAGAATAACTACTGAGAGAATGAAAATTCATTGATAGAAATATATATTATATTTAAGATACAATTCAAACATACCCATGCTACTCCCCATGATAGATGGTACTGCAAACAGAACATGAATAGATATGATCCACTACGTGGAAGGAGGAAACAGAGATAAAGGGAGATGAAGAATGTAACTGGAAAAAATAAAGTCATGGAAGAGATTAAAATTTATTAATATTGTAATATTTAAATTAATTAAAATTATAAAAAATTAAAAAATAAATCAAGTTCCCATTCGGTATCTATTTTTTGGGAACTGACAGAGCCACCGCCCCACTTGGGGTCCACTGGGTACCTGGTACAAAACCACCAAGTGACATATATAGTATGAATAAAAACATAAAACATATAAACTATTTATAAGTTTCTAAAATTGATCCCATATCCCTCAATAAAACCTCCAATACATTAAAGACCACATACATGAAGTTTGAAAAAAATAGATTGAATTTATGCCTAAAAAGGGTGTTATAATTGTAAGAACCCTATTATTATCTCAAGTATGGATCCTTTTAATTATTTAATAATTCTTTATTTTGGACTTAATATGGATTCCTGATGAGGATAAAAAGTTTTTGGGGGTACTTGGGGCTTGTTCAGAGCTCAGAACCATAGCCAATAGAGAAAATCATCGGGTCGCACGGCTAGTAGAAAACATGTGACCCACCCCACACGGTCTCTCCAAACCACTCGGGGATGGATAGTGGGGTGAAGAAACACGCACCGTTTTCCATATACAAGCACTCAGGGCCGTACTCCCTTGAAAATGTATGTAGTTTTTAGAAGAGGATAATTTCATGGTTGGTGCATGGTTTCCCTAACCATACGGGTGCCCCTTAGTATAGAAAAGGGCATAGAGTTGGTTCAGGGTTTGGCCAACTATGTGACCAAAATGTACGCCCCCTAATTTTTGGAAAAAATAATAACAATACATTAAATGAAATGCTTTAACACTCCCCTTTCCTTTTTGTTATTTCCAGTGGAGTTGAGCTCTCTCATCCTTGTTTATTCTCCCAAATCCATCTTGGATAGTTTTTATCCATAATCATTATCTGAAATGTGATTTAAGAGTCATCAGTCTCATTTGATAGCCACCAGAAATATATAAATTCTTTTTAGTTGATCTCAGTTTCTATTCTCCTCAACAATGTTATTGAGGTGCATGCTTGTATGCCCTATTTTCATTGTGTTGGTTCATTATTCAGATTTCTCCTAACCTAGTCTAAACTAAAGGATGATATTGGACAAAGAGATTCATATGAGTACAAGGTAGGTGGTCTATAAATTATTCCTGAATTATTGATGTTTTATAATATGTGTCTTTGTGCTTCACACCGGTTTCATAGTGTGTTAGACCAAAATTTTAATTTCCTTATAATTTTATTCATTTCTTGGAAACTAATGAATCATTATTACCCTTTTTATATCAACATATGTTTTCCTTAGAGTGGTTCATTTCTTTTGGGTGTTCCCCCCTTATTCCTAATCGTCCCTTCAAGATCATTTGCGCAAACCACCAAATGATGTTTTTGGACATAATTTAAAATGATGATACCAAATTGATTTGAGATGAAAATATTTTAATTGTATCTAGTTCCCTTGAGTTATAATGAATTTAAGTGATCAATTGTGAGTAATAATCCCATATCACCAAATTAAATTTAACAATAGTCACACCGTTGTTAAAGATGAATATAATCAAATTATGAATATTTACCTGGCTCGTATTTAATCCAAGGGATATTATTATAGTGCGTGTGAGGTCATGGATACCCTCTTTACATATAAAATATGTGAATAATGACCCTTATGCTAGTTATAAATGAATGGTCCCGGTGTCCCTACAACTTTATATTAAATGGGAATGATGACACTTAATAATTATAAAAAATAGGCATCATAATCCTTAATAATTATAAAAAATGGTCTTGATGACCCTTGATCATGGAATAATAATAATATGGGATTGGAGACCCTTTTATAAAAGTTAGAATATACGTGCATGGAATATTTTGTAGTATTATATGGGCATTTCATCCCTTGAGATACTGTATGGGATTGATGTCCCTTGCAATGATATCAAGCATTGTGACCCTGTATATAATAATTGGAATAGTGTCCCTTATAAATGTGATATTGAGTAGGGAATCCAACATTAATGTGATACCAGACATGGAGTCCCTTGTAAATGTGATATTGGGAATGGTGTCTCTTATAAATGTGATATTGGTCATGGTGTCTCTTTCAAATGTGATATCGAGCATTGCATACCTTGATACTATATTAGAGTTATTCTGGTATTGGAAGATGCGTGCAGTGTCAGCCTAATTTCCTTTCAGGAAACAGATATGACCATATTATAGTTTTTATTACAACTTTACTTTATTATATCTTCTCACATATTGTATACATATACGGGATATTTATATACTCTGTTCGTGGTGGCCAAAAGATATTTATCTCACACCCTATCAAGGACACCTATGGCACCTCGGAAGACTATATTATTATAAGTATATATAAGTGCATGTGTCCTCTTATAGATTTTTGACTTCATGGATGATTTATAAAGGATATTTTTGTATATGAACAGGCTGGAGATTCGGATGTTGGGATAGATTTTTCCTTTTTTCACCTTTTTGTCTACTACTGCAGCCTTCTATTTTTATCCATGTTTTATTGTTTTATAGATATATGAAATATATTTTAATAATTTTTTATATCATTTAGTCTTTAGTTATATGTTTTTTAATTTTGTATGTATATTTAAATCTACATCTACTTATCCATTTATTTACTACTTACTCAATTTATTTGTTGATTGTACTATTTTCTTACATTGGAAATAAAATAATAGCCTCCACATAGACTCACCTTATGCCCTCACTTCTATTTGGTATCCTCTGGAATTTGGGGCGATTCAATTGATTCCATGTTTCCAATTAGGCTTGGCACACCTCTGAGTGGCACCCCAGCATAGGATATCACTAATTGGTTTCAAAATTTTCTTTTCATGCATTAATTTTTTGAGATAATAGATAGGATATTATGATGAAATTTGGATTTGGTAATGACCTATTTCTAGGAGTATCTAACCATTGTACAAAGAAAATCCAAATTACCTGGAATGGAAATTGCTACTTCTTAATTATTATTATTATATTTGATTTGACACCATTATTGGGTGATTCACATGAATTTTGATATTACATTTGACATAATTGTGTCTTACCTTTTATCCTTGGTTCTATGAGATGAGGTCAAGGAATAATTGGGCATGCATCATATTAGTCACTTTGTAAAAAATTCACATTCCATGCATTTGTCAGACCATATAAGAGCATTCTGTTCTTTTCATTTCTTTTGATTTCCATGACTACTTGATTGATATAAATATAATTGTTTTTGAATAATTATTTCTTAATGAATTTACGGAAAACATAGTTGATACATAGAGAAAGTGTTATAACCTAACAGTTTTTTCCACATAGGTTGTAGCAGACATCCTAAGCAGCCAACTTTGGTATGTTGATTCATGGGACACCGGTCACATGGAATGAAACATGTTATGGTATGGATTCACTGGATGAAACATTTAGGTTCATAAGGGGTATGGGACCTTATGGATCGGAAGTGGGGAATCATTTTTTTACCGTTTAAATATAAATGTAATGAAAATATTAATTTATAATTACATTTAAATCATGAAACACATAGCTTGACCTAGTCTTGACCTTAGTAGTGGACATTAGGTAGTGTCTATGTTGTTCTATATAAATTTTTCTATCACCTAGACCAATTTATTTTAGATTTAAGAGAGGCTTTATTTTTCATATTAAGGCATGTACCTATCATATTCATGTATGTGCAATTTTTTTTTGAATCTTATCTGAGGAATGTTCCTTAAATTTGTAGAGTAATTCATCCATGGAGTACCCATGTCATTCTCTAGAAGGATGGTGAAAACCATACACCAAATATGATGGTCCATGAGCATCCATTTAAACTGTAGTTGTGCCACTTTTGGAACCTCCTAATGTTCCCAATGTGGTTGATGATTCAATATTTAAAGGAGATTTCCTACATCTTATGAAAATGATTCAAGGGGTTCCACAATCTTCCCCTTCTATGGAAGAGTTGACTCAGGAGTTATAGTAACAGCATCCGCCCACATTTTTTGAGGATGGTAGACCATAGGCTACAGAGTTATGTTTTAAGACTATTATTTCCATATTTGGGCATCTAGATACACCTCTTAAAAGAAGAGTGATACTATCTACATATATTATTTGAGGATCCACTAAGAACTGGTGGCCTATTTTAAATCAGGATAGTTAGTAAAGGGATGAAATGTAGGGGAACTTCTAGTCAAGATTCTTAGATTATCTCTTCACCGTCACCCTGAGTGAAAACCACACTAGGTAAATAATTAATGATTATAAATGTTCAATGATATTCATGGAATATTCATCTCATTTTATCAATATGAAATTCCTTGAACTTATCTATTTATCTGATCAGCCAGTGAAAGAGAGATGGTTTAGGATGGATTGAGGTATCCAATTCATTATCATGTAAATGTTCTCCATCTGACTGATTTTTCTAAAATAGTGAACATGGCATTTTTCATGGATAAGAACATGAGGGAAGAAGATAGCATGATCTAAGGCAGTTCGTAACCTAGAATTAGTAGTGGTTCTACTAGAGGTTAGAGGTGATGCATTGAGACTGAGTTTTGTGTAGTTCAAGCCAGTTGAAACCCATATATTTTCATTTGGAATCTCACTAGTGTGGGAATCCTAGCCATAGGAGACCTGAGTGTCCCTGTGACCCCATTGAGTGTCGATGTTGTGGTAGATTGCTGAATATTCAATGATTTTTAGGACCTTCCCATCTATTCCAAGTGGAAGTGGATCTATGATAGCTCCAAATTAAGGATCATGTTTTGTTGTAGATCTCTTTGAGGGTAGATTTAGTTCTACAATATATACATGTATAGGAGGAGTTTGTTGTGATGGTAGCCAAACTTCATCTTTTTAGTGTCAACAGAGTAGAACTACTCCGGGTAGTCAGGGTGAAGAATAAGGGATCAGGCCAAATCTATTCATCGTGGCCAATACCAGAGGAAAAGGATGTTGGTCCGTATATAATTCTATGTACTATTAGAGTTGCCTCTACTATCATTTTTTCCTTATTCGATACTGATACATCAAATTCATTCATATTTTTGATTCTAATAGAGAGTCTCATACTTTTTTTGAGTACTCTTGTGGAATTATGATGCTAGATACTACATTTTTTATACGATCAGAGGGAGTATATTAGTAAAAATACATCCCTATTGATGTAGTAATATCGAGTTTCTTATGAATCATCTGCATCCTCATGATGATATGCATTGAATAAATTCTTAAAAAGGACTGGTTGGTTCCTTATCATTCCTATATGTACTATTATCGCTAGAGGGTTTCGTTTACAACACCATAGGGTGGTACGTATATTGAAAAAGTTGAGTGGGATGTCCAGACTAGTAAAACTGGACCATTGCATCTTGGTTTCGGTGGAGTGGCCACCCAGATTTCTATCCTTTATAAGAATGATCAAGTACAACATTATATAGAATTCCCACTTATAATATATTGATTCAGTAATGTATTCCCTGATAAATTTTCAAGAATACCTCATGAAATAAAGGTGGGGTTTACTATCAATGTATTTCATGGAGCTACACCAATATACATTCATACTTTCATGGTAGCTACTACTATGTTTTAGGAGCTCAAGAGTGGTCTAGTGGATTTTGACACCAAAGATTTTATATGGACCATTACTTCCCCCTAGTGTTCACCAGTCATTTTTTCTAAGAAGATGGATTGAACCACATGTTTTTCATAGATTACAATAAGTTGAATAATCATACAGTGAAATAATGGTATTACATACCTCTCATAGATGATCTTTTTTACCATATTAGATGATTGAAGGGGTCCTTAAAGATCAACCTAATATTCAGATATCATTTGGTTCAACTCATACCTTGAAATATTCCACATGAAACTCTTCATAGTTAGTACAACTTATAAGAGTATCTTTTCATGTAGTTTTGTCTTATGAACATTCCTACCATATTCATAGATTTGATTAATAGGGTTTACCATCCTTATCTGGATTCCTTTTTTGTGTAATTTATAGAATATATATTGGAGTATAATCATACTTAGAGGGACCACATCACTCATGTTGATATCATTTTAAATACACTAAGAGATAACTAACATTATGTTGAGCTCAGTATGTATCATTTCTTGTTTGACATGGTACACTTCCTTGGTTATATTATCTTAGAGATAGAATTTTTATTTGGCCATGAGATGGTGAGATTTTTGGTTAGCTAAGAGTATCCTAAGAACATATTGGACCTACAGAGTTTCTTAGGGTTATCTAAATACTATAAATGTTTTATACAGGACCACTCATTCCTTTTTCACCTATAATGGTCTTACAAAGAAAGGTGATGGGTTCCAGTGGTCTAAATCATACGAGAAGGTGATTCAAGAGTTAAAATGAAGGCTTACCTCAACACCAATTCTGATTTTTTCAAATCCTAGCATAGGATATACAATATTTTTTTATGCAATAGGAATTTCACTAAGATTGGTTTTGATGTAGGAACATAGATTTTTTTCATACCGATATCAGTATATGAGGCCTACAGAGTGAAATTACCCAATATATGATTTCAAGTTGGCAGTTGGTTTACATGCCTTGCATTGTTATAGGAATTAACTACTGGGAGAGAATTTTATGGTGTTTTCACTCAACAAGATCCCCAGGTACATTTTTACACTGTGCGAAATGAATAAAATGAAGTGAATATGGGTAGAATATTTCTATTCCTTTGATGTTGATCGATCCTATATCATTTGGAAGGGAAAAAATAGTTTTCGACACTCTGAGTAGGAGTACTTAGATGTTGATGGTTCAGGATTCCATTAGAGAAGGGAATCTTATGGATCCATTTTATGATATGAATATAGATGTTCAGAATTTTCATGGATTGTCTCTAATCGTCTTGATATTAGTGAGATCTATAATTTTAAAGAAGGTGAAGATTTAAAATTTTTTAGATCCAAAGTTCTTGGTCTTATGAGATGTTATTTCTACTGAGGTATTTCCTCTATATTGGTCTATTAATGATGGAAACATCCTACATATACATGGGTATATATATATATTTCAAAAAATATGACTGATGAGCTAATTCATGAGTTATATGCTTCTCAATTTGTTGTTCACCCTAGTATTTTCAAGATGTATCAGGATATGCACTGACAGTATTGGTGGTCAGGGATGAAGCATCAGATATCAGGTTATATCACTATTTTTCCACCTTTTAGACAGTAATGGTAGATCACCAGTGACTTGAAATATTGTTACATCCTTTTCCTATCCTATCATGGAAATGTAAGGATGTTGTGACGTAATTCTTCATCATCTTACCAATACTACCTTGAGGAAGGGATGTAGTTTTGGTTGTCATGGATCAGCTGAAACAAGTATCCCACTTCCTTCCTATATAATACACTTCCTCTAATGATAATCTAGGGAAAATGTATGTGTGAGAGATTATACAACTACATAGGGTCCCTCATACTATCATATTAGATAGGGAATCTCACTTCTCACCAAGGTTCCGCTAGGGTTTATAGATGTCTATGGGTATACAAGTACTTATGAGCCCGACCCTTCTCCATAAAATAAATGGTCTATCATATCATACTATATAGGTTCTGGAGGACATGCTCAAACCAAGAATATTTGATTTCAGTGGTTCTTGGGAGAGTCATACCCCTCTCACCATGTTCTCATTCAATAGTGGGTATTAGGAAACAATTCAGATGGATCCTTATGAGGCCCTATATGGTAGGTCATTTCGTTCACCCCTGTGCCCGTTTAAGGGAATAGTGGAAGTAGTATTGAGTCCTCATCATGTTCAAGACACTTCAGAGTAGTTTTAGATGATCAGGAAGAATATTTATACTGCTTAGTCAAGGTAGAACTCATATGATGATCACTATCAATGACTTCTGGAGATCGAGGTCATGGATTGAGTATTCTTGCAGGTATCACCTATAATTCGGAATATACAGATTTTGAGGCAATGGAAGTAAATGCAGTGATCTTTATAGCCATTTGACGTTTTGTACATAGTCGGGCTAGTATCCTATTAGATGATTTTACCTAATATGTACCTTTACATGAAGGACATTTTCCATGGTTCATAGCTTCATCTTTATCATGATAACATGTCATATACTTTTGATCACGATGATGTTACTCTTGGTGATAACGATTATTTTGTGGAGTATCCTATATGTATCATTGATTGGAGCACAAAGGCTCTCCAAGGCTGGTATGTACCTTTATTACAAATTTTATGGATTCACGGTTGAATGTATAATGAGACTTGGGTGTGGGAGGTTGACACACATTCCATGTGACCAAAGTTGTTCTCAAACATTGTTTCACTTCCCTTTGAAGCTAAAATCGATGGAATGTTACTTTAAGGGGGGATAATATAAGAGCCAACATTTTATCTAAATTTGGATCCTTTTAAATTGGTATAATTCTTTTTTTTGGACCTAATTTGGATGCATAATGATGTTATAAAGGTTTCGTGGGTGTATTGGGCTTGTTTGATGTTCGGAACCCTGACCATTGTAGAAAATCACCGGTTCACATGATTAGTATAAATCATGTGTCTCATACCACATGGTATCTCATAACTGTGTGAGGTAGGATAGTGGGGTGAATCAAGTCACATGGATTCCCATAACCTTGCACTAGGGGTTTCACACCAGTAAAAATGCCTACAGTTTTAATAGAGGAGAATTGTACAGTTAGTGTATGGTTTCCCAAAACATGAATCCTAACCATTAACATTCCCCAATAGAAAAAAAAAATCTTGATTAGTGAATGGTTTTTGCAAATATGCATCCAAAATATTCAACCCCCTTTTTAGGAAAAAAACTAAAATTCAATTGAAGGAAATTTTTTAACACACCCCTTTCTTGTTTTTCTTATTTCCAAAGGAGGAGATCTCTCCATCTCCCTCTTTGATCTCCCAAAGACATCTTGGATAGTTTTTGATCCATACTATATTCTTGAATTTATATTCATGTTTTATCAGTCTCTTTGGATGAGCACAAGTTTGACAATGATTCATTTTTAGTCGTTCTTCATTTCTCTTATCCTCGACAAAGTTATTGTGGTGCATGCCCATATTCCCTATTTTTAGGGAATTGTTCTATTAGTAATATTTATTCTGATCTAGGAAAAACTAATGGATGATACTATATGTGTATAGTTGTATGAGTAGGATTTTGGGATTCTATAATTATATTTCAATTTTTAAGTTTTATAAAATGTTTCATTCTTTGGCAAACTAGTTTAACCATTTGTTTTCCCTAATATGAAATTTCCCAAAATTGGTTTCCATTATTGTTCCTTAATGAATCATTAGAACCAATTTAATGTAAGAATTTTTATCCTTGGATTGATCCTATCCTTTTAGATGTTCCCTTCGTAGGCCTAATTCTCCCTTAATGATCTTATTCTCAAACCCCCAAATGGTGTGTTTTTCCTTTATTTAAAATGATGATTCCTTGTTCATTTGGAATAGAAAAGGTGTATTTAATGTATAGTGGCATTTAATTATAATTAATTGAATTGAATAGTGTTGATTGGTAAGAACATGTTACCTAATTAAATTGAACAAATGCCACTCCCCTCTTAAAGATTAATGTACACAAATTATGAAGGTTTCCTTGGTTCATATTATAAAAAAATAATTATTATTACTAAATGTGTGTATATATAGTGGCCCTATTTAAATACTAAATATGGGAATGATGATCCATATTCATGTTATAAATGAATGGTAATAGTCTCCCCCGTGATTTGTATTGTATAAGAATAACAACCATTAATAGTTATACCAAATGGGCTTGTAGACCCTTGAACATGTTTTATTAATATAGTCATGGTGACCGTGATATTAAAGTGAGGCTATGTTGGTATGGTTTCCCTTGTAATAAAATTTGGGCATGGTTTCCCTTTTGATACTATATGGGCATGGAATCACTTACTCTGATATTAGGTATGGTGACTCTATACAAGATATTGGGCACATAATCCCATAACAATGTGAGATTTGGAATGGTGTTCCTCAGAAATTGGATACCAAGCATGGTGTCCCATATAAATTTGATATTGTAAAGGAATCCCTTATTAATGTGATATTGGGAATTGACTTCCTTGATTCTATTTTAATGTTATCCATGTATGGTTTGAAGTAGGTATTGTTAGCCTGGTTTCCTTTCAAGAACCAAATATTACCATGTAATATTTGTTATTACTTTTATACCTTATTACATATCCACGAATCCATATTTTATAAAAATATATTATTTTTAAAAACACCCTTGGTGGTGGATTACTGATATTTATCTCACGTTGTATTCAGGTCATCTTTGGAAACAGGGAAGACTATATGCTAGCAGGTATAGAAAATGGGAAGTACACTCATACATATGTATGAACTAAGGCATGATTTAGGATATATTTGGTAGCAGATGGTCGGGATGGATCTAGGGATACTGGGATTTTTTTTACCTTGGTATTTGTATCCATGTTTTACTTCTTCATTGATACATGACATTAATTATCATCCTTTTGTATAAGATTCATCCTTAAATTATTAGTTTATTATTATTGCTTGGTTTTTTATATATGCATGTTCTTATCCATTTATTTACTATTTATGATATTTATCTATTTATTGTGCCATTGTGATAATTTGGTGATTAGGGATTATTTTCGCTACAAACGCACCTTAGGCCCCTACTACTAGTCGTCAACCTCTGGTCTTTGGGGATATGTTCTTGAGGCCATGTGTACCACTAGTCATGGGGAACCTCTTATAGAAACCCATGTCAAGGAGGTCATAATATTTTTCTATGTAATGATGTTGTAATAGATTTATATACTTAGGATATGAATAATACTAATAATGAATTGCTCTATTATATTCGTATTTTTAGGGGCCATGGTGGGTGGATAATATTTATTGGGGTGTCACTATATTACCAAACACCCTTGTATGTGTGGTGGATTAAGTGGTCGGATAAATAAATGGTAGTCAGTGAGAATCCATTAATAAAATATGATAGTGATGTAGAAGTGGTGACTAGTTTGGATTAATGTGTTTAATTGTTAAGGTGTGTATATCTGAGTGTCCATGAGGGAAAAAATAGATTTTTTTTTCAAAAGCATTTGTCCTATAGAGTTCATAATAAGTGTTTTTAAATATTATCAAGTTGTTTTTCAAACCATGTTTGCGTTTTTCAAATAATGTCGTGAGGCCGGTGTAGATTTTATCTAGTCATTTGGTATTTAATTAATTTCAAACCAACTATCTAAGTGAATTAAAGGGTTTTAGAAACGTTTGATATGATATTGTTCATTTTAAAAGGATGTGTCAAACCTTGTGATTTCTTTTTGAAAACTATTTACAACATTGGTTGGTTTTTAAATCAAAGGATTAGGGTTTTAAAATATTTTGAGATAATCAATGTGGGTTGTTTTGTTTCAATTGGGTGTATTATCCCATGATAATTTTATTTTGAAAATCATTGGTGGATTTGATCATTTTAATTTCTTTTTTAAATGTATTTGTGAGTTCCCATTTTAGTTACTAGGTTGTTTTGAAAAAAATGGCTTTAAGAGTATATTAAAATGGATTTTCAAAAATATTTTGTTTTTTTTGGAATTACAAGATCATTTGGAAAAGGATTATTTGTCAAATTATGAAAATTTATTTTTCATGAAAATTTGTAAAATACACTTTATTCCCATGTGATTATTATTAATTCCATACTGGATCATTATTCCATGAGGGGGTGTCTACATTGATGCATATTTATATATTATTTATTTATTTCTTTGGTTGGGGGTGTTCTTTTATGGATGGGAGGAGGTGAAAAGTGATCTGTTGTCAGCTATTTTATTTTTATAGAATGTGATTATTGATTGTTATCACCTCCATTTTACATGTTTTGGGATGTCCTTGATGATTGTATAGAGTTATGGATAATTTAAAACCCTAATATAGTAATGTTTTGACTTGGTAATGTTACCCTGCTATACCCTATTGATTAGACCAAGATTATTGTGGGATGAGTGATCTAGAAACCTTTTTATAATTCCATGGTAGTGGTAATATTTTGGAAGATTTTATTTATGTATAGTCATATTGGACTACTAGGGATATGGATAGGATCTGTAGTTGTAACATCCGGGATCCGGGTGCTGCCCAAAGGTGCCCCGAACCCAGTTGGTCACATTACCTCAAGAATGTTTCCCAAAATGTTTGATACTATTAACTAGAAGCAAGGGACAATGTGTGATATGGGTGAAACTATTCCCTCATTGGAAGAGTATTCATCACGCAAGAAAAAGAGTAAACAATAGAAGAAGTAGTAAAACCATGCGATAGAAGTAAAAAAAAGGAATAATGATAGTAATAATAAAAGTGCATTATATATATATAAATGATTCTTGAGACATATTTCTCGTAAACAAGACAAACAATTCACAATTTTTGAAATACAATACAGAAACCTAAGTAATATAAAGTATGTAAACTTCAACACCATAGAAAGCATCCACTTTGTCCCATGCTATCCAGCTCCAACTGCAATCAAGTACCTAACTATGGAGGAAGATTTTTCTTATATATACCTACAATCATATTATCCTTTTGGGTCTAAAATTATGGCTTGAATAGGGTTCAGATGAATCAATATTGGTAGCCACCAAAAAATGTATGACTAACTATCAATGAATAAATATATTAGGTAATAGGAAAAATGAAGCAATAAACTATGAGGTACTGAAAAGTAAAAATTATGTTGTTTTCAATTACATTCACATACATTTATTATTCAATCTGTTGAGTCTGTTAATCCTTGGGATCTAGCCCCAGATATGTATCCCCTTATTATATATAAAAACATATGTCTCAGAAGACCACCTAAACAATCTAGCAACACTGATTCCATGCTTATGCTTTTCCCTTGAAGACTCATCCCAACAATTCAATAATTCATAAATAACCCTCAAGGAAATTTCTCATAGTCTAACCCCTCTAGTCTAATATATCATCAATTTAATGAATAATGACCCTCTGCAAAAGCTCTCATAGTCTAACCCCTTTGGTCCCACATAGCACCAATCATTTGTAAACGACCACCTTAGCAGCTCACACAGTCAATACCCCTTGGTCAACATATCATTAATGAAATATAACGACCACCTAGTAGCTCTCATAGTCTATAACCTAGGGTACAACATTCATTGAATCAAATAATAATGATCACCTATGCATCTCTCACAATCTAACCCAATTAATTATAGATGACCACCTGGGTCGCTCTCATGGTCTAACCCCTTTGGGAAGCTCTCATAATCCAATCACCTTTGGTCAAAAATCACAACGCATGAACACAAGGATTACATATATTCTTCAACTCCATCCTAACAAAACAATTCATGGAAAAAAGAAAAGCCTACACACATCCTAGACCAAATGGTCGTAAATAATCAAACAAGGAAACAAAACCATAGGGTGGCCCATAAATAAGGTATCTAACCTTACACCTAGAAAACAACCCTTAATTAATAAACAAAACCAAAACATTTAATAAACATGGTTTAATTCCAATCATGTAGTACCCCAATAATGGGTATGCGCCACTTTAGCATATACAATACAAAGATGAATGATGAAAGGCACAAACCACCTACCTCTATATCGTACGATCGATATTCTAGAATGTCAGCCCTTGAATCGACCTAAAATGGCATAGATCTACAAAAATTTGAAAAACTACCATCCTTGAATAACTCATGAGAGAGAATGAATCTGAATGAATGGCTCTTCAGGTTTTGAGAACTCACTGGTGGGATTCCAACATACATAACGTTGTCTCAATCGGAACTCAGGTGGAGAATCAAAAGGGTTTCGAAGTTATTCAAGTTATCTATCAATCTCATGTATGAACCAAGAAGAGAATAAGACGTTTCTGAGGAAGGGATGTGATCCCACTCTGATTAATCAAATAAAAAAGAAAACTACACAGTGTGTTCATTAAATGGACATGCTGGGTAGTAGCCTTAATTTTCCCCCACCTTCAGCGGTCTGCCAAGTAACCTACATGGCCACGTAGTCCCCCATTACATGGCCAGTTTGCGGTTGTATGCAGTAGCAGGGTATATTTTTTGTACTTATATGAACCCGGCGTGTACTTATGAGTACACGACGCCTACTTAGAAAATCCCTACTTCTTCCTTTTTCCTCAAAAACAACCTGAAATCAAAATCCATACCTGAAATAAAGGTTCATGTTCTTTAAAAAATCCCCCTTTAAAGTAATTTTTCACCGAATTTCCCTTCCAAGGGAAGTGAAAAAGAATGTTTAAATAAATATAGCCACTATGATCGTACAACAGCCTCCCTCTCCCAAGTCTCATCCTATACTCACCCATGCCTCCATAACATTTATACTAGAAGAACAGACCATCCATGGAGATCCTTTGTGTTGCAATCAGAAATCCGATTAGGGTGATCATTGAAGGATGCATCCACCTCAAAATCAACATCCATCGATTGAAAAACCTGAGATGTTTCTGAAAAGTAGAACCACATATTAGAAAATATGAAAGACGTTGTGAATATCTCGGTACCAATGATGTAACATAAACCGATAGGCAACCATCTCCACTCTCTCTAAAACCTCAAATGGCCCAACGTATCTTAGTTAAAGCTTCCCTTATCTCCTTAGCCTCATGTGTCCCAGTCTCAGTGTGACACATAGGAAAACCGAATCTCTGAACTCAAACACCAGATGTTATATCCATTGATAAACATAATATTTTATGGTTTGATTGTGTAGTATCAATCCCCTTACAAATCAACTGAACCTGCTCAGTGGTCTCTTGGAAAAGAGGAGGTCCCAACATAACTTCTTCTCTAGCCTTCAACCAACATAGGGGTGATCTGCATGGCCTACTATACAAAACCTCATAAGGTTCCATCTGAATTATTTCCTAAAAACTATAATTATATAAAAACTCCACTATGGGTATGTTTCTCTCCTAAGATCCCTCGAAATTTAGGATTCCTATTTAAAGCATGTCCTCCAAAACCTGAATTTTTTGCTCGGACTGTCCATCTATCATGGGGTGGATAGTTGTACTCATAAGTACCTAATTAACCAAACCCTCTGTAGTCCCTACCTAACACGAGATGTAAATCAGGAATCCTTGTCTGAAATGTTAGAGTGTGTAACCCCATGCAAACAAACAATATCTTGGATGTACAACCTTAAAATCTCAACAATAATAAAGGTTTCATTGATTGGAATGAAATGTGAAACATTTGGGAGTCTATTAACAAAAAACAAAATCACATCATTGCCTCATGGAGATCTTGGTAACCCAGTCACAAAATCCATCACGGAATTAATCCACTACCACATGAGAATCAGTAACTACTGTTAAATCTATGTTGGTTGCTGATACTCCACCATCACCTACTGACAGGTGGAACATACCATAAAAAACCAGCTACATATCTCTTTATACCTGGCCACTAATACTGATGATGTAGATCTCGATACATCTTGGTAACCCTATGATAAAATACCCAAAATGAGGAATGAAAATATCACATCAAAACCTCCCATATGTATGTTGACACCCATACTCATCCATGAAAACTCAAGACTTTCCATCACCTATGGTCCACCCAATATTTGGGCCCTCTCCTGACACACTATCCCATAGGACTAGGCCTTCAGAATCTGACACCTTCCTCATTCGAACATGATCCAGTAGAGTAGAGGTAACAACAACATAAGAAATATACTTCTTCCCTTATCTTTCATGCACCTCCGAATGATTTTCAAAGAATAGATCCATAAGCTTCCACTCACTGATGGCCTATTAAACTACCTATACTTGATTCCTCTTGCTCAACACATCATTCATTATGTTGCCTTTCCCTAGCATGTATGCATGCTCAATATCGAAAGACTGAAGGTTCTCAACCCACCTTCATTATCTCAAATTCATATCACACTGAGCAAAGATGTTCTTGAGGATTTTTTTTGTTGGTGTATACCATAATGTGCTCTCCCAAAAGATAATGTCTCCAATATCTCAATGCATGCACAAAATCAGATAACACGAGATCGTGCATTAGGTAATTCCTCTCATGTGGCATCAACTACCGAGACCCATATGCAACAAATCCTTCCCCCTGCATAAGCACTGCTCCTAGCCTGATACCTAATTCATCATTGTAAATAGTGTAACTCTTGTCTGGTGCAGGAAAAATCAGAATTGATGTAGAAGTCAATCTCACCTTCAGTTTCTGGAATGATGAATCCTAGGAACCTATCCCCATGTACATCATAGCCTTCTTAGTAAAGCCTATCAGCGGCGTTGTTAAGCATGAAAAGTCTTGAATAAAGCGTATGTAGTAACCATACAACCCCATAAAACTCTATACCTCAATGATGTTGTTCATATTATCCCAAGAAACTAATACTCTCACTTTACCTAGCTCTATTGATACTCCTATATCTGAGATAACCTGACCTAAGAAGTCAATATGATCCATCCAAAAGTGGAATTTTGAGATATTATTATATAAGTGATGCTCTCTCAGTGTACTCAATATGATATTAAGATGGATGGAATGGTCATGGAGAGTGTGAAAGTACACCAAGATATCTTTCATGAAGACAAACATAAAAGAATAAATGTAAGGATGGAACACTCTGTTCATCAGTTCTAGGAAAAAATATTGCGCATTTGTGAGACCAAACGACATTACCAAATACTCGTATAGACCATGCCTACTCTGAAAGGCTGTAAGAGGTATATCTAATGGTCTAATGTGGAACTGATAACTACTGGAACTTAATAAAATATTTGAGAACACATAGGATTCCTGAAGCTGACCAAAGAGATCATCAATCCTCGATAATGGATATCGGTTCGTGACCGTCAACTGCTTCAGGTTCCAATAAACCACACAAAGTCTGAGGGTATCGTCTGCCTTCTCCACGAAAAGGATAGGCGAACCCCAAGGAGAAGTATTGGGTCATATGAAACACTTTTCATGAAACTCCTCTAAATACTTATTTAGATTCTACAACTCTAGTGTATCCATCTTATAAGGAGGAATGGACATCGGTGTCGCTTCTAGAACAAGATCAATAGAGAAATTTTCCACTTTCTATGGAGGAAAACCTAAAAATCCATTTGAAAAAACATCCTTGAAACGATCCACCCCCAGAAGAAAGTTCATCTGTGATGTCTGCGAGTCATCTAGATATAAAATAGAAATATGGGCTATAATTAGTCCCAAACCATGATGCTAGAGTACCACTATGCTTTCCTGTACACCCTATTCTACCTTTTGTAGATAAGACTCCCCCATTGGTGATGTAAAATGCACCCTCAGGTGATATTAGTCAAAAAAATGCAAGAAAGGAGACCAACATGTCTATTCTATGAATGAAGTTGAAGTCTATCATCTATAATAAATAGATTTCCCACAAGAAGTGACACCCACCATATTCAAGAGGATACTTCTTGAACTGATGTACATTAGTCGTCCCGATCCCCAACGAAATGTATAGCATCATAACATCTTCAAAAGTAAAGATATAGAGCCCAAGGATCTCCAAAATAGCAATAGATATAAAATTATAAGAATCCCGCATATAAAATAGAGTGGAATCTAAAACCGAGGCGACTAGATACATACCTCTAACCGTAGAGAGTCTTAGATCCGGATCATGATGGGTCTGCTCCGTCACAAAATCAGAACTGCACTGTGTCCCTGAAACCCTGCATGGATGCTCTAAGTTGATCCACCCTACTACTGCTGAGAACATGTCATCCAGCTACTATAGTCATGACCACCTCCTCAACCTAAATGGCCTGACAAACTCTAGTTCTCTGTCTGATGAGAAACTGGTGGTCCTCCTCCTGAACATGGAGGGATAATAGATCCCATCTCACTCATTGTTGGTGAGAACACCCTAAAAATCATTGGAGATGACCCATCTTCCAACAATATCGGCACTCAACTGGGTCTTTTGGGCAATGTGGTACCTTATTCCTAGTCCTTCTAAACTAGTAGCACACTACTTGGCTACCTGAACAAATATCCCTACTACTAGAAGAACCACCATGTGTAAGATCCCTATAGAACTTCATACTATAGATCAAAGGAGTACCACCCTAGATGTTGAACCTACTTGGCTCATAGCTCCAAAATCCCTCATAATGTGCTCAGTAATTAACGCATGATTTACTATAGCAGTAACCAAAGTCAGGATGAAGACATTCACCTATGATCAGATGTTGTACCTGAGACCATCCACAAACCTCCTAGCTCAAGATAACTCATCAGCCCCCAGAATAGGTGTGGAATGATGAAGCTCTATAAAGTGATAAGAATAATAAATCATTTAATGAGAACCCTACTCCAAGTGCAAGAATACCCGGGATCATCCGTGCCTCAATATCTCTTGGCAGAAGTAATCGTAGAAGGTCATCAAAAACTCTTCCAAGCCATATCCAGATTAACTCCCACCTGTGAGATAACATCCCATCATATCTTCATAAAATCAAAAACTATTTATGTCATTAGCTTCACCATCTTCTCTTAAAGTGTCTCCAGATGATCAAAGAAAGAAATTAGGGCCTCCAACCTTGAATCATCATATTGTAGTCCTCCATCACAAGAAAAAGTGGGATGCTACTCCTGCTAGAACACATGCCTCAACTCTACCATAGTCAGGTATGGATATGATGATCCATGAAAGGTCTTCATCATCCTCAAAAAATCTTCATGGAACTGTGCATCATCACCTTCATCCGGTATAACAGCTCGTGCCAAAACGGGCACAACTGGAGGATCTTCTAGTAGTCCCTGATCTACCATTTCCAGTCTTTGATCATCTCATTGTACCAAGCCTATATTCAGATGATGTCTTAGTGGAATGAATGTGCTAGTTCAAGTGCACACCTCAGTTCAAGATTATCAAGGATGAAAAAATAGAATTTCAATAATAGACCAATAGAATAAAAACATTCAAGTCTTCTAAAAGTGGGTTTCACAACGTGTTGAACCACTACACAATCGGTTTCCTTAATCTTTAACATAGGAATATACCTTTGCCTAACTGGTCATGTAACACTCCCTACACATAGCTTATTCCTCAATAGACATGACATGTACTTGTATAATCCCTCCTACCCAATTACTCCTAAAACTCTAGAACTACACGGTTCAGTAGGTGTAACACTACATGGTATGCAAACACAAGACACAGCATGTACCATGTACATTCCACACACCTATGTCATTAGTCATACATCCGAATACAATTTATATTTCTACATGGCTTGTATAAGCTTGAAACAGCATGTAAAACCCATGTTTCATACACCTGTGTCATTAGCCACACGGTCTGATACACGGTTTATACACATAGTGTGTTCGTCTAGTACACGGTGTGTTCTACCAAACTTTTATTATCCCCATGTCTCTACTCACACATTCCATCACACGGTCCAAAACTACATAGCCTTTATGTACTTTACACAGTGTGTACTTAAAAAATTTGCTTCTTCCAGAACAAAAGAACACATTTCAGGTGTTCATAACACCGCGCACCGTGTTGTCTGGGTTTTCAGATAGTATGCCTCTAAAACTTCTCTAGAACACTTAAAAATTTTGTCCAATTCATGATAAATTTTAACCCATGAGAGCCCATACGCCCTTCAAATCAGAGTTTGGTATACTTCTTCACATCATAATGTGACAAAATTCAACTAATGTTCAAACATGATCCACCAAATTCTGATCCCAAAGGCCCCATAACACCTCCAGAACCAAATCATGAAGTCCATAAAAATAATACATTACATATACCAATACCCTATCAAATTGTAGGTATTCTATCATGGATTCTATCACAAAAAAAATGCAAATATATCCCAACACCGATCATAATAGAAGGAAATCAGTAATGTTGTCTAAATGGCATGAGAAGAATGATTGAAATGTGGTCTCTAGTAAGTGCCTCTATGATGCATGAGATAGAATACCCACATATTATAAGGATAAAATAGAAATAGAACCTTAATTATGTCAATGATAACATCACAATACATGTGTATCACCCAATGGTGAAATCAAATCGACTGTAATAATTCTGAAACCAAAAAATTACATCATTAGAGGTAACTTGGAATTTACCTATACATGGGTTAGCTACTCCCGAGCACACCTTATTACCAACTACCTATTACTTCATTCCTAGTCTATAGGATCCAAATCATAATTCAATGTCAAAAAGAACTCCTCTGATACATCTTTGCAATGCCCCGGATTTGGTTGGTTCCCAAAGGTTCCCTGAACCTAGTTAGTCACATGACCTCAAGCTCATTTCCCCAAATAGTAGAGGTTGTCGACTAGCAGCGAGGGCCAAGGTGTGCTATTGGAGAAACAATTCCCCCACTGGCAGAGTATACACAGTGAAAGATTGATAGTAAACAATAGCAGAAGCTGTAATACCATACAACAGAAATAAATAATGGAAGACTTGTAGTAATAAAATTGCTGGATTATATAATATAATATATATATATATATAAATGAAGCGTGTAAGATGTGTCGAGGAAATCATCCAAACAATTCAAAATTCCCGATATACAACACAAAAACCAAATTACTACAAAAGTAAGTAAACTCAAATAGCATAGTAAGCCTCAGCTTGGTCACATGCTCTCCAACTCAAACAATAATAATGTACCTGGAAATGAAGGGAGGTTTTCCCTATCTATACCTGTAATCATAAAATCTATTTGGGTCCAAAATCATTACACAAAAATGGTGTGAGATGAATCCTAGTAATAAACCATCAGAAGATCTGCGCCTAACTTTCAGTGAATATATATAGTAGCTAATAGGCAAAATGATTCAATAAACTGGGAAGTACTCAAAAGTAACAACCTGATAGTTTTCAATTACATTTGTTTAAATTTATTATTCTATCTATTGAATCATGTAAACCATGGGATATGACCTAAGCTATGAATCTCCTATGTTACTTGAAAAACAGATGTCTCCTAAGAACATCTAAACAACCTATAAGGACAAATTCCTAGCTAGTTAATTGTCTTAGAAGACTCTTCACAATAATTCAATCTTTGATAAACAACCTTGTTTGAAATTTCTTGTACTCTAACCCCTCAGGTCTAAAATATAATTAATTCAATGAATAATGACCCTCTGGGAAAGCTCTCATAGTATAACCACTTTGGTCCCACATAGCATTGGTCATTTGAAAATGACCACATGGGTAGCTCTCACGATCAATACCCATTGGTCTGCATATCATCAATAATAGTTAATGACCACCTATAAGCTCTCACGGTATATTCCTGAGGGTCCAACATTCATTAAATAAAATAATAATGATCACCTGGGAGGCTTTCATGGTGAAACCAATTTAATTATTAATGAAACATGGGAATATATTATGGTCTAACCCCGTTGGGAAGCCCTCACAGTCCAATCCCCTTTGGTCAAAAATCACAATGATTGAACACATGCATTCCATATATTCATTAACTCCATCTAAACCAAACAATTCATGTAAATAATTCAAGCCTATAAGCATCCTAGACTAAACGGCCATAAAAATCAAACAACAGAACACACCCATAGGGTGTCCCATAAACAAGTTATCTAGCCTTATGCATATGCAAAAACCCTTCATAAATCAACCAAAACATGATAGGTAATAAGCAAGGTTGAATTATAATCAAGAAATACCCCAATCATGGGTATTCGACACTTATAGAATATTTAACTCAAAGATGAACAATGAAAGGCCAAAACCACCAACCATGACATCGTACAATTGATTTAGTTAAACATAGACCATTGAATCTTCCTAAAATGATGTATATATACAAAAAGTTGAAATATGCCCATCCTTGAATAAATCCTAAGAGAGAAATATTGAAGAAGAAAGGATCTAGTTGTTTTAAAAACCCACTAGTGGGATACTGACACAACTAACATGGTCTCAATCGAAGCTTGTATGGAGAATCGATATGGGTTTAGAGTTCTTTAGACATTTTGTTTCTCTTATATACATAATAAGAGTAGAAGAAGATGTATTCGAGGATAGGACATGACCCTAATCCGATTTATCAAATAAAAAGATAACTGCAGTGTGTGTTCATTAAATGTAGATGCAGTGTAGTAGCCTTAACCAGCCCCTGCCAAAAGAAGTCTGCCAAGTCACCAACATGGCCATGTACTCGACCACTACATGGCCAGTACACGACTGTATGCAGTACTCGGTTACATAGTATATACTCATAAGTACACGACGTGTGCTTTGAACATCATCACTTCTTCCTTTTTCCTCAAAACAACCTGAAAACAGGATCCATACCTGAAATAAAGGTTCGAGTTCTTATAGTAGTGTCGGCCAAGGGATTATGTAATGAATTTGGTCTTAGTTAATTGATTATTATGATTTTTCACAGGATTTGTGTATCTTATTTGGGAAAATTTTAAAGGATTTCACCTTGTACGTCAATTTTATCCCATGCATCTTGTATTATTTATTAGCACCTATGTACTTTTTATTTATTTCTCATTGTCATGTGACTTTTACATAGTGATTATTTCTTGTTTTTATTATTTCTTTATGTTATGGTTTTCTTTTAAAATAGGTTTAAAATAGATTTTTGAAAGGTATTAGTGGAAGGTGAATGTCACGACCCGTCCCCCAGTGCCCGTGTCGTGACTACCCCAAGCCCACCTTCCATAGTCTAGGGGTTGGTGACTAGCACCAAAGGCATACTTCCCTATAACTGGGAAGTAATTGCCTTTATAACCTATAAACGCACACAAAATAGCACACATATGGATACAAAACACTCAGAAAACTGCATAATAAAAGTGTGATGGAAAGTAAAAGGGGCCAGAAATACAAGCCCAAATGAAAAGTACAAGGAACTTAAAGTACAAGTATAGTTGAGGAAATGGGAAAAACATTCACTGGGTCATCCTCCAAGGTTCCTACCTGAAGGGTAGGTACATATTTCCTCCTCATCACTCCAATTTCATCTGTCTCCTCCATGTACCGACATGACGTAAGGTCAAACTTCGGGCACCGTCCAGTCCTGGTACTCTCATCCTCAGTCACCGTTGTCTGTCGTATGCATCTAACACAACGAGGTGTGAGAATATCCCATGTAGGGGTGATTATAACGATACTCCATAGGGACCCTGAGAACCTCAAGGTCTCAAAAAATCCATCAAGGATAACCAAAAATAAGTAAATCAATAGATACCCCCCCTTAAGAATATCCCCATACATATACTTAAGTTATCTAGTAATCCATCTCAATCATGAGGAAAACACAAAGTTGCTTACTCATATCACACAGGTACACAACTTTTTTAGAGAGTTAGAGATGATTAGATGTAGCCACTAAATGATCTATTCTATCGAACCCACATAGGATCCAGGTAATGAAATCAGAGCTGTCGAACCCACACAAGATCTAGGAACAATAGTCAGAGTTGTCGAACCCAAACATGTTCCAGGAACAGTTTTCAGAGCTGTAAAACCCAAAAAAGATCTAGAAACAGTAGTCATAGCTTTCAAACACATAGAGGATCCCAGAATAGTTGTCAGAGCAGTTGAACCCACACAAGATCTAGGAACAATAGTTAGTGCGCAGCCAGCCATAGGGTGACGCACAAAGAATGCTTGATTCCGGGAGGGTCCTCTCCTCAGGAAAAGTTTCTATACATCAACTTCCACGAATTACCATGTTCATGTATCCAAAATATCTATCTTTCGAAAAGGAACCCTACGCGATAGACGGTGCGTCAATTGGACGCCCGGTCTGAGAGTTATCGTCATTTCCATTCAGAGGGCCTGGTTGGATTTACGTTCGATCCAACCTGGACGTACCCCAAATATGTCCAAACCTCGAGTGGGGTATACTAAAAGAACCTTATTATTTCATGTTTTCTATATCCACAGATGGTTCTTCAATCAGATGTTCGTAGCTAATGTTACGGGCAAAAGAGTGGAAAGAGGTCAAACGGTTCTGGGTCCGGTTCGGCCCTGTCGGACCGACCCGGCCCGACCTGGGTCTGGACTGGGATTCGACCTAGTCTATGGGTCTAACCCAGTCTGCGGTTCTAACCTGGCCCGAGGGGGCAGCCCGGACTGCGCTAGGTCCAGGCCGCGTGATTCCCATGGCTGGAAGCCCGTGGGGTCCACCCTAGCCACGTCCAGGGGGGAGGTCGTGCCCCTTGTATTCTTGAATGGCTTAGCTATTCGGGGGAGTGAAACCAGATCCATGTGGCACCTGTCTGTGTCATGAGGGACCCATGAGATGGGTCTTGCTCCTCCCAGATGGCCGAGAGTCCAGCCACCTTCTGCGCAGCGCGGTTGTGACGCGCCTCCTCCAGCAGCCAGCAGATCCGACCCCCTGTCCTCCATCGTCGCGTCCAAGGCCACAACCTATTCTTCCGCCACGTGGCGCATCCTACTCTATGACTTACTTGGAAACCCAGTGGCTTGGGAAACCAGTTATTCTCACGGTCAGCCTTGCACCGGCCTCCACTGCACCGCCGCGGCCAGTCGACCACCCTTCCTTCGTTCTACCGGTGCCGTTCTCCGGTTCCGACCACCAGCGAACCTTCCGCGGGCCACCACATGAGTTCTAGTGGCCCAATTCTTGTTCCAGAATTAGTCGCGCACTCCTTGAAATGTTGCCTTCATTCCGCAACCATTTTTTATGAGAATCGTCCATCCTCGAATCATGTCGCTTTTAGCATCAAATTCCACAAAGAAGTCGGAAGAGTCAGGTCGTGTTCATTCGGACCACACCCTCCGTGTTAGGGTGCTACCATGCGGCTTCAAATAATTATCCTCAAAGAGAAAAAAGAATGAGATCAAATGAAAGTTCGAACCCCTACTTTGTTCGTTGTTCGTTTATGGAGTCTTGGGGAAAATAACAGAACTTTGTAGTCGAAGACGTTCAAAATCGATGGAGGTTCTGAAGAAGGGAGTCATAGATGCTCCTCACTGGCATTCTTTATTGGAAGAATGCATTCTTCTTTTTTCGTTTGCGAGAGATTTTCTCCCCAAGCCCTCTCCTCTCCAAATATCCACCAAGTCGAAAAAAATTCCAATCCAAAAATAATAGATTATGATATCCTATTAAAATGTTGGCATAATATTCAAATGATTTAATTAATTAATTGAAAGTGTTGGCTCATTTAATTAACATGGAGGACAAGTCACATTATTTTTTAGGTGAGTTTAAGAGGCTTCCCTACACTTAATGGATGTTGAGGGTTTCACCATTAATGGGGTGTTTCAAGGGGTTTAAATCCTAGGTTGTCCCCACCACAATAAACATGAAGAGGAGGTTAGGTTTAGGCAGGGCACACCACCATAACCTTTCAAGGGAGGTTAAGGTGTGGTGGTCCCCACCTCTAACTTCCACATGATGGTTATAAAAAACCAAAATAAAAAATAAAGCTATAACTTAATTTTTATTTAATTCATTCATTAAAAACCCAAAAACCATCTTTAATTCCCGACCATCTGTCATTGAGGTGAAAGTATTCTTAAGCGAATACCAGTGTTGAGATTTTGATAGTGACCTCAGATTTCAATTCTGAGATCTGGTTCAGAAGTAATAAAAACCCTCTCATACGTTTACTAAACATACCTGAACAAAACTTCAAAAATTGATTCTGGGAACACCGGACCTCAGAATCACACAGCGTAAATTTTCACATACTATTAAAATATCCATGTATTTAAGAAAACATTTTCCATAGATATTCAATGTCTTTACATTCTCTCCACCTAAGGTCACTAAATCCCCATAAGACACAACTTATAACTATGGAAACAAGTGGGGGTACTGACCACGCATCTGAGCCTCCCGCTCCCATGTGCTCTGCTGGAGGTTCTTGTGCTGCAAGCGAACACACGCCAGAGGTATCGACCGTCCACAAAGGACCCGGTCCCGTCGATCGTCAATCTCCACTGAAACCTCCGTGAAATTCACCCCATCATCGACGTCCAGCTCTCCATGGTCGATGATTTGAGAATGGTCATGCATGTATCTCCTCAGCTGGGATACATGGAAGACGTCGTGCACCCAGTGCAACTGAGGTGGAAGAGCTAAGCGGTATGCCACCTCACTGGCTCTACTGAGGACCTAGAAATGTCTGATGAACCTTAGAGATAACTTTCCGCCTCAGACAAATCTCAATAGACCTCATCGGGGTGAGACCCGTAGAAATATGTGGTCACTATCCTCGAACTCTAGAGGTCTCTGTCTCCGGTTAGCATATGACTTTTGTCTACTATGTGAAGTCTTAATCCGCTCCTGGTTGATCTGCACCTTCTATGTGGTATCTCGTACCTTCTCTTGTCCCCCTAGTGTCGACTCCCCTGGGTAAGTCCAGCGCAAGGGTGATCTGTAAGGTCTCTCGTATAACGCCTCAAAAGAAGCCATCCCTGTGGTGGAGTGATAGTTGCTATTGTATGCAACTCCACCAATGGTATGTGATCCTTTTAGCTACAACCGAAGTCGAGAACACATGCATGGAGAATGTTCTTGAGGTTCTAAATGGTCTGCTCAGTCTAACCATCCATCTGAGGATGGTAGGCATTTCTCAAATGATGTTGTGTCCCAAAAGACTCTTGCAACCCCTTCTATAACGGGGAAGTAAAACAGGTGTCATGATCACAGACAATAGAAGAAAGTACTCCATATATCTGCACAATCTCTTTCACATAGAGGCGTCCCAAGCTCCCTACTGAACCCTGATCTCTTATCGGTAGGAAGTGGGCCTACTTGGTGAGTCAGTCAACGATCACCCAAATCAAGTCATGACCCCTAGATGTATGTGGAAGTCCTGTCACGAAATCCTTGGATAAACCATCCCACTTCCACTCTGGGACCTCTAATGGATGAACCAAGCATGCTGGTACATGATGCTCTTCCTTCACTCATTGACAAGTGAGGCATCGAGAGACAAACATGGATACTAACTTCTTCATACCAGACCACAAGTGCTCTCATTGAATGTCCTGGTAGATATTCACCACTCTTGGATGTACCGCTGTAGGGGACATGTGAAAATCCCTCAACACATATTCTTGAAGTGACACTGGCACCGTACTATGTCCTCTGAAGAAGATGACATGCTCCCCACCTTCAGAAAATCCATCAGGTGCCTGCCCTATGGATATTTGAGCATGTCATGTCTTACAGTCAATGTCCCCATGATGTGCCTCCCTAACTCACTAACGATGAGAGGGAGTGACTGTAAGAGACTGAAGGAAGACTTCTACTTCTCTATCCACAAAGGATATCCACAAAGCGACTAGCTACTCCGTCACTTCGCCTAATATTCTTATACCAGACCACCTGTTGAGTGCATCTACAACAACGTTTCCCTTTCCAAGAGTATAGACTATATCGAAGTTATAGTCCTAGAGGAACTCATGAAAATGTTGATATCTCATGTTTAGGTCCTTCTAGGAGAAGATATAGCTGAAACACTTCTGATCAGAGTATATGGTAAAACGTTCACCCATCAGATAGTGTCGCCACATATTCAAGGCGAATACCACTGTTGCTAACTCAATGTCATGGGTAGCATAGTTCTGCTCATGATATCTCAGCTATCGAGAACCATATGTGATCACTACTCACTCCTGCATCTGGACACACCCGAGTCTGGTTCCTGATGTGTCATAGTAGACAACGAACCCTATGCCCTCATCTAGAAGCCTCAATATGGGGGCACTATTCAGCCTTTTCCTCAGCTCCTGAAAGCTCTACAGGAATCTCTCCGACTACACGAAGGGTTGCCTCTTCTTTATTAAGGCTGATAGTGGTGCTGAAACTCTGGAGAAGTCTATTATGAACCTCCAGTAGTAACTAGCCAACCCAAGAAACTATGTACCTCTGTCACGCTCCTGGGTGGATCACAAGCATGTACCGAGTCAATCTTTGCTGAATCCACTACAACTCCATCTTCTGATATGACATGTCCCAGAAAGTGAACCTCACGGATCCAAAACTGGCACTTCGAGAGGTTACCATAAAGTTGGTGATCTCAGAGTGTGTCATGTACTACCCGCAAATAGTAGGCATGCTCCTCCTCAAAAGTCCAGTAGATCTTAATGTCGTCGATGAAGACTATGACAAAGCGATCGAGTTATGGCTGGAAGATACTATTCATGAGTCCCATGAACACTGTTGGACTATTGGTTACACTGAATGCTATAACAAAGAACTCTTAGTGGCCATATCGACATCTAATGGTTGTCTTATACAAATCCTCATCTCGAACTCTGAGCTGGTGATAGCTTGATCTGAGGACTATCTTTGAGAACCATTGTGCTCCCTTCAGATGATCAAAGAGGTCATCAATCCTCGGAAGTGAGTACTTGTTCTTCATGGTCACCTAGTCTAGGTGATGGTAGTCGACACAAAGCCTCACGCTCCCATCCACCTTCTTGGTGAACAGAATCGGGGCTGCCCAGGGAGAAACACTGGACCAGATGAATCCCTTTTCCTGCAAGTCCTCTAGCTGTACCCACAGCTCTAGCTCCGTGAGATCCATCTGATATGCGGGTGTAGATATTGTTTCCTTCCTGGGGTATAGATCAATGTAGAATTACCACTCTCTGTGAGGAGGTAGAACTGATACATCATTAGGGAAAACATCTGTGTACTGGTCCACTTTTACAGGATAAGTCAGACTCTCCACATCAACTACTCTGAGGGTAATGAAAGCCAACTGATGAGTGATCAGCTCTACTCTCCTCCGGGCAAGTCCATCCTGTGTTGAAAAGGCTCTCTTCTCACCGGTTAAGGTTAACCTAGCCTTATCTATGTAGACACAATGCACTTTGTGCCTAATACAGTCTATCTGGGCATGGACTATAGATAACCAGTCCATACCCAAGATGATGTCGTAAGGTCTCGACGCCACTAGTAGGTGATCAAAGACGAAGCTCTCGCCTCCTAGATTAAGCTCACACTGCCGACACCAGTTCGTAATCATTTAATCTTCTCCCGTCGGAATCTCTAGCCATTAGGATTGATCCAACGGCTCTGTTGAAATCTCCATGCTCTGAATGAGGGTGGTGGCAATGAAAAAGTGACTGGAACCTGTGTCTATAAGAACAGCAGATAAGGTGGATTAGACACAGGTTGTACCTTGAATCATCTCCAGATCACCATGACCGTATACCTCAGCTGCCTAGAGCTGAGCTCTCCCTGTCCACCTACTCCCTGCGGTCGGGGTGGACCTCCTGGTGGTGGTGGTGGTAACACCTTGAAACGTCGTCCACCACCAGCTGCATAACCAGCTACTCTGCCACGTCCACCTGCACCCTACAAATCACCTTTAACGAACCTCTTCCTCTTCTTGGGAGGTCCCTCAACTGTCGGTTGATCATCCTAATGGTGATTCAGACATTCATGAGCCATGTGACCCTTCCCGCCACATGTGAAACACTGCTTATTCCTCGAATGACTGGCTCTGTATCGTGTGCCTCGCACAACCAAACTCATGTATTGAGGTCGTCCACCGGATGGTCTGGTCCACTTGGATCTCTATGACATCTTTCTACTTCCAGCTGGAGAAGAAACCGATACATGATGCCCGATGGCAGGTCTCGCTACTGGTGACTGCTCAGTAAAAAAATCTACACTAAGAGGGTTCGTTCCAACACCCCCTGTGGTGTCGGGATACTGAGGGAGATCATCGAAGCCCTGATTTCTCTCTTGAGCCCCTGCTCAAAGGTCTGGGCCCTGAAGAATGGGACCCTAACCATATCTGGGGAGTCGCACCAGAGGTCGGGGAACCTCACTGAGTACTGTGCCACCATCATGTTTCCCTGCTGTAGATTAAGTAACTCCTGTATCCACACAATACATAGGGTGGCTGGGACAAACTCTACTCGAAACAGGCTCTCGAAGTCGGCCCAGAGAAGTGTCACCTTATCATGCACCTGGAGCATTAGGTTCCACCATCTTCTTTCTACTTCCTGAAGGAGAATCGTAGTAAGAATCACTATAATTTCAACTAGTGTCCCTACCAGTCTGAAGACTCTCACCACAGCCTCCAGCCAATCCTCAGCTGCCTGTGGGTCCGTCTCACCACTGAACCTGGGCGGCCTCTGGCACTGGAACTCATTATATGTGCTCAATCAGTGTTCATCGTCTGCTTCTAGGGCTGGTGGCATCGAGGGCCCAATGGCTAGTGGTACCACTAGGGCTTCCCCTGTGATAGGGCCCTGCACCGAGGGCTCGTCGGTCGGTAGGCTGCCATCTCATACAAAGCCTGGGACCCTGGCTGGTTGTCTGTGTGGGGACATCCTGAAAATAAATAGGTGTGACATGGTCAATAAGTTATACCAGGTGAGCTGATTCAAAGATAACAATAAGAAAACTCTTGAAACCCACACACAATTACTTTCTTCATGCACTGAGTCAGAAATCAGAATTCATGTTCTAGTGTATAGATACGTCGGCCGCCGCACCAACACTGGACTCCCTAAAATAAAAACCACACTCAATACCCTTATTACTATTAATTCATAGAAAATATCAGTGTCCTACATTCGATGGTATAACTGACTCCTCTGATACCAATTTTTCACGACTCATCCCCCAGGGCTCGTGCTGTGACTACCCCAAGCCCGCCTTCCATAGGCCAGGGGCTGGAGACTAGCACCAAAGGCATAATTCCCTATAACTGGGAAGGCATTTATTTTACAACCTATAAACTCAAACAACAGATCACACAAAATAATACAAAACACTAAGTAAAACTGTATAATAAAAGTGTTCTAAAAAGTAAAAGGGGCCGAAAATACAAGACCAACTGAATAGTACGAGGAACTGAAAGTATAAGTACAACTGAGGAAATAGGAAAAAAACCATTGGATCACACTCTAAGGTTCCTACCTGAACGGTAGGTATAGATCGCTTCCTCATCACTCCATGTCTTTCTGTCTCCTCCATGTACCGACACAACATAAGGACCACCTTCGAGCATCATCCAGTCCTGGTACTCTCAGCCTCAGTCAACGACGTCCGTCATTTGCATCCAACACAATGAGGTGCGGTCTTATAACATGTAGGGTTGAGTATAATAATACTCAGAATGGACCCCGAGACCCTCAAGGTTTCAAAAAATTCAACTAGGATAACCACAATGAATGAAATCAACAAATAACCCCACATAGGTATATACCCATACATATTCCTAAGTTATTAAGAAATGCATATCTATCATGAGTGAAACACAAAGTTACTAACTCATCTCACACAAGTATACATATTTTGTTGAGAGTTTCACAAGATTATATTTATCCACTAAATCATCTATTCTGTCGAACCCACGCCGGATCCTAGTACAAAAATCGGAGCTGTCGAACCCACACAGGATCTAGGAACAGTATTCAGAGTTTTCGAACCCACACAAGATCCAGGAACAGTCGTCAGAGCTGTTGAACCCACACAGGATCCAAGAATAGTAGTCAAAGCTATCGAACCCACACAGGATCAAGGAACAATCGTCAGAACTGTTGAACCCATACAGGATCCAGGAACAATAGTCAGTGCGCAGCCAGCTACAGGGTTCCGCAAAAAGTATTCTTGATTCCGGGAGGGTCCTCACCTCAATCCAAGTGTATATACATCAACTAACAATAATTCCCAAGTTGATGTATCCAAAAGATCGGTCTTTCAAAAAGGAAACCAACGTGACAGACGGTACGTCAATCAGACGCCCTCTCTAGGAGTTATTAGTATTTCCGTTCCGAGGGCCCAGTTGGATTTACGTTCGATCCAACCCTAACATAATTCAACTTTGTCCAAACCTTCATTGGGGTATACCAAAATAACTGTCTTCCTCCAAGGTTTCTGACGCCATAGACGTTTGATCAATCAGAAGCTCGTACCTCAAGTTACATGCAAAAGAGTAGAAACAGGTCAAATGGGTCCGGGTCTGGTACGTCCCAGTCAGACCGACCCGACCCAACCTGCGTCTGGACTGGGATTCGACCTGGTCGGCTAGTTTTCCCCGGTCCATGGATCTGATCCGGCCCGCGGGGGTTGACCATCCCAAACTGGGTTCGGACTGCATGAGACCCACGGCCGGCGGCCCATGGGGTTCTCCCTAGCTGTGTCCATGGGGAGGTCGCACCCCATGGATTCCGGAACGGATTAGTATTTTGGGGGAGTAAAACCGGGGCCACATGGCACCAGTCCCCATAACACAGGACCCGTGCGACGGGTCCCGATCCCCCCAGTAGGTTGAGCGGCTAGCCACCTCTTGCGCGGCGTGGTTGCGGCGCACCTCCTCTAGCGGCCGACCGAGCTAGCCACATGTCCTCCATCATCGCGGCATGTTCTTCCACCATGTGGTGCATGCTACACCGTGACTTCCTCAGCAACCCGGCAGCTCGGGCCACCGGTTCTTCTTGCGGTCGGCCTTTCTCCGGCCGCCACTACACCACTGCCTCCAGTCGGCCGCGACCAACTCCTCTGGTGGTGCGGTTGCGCCGCTTCTATCCACGTTGTCGGCCGGAGTGCCGACCACCCTTCCTTCGTTCTATCAGTGTCGTTCGCCAGTTCCGACCACCGACGATCCTTCCGCGGGTCACCAGACGAGTTCTGATTGCCCGATTCTCTTTCCAGAAGTTGTCGCGCACTCCTTGGGACGTCGTCTTCGTTCCGCAACCATTGTTCACGAGAATCACCCATCCCGGAATCATGCCGCATTTAGCATCAAATTCCACAAAGAAGGCAGAAGAGTCAGGTCATGTTCGTTCGGCCCGCACCCTCCGTGTGTGGGTGATAGCATGCGGCTTCGAATAATAATCTTTCACGGAAAACGAAGAACAAAAACAAAACTATGTTCGAACCCCTACTTTGTTCATTGTTCATTGCTGGAGTCACAGGGAAAAAGATGGATCGTTGTAGTCGAAGACGTCCTACATCGATGGACGTTCCAAGGAAGGGATTCGTAGAAGCTTCTTGTTGGCGTTCTTCATTGGATGAACGTGTTCATAATTCTTCGATGAGGAGAGATTTTCTCCCCAGGATCTATCATCTCCAAAGTATCACCATGTTGAAAAAAAATGCCAAGACAAAAATAATAAATTATGATATCCTATTAAATTTTTGGCATAATATTCAAATGATTTAATTAATTAATTAAAAGTGTTGGCTTAATTAATTTACTAGGAGTATAAGGAACATTAATTGTTAGGGGAGTTGAAGAGGCTCCCCTACACTTGGAATTTTTAGGGTTTCTCTATTACTGGGGTGTTTTAAGGGGGTTTAAATCCCAAGTGGTCCCCACAACAATAAACATGAAGAGGAGGTTAGGTTCGGGTGGGCCCCACCACCATAACCTCTCATGGGAGGTTATGGTGTGGTGGTCCCCACCTCCAACCTCCACATGGTGGTTATAACAAAATAAATTTAAAAAAAATCTGCAACTTTATTTTTATTTAATTCATTCATTAAAAACCCGAAAACTATCTTTTATTCCTGACCATATGCTGTCAAGGTGAAAGTTTTTTTAAGTGAATACCAGGAATTCCAGTTCAACGGTGCCCTCAGATTTCAATTTCGAGCACCGTTTCAGAAGTTATAAAAACCCGATTGTACGTTTACTGAACATACCCGAACAAAACTTAAGAAATTTATTCCGGGCACACCACACCTCAGAATCACGCGCCATCAATTTTCACAGACTCATAAAATTCCCATGTATTTAATAAAAAAATTTCCGCGGAAATTCTGGGTCATTACAGTGAACGTGTTCTTTAATAATATTTTATCTACGAGTTTGAAAGGTGTGTTCATTAAATTTGATAAGTTATTTTCTAAATATTTTTTATGTATTTTGAGAAAATGGTGGGAAATGGCCT
Organism: Viscum album; assembly: GCA_963277665.1. NCBI lineage: Eukaryota > Viridiplantae > Streptophyta > Magnoliopsida > Santalales > Viscaceae > Viscum > Viscum album. The sequence continues at coordinate 1,103,810,103 of OY728133.1, forward strand.
TTTTTTGAAATATAGGTCTGTGTGGGTGTTGAAATAAATATTTTATCCCAACATGCCTAATTTTACTTGTAACTTTATTTTCAAATATTTTTTCAGAAAATCATTTCTAATTAGAAACCTATTTACATAATAAAATATGAATTTCTACCGAGGCGTTTATGAAATTTTAATTAAGTGGTAATTTAAAACAGTGTTTTAATAAAAAGGGTATTTGGTTGAAAATAAGATTTTTCCAAGTGGTAATTTTAATTTAGTTTAAAATAATGAAAACATGTTTTAAAACAGATGTGATGTGTTGTATGTTTCTTTATTTAGATACTTTTATAAAATGTATATATTTCTATTAAATTTAAAACAAGAATAGTTTTTATATAATATGAATGTAAATTCTTATATTTGAAATCTAAAGACCTCATTATTTTTTATCACATGCATATATTTTATAATTTTATGTCTATTTTAGCTTAATTCTCCTATTTTTTTGTAACGTCCCAGATCCGGGTGCCACACAATGGATGCCCCGAACACGGTTGGTCACATTACCTCAAGCACATTTCCCCAAACACCATAGGTTACCGACTAGCATCGAGGGCCTACTACTGATAGTAGGGGAACTATGACCTCATTTTTTAAAGTTTAGTTCATCATAAATAAATATAAACATAACAAAAGTGGAAGCAGTAAACTATATAAAACTGAAATGGACAATGGAACTGAAGTAAAAGATAACCAAAATTATTATATATGGAGATGCAATATGTCTCTAATTCTAAGAAATCATCCAAAATAGGATACAATATAATCTGATACAATATAGCACAAGGTACAAAGTACAGAAAAATAAAACCAAAGCAGTGCAACAGGAACGCAGCAGCATCACAATCCTAAACTCGGTCCCATGCTCTCCAACTTTTTTGCAAAAATCTTATACCTGTATAGGGACCCATTCCCTTATCGACACTTGTAACAATATAATCTATTTGGGCCCAAGACATTACCCAAACAGGGTGTGAGAAATAAATCTCAGCAGACAACCACCAAAGGCATGTGCCCAACTATCAATGAAAAAGTGCAACAACAGTGTGCAATAATGAAATAAAGTAATCTAGGATATACTCAAAAATAACCATTCCTACAAGTTAAATTTCCATTTTAATAATTATTTAACAATTCAATATAATTGAATTGAGATTTTTCTGAGACTCAACCTTGACCGACAATCTCCTATACTAGTGCCACAGTAGAAACCACAACAGGATATCTAACAACTATAGGATATTAATAATACCAGGCCTATTCTTTGGCTTGGTGGGTACAATATATGAAATCATCATAGTGAATATTCATGTAAACATTTTCCTTAGAAATTTAATTCCTTGCCCTCAAGAAAAAAAACCTTTTCCTCGGGTTAAATAGAACCTTCCCCACAGGCTAAACAAAACCTTGCCCCCTGGCTAAACAGAACCATGCCCTCAGGCTAATCAGAACCTTTCCCTCAGGATATACAGAACCTTGACCTTATTCATTCCATAAGTAAGAAATTTTAATATGTTTCCTCTCAGGAAAACTCAAAACATGCTAAAATTATTTCATACCCACGGGTATCCTGGCCAAATGGCTAAACAAGGGAAACACACCCTCAGGGTGGCCCTAGATCAACACAACGATCCCAAACAGTAGTTTATACTTATTCAATATATAAACTATGAAATTTTAGGTATCCCAAAAGTTAAATACTCATCTATACGACACCCTAAACTTGGGGGCGTGGCACAATAGTACCCAAAAATAACCTGAAAGTTGGAATTAAACACAAGACCACCTACCTCGATCTCCTCTCATCGATATACGTGAAAGGCGCCTCTCGAAACAACCAAGGATGAAGTAGATCTAAGATAAATGATTACCCATTCAAACCTAAATAACTTCCCTTAGAAAAATAATTGGAAGGAAATTTTCAAGAAGAGGGAAGGGCTTACCTGCGCGGTTGAAACGAGACCGACGGTGGAAGAATCGGAGTCTCGGTGAGCAATCAGGAGCTCCTCCAAGTCTCGGACTCCTCTCTTGCTGCTCCAAGAGAGCTCCCTACCTCTTCTACCAAATGATGAGGCTAATGCTAGTTTTTAATGAAAAAAAATAACTACACAGCTTGTACTTTCAAGTAGACTGTGTGTACTATTTATTTAACTTTTCATCTGGCGGGTACATTGTGTCGTCTCACTGTTCATCTGTCAACTGATTACACAGTGTGCATTACTATGTACACCGTGTGTAGTTAGATTTTACACCCTTTATCACCAACAAGACTACATGCCCTGTGTTCTCCTCCCACATAGCCAAACTACACGAAGTGTATACAAAATTACACGGCATGTGCCCATAAATTTGGTATTTTTCCCACAATTCCCTTGTTTTTCCAAAAACATTTAAGGAAAAGGAGAAGAAGAAATTCGTACCTCATGAATAATAATAGAGTTCTTACAAACTTTCCCCCTTAAAAAAATTAGTCCCCTAATTTCCCTTCCAAGGGTGGAGAAGATAAAGCAGGAAATAATTCTGGCCATTGAGGACGTACGTCGGTCTCCTGCTCCCAGGTTTCGTCCTGCACTCGGCCATGATTTCATAACACCCATATGAGTGGAACCGACTGACCTCGGAGAACCTTTGTGCTCGTATGAATAATAATAATCGGATTCTCCTCAAAGGATGCATCAACCTAAAGTTCAACCTCCTCAGGATGAAAACATGAGAAGGGTCTGAGTGATAACGGTGCATCTGAGATATGTGGAAGTTGTCGTGCATGGACCAGTACCTCTGTGGTAACTGCAACCGATAGGAAACCGGAAAAACTCTCTCCAGAATCTCAAACAGCCCTACATACCTCAATGAATGTTTACCCCGTGTCCTGATATTCCTGTGTCCCAACCACGGTGAAACACATAATAACACCTGGTCCCCGACCACGAACTCCAAGGGTCATCTGCAGTGATCTACATCAGATTTCGGACGAGACTGTGAAGTAGCCATCCCCTTATGAATCAACTAGACCTACTCTGAAGTCTCATGCACAAGATGTGGTCCTAGTTAAGCTCCCTCACATGTTTCCAACCAGCACAAGGGTGATCGGCATGGCCTACCATATAAATCTTCATAAGGGGCCATCTCAATAGTTTTCTGAAAACAATTATTATAGGAAAACATGACAAGGGGTATGTACTTCTCCCATGTGCCCCCAAAATCCAGGATGCATTCTCGTAGCATGTCCTCATGAACCAGAATCGTATGATCGGACTGGCCATCAGTTTGGGGTTGTTAAGCTATACTCAAAAGCACCTATGTACCCAAAGCATTCTGTAGCCCCTTCCAGACCCAAGAAGTAAAACGTGCATCCCTGTCTGAAATGATGGAATGTGGAACTCCATGAATACATAAAATCTCACAGATGTACAACCATCCCATCTCATCAACACTGAATGTATCCCTGATTGGAAAGAATTGAGCGACCTTTGTAAGTTTGTCAATGACAACCCATACTGCATCATTCCCTCGAGGCGACCTCATTAACCCTGTTATGAAATCCATCGTGGCATCATTCCACTTCCACACGGGAATGGGTAACTTATGCAAAAGCCCTACTAGTCGCTTATGGTCCACCTTCACCTGCTGACAGGTGGAACACCTCATAACAAAACCTGCAATGTCTATATTCACACCTGACCACCAATACGGATGGTGTAGATCACGATACATCTTGGTGACACAAGGATGAACTACCCATACTTAGGAATGAGAGTTCCACATCAGCTCCACATGTATGTCTGTTGGCACCCACACGCGCCCCTAGAAACACAAGATATCATCCTTTACTATGGTCCATCTAGGAATAGGGTCCTCTCCTGACACACTTTCATGCAGGACTAGGCCTTCATAATCATGATAGCTACCTCATTCGTACTCGATCAAAAAGGGTAGAGGTAACAGCTATAGAATAAAGTAATGTATGCCCCTATCTGTCTTGCACATCCAAATACATCTCATAGAGTAGATCCATAAGCTACCACTCTCTGCTGGCCTCCTGAACTACCTGTATCTGAGTCCTCCTGCTCAACGCATAAGCTACCATGTTGCCTTTACCAAGTGTATAGGCAAGCTCAAAGTCAAAAGACTGGAGATACTCAACCCACCTTCACTGTCTCAAATTCAGATCATGCTGATTGAAGATTTAATTAAGAATTTTGTGGTTATTGAAAACCCAAAAATTCTCTCCCATAAGGTAATGTCTCAAACAACATAAGGCATGAAAAACTACTGCTAACTCGAAATCGTGTGTTAGGTAGTTCTTCCCATGTGGTCTCAACTACTGAGACCCGTATGCAATGACTCTATATCCCTACATAAGCACAACTCCTAGCCCAATACCTGAAGCATCACAATAAATAGTATAGCATTTTCCCGGATCTGGAAATACTAGTATTGGTGCTAAAGTCAACCTCTCTTTCATCTTCTGAAAGGCTAACTCATAAGAATCTAACCATATGAACTTCGTACCCTTCTTGGTCAAACCCATCAATGGTGCTGCTAAGCGTGAAAGGTCTTGAATGAACCATCTCTAGTATCCACCCAGACCTCGAAAACTCTTAACCTAAAAGACATTCTCCAGATGCTCCCTATAAGCAATTGGTCTCACTTTCATCACGTCTACCGCAACTCCTGCCTCTAAGATAATATGACCCAGGAAGTGAATCTAGTCCATCCAAAATTGGTACTTTAAGATATTATCATATAACTGATGCTCCCTTAGTGTACTTAGTACGATCTAAAGATGGGTGACGTGGTCGTGTCGAGTGTGAGAGTACACCAAGATATCGTCCACTTAGACTACCATAAAAGAATCCAAATAGGGGTGGAACATGTGATTCATCAGAGACATGAAAACTACTGGTGTGTTTGTGAGTCCGAATGGAATGACCAAGTAATTGTATACACCATTTCTACTCTGAAAGGCTATAAGTGGTATGTATTATGGTCTAACGCACAACTGATGATATCCGGATCTCAAGTAAATCTTCTAAAACACTCGTGCTCCTTGAAGTTGATCAAAAAGATCATCAATCCTTGGTAAGGGATATCGGTTCTTAACCATCAACTAGTTTTGTTTCCGATAATCCACATAGACTCTGAGGTTACTATCTTCCTTCTTAGAGAAAAGGATAGGCGAACCCCAGGGAGAAATACTTGCTCGGATAAAACCCTTGTCTTGTAACTCCTCTAACTTCCACTTAAGCTCCTGCAATTCTAGTGTAGCCATTCTATATGGAGGAATGGACACGGGTGCTGCTACTGGAACAATGCCAATAGAGATATCCACCTCTCGCTCTGGTGGTAGACCAGAAAAGTCGTCCGGAAGAAATCCCTGAAATGATTAACCACTAGGAGAAATCCTTCTGACATTTTTCCCGGTCATCCAGATACAAACATGCAATCTGGGATATCACTCCACCTCACCAACAATGCTCGGGTCCAGTTCTTCTCGCATGGACATCCCATTAAACCTTGTATAGAAACTCTTCTCCTCTGGTGATGTGAAACTCACCCTGCGATGATAGACATCTACAATGGCTCGAAAGGGTACCAACCAGTTCATATTGTGAATGAAATCATAGGTTGTCATCTCTAAGACATAGAGGTCCCATAAAAAGTGACACCCACCAACCTATTGGGGGAACTCCTTACACTAATTCACACCTACCTTTCTAATTCCCAACGGAGTTTTTAGCGTCATGATATCCGAAAAAGCAGAAACACAAAGCCCAAGGCTCTCCAAAACGGACACAGATATAAAGCTATGTGTAGCACCAGTATCGAAAAGTATAGAATATAAAATAGAAGTAACTAGAATAGTACTAATAATAGTAGAAGGTATGGGATCCTACTCATGTTGCGTCCTTTGCACTGCATATGTCTACCCAGTTTTGCAGCCCTGCGACATAGACTAGCTACCCTGAGTTGACCCACCCTGTTATCTCTGAGATCCTAGTGTCTCAGGCATGACAACCACCTCGGCTTGAATGTCCAGACATATTCCAATTCCCGGACTGGTAAAAAGATGTCGGCCCTACTCCTGCATGTGGAGTCTGTACAGAACCCCTCTCACTAGTCACTGGTGGAAACTCCCTGCAAAAATGCTGAAGATGACCCATCTTTCCACAAGATCGGCACTCTACTGGGTCACGTGGACACTAAGGTCTCTTGTTCCCCTCGTTACCACACTAGTAGCACATTATCTAGCCACCTGAAGAATTCTTCTGTATAGTACTACCACCATGATAGAAATTCATCTGCCTCTTCCATTTGCCGGTAGAAATAGTACTAAAGACCGGTGCCGAACATCCCTGGTCCACACCACTAGCTTCCCGCTGGTTCCGCTTAGTAATCAACACTTGGTTGACAATATCATGCACTTTAGGAAACCTTCAAACATTCACTAGTGCTAGGATGTCATATCGAAGACCATCCTCAAATTGACTAGCCCTCAACGTCTCATCACCCACAAGAATAGGTGCAAAATGATGTAGCTTGATAAAGTGGGTAGAATATTCTATCAGTGACAGGGTTCCCTGCTGCATATTCATGAACTCTGGAGCTCGATCTGCCCTTAGCATCTCCAGAAAGAAAAAGTCATAGATGGCTGTCTGAAAATATTCCCACACCATGTCTCGGTGATGCTCTGTCTGGATGGTAACATCTCATCATCTTGTAACGGAATCATGCAGCATGTAAGTATAGAGCTTGAACGTCCTCCCTGGAGGCGTCTCAAGATGCTCGAAGATCGTATACATAAAATCCATCCATGACTATGCAGCCTGTGGTCGGCCATCCCCTGAAAACGTAGGCGGATGTTGCGGTTGGAATATATGTGTCAGCTCTGCCATAGATGTGTTAACCTGTAGTGCTACCTGAAGGGTCTGCATGAACCGCATGAAGCCTTCACAGAACTGTGCATCCGTGCCTGCGTCCGGTATAACAACTAGAGCCACATCTGGCACTACTGTAAGATCTACCAATATCCCATGGCCTATAATCTCTAGAGTATACTCGTTTCCACTCTCTTGGAGAACAACCAGTGGTCGTCTCGGTGGCATGACACTACATGGTCAAACACACACCTTATTTTAATTTACTATCGAGGTTTCTTTGTTCCGGTTAAGAGTGCCAATGAAAAGGGGAAAGATCCACAAGAACTGTCCAGAAAGATACTACACAACATGTATAAGGTATAAACCGCGTGTACTCTTAATCCCTTACATGGTCGTGTTTTGATGCCAGTCTGGGCGTGTCTCAACCCTAGGTACACAGTGTGTTACACCCACACACGGCGTGTACACTACCCTATTTCCATAGCCACACAGCCAATTTCACGCGGTCTCTCACCGGTCAAGACAACACGGCGTGTCCCATAGGTACAGGGCGTGTACTAGAAAGGTAACACTGACCCATGTTTTTAGTTACACGGCTAGATTCCAAGATTACACTACACGACGTGTTTATAACTAACACAGTGTGTTTTAGCTAAGGTTTCTCCATTCATGTTTTTAGTCACACAGGCAGACATAGGGTCAACCCTACACAGCGTGTACAATCGGTAAATGGAGTGCTCCCACACCAAATTCCATATCCCATGTCTCTGCCCACGTGGCATATGACATGGTTAGTGACTACACGACATGTACATAAGGTACATGACATGTACTTAAGAAAAACAGTTTCTTCCCGAACTGAAGAACACATTCCATGCAGTCAAAACAACACGGCGTGTATTATGGGATTTTCCAGATAGTAAGCCTCAGAAACAACTCTGCAACCTAGAAAACTATGAAATGAACACCAAAGTGAAAAATTACGATTAGTGAGGGGCCATACTCCCCACAGATTAAATATTATAATTTTATACATGTTATTAACAAGGTAAACAAGTCAATGATTCATCAAATTCTGGTCAATGAGGGCCCATAATAACTCATGAACCAACGTTTGGGATTCATTCAAAGTAAACCTCATACAAACAATACCCTATCAATAGTAGGTATTTTTATCAGAGAAACTCTCACAACATGCAGTTTTCTAACACAACATCAATCACATCGACATGCAATTTCTAATTCACCTATGTGGCATGAAAACTATGCATGAAATGTGATTCTAACATGTGCCTTGATGATGCATGAGATGGCCTACCCTCATCTCATCGGGTTACAACTAAATAGAACCCCAGTATATAAAACTATAAATAGCACACCACAAGTGTGTCACCCAAGGGTGAAAATCAAATCAAATATAATAATTGAAAAACTAGAAAATTGCAACATGAGGTAAATTGGATTTTCCATGTACACGCGTTAGCTAGTCCTAGGCACAACTTGTTACCAAGTACCAATTCCTTACAATCCCCGTCTATATTCTCCAAAAACTAAGTCAAAGAAAAGAAACTCCTCTGATACCACTTTGTAATGTCCCAGATCCCGGTGCCACACAACAGGTGCCCGAACCCGGTTAGTCACATGAGCTCAAGAGCATTTCCCCAAACACCAGAGGTTTCCGACTAGCAGCGAGGGCCTAGGACTGATATTGGGGAAACTATGCCATCATTTTTCAAAGTCTATCATAGTATAAATAAATATAAACATACCAAAAGCATAAACAATAAACAATATAGACAAGAAATAGACAATGGAACTGAAGTAAAAGACAACCAACAGTATTATATATGACGATGCAATATGTATCTAATTCTGAGAAAGAATCCAAAATAGGATACACTAAATTCTGATATAATACTGCACAAGGTACAAAGTATAGAAAAATAAAACAAAATCAGTGCAACAGGAACGCAACAGCATCGCAAGACTAAGCTTTGTCTCATGCTCTCCTACTCCTCTACAAAAATAATATACCTATGTGAGGATCTTTTCCCTTATCGATACCTACACCAATATATTCTATTTGGGCCCAAGACATGACACAAATTGGGTGTGAGAAATAAATCCTAGTAGGAAACCACCAATGGTCGGTGCCTAACTATCTATGAAAATGTGCAACATCAGTGTGCAATAATGAAATGAAGTAAACTAGAATGTTCTCAAATGATACCATTCATACCAGTTACATTTCCATTTTAATAATTATTTTACAATTAAATATAATCTAATTGAGAGTTTTCTAAGACTCGGCCTCGACCGACAATCTCCTATACCAGTGCCACAACAAAAACCACAGCAGGCTATCTAACAAGTAAAAGATATTAATAATACCAATCCTGCGCTTTGGCTTGGTAGGTACAACATAAGAAATCATCACAGTGAATATTCAAGTAAACATTGTCCTCAGACATGTAATTCCATTCCCTCAGGAAAACAGAACCTTTCCCTCAGGATAAACAGAACCTTTCCCTCACACTAAATAGAACCTTCCCCTCAGGCTAAACAGATCCTTACCCTGAGGCTAAACAGAACCTTTCCCTCATGAAAAACAGAACATTTCCCTCAGGAATTCCATAATAAAGCAATTTATATATATTTATTCTCATGAAAATTAAAACCATGATAAAATCACAGTATGCCCATAGGTATCATGGCCAAATGGTTAAACAAGGGAAACACACCTTCAGGGTTGCCCGGGATCAAAGAAACGAACACAAACAACAGTTTATACTTATTCATTAGATTTCCTATGCAATTCAATGTATCTCAACATTAAAATTCTAATCTATAAGACACCTCGAACAAGGGTTTGTGGCACAACGGTACACAAAAACAACTCAAAAGTTGGAATTAAACACAATACCACCTACCTCGATCTCCTCTGATCGATATACGTGAAAGGCACCTCCTGAAGCCACCAAAGACAATGTAGATCTGAGATAAATGATTACCCATTAAAACCTAAATAACATCCTCTAGGGAAATAATTGGAAGGAAAGGTTCAACAAGAGTGAAGACCTTAATCGTGCGGTTCAAACAAGACCGACAGCAGAAGAATCGGAGTCCTGATGAGCAATGGGGAGCTCCTCCAAGTCTCGTCCTCCTCTCTCGCATCTCCTGGTGAGCTCTCTGCCTCGTCTACAAAATGAGGAGGCCACTTCTTATTTTTAACAAAAAAAACTAACTACACGGTGTGTACTTTTAAGTACACGGCGTGTAATATTTTTTAATTTATTCATCTGGTGGCTACTTTGGACCACCTCATTTTTCATCTACCGACTGATTACACGACATCTATTACTAAGTACACGACATGTAGTTAGTTTTTACACCCTTAATCACTGACTAGACTATAAGCCCTATGTTCTCCTCCCACACAGCCAAATTACACAATGTGTATACAAAATTACATGGTGTATACCCATAAATTTGGAATTTTTTCCCACATTTCCCTTGTTTTCTAAAAAACATTTATAGAAAAGGAAAAGAAGAAACACATGCCTAAAGAATAAGAACTAGGTTCTTAAATTGGGCTTATAAGGGTGGATTTGGGTTGGTTGGTGATAATGGGTCATACGAAAGCCCATTAGAGTTGGTCTGGCGATTTAAATTCAACATTGGGTTTTTATTTGATCATTTACCTATTTTATTTGATGTTTTTGTTTTATGTGTGTCTATTTACACTATTAATTTATTTATGTATTAATCTTATATGCTTTATAGATTTATATTATGTTCATATCATTTTTTTGGTTTACTTCTCATTTTTATTCTTATTATTTTTATGGTTTTATAAGTGGTAAATCATTCATAAGGTATGTTTCCTCATTCCCATGCACTAGTTTTCAACCCGTGGGGATCAGGAATTTCTTTAGGGCCTTGAGGTGGACATGGTTAGGTACTATATTAGATGAGTCTTCATCTGGTTCATTTGAAAATTATATCAAATGTTAGGTTCTCAATAAGAACTAGGTTTGGGATTCCATCTTATTATTTGAGAAGTTTTTATTTGGGTGATAAGTTTTTTTAGACTCAAGAGTTTGGTGTAGGGAGAGAAGCAAGAGTTTTTTCTTTATTTGAGCCTTAAGTGTCCCTATGTATTTATGATTTTTATTTTGATTTTGGATTGTATTTAAATAGAATTTTTGTGTAATGTACAGATGCCTATGGTGGTGGAGCTTTCATCATCAATGTTATAGACTGAGTTTTTGTTGCATCCCATGATTAGTGTTTGGGATAGTGACCAAAAATGGAAACTAAGCATGATTATGTCTTTTAGTTCCCAAAAAACCAAAAAAACAAAATTTTGGATGGATGATATCTTAAATGGATGAATGAAATATATTAATTTTTCCATCAACCATGTGTCAAATATGTGTATAGTGTCATATATCTCTTTATTTGATTATTTATAACCCTTCAAAAATTGATTTCCAAGTGTGTTGGGGTATTGGGAAATGATTTGAGATTATCATATGTTGGAATTATTACATTGTATTTTAATTTAGGATTATGTTATTCCATGTTTATTTTATTTAACATGTGATGTGAAATTAGTTTTTTGTGTGTGAAAACTAAAAATCAAGAAAAAAATAATAACTAAAACAAGACCCTGAGGCTTGTTTACAATATTATATCTATTTAAAAAAATTATTGAAATTGATAATTTCATTTTGAAAAATTTAATTTATTTTTAAGAGTGAATGATTTTTAGTCATGTGAACAATATTTTTTTTAAAGGATGGTATATAATTGTTAGGGAATGTGGTGATTTAAAAATATTATTTTATGTTTTTTAGGATTTTACCCATGGAACATGTAAGAAAATTGTTAGTGAATTTTAAATTTTTTAAAATTAAATTGGTTGGATTCATTATAAAATCTAGACAGGTGTTGTTTGTAAAAATTGATTAGTTATTTTTTTAATTAGTTTAAAAATGTTTTCAATTGAAAAAGTTGACTTTGTGCATTTGGTTTAAATTTTATTATGGTTACCATTTTTCCTTTTTTGAAATTGGACTTTATTTTAATAGAAACTTTGTTTTCAAAATGGTTTTTGGGACTCTTTGTTATGGGGCCCATCATTTTTTAAGAGGTGTGTTTTGAAAAATATTTTCTTTAGTAAATAATGTGATTTAATTTCTCTTGTATGTGATTTAGTGACTACTTGATATAAATTAGTATACATGGTAGTGCTAAGCTCATATATTTCATTTTCTAGTGTAAAACTCCCAAAAATATCTAGTGTGGAATGATAGTGATTATCTTGGGGTTTTCCTCTTTCTTTGATTAACACTATCAGGGATCTGTAGGGAGGGGGATATGTTTTAATTCCATCTTGATGGTGTACCTTTGAGATATTAAATGTTTAGATAGTCAATCATGTATTATTAGAAATTTTATAGTCTTAGTGTCTTATGTATTTATCCTTATATTGATGGTTGGACTAGGAAAGGTCAGTTTTTCTTAGAGACTCTTCTATGAGCTCTTGTTTCAGATACTTGAATGATTGAGCTTGGATATGTTTGAGGTTAATGAGGTTGATATTTTTTTATCTTTTTAGTACTTAGTTTTTTCTCTTCTAGATAATATAATGCTTTTGGATTTATGCTCAGTGGATTTGAGTAGTTGTGGACTGAGAAATCATGGCCCAGATGAGTGCTTCTTTGGATTTATTATATAAGTGGTAGTTCTTTGGGTTAATAACCATGACTAGTTTCTTTATTATTTTCATTATTTCCCCCCATGGTATAGACCATGGAATGGTTTTCTGTTTTATATTTTGTACATTGGGAGGATCTATCAGGATTTTAGGGATACATTAGGTTGTTATTTTTCGTCTGTTTGGACTGTGGTTTCATTCAGGCTATGTTTTTTTACTAGAATTGCCATGTGTTAGTATTTCATGGATTTAGATCAAAGAACAATTATATGTTGGTTGTAACCATTAGTTGAGTTTCATTTCATTTATTTGGGAGTAAATTTCCTTATTTTTGCACTGTATAGTTTTGGGATACATTGTGTTTAGTGATTTGGTTTTTTGGTCATTCAGGATGCATTGAGGTTTAGTTCCTTACATTAATGGTTTTGAGGCTATTTTTTGTGGATGGATTGTGTTGGTAGAGTTTTTAAAATTCCCCTTATATATTTATAGTATATAAATATTTTGTTATGTAATCTTATTTTATGTAAAAGTGTTCATAAACTACTCTATAATTCTTGATTAAATAGAAATGGTTTGGAGACTTGTACTAGATCTCGACAATATTATAACTTCTTTTTTATCAGTTCTTGATCATTTTTAGTTGGGTATTTCTAGTTTTGATTGAGGATTCACCTGATTATTAAAGTATATTCCTTTTTCTTTAATGATTCATTTTAGAATCCATTTCTCATTGTCCTCTACTTGGAATGGATACTTTCAAGGGGAATAAAGTGGCATGGTGGGGAGAATTGTGAAACCACCATGTTGCTATGCAATTTATTTTATATTGCATTATTTGTTTAAGTTTTTTTTCAGTTTATAGGGAGTTACATTTTAAAACATGTATTTTTTTTAGTTTTTATTACTATGAATGGTTTGTATGCATGATTTAAATGAAACCATGTAGTTACGATTTCATGATGTTATTTTTAGTTTATTTTATTTTTCACATGGTTTCTATATACAAGTGGTGAAAGATTCAATCCAAACTATGTGGATGATAGGGAAAACTATGTGGAGCCTTTTGTGTGTATGGGTGTGAGAACATGTATTATACATGGTCTAATAATCCATGCCCAAAGAATGAGAAATGGCTCAATAATTTGATAATTTCATTTGGACTAATTGGTGTGTGGTTTTTCCAACCATTTGGATTTACATGTAAAACATGTTAGTGAGTTTTTATCTAGGAAGTGGCCTATGCATGGTTATAATAGTGTTTGTTAAACCATGTGACGAACTCATATTCATTAAATGTTAAATTTATGGGTTTCTTGAACACAATTTTTATCCTCTAACCTTATTTTCTTAATACCTCTCATTCAAACGAATCTAAAGGCTAAAAAAATTCCTCTTCCTTCATTTTCATCCCGTTTTGGTGGTCTTTTCTTAGTTTCAATTGATTTCTTGCATGTTAAGTCCCCCTAACACATTTCAATTCTTCTATTAATTCAATTTCCCTTAATTTATTTCTTTTTAGTAACCTAATAGTCATGTTTGATTATTTTAAGGCAGGGATTGTTCATAATCATGGGTATTTTGTCATGCAGGGTTTGTAGAGGGCACTTCCTACCATGCTAGAGTGTTTACAATCATAGGTGGTGACTTCCATCTTATTTTTCATTGAAGTATGGTAAGTAATTTTTTTGGATTCTATTCGTATTTCATTTCATTTTATTATTTATTATTTTAAAATATTTTATTAATCAAGTTATTTCTATATGAGTGTCTCTAAGGTAAATGGTGTTTTCTGAAAAGTTTTATCCCTTTGTATTTACTGTGATTCCATTCCAGCTATTTATAAAAACCCATGTAGATGCTAAATTTTTTTTATGTTTTTAAAAGTGCATAATTATACTAAATTTTATATTTAAACTGTCAATGCAAATTTAATTATTTTCATATCAAGGTTTTGAGTTATTTGAAGGAGTTGTGAAAGGTTTCAAATGGGATTTTGTATTTAATAGGGGTTTCAAGCCATTTTTGTTTTCTATAAAACTTATTCACAACATTTGTAAATTATTAAATAGAAGTTATGAGGTGTTTAATGATTTTTGTATAATAAATTTGGTTTAGTTAGTATCAATGGGGTGTGTTATGAAATGACAATTTTTTTTAAAACTCAATGGTTTATTTGAATATTTTTTACGGTTGTTTAAAAGGATGAGTAAATTATCACTTGAGATTAAAGGGTGTTACAATAAAATTAGATTCAATATTAGATCGAAATAAATTTTTAAAATAGTTTTTTTCTTGGTATTTCATGATTTTTTTGAAAATGACAATGTGGAACTTTATGAAAAATGATTTTTCATGAAAATGTGTATACTCTTATTTATTCATGGGTTATTATTAATATGTATGTAGATAATGATGATCCCACAAGGTTATGTCTTACTCGGATTCATATTTATATAATTTTTTTTATTTTATGTGGTTGGGGATGTTATTTTGACGTTGTGAGGAGATGAGGCATGAGTTGTTTTAAAATGTTTTATATTAAAAGCATGTGATATTTAATTATGCTCACCTCCATCTGATGTTTCTTGGTAATTCAATAAAGGATTGGTAGTGGTTTGGATAATTAAAATCCATCATATAGAAATGTAGTGGATAGGTAATTCTTCATTCATATATCCATTTAGTTAAAAAGAGAGGATAGTTCCTAGAGTAAGTTGGAAACATTTTTAGTGGCATATGGTAGAGGTAATCATTGGGGATGTTTTATTTTTAGATAGTCTGATGAGACTACCGATGACATGGAATAGATAAATACACCTGATCAAGGGATATTTTATCTAGTATTAACTTGGTTTCATGAGGCCTAGTATGATTCCAATAATAATATGATCATACTTACAATCATTTTAGGGGACTTCACCTTGTTCCTCAATTGTATCCACTGTTTGATGGATTATTTTTTGGATCCTATTCACTTTTTTTTATTTTTCATTATCATGTGACTTTGACATAGTGGTTCTTGGTTGAATATTTTCTTCATTTTTGTTATGGTTTTCTTTTTAAATATTTTCAAAAGGGGTTTCTGAATGGTTTTAAAGGAAGGAATATGAAAGTTTGATTTTAATGTTCCATTAAAATATCATATCTATGAGTTTGAAAGGTTTTTTATTTAAATGTGAAATGTTTTTTTCAAATGGTTTTATATTATTTTTATTAAATAGTGTGATATTATTTTATTTTGAAACTCTGGTGTGTGTTGGTTTAAAAAATGTGATTTTAGGACCAAATTCATAGTTTTCAAGGAAATTGGTCTTCATATGTTTTTTATGAAAACCATTTGAAATTGGAAAACACTGTAATTATTAAAATATGTATTTATAAATTGTATTTTTTGATATGGTTATAAATTTCGACATTAAAAATATTATTTTGATGAAAAGGGGATTCAGTTAAGTAATAGTTTTTTCCATGTTTCTTTTATTTCGTGAAAAATAATGAATAAGTGTTGTAACATAGTTGTGATGTATTTACTATTTATTTATGTAAATTATTATTAAATGTTTATATATTTATATTTTATTTCAAAATATAATTATTAGGGAGTAATATGAAATCGACTTTTTATCTTTGGTTGGTGGTGACCTATTGGTATTTTTGCTACTATATTGATTTTATAGGTCATAGTAGGTTCCATCATGATTATCCTCTTTTTTATTAGGGTGACATTGGGTTGGATGGTGATCGTGGGTGAAGTGGCAGCTCATTAGAAATGGTTTGGAGCATTCCTTTTATCTTTTTGTGTTTATTTGGTCATAAAACAATTTCATTTTTTACTTCATCTTTAAATGTGTCTATTTTTCATTTATTTATGTCCTAGATGTATATATTATTTGGTTTTAATTTATATTTATCTATATTTTAATTTTTTTATTCCCCTTCGTTTTATGATTCCCTAACACTAGTATAAATTCTATGGGGAAAAGGAATAACAATTTGGCCTTATAGTGGACTTGGTTATGTGTTGGGTTAGATGACACCTCAGGAAGATTAGTTACACCATATAGAGGGGATTCATATAGTTATTATAGGGAAAAGAACTTCAGTAGTTAAATAATAAAAAAAATATTTCCAAACATAGGTTTTCATTAATTGGGCTATTTTATATATAAAATATAATCTATCTATATCATATATTCTTCATATAGAGTTTTTTAATCTTGTTAAATTTCTGACTTGTGTTGTAAAAAAAGTCTTCACTGTTCCATGATACCACTCACCATTATAATAAAATATTATTGATAGAGAAGTTAAAGGAAAAAATTAAACTAGTCAAAATGGAAAAAATCAGATTAGGGTATTGAAAAGTAATTAAAGCAACAATAGGGGTAAAAATTTTCAAGTTGTAACTATTTAACATAGTCAAACTATTAAAACTAAATAAATTAGTGGTATTAATTTTACCACCATTATTCATCCCACCAGTGTTATATGTTATCTTTATATCAAATGAAAATTAAAATTCCTCAATTTCCCCGATAAAGATGGGGTATTTAAGTAAAATTACAAGTAATTTTAATTTATTTTACATGACATATCTTAATTTGTTAATTTAATATTTTTTAATTTTTAAAAAATAGTAAATGGGTTACCAATAATTACCTAATGGACCTGGTTACTAACTATCCTTATCATCAAATAAAATAACTCCTTAAGTGAGGTGACACCCTCAAAAATACCCAGTCGACCACCAAAAAATCTATCGGATGGTTTCCCCAGTGTTACACCCTGATATTTTGTGAAGGAATTTTTTTTCAAATGAATTTATTCTTTTTAAAATTTTTAATTACATGTACCATTTTTTTTATATTACGTTATTACTAACATTGAGTTCATAAAAAATGTTATATTATTAAAATATTTTTAGATGATAGTTATCACCTATACATTAGAATGGTGGATATGAATAGTATTTACTAAATTACTAAAACTTATAATATAAAAATGTATATAGTATAAATTATTTTGTGGCCAATTGATTAAAACTGATAATAAATAACTATTTGAAAATAAAGGTAATCTTTCTCTGAAAAACAACTTTTATGTAAACAAACACATTTCTCCTCAATAAATTTAACAAACCACTATTAGTGATATATTATAATTGTAATTATATATTATATATTCAATCCACCATTTATCATTCATCTTATGTATATTATATATAATTTATTATAATATGTCCAATAAAACGCTTAAAAATCAAATTTTTCTAAAAAATAGTTTTATAAACTTATTCACACATATTCTAAAAATAATTTATTAAACTTTTAGAACATTTGTTTGAAATAAAATGATTTTCATATTTCCAATCATTGTGTAAAAACTATCATTTGGTTAATGTTCGATAATTTTATGAAAAGATTAATTTTTCGATGAATAGTGTAAAATAATAAACTTTTATTGAAAACATCGATTTCATTTAAATTATTTATAAAGTTGATTTATTTATTAAATTGTCTTTAAATTAAAATTTTTTAAACTATTTATATATATATATATTAATAAAGTTTATCTCATTAGAATCATTTTAATATAGGATTTTGACCTAAAAAATTGAAGACTTTTGAACAATTTACTTTGAAAACTCAACTTTCTCATCACATCTGTGGGATTAATTTTAAATTAAATTTTACCGCTAATTTGAATGAAATTTGAAAAAATGTTTTCTTTGGTTATAATGAAAATAATTAATATTATCTTATATTTTTATCTTAATTTTTTACCAAAATTAATTGTGAAAACAGAATGAAAATTAAGTAATGTGTTCAATGTAAAAATGGGTTTATAGGGAGTTAAACTAAAAATATATTGGTTAAAACTACCTAAAAACCAATATAAAATAATTTTTATGGCCATATTTGGACCATATAATGTCAAATTCTTGTGGAAAATCAAATTTTTATCCTTGTGGAATGATAAAATCATGTGTACAGCTTTTTCTTTTTAGAAAATTACAGGTATGCCACTCACCTCACTTGTAAAAGCCAACACATCTCCTCTCTTATCGACACCATAAAAAAAAATTTATTAGATAACTGACCAAATAATTTCAAAAATTACCTCCTATGATACTAGAAGCCTTATTATTTTAATAAAAACAATCTAGTAATGCTTTTTTTCATCCCTAACTAGGATACCCTAAGAAGAGGTAATGTTCTTCAACGAGTCTTTTGATATTATTTCTTCCTTTACCATATAAAATTTTTATCGAATCTTGATGATGTAATAAACACAATATATTAAATATAATTATATATTTTTTTTAATTTAAGTAAATGACCTAAAACCATCTCCACTTTTATCAAATATGTTATAAAATCATCATTTGTGTGTTCAGTGGACTACCACCTCACAAACCAATGTCATTCATTTTCCATTAACACCTCTCATGGTTGGGTATAATGATGGATATATAGTATATATATGAAATTTATAACCTATTTAACATATATATTAATTATGTATTGTTTAAATATTTTACATTCCATTCAATAGGGGATACGATAATGTCCTTTTTGTGTACGACGAACAACCATCTCATGAATCGCTATGATTTGTTTTCACTAACATTTTACATAGAAGATAGTAAGTATAAAGTTGATAAATATAAGTTATTTACATGAAATAATTATGATATTACTTAGATATTTATTATAATATAATCATAATATATAATTTCCCTTTATACCATTTCACTCCATGAAAGATGATAGCATTGTTCATGTACATGTAAACTACTGTCTTCACGAAGCGATGTGACTCTTTCTTTTCATTACCAGGCCACATGGAAGATATATATAATTATATATAAAGGAACAATATTTTATTTTTAAAAATATTATAATTATCTAAATATAAAATATTAATGACATATTTTCCCTAATGATCATTGAAAATGAAAATGTTACTAATTCCTACGTACGACCTACCATCTCCATGATCGTAACGTACATTATTTATAACAAATCATCTTCTATGATTGGAATTAAATTTATAATTGATTTATAAATATGATAAAAATTTAATTATAATTTTTATGGAGATTATGAAATCGTGATCAATGTAAGAGGACCGAAAATAGAAAATCTATACATATAAGAAAAACAAAGCAGTTATTACCAAAGACGTGATATTAACAAGGAATTAGTAATAAAAAGGCAATGAATGGTCATAAGTAAATAATTATGATATAATATATTTAATAATGATTATATAATATAATTAAAACATATGAATATTTATTTTACATGATTTTTGAATGTGTACAAAGAAAGTCGAGACATGAGGTACTAGATTTCTAGACTCTCTTTTATTTCGGTGACACATATGAAAATTCACCTGATTTTAATTTGTATGGTGTATATACTTTCACGTTGACATATTATATCATAAATATCCTCATTTTCATGATATTTAAGGTTTCTTTTGATGGTATTCTTATCATTTATTATGATTCAAATAGTTACTAAGAGGTAATGGATTTTCATCTTACATTGTGCTTTTGTGAGTCATATGTCTTATTCACCACCTATTTCATTTAAATGGTGTATATAATACCAATGAATTTATTTTATTACTCAAAAATTTAAAATTATTTGTATTTAAATATCCTTTTAAGCATCTCACATTCATGGTCATTATGGTTCAAAAGTTGCCATAACGGAAAAAGATGTTTGTCCCAATTTTCATTGTTTGAGGCATATGTTATATTATGATTCTATCTTATTTTATTATGTGTATATAGTGCCCAAATTAAATGTAATATCACAAATTTATTTATTTTCATTATAATCTAGATTTCATTTAATTTTATTCTTTCATGGGGATCATGATTCAATGTTTCAAAAGTGGTAAGAGTATTATGTTAAAATCTCTCTGTTTTTTAGAATTATTTATTATTATGATTATAATAATGAGATATTATGATATATCTCTCAATAAACTCCTGAAATTTATTCTCATAATTTTTATTTTTGATAATATATTTTTCCCTTTATTTTCCACAAATTATATTTTTTAGTGTTCCAAATAATATTTTTATCAATAACATGTTTTTATTTCTCTCTTCAATCAAATGTTATTTTTCATCCAAAATCGTATTTTCAAAAAAAATCAAAAAAGTTATTAACATTATTCAAATTAATTATAAAATACTTTTTCAACAATGTTTTACTTTTTTTAATATATTTAAAATTCAATATTCATGTCATTTTCAAAATAATCCCCATTTGGATTTTATAGAAAATGTGAAAGGAATATTTGTGTTAATGTGTACAAAAAGAAATAAATTTTCCATCATAAGGATAATTATATTATTTGAATATTTCTTTATAAATTTTCGTTATTATTTTCATAGAAAATTATTTTTAATGTTTTTATGTTTTTAAAAAAAATTACAATCTGTAAAGTTTATTTTCATCAAGAAATTTTTTAAACACTTTTTAAATGAATAATTTATAATTAATCAAGGTTATTTTAAAAAATAAAATGTTTTTAAAAGTGATTTTTAATGAAAAAATACGTCCAAATAAATTTCCCAAGTAATCATTAAAAATAATTCTCTACTGAAGATGAAATAATTTGATGTAACTGATTCTCTTCTACAGATATAAACCAAGGATACCATTATTATTCTTTGTCTAAATGGTTTATGTTGAAAATAGGTTTTTAAAACCTATTTCTCTTCCATGGTTTATACCATAAAAAATTATTATGAAACTCACTTATTTTCCCATGGTTTTCACTATGATGAAATAATTAAATGATTATGAAACCTATCTATTTTCCATAGTTTATGATATAATGAAATGTTTATGATTCCCATTTAATTCCAGGGGTTATGATGTAATTATATTGTATAATCTTGTGGAACACATACATTTTATTTTAATTATGTGATTGGTTGGACCTAAATCTCCCTCTAATGCATTGGGAAAAAAGGATAAATCATGATAAAATATTTAATGTGTAAACCTAACTATAACTTCAAAATGTTTTTTTAAACACGATTAAATGTTAAAAAATTTAATCATTGAACTGATTACATGTTAAAAATGTGATGATTAATCTCGATTAGAGGTTCCAAAAGTTATACTTGAAACCAATTACATAATAACATTGTTATGTTTAGACCATTATTTAATTCCATTATGTTATTTGAAGACTTGGTTGCATGTTCATAAGTTTATGTGTGTGCCTAATTCATTTCCAGAACATAATGAGTGAGCCTTTCTCTATTTATGCATGTTCACAATGATATAAGACGATTTTTATACCAAAAATCTATGTATTGTGCCAGTTTTATTCTCTGATGGATCATTTTCATTCATTATCTCATGATTCGTGACTTATGAATTTCCAATCCTTATGACATCATTCTGTATAATGACTTTTGATTTGAAGGGTATAGTTTTTAAAAGATATGTTCATGTTTGCATACCCTTATGTTTATTTTATGCATAAGTATCTCCTTTTTTACACTAACTGAGCATCTGAGCTCACCGTTTCTTGTTTTTCCTTTCATGGGGTTATGAAGAGATATTTTATGTAGGGTATGTTATTGCAGATTACTAAAGGATAAGATATTTATCGTATATTTTTTGGATCTTTCCCTAAATTAGAATATTGTGTACCTTGTATCCAAATACATGAAACTATTAGGGTCCTAAGATGTGTTTATGGGTAATGTACTAAATATTAATAAAAAAATGTAATATCCATGTATTAAAATCCTTGGTCACAATAATTTGTATCAAATAGAAGGATTATTTATCATTTGGAACCTATAATGAGAAAAAAATTAGTGAGATCCCTATTGGTACTTTTATTGATATTTATAGGGATGTATCTAAGGATAATTCATAGTTTGATTAAAAGTGTAGGAGGATGTAATAGAATTTTGGTAAAGGATAGAGATAGTGGTTTCCAAGAAATTACATCCATTTCGGGACAATACAGGTGGATGTGGATCAGTCACAAATGTACAAAGGGGTAATAACTCTTGACAGGGAGCATTGATATGGACTCTCTATGTTTTACACACCCATAGGATATTCTTTAAACATTCCCAAACTCATTAAGAACCATAATTAACGATTGAAATATATTATGATCATTAGGGGAATTTGATAAACCTAGGTATTCTAGATTAAAAAGGTTTTATGATTTAGACCTCTAATACATGATTTTTCAAACTAGGTGGTTTCCAATATGATCAGTGTTTCTTACACTATTATTTTTTGTTCTATTCAATGGTTGAAACCATAAAGAATATGGTTAAAAAATTTTGTGAAAGAAAATTTTATTATGATACTTTTATTCCAAATGGGATGTTGGCGGGAGTGAAGGATGTAGTTATTATTCATAAAAACCTATCATGAAACAAGATTAACCATGTTCACTTTAACCAAGTCTCGGACTCAAAAAAATAAGAAAATGATAGTGTTCAATAATATTTTTGGGAAATGGAGACTATGGATGAAAGAGGATTCAGTTTCTTATATGTCAACAATGTGGGAATAACAACCCAACGGAAAGTCTTATAGGAATGAGAAGATATTTTATGTGCAGAAATAAGAACATAAAGTAATTTTCTAGAAAGTAAAAATGAAAAGTTCGATTAGTAAAATTCATGGGAATATTGGACTCCTGAATGTATTATAATAGGTTAAAAGTTTTAAGTGTTGAAATAATGTTAGTTATGACAATTTATATCCATTAGAAAGATCATGAAGTGAATCGACAAGGAGGTGTGAATACTGGTTATATTGATAATAAGGAAGAGACTATGAATGACATATGAAAGGATGGAAGTATTAAGGAATAAGATGATGAATCCTTATTAATGGATTAAGGATTTGGTGGAATGAATTATTTATTAATGTAATATAACTCAAGTATTAAGAAATATATAAGGATTTTTTAGTATATGTTTTTCTTTATGTATTTTCAATGATCTATTAAATGTTATTGATGTAATAGAAAAGTGATTTAATGTTAATGTTATATTTTTTAAGGTAATATAACCCTTAATATGTTTTAGATAATGATTTAGTGATTTTGGGATAAAAATATATTTGATATGAATAATTAAATTGGGTAATACTAATTACTTTTAAACTGATTAATTATTATCTAAAAAGTGGTTTATTCTTTCATTGATGGATTATATAACATTTTTTGATTTAATGAATATATCTAATAATTTTTTTTATGTAAGTAATGGTGCATCAAGAATAATTTCAATAATATTTTATGGTAATTCAGGTTATTACCACATTTTAACAGAATACATGATAAAGACATTCACATGTTTGGCATATGACTCTGAAGAGAAACTTTATGATATATGAGAGATTCGTGTTAGTTTGATTTTGAAATATTTATTAAACTTATACATAAATTTTGAATTTTTAAAGTGTTATAAGGTTTACCATTTATAGAATGGTTTCTATTTAACTTTGGATATGGGTTTAGAGATTAATGTATTACTTAACCATATGAATATTTACCCATATTGGATAACTAATGATAATCTATATTAGATATAGAAGGAATGACTTCACATTCTATTATGGATCTTGCGATCTGTTACAACATCAAGAATTAATAAACAATCCTCATTTATTTGTGTAGGAGATGAAGTGGAAATTGACTGAATCATAACCAAATGATGAAATATTTCATACTATATAATGGAAAATTAATCCCAAGGTATATCAGTCCCTTTTAAATTACGGATTATATTGGGATAGTAGCCTATCGATTTGTGCTTCCACTGAACCTATTTTAGGTTCGAGATGAGTTCCATGTATCTTTCTTGATGAAGTATATACATGATCTAACACATGCACTAAACTCAAAGGTAATATTTCTAGAGCATGATATTACATGTACGAAACAACTCGTAGTGATTGTGGATCAAATGTAGAAATTTCTATGAAACAATAAAACTTTCTTGGTCAATTTTTAGTGGTGAAACCACCAGCTTAATGATGGTATATGAGAACTAGATAATGTAATAAGGTATAAGTAACCTTAGTTGTGGGTACTAAAGTGATTAATTTCAATTGTGGAATTCATTTTAAGGGGGTGGAATAAAATAACTTTGGATTTTGTGAAATATATTTTTCAAATAAATTTAGTATTTTCAATATTTTTGTTACACATAACATTGAGTTTAGCATGTGTTTCACACAACATAGAGTTTAAACAAAACATGTCATATTAATAAAATATTATTATATAATTATATTCACCAAGACTTTGGAAAGGAATGACTGAATAGGACTAACTAAATTATGATAAAATTTGGTTTATTCATTTATATAATATTAATTAATTATTTACCAACCAATTATAAATAAAAATAAAAGAACTATTTTAAACTAAAGTAAATATTTCTCTGAAAAAAATTTATTTTTATGCAAACAAATATGTTTACCTCATTAAATTAAATAACACACTTTTATTGAATTATATTAATTATATTTATATAGTATATATTATAACTACTTTTTAAAATTTTACTATGTTTTTTCTAGATAATAGATAATAGTTTATCAAATTTTATTCTTAAAAACTATATTTTTTTAAAAACAAGTATCGTCTCATTTTTATAAAAATATTTAAAAAATAATTTATGTAATTTTTTTGAAATTTTTTTGAAAATATATCATTCAATTTTTAAATAATCATGTAAAAATAATATTTGGTTTAATTTTTTATAATTTTCCAAAAATATTAATTTTTTTATTCATATTGAAAAATACTAAATTTTAAGGGAAAAATACGTTATTACATTATTTATAAAGATAAATTATATTAAAATTTGATATTAAATTAAAATTAGTTCAGTTAAATATATATTAATCTAATTTATGTATCTTTAATAATTTTCATATTGAATTTTGATATAAACAAATTATATATTTTGGAAGATTTTCTCTTTAATAAACAGATTTCTCAGAGCATCTATAGGATTAATTTAAAATTTATTTTTAAAATTATGTGACTTATATTTATTAAAATTTATTTCATATTTTTAATAATAATAATTTATATTATATAATTGGTTACTGATTTTTTAACAAAAATTTATTGGGAAAACAATAATAATTAATTATCATGGTTTAGTAAAAAATGGGTTTATCAGGGGTTAAGCTGAACAGATAAGGGATAAAATTAGCTAAAAACTTTTCTAAAATATATTTTATTTATATATTTAAACTCTATAATGTATTATACTCTATCATAATTTATTTTGGATCCTTTTTTCAAGATAAAAATGTGGGTACACCTTTTTTCTTTTCAAAATATTACAAGTGTGTCACTCACCTCACTTATAAAAGTCCACCCTTATTTTATCTATTATTTACACCTTAAAACCATTTTGATTTATTTAATAAATACCCAAATACCTTTCCATGTTCCCTATTATAATCCTATATTCTTTTTTTGAGTAAATACAACCTAGCACGTCTTTTGGTGCGTTCCTAAGAAGTATACAAGAAGAATTGGTAATGTACTTCAACGAGCATTTTTATTTTATTTATTCATCCACCTCACTAAATTATTATTAAACCATGATGATATAAAAACCTGAGTATCATCAAAATAATTATAAGTATTTATTTTAATTTCATGACCTACAACCAAATATATTTTCATCAAATGGGTTTTGCAATCATTATTCATGTGTACGGAAGACTACTGCCTCATTAACTGATGTAATTCATTTTTTCTTTTCCACCTTTCACGGTTGGGTATAAGGATGGATATAACACACGCACAAACATGCACACACAGAGATATATATATATATATATATATATATTATTTATAACATAATTTTAAATTTGGATTCATTATATCATATATATACCTTTTTAAATTCCAAATTTTTGGGGATATGATATCGTTGATGGTGTGTATGGTGGACTATTGCACCAGGAATTGATGTGATTCATTTTTAACTAACACAGTACATGGAAAATAATAAGGATAATTTTATTGAATATTTGTGATATAGATTAAATAATTATGATATTCATAAAATATTTGTCAATATTAAAATATAATATATAATTTTATTTCTTACTTTTTCACTCACTTAAATGATAATAACATCATTCGTGTACGTGTGGACTGTCACCTTCACCAAGTGATGTGACTCTCTATTTTCATCACCATTGCACATGGATAATATTTATATCTATATTCTAAGGAAAATATATAATTTATTATATTATTATACATTTTGGAAGATAAAATATTACTTTCTTCCTTTCCAAATATATATTTTAAAAATGGAAACGTTACTCATTCATACGTACAACCAACCGTCTCGATTAACGTAACATACTTAATTTCTCAAAAACCATATTTAATGATTTTTTTTAAAATTATAGTTGATGTATAAATATTACTATTACATTATTATTATTATTTTATAGATGATGAAACCATTATCTAAATAATAAGAAAGAAAAATTACACATCAAAACATATATGAAAAACAAAGCAGTTATTACATGAAATGTGATTTTAACAAGGAACTGGTAATAAAAAAGAAATGAGTGATCATAAAATATATAATATTTTATAATATATATAAGTATGGTTCAATAAAATATTTATAAATAACTTATATTTATTATACATGAGGTTTTTACATATTCAAATGAATTTGAGAATAAATGTATGGGATTTATAGTCTCTATTTTATTTCTACGAGACATATGGAGTTTCAAAACTAATTTATTTGTTGTGGAATATATAATGAAACATTAAAATTTTAGATAGTTAATATACTCCTTTTAATTATATTTTAATCATCAATTGATATTTTTATTTATTAGGAATAAAGAATCAATATTTTTCTAAAGTGATTAGGGGTTGAGGTCTCACCTTGTACTTATATGAGACACACGTAACGTTCACCACATATATCTTTTTTGTGGTATATATAATGATAATGAATTTATTTTAGTATTATTCATAAAATAATTATTTCCATTGATATATAAATTTTAGGATATCTCTTTCATGGAATATACGGTTCAAAAGTTACGAAAAGTGTAAGAGATTGTTTTCTCATTTTTCCTTTATTGAGACATTTGTTATGTTAGGAACCTATCGTCATTTATGTGGTGTATATGGAGAAAAAACTGAACTGTGAAATTATGAATTTATTTATTACCATTATATTTTCTATTTTTTTATTGTTATTGTGCCATGGGGATTATGAATGAATGTTAATAAAGTGGTAATATTTTTATATTACAATCTCATCATTTATCAGTACTGCCTATCATTTTTCTTCAAATGGTGATATATTAAGATCTATATCTCAATAAAATCTTGAAATTTATTCTACTCCGTTTATTTCATAATAATATTTTTCCCTTTATTTTCCTCTCTTTATTTACTCCAGAGTTCCAAAGAATGTTTTTAATAAAAAACATCTTTATTCCCCTCTTCACTCAAATAGCCTCTTTATTTTAAAATAATGTTTTATAAAAATGTTTTCAAAATGTTTATATAATTCTTAAAATGATTTAGTAAATATATTTTTACCCATATTTGAATTTTTAAGAAATTCATTGAAACTAATATTCATTTTATCATCAAAAAACTTTATTTGGATTTTATAAGAAAATGTGAAAAGAAATATTTGTTTTAATGTGTTCATTAAGAATGAAATTTTTTCCTTCATGACCATTATTTGAATGGATGATTCTTTTTTAGGATTTCGATTATAATTTAATTGAAAAATATTTTCAAAACGTTTTGTGTTATAAAAAGTTTTTTCTAATAAGTAAGGATATTTTACTCAAGGAATTTTTGAATTAATTTTTAAAAAAATCGTTTATATGTAATGAATGTTATTTATAAAGAAAAGTATTTCCAAAAAAGTATTGTTTTTTTTAAATTTATTTTCAATGAGAAATTATTTTTATAAAATAATGGTCCAAGTGATTGTTCTAAATAATTCTCCATTTAATTTTACATCCTTTGATGTAACTTATGATTTTTTTTGGGATGTGAACGAAGGATTCCATTCTTCTTATTTCTTCGAATTGTTTAGGATGGCCATATTTTTATGAAATTAATTTCTATTCTATGGGTTATTATAAGGACCCGGCCTTAAACCTTACATAATATTTTATTGAATGAATAATTCACATTGAGGATATTTTCAAGTTTAGAGTTTTAGAGAATTAGGCCATAACTATTACATATCAAAAGATTACAAAGTAGACACTACTACTCAGTATCCATATTTTTCATAAAATAAAAAACTCTGGAAAAGAAACATGTCTAGTTCCATATTTTAGACAGCATGACTATTCCTAGATCCCGTCCTTGACCCTATTCCACATTATGTCATGTGAAAACATTTTCAAAAAAAAACTTGGGATGAGCATAAAAAGCATAGTAAGGGATACACAAAGAAGGAACCCTGTTAGTTTTTCAAAACAATAGGTAAACAATGAACACATTATCATAAGTAAAACATTTCACATTTATTAAGTAGCAAATAATCTTCACTGAATAAAATATCATTACTTACCCTTTTGTATCCAAAATATTACCATAAAACCCATATAAAGAACACATAACATATAAAGGAAACTTGGGACATAAACATACTTAAATGGAATAACCATACGGTCGCCTTCCACACATATCACTAAATGGAATATCCTTATGGCCGACTTCCATACCCAATTCATTAGAGGTTATAACGTAACCACCCGTCTTGGTATTCACGGCACCACCTATCTTTTGGTTAATCACGTAATCACCCGTCAAATGTCCAAGTACCATAATAAAATCAGATCACATAAAATATTTCAAATATAAACATTTCACTCTTAATATTTCATTTGAATCAAAATATATCATTTCAAGATATTGACAAAATCAATGCTTTATCAAACCATTTTCAAAACCATTTAATAAAGAGATTTTTTTGAATCAAAGTTTCGCATAACACTTTGAAGGTTTTAAATGAATTAACATTTTAAAAAAATAATATCCATATAAATAAATCCTTAAAATCATTTTTTAAACATGGAAATTAATGATAAAATTTTATAAGTATAAATCTTTAAAACAATTAAAATGATATTTTAGTTAAAGAGATTTTTTAAAAAAAAATGAGAAACGCTTGAATACAAATAATTGAGGAATAATATTTAATCATAAATTTCTAATATCATGAGAATAAAGGGATTCATGATATAATATGAAAAAGGAAATTATATAAACCATATAAGAGTGAATTGGTGCATAACAACAATGAATTCTCAATAGAAATGTAAATTGAGAAGAAATCCCTTATAAAGATGGTATCATTTGAATAAGGATAAATCAATTACATAATTATGTGTGAAGAATAATAATACACCCAATATAAGATGATATTAAGTGTAAAACAATCAGAGTTCATTCACACATATTTATAAGATTACATATTCAAGAAGTAGAATTTTAACAAACAGAATTGTAATTAGGTTAAGAAGCTCCCTTGAAAAAATTCAACAGCCTAATTATGTCAATTTAAAATTCAGAAGATGTGTTTATGAGATAAAAAGGGTATCTCATAACTTGAAAATAAATATTACATCAATAAGGATATATATTAACATGTCCCAACATAATAATATGTAAATTAAAAGACATGACAAAAAAGTATTTTAAAAGGAGGAGGGTCAAAGGTTCCCTTACCGACTTGGTAACTTACAAAACATACGCCACATGAAATAAGGTTCATAAAATGAAGATGTAAATACTCATAAATGAAAGTATATTACATAAATATTAAAATAATTAGTTGTACATACACCACACAAAAGGAAATAGTGGAAAATAGAGCATGAATTTCCGGGGAATAAAAAGTGAGACGAAACCCTTTAGCGTGTTGTAATCAACTGAGTCGTATGACCAAAAGTTAATAACCACCAAATAAATGACAGAATACCATGAATATAATGAGAATAATGATAATATATTTCAAATTGCAGTACAAAATACACTACATGAAATGAATATGTGGCGAACAATGGAAATCTCACGGAATTAAAAGTGAGATAAGAAAATCCCTTACAAAAATTCGGCAGTCTAATAGCGCCACTTAAAAATTATTAAAATGAATTGATGAGAGTAAGAGGGAGTATCTCATCATATGAAAATAAAAATTACAGTATGGTTAATATAAAATAACATCCTCCAACAAAAGAACGTGGAGCATAAAAGAAATGACATAAAAGAGAGTATTTGAAAAGAAAGAGAGAGGTCGGATCCCTTACCTCACGTCCGACATGACTCAATCGTTCTTTAATCTCCTGAATAATAAATTAATCTTAATTTATAATTTCTTAAGAACCTTTTTCAAGTTTATTATTCCTTTTATATAACTTATTACCATGTTATAAACATTATATAACAATTTAAGTTAATAACGTTAATTTTGTCGATATTTGGTACTTGAGTAAAAAATGAACACCTTATATTTACAAGGTGTCCATGTGGTCAATATTACGTTATATCCTGAATTATATTCATGATTTAAATATCATATATATCATATATATTCAGTATATACATGTATATATAATAGTACATAACATTTGGAGGTAAGAAATGAAATGCATCGTTCATGGAGAAGGTAAGCCGTACGTACGCATGAACGCTACTTTCATTTCTATTTCTTGTTTTAATGGAAATAAAACATAATTATACATAGTTATATTATAATTCCAGTATAATATCATATATAATATCATTAACTCTATCCCTTATACATCCCACATAAGGCATTAATGAGTCACATCACTTTAAGGGGGCGGTAGTCCGCACTTCCTCAAATGAGATTATTGCATTTACCCACTATGGAAACCATAAATTTTTGATATAATTGGGAAGTACAGAAGAATAAAGAAATGATAAACCTAATATATATCATATATAAAAACATTTTCATCATAATGGCCACCATTAGAGGTGGTAAGATGTTATTGAACAATCATCGTTTCGCAAGGTGTTAGTTGCCCACCCACAGAAACATTATGTTCTTCATCCATTAGATGAAGTTCTGTGTAATTGTATTTATGATACATCTCATAACAACATCATAGTATATTGAGGATACTGGCGTTTTTACAAAATAAAGGAAATAAACTGGTTTTTGGGGTTGGAGAAGTAAAATAAAAGAAAATAATTTAAGAGAAATTGTTACCTTTAATTTGGGAAACTCTCTTCGGTTTAAACCAAAGGACTTATGGAAGTCCCTTATGCCTAATTTAAGGCTTCTAGAAGGAGTATAGGAATTTATGGAGTGTAATTGGGAAGATTTTTTATGATACAAATCACTTGAGAGGTGTGAGGAATTGGTTAGAAGTGGTCTTCTTATATAAGGGAGAGGAGGGGCTCTCTAGGAAAGTGTGAAAATATTATTTTATAATATAATGATATTCGGTTTCTAATGGTCCATAAATCATTGAGTTCGAAGATAAGATGACCCATATTCTAAATAAAATCATCCAATCCGAATTTTAATTGTGTTGGATAATAATTTAATCATTATAAACTTATTTATTTAAATCATTTATTAATGAGGTAAATACTGCATCATTATTGTGTCGTAAATAATTTAATTTATTTGATGTTTAAAAATTATAAAAAAACTTCCATAATGTGGGATATATTTTTATCATTCCAAATAAAATTTTATCCGAAAATAAGACTTATATAACACCATATAAAAATTAATTACATAAAGAGATTTGTTCATGTCAATTTTGTCTTCACATTAAATTAATTTATCAAGATTGTCATTTTCACTCCCAAATGGCTCAATGGGGTCCCAAAATCGACCCAAAGATGCCCATGGTCGTTAGTGACTCAACCAATAAGGTTTGGACAATTTTTTAGGTAATTTTGAATTATTATAATATTCTTTTTACCTTAAATTACCATATTTACATTTAACCGTGGTAAATAAAATTCAAAGATTACTATTCACCAAAAATTATTTTCATCTTAATGACCCAAATATTACTTCTTTATAACAACCATGTATGTCATATTTTTGAAATTCAATTCATAGAAGTGGTAAAATTTCATTTAAATGAAAAAGTTAGTTTTTTTAACTACCACTAAGTGGTTTCACCATTCATCAAAAATTGATGTTTTTTTGAAAAATATGAAAAATTCAGCCTATGCTATATTTGATATTCTGAATTCAAAAATGATGTCTATTTTTACACATTAGAAACATAGAAGTGACATTAATTAATTTTAAAATTAATAACCGTTATCAAAAAAATAGAGTGTTTTTAAAAAATAATAACTATCAAAATATTGATACTTGTTTATGTGCAATTTCAAAGTGAAATTTATTCCAATGACCAAAATTGCATTAAATGATAAAAATTTATTTTAATTTAACTTTAAAACCAATTAAAAATATAATATAATAATATAAATAAATTAGATTAAAAGGAACTTTTGAATTAAAATACAATATTTTTCACTATTCATTATAAATGAACTTTATCCGAAAAATTCCAAAAATTTACACCAAGTAAATTTTTCTGTCCCCATTATAAAGATTGATTTTATTTGGTCATATAGAATGTATTAAAGTGACCAGAACTAGATTTAAAAAGGTTTCTCCATTAAAAGGTGGAAAATGGGCATTTTAATGTAAATTACGCTTAAAATTGGATTCATTCACATTTTAAGCCTCTAACATTTATTGGATAAAAGTAATTACATTTAACAAACATGTATAATCGTATTGTATTTATTTTAGTTCATTCCCACCAATAAAATTTTTAGGAGTTAACGAATATTTAAAATAATAATATTATATTATTAATGTGCAACGTAAGATTTTCAAGAAACATGTTGTTGTGTATCGGGTATGCTGTCGAACATAGCGTCCCCTTTAATATAAAATTAATATTTAATCTACAAATATTAATAAATATGAAAAGTTTCTTAATCCTTATTTATCTGGGATGTTAAATCCTTCCCCCCTTTTGGGAATTGCGTCCTCACAATTTTAAGACTGGGCTTGGAAAATTCATTAAAAGCCCCACATCAGAAAAAAGAGTCAATAAAAATATCACTTTAAAATAAAGGAAAAGAAGTAAAAAGGTTACCCAAGCCAAACGATGCCAGTATTCCATGAAAACATGGATATGGAGGAGAAACCAAACCATCAATTTCTGATGGAGAGTGATAGAAAACATGTTTAGTAGAAAGTTAATGATGGGAAAATGACAAACTTGTGATGGTTTAAACAGTATTTGATTTCCCAATAGAAAAAGTTAATAGACAATGTTTTTGTTTTAAGTTACTTTTCAATGAGGAATTTATTTATGTGATTATCTAAAAACATAATGAAGCGCAATTACTTTTCATGTAGAATTTTATCCTTTACTATATTTCTAACACAAACTCATATTTTCTCCATATGATTTGTATTTAGGATAACTAGTTTACATTAAAAGTGCTATATCAACATTTTAAAAATCAAATAAAATATAAACTATATATTTCCATTGTCTTTAGATTTTAACTAAAACCAAAATGTTTTGTACAAGATAAGATAATTCCCAAAAAATATAAACCTTTACATAAATAGAAACTACTCTTAATCTCCAAAATTTTTCTTAACATAACCCAAAGACCATTTAATACACATTTGTCCCTAAAATTCTTCAAAAGTAATCCAAACTTTGATTGTAACCCAAATATCATAAGGATTTAATTACATAGACTTCCAAGATACATCTTAACATTTATCTCCAAGTAACACCAGTTACTCATAAAGTCTCATATTGAAAAGTAATTAACCTAATCACATATTCTCCATGATAGTTTAATCATTTTCATAAATAAATAAAATCATCATGTGTCCATAATAAAAACATAGATTCTAACAAACTAAAATTTCAACCATTATTCCACAATTGAAATCCCATAGTATTCTATCTTTCTTAGGCGTATAGTGTTTCCTCAAAAGAGAGAACATCTTCCACAACAACGTTTTATCACTTAATCACTAAATCATTTTTTAATACTAAGTATATCAATTTGATAAAACATAAGATCGAAAAATCAACTTATTCATGTTCCATAAAAACATTTTAGTAAAATTATAAGTCATACTAACAAGGGACATCAAGTAGGCTATTGGTAGGTGATGCTCCCTTATCGCCCTTCGGTTGTTGGTTCGATTACTAGAGCCTTGCCGGATGCGACGGGTTGTCACCCATCCTACAGGTTACCCTTTTTATAAAACTCAAAAATTACCCTAACATGTTTTAACATAAAAGGTTTCATTATACCTATCATCTTCATTAAAAATCATTATGATCGCATCATCTTAATTCTTCAAGTCTTATTTCACCTCTATATGATAAAATAAAATAATCCCCAAAATGAATAACACCATACCTTGATCATGGTGTCCATTTGGTTTCATCGTCATCTTATTCACGTAGGTAGAAGGTCCATCCATTGCAACAATGATTTAGAGATCCTTCAAAATCATATGCTTCCCCCATCCAAATACACCTTGTACAACATGGGTCATATGGGTTTTCACAGAAAAAACAGTTTTGGAAAATAATCATGTATAACATATAATTTCAAATCATCTGATAAAAGATGATTTCTATAAAACAGTGGAACCAAATTTGAGTTGAAACTTTCAATTAACGGTCCTTTTAAAATACCATAAATATGTTCTCAGAGACTATATTTTAAAATCAAATATAAATAGGTTGCACAAGGGTCTCCTTCTTCAGCACCTTTTTTAAAACCATAATATGCTCCAAAATCTTAAGATAAGGTAAAATAGTTGAAAATTCTTTGATAATATTTACCTTTCTTGAAAATATGAGAATATTGTGAAAATAGGATTTTTCTAAATACAACCCATGACCCACGATGATAACGAGGTATAGTTTAGGTGTTTGATATCTCAAACAACTGCTTTCAATTGAGTTGTATTCTAGAAAACGTTTCACAATCATCTGAACATGACATTGCAATAATTATTGAAAGCATGTCATCAGGAAGAGATAGGTGTGTCGTTTGAGATCCTCCTCCTTCCATTTGTAACTGAATTTCCTTTATCTAAAAAAGTTATAAAACAAGGATTTAACTGAAAAAATAGGTAGAGACTAACCATATGTCTAACGAAAATTCCTAATCCCTAAATTTGTCTAATGCGACCTCTGATACCAACTATAAGGACCCGACCTTAAAACTTACATAATATTTAATTAAATTGAGAATTCACGTTGAGGATCTTTTCAGGTATATAGTTTTAGAGAATTAGACCATAACAATTACATATCAAAAGATTAAAAAGTAGAAACTACTACTCATTGTCCATATTTTTTATAAAATAAAAAACTCTTAAAAAGAAATATGTCTGGTTCCATATTTTAGACAGCATGACTTTTCCTTGATCCCATCCTTGACCCTAGTCCACATTATGTCCTGTGAAAAACATTTAAAAAAACATAGGATGAGCATAAAAGGATCAGTAAGGGATACACAAAGAAGGAAAACTGTTAGTTTTTCAAAACAATAGGTAAACCATCAATACATTATCATAAGTAAAACATTTTACCTTTATGAAGTAGTAAATACTATTCACTGAATAAAAGATCATTACTTACCCTTTTGTGACCAAAAGATTACCATAAAACCCATATAAATAACGCATAAAATATAAAGATAACTTGGGACATAAACATACTCAAATGGAATAACCATACGGTCGACTTCCACACATATCACTAAATGGAATAGCCATACGGCCAACTTCCATACCCAATGCATTGGAGGTTATAACGTAACCACCCGTCCTGGTATTCACGGCACCACCCGTCATTTGGTTAATCATGTAACCACCCGTCAAATGTCCATGTACCATTATAAAATCACAGCACATAAAATATTACAAATATAAACTTTTCACTATTAACATTTCATTTTCAATCACAATATATCATTTCATGATATTGACAAAATCAATGCTTTATCAAACCATTTTCAAAACCATTTAATAAAGAGATTTTTTTGAATCAAAGTTTCCCATACCACTTTGAAGATTTCAAATGAATTAATATTTTAAAAAATAATCTCCATATAAATAAATCCTTAAAACCATTTTTAAAACATGGACAATACTGATAAAGTTTTAGAAGAATAAATCTTTAAAACAATTAAAATGATATTTTAGTTAAATAATTTTTTTAACAAAATGAGAAACACAAGAATACAAATTATTTGGGAATAACATTTAATCAGAACTTTATAATATCATGAGAATAAAGGGATGCATGATATAATATGAAAAATGACACTATATACACCATATGAGAGTGAATTGGTTCATAACAACAATGAATTATCAATGGCAATGTAAATTGAGATGAAATCCCTTATAAAGATGGTATCCTTTGATTAAGGATAAATCAATTAAATAATTATGTGTGAAAAATAATAATACACCTAATATAAGATGATATTATGTGTAAAAAAATAAGAGTTCATTCACACAAATTTATAAGATGACATATTCAAGAAGTACAAGTTTAACCCAAAGAATTGAAATTGGGTTAAAAAACTCCCTTGAAAAAATTCGACAATCTAACGGCGTCAATTTAAAATTCAGAAAATGAGTTAATGAGATAAAACGGGTATCTCATAACTTGGAAATAAATATTACATCAATAAGTATATAGATGAACATGTGCCAGCATAATAAGATGTAAATTAAAAGACATGACAAAAAAGCATTTTAAAAAGAGGGTCAAAGGTTCCCTTACCGACTTGGTAACTTACAAAACATACGCCACATGAAATAAGTATCATAAAATGAAGACTTAAATACTCATAATTGAATGTATATTACATAAATAGTACAATCATGGGTAGTTTATACACCACCCAAAAGTAAATAGTGGCAAATATAGCATGAATCTCACGGAAATAAAAAGTGATATGAAACCCTTTACCACGTTGTAATCAACTGAGGCGTATGACCAAAAGTTAATAACCACCAAATTAATCATAGATTACCATTAATATAATTATAATCATGATAATATATATCAAATTTCAGTACACAATACACCACATTTAATGAATATGTGGCAGACAAAGGAAATCTCACGGAATTAAAAGTGAGATAAGAAAATCCCTTACAAAAATTTGGCAGTCAAACAGCACCACTTAAAAGTTATTAAAATGAATTGATGAGAGTAAAAGGGGGTATCTAATCATATGAAAATAAAAATTACAGTATGGTGAATATAAAATAACATCCTCCAACATAAGAATGTGGAGCATAAAAGAAATGACATAAAAGAGAGTACTTGAAAATAAAGAGAGAGGTCGGATCCCTTACCTCGCATCCGACTTGACTCGATCATTATTTAATCTCCTGAATAATAAACTAAAGTAAATTTCTACTTGATTAAGAACCTTTTTCAAGTTTATTATTCCTTTTATATAACTTATTACCATGTTATAAACATTATGAAATCATTTAAGTAAATAACGTTAATTCTGTCGATATTTGGTACTTGAGTCAAAAATGAACACCTTATATTTACATGTTGTCCATGTGGTCAAAAGTCTATTATATACATAATGATATTAATGATTTAAATATCATATATATCATAGATATTCAGTATATACATGTATATATAATAGTACATAACATGTGGAGGTAAGAAATGAAATGCACCGTTCATGGAGACGGTAAGCTGTACGTACGCATGAACGCTACTTTCATTTCTATTTCTTATTTTAATGGAATTAAAACATAATTATACATAGGTATATTATAATTCTAGTATAATATTGTATATAATATCATTAACTCTATCCTTTATACATCCCACATAAGGCATTAACGAGTCACATCACTTTAAGGGGGCGGTAGTCCCCACTTCCTCAAATGAGATAATCGTATTTACCCAATATGGAAAACATAAAGGCTTGATATAATTGGAAAGTACAGAAGCACAAGTAAATAATAAACATAATATATATCATATATAAATACAGTTCCATCATTATTTCCACCATGAGAGGCGGTAAGATGTAATTAAACAATCATTGTTTCGCGAGGCGTTAGTTTGTCACCCACAGAAACATTATGTTCCTCATCCATTAGATAGAGATTTCTGTAAGTGTAGTTATAATAAATCTCATTAAAACATCATAGTATATTTAGGATGCTGTTTTTGTTAAAAAATTAATTGAAATAAATT
The DNA here is from genome assembly GCA_963277665.1 of Viscum album. Lineage (NCBI taxonomy): Eukaryota > Viridiplantae > Streptophyta > Magnoliopsida > Santalales > Viscaceae > Viscum > Viscum album. The sequence goes on from OY728133.1 coordinate 1,103,849,123, forward strand.
GTTTTTTGGGGTTGTAAAGTAAAATAAAAGAAAACAATTTAAGAAAAATGTTACCTTTAATTTGGGTAACTCTCTTTGGTTTGAACCAAATGACTTATTGAAGTGCCTTCTTCCTAAGGTAAGGCTTATATGAGGAGTATAGGTATGTAGGGAGTGTAATTGGGCAGATTTTAGACAATCCAAATGGCTTGATAGGTGTTAGGAATTAGTTAGAAGTGGTCTTCTTATATAAGGGAGAGGAGGGGCTCTTTAGGAAAGTGTGAAAATATTATTTTATAATATAACGATATTCGGTTTATAATGGTCCAAAAATCATTAAGGTCAAATATAAGATGACTCATATTAGAAATAAAATCATCCAATCCGAATTGGACATGTTTTGGATAATAATTTAATCATTATAATCTTATTTATTTAAATCATTTATTAATGAGGTAAATACTGCATCATTATTGTGTCATAAATAATTTAATTTATTTGATGTCTAAAAATTATAAAAAAAATACCATGATGTGGTATATCTTTTTATATTTAAAAATAATTTTTTTAGTAGAAAATATGACTTATATAAAACCATATAAAAATTAATTACTAAAAGATTTTTGTTAATGTCAATTTTGTCTTCACATTAAATTAATTAATCTAGATTATCATTTTCACTCCCAAGTTGCTCAATGGGGTCCCAAAATCTATGCAAAGATTCTCATGGTCGTTAATTACTCAACCAATAACGTTTGGACAATTTTTAAGGTAATTTGGAATTATTATAATATTTTGTTCACCTTGAATTACCTTATTTACCTTTTATCGCGATAAATAAAATTCAAAGGTTACTATTCACCAAAAATTATTTTTATCTTAATGACCCATATTTTACTTCTTGATAAAAACCATGCATGTCGGATTTATTAAATTCAATTCACAAAAGTGGTAAATTTTCATTTAAATGAAAAAAGTTAGTTTTTTTAACTACCACTAAGTGGTTTCACTATTCATCAAAAATTGAAGGTTTTTATAAAAAATACAAAACATTAAGCCTAATCTATATTTGATATTCTGAATTAAAAAATGATGTCTAATTTTAAAAATTCGAAACATAGAAGTGGCATTAATTAATTTTAAAATTAATTCCCGTTATCAAAACAAATAGCGTGTTTTTAAGAAACAATAATTATCAAAAGATTGATATTTGTTTATGTCCAATTTCAAAGTGAAATTTATTCCAATGAACAACATTGGATTAAATGGTAAAAATTTATTTTAATTTCACTTTAAAACCAATTAAAAAGATAATCTAAATATATAAATAAATTAGATTAAAAGGAACTTTTGAATTAAAATACAATATTTTTCACTTTTCATTAAAAATGAACTTTATCTGAAAAATTCCAAAAATTTACACAAAGTAAATTTTTATGTCCCCATTCAAAATAAGGATATTATTTGGTCATATAGAATGTATTAAAGTGGCCAAAACAAGATTTAAAAAGGGTTTGCCATTAAAAGGTGGTAAATTGACCTTTTAATGTAAATTATGCTTAAAATTAGATTCATTCACATTTTAAGCCTCTAAAATTTATTGGATAAAAGTAATTACATTTAACAAACATGTATAATCATATTGTATTTAGTTTCATTCATTCCCACCAATAAAATGGATAGGAGTTAACGACCATTTAAAATAACAATATTATATTATTAGTGTGCAACGTAAGATTTCCAAGAAACATGTTGTTGTGTATCGGGTACGCTATCAAACATAGCATCCCCATTAATATAAAATTAATATTTAATTCACAAATATTAATAAATATGAAAAATTTCTTATTCCTTATTTATCTAGGATGTTACATCCTTCCCCCCTTTTGGTAATTGTGTCCTCGCAATTTTAAAACTGGGCTTGGAAACATCATTAAAAGCCCCACATCGGAAAAAAGAGTCAATAAAACTATCACTTTAAAATAAAGGAAGAGAAGTAAATAGGTTAAACAAGACAAAATATACTATGATTCCTTGAAAACATGGATATGGAGGAGAAAACAAACAATCAAGTTCTGATGGAGAGTGATATAAAACATGTTTAGGAGAAAGTTAACCACTAGAAAATCACAAACTTGTGATGGTTTAAACAGTATTTGATTTCCTAGTAGGAAAAGTTAACATACGAGGTTTTTGTTTTAAGTTAATTTTCATTGAGGAATTTACTTATGAGATTATCGAAAAACATAAGGAAACACACTTACTTTTCATGTATACTTTCATCCGTTACTATATTTCTAACACAAACTCATATTTCCTCCATACGATGAGTATTCAGGATAACTTGTTTACATTAAAAGTGCTATATCAACTTTTAGAAAATAAAATAAAAGATAAACTATATATTTCCCTTTCCTTTAGATATTAGCTAAAACCAAAACGTTTAGTACAAGATTAGATAATACCCAAAAAGGATAAACCTTTACATAAAGAGAAACTACTCTTAATCTCCAAAATATTTCTTAACACAGCCCAAAGACCATTCAATAAACATGTGTACCTAAAATTATTCAAAAGTAATCCAAACTTTGATTTTAACCCAAATCTCATAATTATATAATTACATAGACTTCCACAATTCGTCTTAACATTTATCTCCAAGTAACACCAGTTACTCATAAAGTCTCATATTGAAATGTAATTAACCTAATCACGTATTCTCCATGATAGGTTAATCATTTTCATAAATAAATAAAATCATCATGTGTCCATAATAAAAACATAGATTCTTCCAAACTAAAATTTCAACCATTATACCACAATTGAAATCCCATAGTATTCTATCTTCCTTATTCATATATTGTTTCCCCAAAAGAGTGAATGTCTTCCACAACAACCTTTTATCACTTAATCACTAAATCATTTTTCAATACTAAGTATATCCATTTGATAAAACATAAGTTCAAAAAATACACCTATTCTTGTTCCATAAAAACATTTTTCTAAAATTATAAGTCATACTAACTAGGGACTTCAAGTAGGCTAGTGGTAGGCAATGCACCCATGTCGCCCTTCGGTTGTGGGATCGATTTCTACAGCCCTGATAGATGTGACGGGTTGTCACTCATCCTACGGGTTGTCCTTTTTTTAAATCTCAAAAATAACCCTAACATTATTTAACCTCAAAGGTTTCCTTATACCTATCATCTTCATTCAAATTCATTATGATCACAACATATTAATTCTTGAAGTATTATTTCACAACCATATGATAAAATAAAACAATCCCCAAAATTAAGAACATCATACCTTGATCGTGGTGTCCATTTGGTTTCATCGTCATCTTTTTCACGTAGGTAGAAGGTCCATGCATTGCAACAATGATTTAGAGATCCTTCAAAATCATTTTCTTCCTCCATCCAAATACACCTTGTACAACATGGGTCATATGGGTGTTCACAGAAAAACAGTTTTAGAAAATAATCATGTATAAAATATAATTTCAAAACATCTGATAAAACATGATTTCTATAAAACAGTCGAACCGAATTTGAGTTGAAACGTTCAATTAACGGTCCTTTTAAAATACCATAAATATGTGCTCAGAGACTATATTTTAAAATCAAATATAAATAGGTTGCACAAGGGTATCCTTCTTCAGAACCTTTTTAATAATAATAATATGATCCAAAATCTTGTGATAAGGTAAAATATTTGAAAATGCCTTTATAATATTTACCTTTCTTGAAAATAAGAGAATATTGTGAAAATAGGATTTTTCTAAATACAACCCATGACCCACGATGATAACTAGGTATAGTGGAGGTGTTTGATATCTCAAACAACTGATTGAAAGTGAGTTGTATGTTAGAAAAAGTTTCACAATCATCTGAACATGACTTTGCAATAATTATTGCAAGCATGCCATCAGGAAGAGATAGGAATGTCGTATGAGATCCTCCTCCTCCATTTCTAAGTGACTTTCCTTGATCTGAAAAATTTATAAAGCAAGGATTTAATGGAAATAAAAGATAGGGACTAACCATATGTCTAACGAAAATTCCTAATCCCTAAAGTTGTCTAAACCGACCTATGATACCAACTATAAGGACTCAGCCTTAAACCTTACATAATATTTAATTAAGTTAATAATTCACGTTGAGGATCTTTTCCGGTAAAGATTTTTAGATAATTAGGCCATAACTATTACATATAAAAATATTAAAAAGTAGACACCACTACTCAGTATACATATTGTTCATAAAATAAAAAACTCTTAAAAAGAAACATGTCTAGTTCCATATTTTAGACAGCATGACATTAACTTGATCTTATCCTTGACCCTATTCCAAATTATGCCCTGTGAAAAACATTTCAAAAAAAATTGGGATGAGCATAAAAATCTCAGTAAGGGATACATAAAGAAAGAAAACTGTTAGTTTTTTAAAACAATAGGTAAACCATGAATACATTATCATAAGTAAAACATTTCACCTTTATGAAGTTGTAAATACTCTTCACTGAATAAAAGATCATTTCTTACCCTATTGTAACCGAAAGATTACCATAAACCCCATATAAAGAACACATAACATATAAAGGTAACTTGAGACATAAACATACTTAAATAGAATGACCAAATGGTTGACATCCACACATATCACTAAATAGAATAGCCATACGACCGACTTCCATACCCAATGCATTGGAGGTTATAATGTAACCACTCGTCCTGGTATTCACGGCACCACCCGTCATTTGGTTAATCACGTAACCACCCGTCAAATGTTCAAGTACCATTATAAAATCATAGGACATGAAATATTGAAAATATAAACATTTCACTATTAACATTTAATTTTCAATCACAATATATCATTTCAAGATATTGACCGAATCAATTCTTTACCAAACCATTTTCGAAACCATTTAACAAAGAAATTATTTTGAATCAATGTTTCCCATAACAATTTGAATATTTTAAAAGAATTAAAATTTTTAAAAAATAATATCCATATAAATAAATCCTTAATACCATTTTTAAAACATGGATATTAATGATAAAGTTTTAGAAGAACAAATCATTAAAACAATTAAAACGATATTTTAGTTAAAGAGTTTTTTTAAAAACATGAGAAATGCTTGAATACAAATAATTGAGTAATAAAATTTAATCAGAACATTATAATATCATGAGAATAAAGATATTCATGATATAATATGAAAAAGGACATTATATACACCATATAATAGTGAATTGGTGCATAGAAACAATGAATTCTCAATGGCAATGTAAATTGAGATGAAATCCCTTATAAAGATGGTATCCTTTGATTAAAGATAAATCAACTACATAATTATGTGTAAAAAATAATAATACACCCAATATAAGATGATATTAAGTTTAAAACAATCATATTTCATTAACACATATTTATAAGATGACATATTCAAGAAGTACAAGTTTAACCCAATGAATTGAAATTGGGTTAAGAAGGTCCCTTGAAAAAATTCGACAGCCTAACGGCGTAAATTTAAAATTAAATAAATGAGTTGACGAGATAAAAATGGTATATCATAACTTGTACATAAATATTAAATCAATAAGGATATATATATGAACATGTCCCAGCATAATAAGATGTAAATTAAAAGACATGACAGAAAAAGTCTTTTAAAAAAAGGAGGGTCAAAGGTTACCTTACCGACTTGGTAACTTACAAAACATAAGCAACATGAAATAAGGATCATAAAATGAAGATGTAATTACTAATAAATTAAACTATATTACATAAATATTACAATCAATGTGCATTACATACCCCACACAGAAGTAAATAGTGGCAAATATAGCATTAATCTCACGGGAATAAAAAGTGAGACAAAACCCTTTACCACGTTGTAATCAACTGAGTCGTATGACCAAAAGTTAATAACCACAAAATTAATCACAGAATACCATGAATATAATGAGAATAATTATAATATAAATATCAAGTGGTAGTACTCAATACACCACATGCAAGGAATATGTGGCAAACAATGGAAATCTCACGGAATTAAAAGTTAGATAAGAAAATCCCATACAAAAATTCGGCAGTCTAACGGCGCCACATAAAAAATCTTAAAATGAATTGATGAGAGTAAGATGGGGTATTTCATCATATTAAAATATGAATTACAGTATGGTTAATATAAAAGAACATCCTCCAACACAAGAATGTGGAGCATAAAAGAAATAACAAAAAAGAGAGTACTTGAAAAGAAAGAGAGAGGTCAGATCCCTTACCTCTCATCCGAATTGACTCGATCGTTCTTTAATCTCCTGAATAATAAACTAAAGTTAAATTTTACTTTCTTAAGAACTATTTCCATGTTTAATATTACTTTTATATAACTTATTACCTTGTTATAAACATTATGTAATTATTTAAGTTAATAACGTTAATATTGTCGATATTTGGTACTTGAGTAAAAAATGAACACCTTATATTTACAAGTTGTACATGTGGTCAACATTACATTATATCCCGAATGATATTAATGATTTAAATATCATATATATCATATATATTCAGTATATACATGTATTTATAATAGTACATAACATTTGGAGGTAAGAAATGAAATGCATTGTTCATGGAGATGGTAAGCCGTACGTACGCATGAACGTTGCTTTCATTTTGATTTCTTATTTTAATGGAATTAAAACATAATGATACATAGGTATAATATAATTCCAGTATAATATCATATATAATATCATTAACCATATCTTTTATACATCCCACATAAGGCATTAACGAGTCATATTACTTTAAGGGGGCGGTAGTCCGCACTTCCTCAACTGAGATTATCGTATTTACCCACTATGGAAACCATAAAGGCTTGATATAATAGGGAATTACAGAATTATAAGAAAATAATAAACATAATATATATCATATATAAATAATTTTCCATCATAAGGGCCACCATGAGAGGCGGTAAGATGTAACTGAACAATCATCGTTTCGCGAGGCGTTAGTTTTCCACCCACAGAAACATTATGTTCTTCATCCATTAGATAGAGTTGTGTGTAAGTGTAGTTAGAATACTTCTCATAAAAACATACTAGTATATTGAGGATACTGGTGTTGTTACAAAATAAAGGAAATAAAAAAAATTTGGGTTTGGAGAAGTAAAATAAAAAAACAATTTAATAGAAACGGTTACCTTTAATTTGGGCAACTCTCTTTGGTTTGAACCAAAGGACTTATTGAAGTGACTTGTGCCTAATGTAAGGCTTATAGGAGTAGTATAGGTATGTAGTTATTGTAATTGGTCAGAGTTTTCACGATCCAAATTGCTTTAGAGGTGTGAGGAATTGGTTAGAAGTGGTCTCCTTATATAACGGAGAGGAGGGGCTCTTTAGGAAAGTGTGAAAAATATTATTTTATAGTATAATGATATTCGGTTTCTAATTGACAAAAAAACAATAAGTTCGAAGCTAAGATGACTTATATTCAAAATAAAATCATCCAATCAGAATTGGACATGTTTTGGATAATAATTTAATCATTATAATCTTATTTATTTAAATCATTTATTAATGAGGTAAATACTTCATCATTAATGTGTCAAAAATAATTTAATTTATTTGATGTATAAAAATTATCAAAAAAATACCATGATGTATGATATATTTTTATATTTACAAAAAAAAATTATTCTAAAATAACACCATATAAAAATTAATTACGAAAATATTTTTGTTAATATCATTTTTGTCTTCACATTAAATTAATTAATCTAGATTGTCATTTTCATTACCATGTGGCTCAATTGGGTCCCTAAATCGACCCAAATATGGCCATGGTCATTAATGACTGAACCAATTAGTTTTTGAAAAGTGTTAAGGTAATTTTGAATTATTATAATATTATTTTTACCTTGAATTAACCTATTTACCATTAACTACGGTAAATAAAATCCAAAAGTTTCTATTCACCAAAAATTATTTTCATCTTAATGAACCACATTTTACTTCTTGATAGAAACCATGTATGTCGGATATTTGAAATTCAATTCACAGAAGTGGTAAATTTTCATTTAAATGAAAAAGTCAGCTTTTTTAACTACCACTATGTGGTTTCATTATTCATCAAAAATTGATGTTTTTCATAAAAATACTAAAAATTCAGCCTAAGCTGTATTTGATATTCTGAATTAAAAAATTATGTCTATTTTTACAAATTCAAAACATAGAAGTGGCATTAATTAATTTTTAAATTAATTCCCATTATCAAAACAAATAGCGTGTTTTTAAGAAACAATAACTATCAAAAGATTGATACTTGTTTATGTCCAATTTCAAAGTGAAATTTATTCCAATGACCAACATCGGATTAAATGGTAAAAATATATTTTAATTTCACTTTAAAACCAATTAAAATGATAATGTAACCATATAAAAAATTAGATTGAAAGGCACTTTTGAATTAAAATACCATATTTTTCACTATTCATTAAAAATGAACTTTATCCGAAAAATTCCAAAAATTTACACGAAGTAAATTTTGATGTCCCCATTATAAATAATGATTTTATTTATTCATATAGAATTTATTAAAGTTAACAAAACTATATTTAAAAGGGGTTCTCTATTAAAAGGCGTTAAATCGATATTTTAATGTAAATTATGCTTAAAATTAGATTCATTCACATTTTAAGCCTCTAACATTTATTGGATAAATGTAATTACATTTAACAAACATGTATAATCATATTGTATTTAGTTTTTTTTTCATTCCCACCAATACAATGGCTAGGAGTTAATGACCATTTAAAATAATAATATTATATTATTAGTGTGCAACGTAAGATTTCCAATTAACATGTTGTTGTGTATCGGGAACACTATCGAACATAGCATCCCCTTTAATATAAAATTAATATTTAATTCAAAAATATTAATAAATATGAAAAGTGTCTTATTCCTTATTTATCTGGGATGTTGCAGTTATACTGTGATAAAATTCTTATGAAACCCACTTCTTTTTGTAGGGGCTATTGTAGATGAAATGATGAAATTTTTATGAAACCAGTCTCTTTTCCACAAGTTATTATATGATGAAATGTTTAAGAATACCATTTTATTTCTTGGGTTTTGATATGATGAATTTTTTGTGATCTTTTTGAACAAATATGTAATATTTTCATTATGTGATATGATATACCTATATCTCCCACCAATGCACTCAGTAAATATGGATAAATAATTAGTAAATATGTTATACATGAATCTAATTACATGTTCACAATGTTATTCAGTAACCTAATGACTTGTTCAAAATGTTATGCATGAAACTGATTTTATTTTCAAAATGTTATATGTGGACCTAATTACATGTTCACAATGTTATATGTGAACCAAATTACATGTTCACAGTGTTATTCATGGACCAGTGTTCCATGTATGTAATGCTATGTGTGGACTTGGTTTCATGTACATAAGGTTTTTAGAGGGCTAGATTTCATGTCTCATAACATAATGGGTGAACCTATCTCTATTTATACTTATTCAAAATATTATAATCTGATGTGCTAGCCATATATATGTGTCTTATGCCAATGTTATGCTCTCATGGATCATGTTTTTTTATTATCTTATGATTCATGTCTCATTATCCAATATATTTTCCATGAATCCATATTATGATATTTGATATGAATGTTGTGGTTTTCAAATATTATGACCATGTTCTCATACCCTTATGAAAATTCTATTCTTATATATATCCCTTGATTACCTTTACTGAGCATGTGATCTCAATCATTCCTATGTTTCATTTCCCTAGATTATGAAGAAATGATTTAAGTATGTTATGATTGTGAATAGTACCAAAGAATAATATATTTATTGGATATAATAAAGATATTTCACCATATTATAATATTATGTACCTTGTCTCCAAATACCCTAAACTATTACGGTCATCAGGCATATCTTTACGTAATATATTTAATATTAATCTAAAAATAGGTAATATCCATGTATGAAAATCATTGTTCACTATAGATAGTCTATATATGATCATTGTATACTATGTATCATCATTAACCACTTTTTATTGGCTGAATATACTTTGACATCTCCTATATCAGACTCAGTCCAGTAATAGAATACTTGAATAGATCTATCCAATACAGAGGTGATCAACAAAACATATCATTACAATTCCTTGAAGGGTTCCATCTAGACCAATTCTAGATTACTTTTTTGTAGTTTAACTTTTCAAGTGCATGACGGTTATCCAAAAAACCACTAAAAAGGGACACATGCCAACCATATATCCTCAAACACATAAATGGAACTCTCAGCCTTTCTATCTATCTTGGGATGATAGACAGTTACTAAACCCACTCGTGGATCAGGATACTTCTATAAACCCTACCTAAAGCTTTATTTAAATGGGAATTATGGTAAAATACAATGCTCTTTGGAACCCCCTAAAAACATATTGTCTATCTGACATATATAATTTCAAAATCATCAATGATATAGGTCTCATGGATTCATATAAAATTCGAAAGATTCATTAAATTTTCCAAGATAACACATACCACATAACTTCCATGAGATAACCATAATAAACACATAATAAAGTTTATTTTTTGTTATCCAGCTTCCACTTAGTAATTTTAAATAGTTTTAGACGACCTACATGTCACTTATATTCAGAATTCACCTATATTGTGGTGATCCATCCTAAAGTGAACCCCCATATATCCTTATTTATCACACACCACCAATATTAACTATTAATTTCCAAATACATCTTGGAATGGCTCGGGTGAAGAGCCTATAATGAGGAATGTGAGTCTCGTCTTATATCTTCATGCATGCTCATAGAGACCAAAATTAAACCTCAATGTTAAAGAATCTCATCCATATCTAGTCACTAATTAGGAGGAATATACCTCCCCTCTATATATTTTCTCTCATCTCTTGAAAATTTGAGTTAAACAAATGACTCCCCTTTTCCCTCTTTGTGAATAAATAAAAAATACTGAAGTATATAATATTCAATTTTTCCTAATAATATTGAATATCGAGGTGAATCTAATTAAAAATAATCTTCACCTCCCCCTCACTACTAACCTCCTTCATCACCTATGACTCGGTTTTCCATCTCCACCCATTGTCTATAATATTACTATTCTTATGGTTGTATGCCATCTCAAAATAAATGGACTCAAGATACTCATCCCACATCCTATATTTGTGTTTTTTCCCACACATAATGAATATATATATATTATAATATTATGGTTGGTATACACCACTAAAATCTTACCCAAAAAAAGAATATATGACAATATCTATGCTAATTCTCTATCACTTGTTGCTCTCGATCATACATCTGGTAGTTCCCCTCAAGAAACCTTAGATGACCGGCATATAAGAGAATACTTAACCATTATGTATCAAAAATACTCTAAGAAAAACTCTTAATATTTCATAACACAACATGTAAAATTTATATATATCATGTTTTTTCAGGATCATTTCAGATCTAAAAACCATTTCATATCTTCAAAGACACTATCATAATAGTAAAACCACTCTAGCTTCACTACCTTCTTGATCAGTGTCTTCATCATCTCTGAAAACTAAGACAATTCTTGGATAGGATTTTTATAGTAACCTATCAATACCAAAAACAATGTACTTTTAATTTATTATTATGTCTCTCCAAATAAACAATAGCCTTGATATTCTCTACATATAACAATGTACATGCCTTATAAATTACATTCCCCATGAATGAAACCACACTATACTAAAAAACACATCAAGACCACAGTATACAATTGATTCTCCCACAGTATGCTTCAGAAGATCTCTTAATGGTGAGGATAATCCTCTCATTACTGGGAGTATACTAGGATTACATTGATAAAGATAACCAGATAACAATATAGATATAGATGGAAGACACAATTAATCATATACATGAATACATAATGATCTTTCATCAATTTATACAACATCAACAGAAACTAATGAAATACACAACTTCTTCTAAAATAATTATATGGAATAATAAAATTCCTCTCCCACAAAAAATCATAGCCTTACCTTAATCTGATATTGGTCATCAAATTGGATCCTCTTAAATGATCAAATAGGACATCAATATAAGGAAGAAGATATCATATCATAAATATAACATGATTTTTCCCCAGGTAATCCACCCATTAATTACTTGATCCATCAACCTTATTGCTGAATATAAATGTAGAAACCCAAGGGTACATGATCAAGTGAATAAACCTCATCACCTATAGATTCACAAGGTGAGAGTTTATCACTCTATGATTTAAAAGATTAATCAGTATGGAGGAATGGATTTGTGATTTGTACCACAAATAATTTGTATCATGAAATTATTCTCCCTATCATGTAGAAAAACTAATAAATACTTAGTAAATAAATTAATTAACTAAAGATTATATTAAAAACATATAGGTGCATCTCCACATCTCTCAAATAAATATTACAAACATGGGTTGTTGTTACCCATAGTTTTTAATGTCATGGTCCAAAATGGCATGTATATCCTACTCTATAACACTAGTATGACCATCAACCACTATGTATTTTAAAGATACCCATCAATTAATGTGGTCTAAGTGAACATGATACCGAGTTAACCAACCCATTTTGAAGATCATATCAAAACTCAACATTGTAAACATAAAGAAATACTAGACAAGTAAACAAATTCTAATCAAGATAGAACACTAAAAAATCTCCAGATACCCTTAGATCATACCTCTCATGGTATATCAATAGACATAAACATTTACAGATACTATATGGTAAGCCCAAGATCATTATAAAACTATGTATATATGAATTAGTGTGATGAAATCATGTCAAATATAATAGATGTTAATATTAAAATCACATGAATATTTCAATGACCTGTTGATTTCCCCTCACTCTGGTCTATATGATTATTCTTGATGGAATAAGTTGCCTTGAAATCTAGCCTTAATCTCTCATAACCGAACATTCCTAAGAGAAATCATCTAGATAGAAGAAATTCCCCTAAAAAATGGAATCATGTCCTCGTCAATGGCCTAAACACACTGAGAAAACCCAACTATGAGAATATTGAGGCATTCATGGACCTACTCTAGAACTCCATGACTAATCAGAACTATTCTAGCTAGTTGATTATGGTTTAACAAAATAGAATAACTGATGATTCCCCATATCTATATGAGTGACTCACTCCTTTAGTGACCTATCATAATGTATTCGAATATGACCAAATTGTCCACATAGGTAAAACTAAACTAAGACACTTTCTCTACCAGGAAGAGATTAACCCACTACTCTACAAGGGTATCGATCTAATCAAATATGGTATGAAGGGTATCCATATTATATCTCAATAATACCATTTAATAGTCTTCTAAAAAGATAGGCTGGTGTGGTAACATAAACTACTAATTAAAATATAGAATGGAATTACATGTTATCATTTTCTAATACCCATAAGTTGTATAATCTGGATCAGAATCTCTTAGATTTTTTTCTTAATAGGAGGAATATTCACAATAGGTGGTATTGGATCTACTTCAGGAGGGTCATACTCATCATCTCTCTACTAATTCTCAATTTTAGGTCATCTTCATTCCATGTAACTAAAATTCATAAAACAAGACTCAAAAAATATTCCATGTCTTGATATCAAAATTTAGGGAGATCGAAAACCTAAAACAAGGACTACTTTAATAAATGAATTACCAAAGATATTAGGGACTCAAAAATCATATTGAGTATGGCCCAACCTACCCAATATAATTTGAGGTACGAATACATCATGGTTGGCATGTCTAATAATCTAATATCACATGTAAAATTTAATATTAATGGATTTGTTAAAGTGAATTTCAGAAAGTATTTATATAAGAAAACACCATATAATTCATTGATGAAGATTTAAATAATTTAACTCTATATCATAAATAATATATCAATCTCATACAAGAGTATAAATTTCATATGAGTATCATATTATATAGATGATTTATAAATATATATCCTCATTCCTCCCCAAGTAAAGAATAAAAATCAATAAACTATAAATCCCAAATCAAAAACTAGAATTGGAAATCTCAAAAACCAAGAACAATGATCATATACCTAGAAACATGGACATCCCTAACCTTGGTGTTTTCTACTCAAAGGCCCAGGGATAATATGAAGGAAAAATTCTTTATTATCTGTTTTCCTTTATAAATCAAATTCTAAAAGAAAATAAACAAGGCTTTAGTACCATATGGTTACATCATTGGCCTCTTTCACCTCTAATCTAACTAAACCAGAGTGTTGTGTACCTCAATTTTACTTACCTATATGATAGAATCATCAGATTACGAGTAACAGAAAACATGAGATAGTTTTGGATACTATTCCCTTTGTTACACATAAATCATGTTGAAAACAACAACAATAATAGTACTCATAATAATTTTCATACAATGTAATTAAAACTATATACACAACATGGATATGTAATCAACACTTATTATAACTGAATGATATGTATTTTAATTTCACACATTAATTTATCTATATGTTGGATCACCCATGGGATGATCATATTCCATAAAATCCTAAAATAATCAAAATAAATGATATTATAGCTAGTTGGTCCCTGAGTACCCTCCATTTCCACCATCATAATTCATCCAGATAGTCCATCCATCAATCACATGGTCATTTCTCTTACCTTTTCCTATAACCATTAAGTCTGCATGGGTACTTGGAAATTTTAGTAGGGTGTGAGTATAACTCCATTTAACACCTCAAATGGTGTCCCAATTAAATCCTAGTAAATATAGTTTATTACAAATATGAAGTGATAATAAAGCAAATTAAAAAAAATAAAATGTCATGTCATGGATTTATCATTTGAAAACCTACATGAAACCATAAGTTCTCTAACCAAATTCTGACAGGAATGATTCACTAATGTCCAAAAAACATCTTAGGATCGAATGATCTATCACTCCTCATCTCATAATATATGGTTACTGACTCTTCGCCATCATATCACACTCGTGATTGAGGTATCACTACAACCTATTCTTGACGAATGAGATATCCCCATAATGTAGTCTTGGTGGATGATGCTCCAACCCTACATACTATCAGTGATCAACTTATCACCATCACAAAAATGATGGTTAATGGGTGGTCATATGTTCAATAATAAATAATCTCTTGAAAACCCCATGGTAAATGATCTATCACCAGTTCATGTCATCAAGGTGAATGATTCCCCAATTGATTACACTCTGTGGTGTATAAAGTACTACCAATACAACTTTGTGTAGATTATATATCACCAATATAGATATTGGTTGGATGAGGTCCCATGAATAGAGACATAGGTGTATCATACACCATCAATACATGTATCATGTGGATTAGGTACCACTAATCCAATTTTAGTTTGATGACATACCACCAACAAACATATTGGGACGATTTGTTATAACTAACCCAACACTAGGTGGATTATATATCACCAATACACATCTTCGGCAAACAAGGTACCACCAATACGACTCTATTTGGATGATATAGAACCAAAACACGTATCCAGTGGATGAGGTGCTACTAATCCAACAATGGGTGGATAATATACTGTTCAAACAATCATAAGTGAGGTTAAGGAACCATATATCATAGTTATACACCACGTATTAGTGTTTTAAGATTCTTAATACACAAACATCATTAGTGAATGAGTTATCACAAACACAAAATAGTATATATACATAATTAATTAATTCATTTATGTAAATGAAATATCACTAGTCAACTGTTAATGGTAAAAATTTTATAACTAATAATGATTTATAATAAAAACTCTCAATCAACCATTCATAATATATGATTTTATACACACTATTCCACTAACCAGTTTAAGGATGAATTCAAGGAAAACCCATCACTATACGGACCTATTCTTTGTCTCTCCATTATTATGGGATATTTTAGGAAACCTCACAAGGAAAATATTCTCATAAAATAATAATAGACTCCCTTTATAGTCTCTAATCCACAATTTCATTACAATTCACATGATATGATTGATCATTGATTACCATGGTGATAAATTAAACCACCCACCAGAGCACTCATTGGTCTAAAAAATCCTATTTTCTCTAAAGAAAATGATGTAATAAATATAAATATAATAATTGGTAATGTGTAAAAATTCATTAATTCATTTATTTTATAAGATACATTCCATACTTTTTAAACCAATAAAAATGTTGTGGACTACATACTAGGGTATTGTCGGGACATTCTCATTTGATATTTCCGGTTGATTTGAGATAAATTAATAGAAATAAAGAAACCAATAATTGGATGTATATAATTAAGAATAACAGGTGATAGAATGAAAATTTAGTGATAGAACTGTAGATTATATTTAAGATACGATTCAAACATACCCATGGTACTCCCCATGATATATGCTACTGGGAACAGAGCTCGAACTGATATGATCCACTACTTGGAAGGAGATAATCAAGATAAATGGAGATGGAGAATTTAATTGGAAAGATGAAAATGGTGGATGTGCTAAATATTTATAAGATATAATATTTAAATTAATTAAATTTAAAATAGATAAAAAAAATACCTCAAGTTCCCATGTTGTATCTGTTTTAGGTGCACTGACAGAGCCACCGCTCCACCTGGGGTCCACTGGGTAATCGGTATAGAACAACCAGGTGATATTTGTAGTATGAATAAAAACATAAAAACATATAAATTATTTATAAGTTTCTAAAATTGATCCCATATACCACAATAAAACCTCCTACACTCTAAATCCCATATACATGAGGTTTGAAAAATATATATTAAATTTATTCTTAAAAGGGTTTTACAGTTGTTAGAACCCTATTATTATATCAAGTATGAATCCTTTTAATTATTTAATAATTTTTTATTTTGGTCTCAATATCGCAGCCTAATGAGGATATAATGGTTTGGGGGTATTCAAGGCTTTTTCAGAGCATGGAACCCTAGCCACTAGAGAAAATAATCAGGCCACATGGTTAGTAAAAAACATGTGACCCACCCCACATGGTCTCTCCTACCCACCCGGGGTTGGATAGTGGGGTGAAGAAACATACATGGTTTTCCCTATACATGCAATCACGTCCACATGCCCATTAAAATTTCTGATGTTTTTAGAGGAATTGAATTTCTTGTTTAGTGCATGGTTTCCCTAACAGAATGGGTTCCCCCTTAGTATAAAAAGGGAACATGTTTGGTGCATGGGTTGGCCAACTATGTGGCCAAAATGTATGACACCTATTTTTGGGAAAAATAATAAAAATAAATTAAATGAATTGATTTAACACACCCCTATCCTTTTTTTATAGGAGTAGATCTCTCTCATCCCTCTTTGATATCCCAAATCAATCTTGGATAGTTTTTATCCATACTCTTTTTCTGAAAGGTAATTCAAGCATCATTAGTCTCATTTGATAGCCACAAGTAATATATCATTTCATTTTAGTCGATCTGGGTTTCTATTCTACTCAACGAAGTTATAGAGGTGCAAACCTGTATGCCCTGTTTTCAATTTGTTGGTTCATTATTCAGATTTATTCTGATCGAGGCCAAACTAAAGGATAATACTATACAAGGAGACTTATATGAGTACAAGGGGGGTGGTCTATAAATTAGTCCTGATTTTTTTATGTTTTATAATATTTGTCTTCGTGATGCACAATGGTTTCATAGTGTGTTGGCCCTAAATTTCAATTCCCTTAAATTTTAATCATTTCTTGGAACCTAATGAATCATTATAACCCTTTTTATATCCACATGCATTACAATTAGAGTGATCCATTTATTTAGGGTGTTCCATCTTTATTCCCAATTGGCCCTTCAAGATCTTTTGCCCAAAACCCCAAATGGTGTGTTTGGCCTCAAATTAAAACAATGATACCAAATTTATTAGAAATGGATATAGTGTCAGATTACAGCTAGTTTCCTTGAATTATAATGAATTGAAATGAACAGTGTTGAGTCTTAATCCCATATCGCCTAATTAAATTGAACAATTGTCATTGTTAAAGTTGAATGTAAACAAATTATAAATATTTCCATTGTTTGTATTAAATACAAGGGATATTATTAATAAGTGTGGGATGGAATGGATACCCTATTTACATATAAAATATGTGAATGATGACACTTATGCTTGTAATAAATGAATGGGAATTGTGTCCCTCCTAATTTATTAAAAATGGGAATGACGACACTTAATAATTATATAAAATGGGCTTGAAAACCCTTAATAATTATACAAAATGGGCATGAATACCCTTGGACATGTAATAATTATAATATGGGTATGGAGACCCTTTTATAAAAGTGATAGTATACAATCATGGAATACCTTGCAATATTATATGGGCTTGTCATCCCTTGGGATACTATACGGGAGTGGCATGCCTTATAGTGATATTAGGCTTCACGACCCTATATTTGATAATGGGAAAAATGTACCTTATAAATGTGATATGGGTCATGGAATCCCAAATAAATGTGATGTTAGGCATTGAGTCCATTGTAAATGTGATACTAGGAATAGTGTCCCATATAAATGTGATTTTGGTTATGGTGTCCCTTACAAATTTGATATCGAGCATTCCATACCTTGATACTATATTAGAGTTAGTCTGGCACTGAAAGATGTGGGTAGTGTCATCCTAGTTTCGGTTCAAGAACTAGATCTGACCCAATTATAGTTGTTATTACTGCTTT
The DNA here is from genome assembly GCA_963277665.1 of Viscum album. NCBI lineage: Eukaryota > Viridiplantae > Streptophyta > Magnoliopsida > Santalales > Viscaceae > Viscum > Viscum album. The sequence continues at coordinate 1,103,867,967 of OY728133.1, forward strand.
ACCTTATTATATCTACACATATATTTTATACACATACTAGATATTTATAGGCTTAATTGGTTGTGACCTAAAGATATTTATCTCACGCCTTATCTAGGACACCCATGGCACCTAGTAAGACTATATTCTTATAGTTACATACAAGAGAATTTGTACTCTTATAGATTTGGGAGTTCTTTTATGATTTAGAATGGAGACGGTTCCATATGACTAGGCTGAAGATTGGGATGTTGGGATAGATTTTTCACTTTTTTACCTTTTTTACTACCACTACAGCCTTATTTTTTTATCCATGTTTTCTTGTTTTATAGATACATGAAATATGATTTCATTACTTTTTAAATGATTTAGTCTCTAGTTTTATGTTGATAATATTCTAATGATTTTTAATTCTACATCTTCATATCCATTTATTTACGACATACTCTATTTATCTATTGATGGTAACAATGTATTAATTTGGAAATAAGATAATAGCCTCCCCATAGACACACCCTTGGCCCCAACTTCTTGTCGGTAGCCTCTAGAATTTTGGGGGATGTAATGGAGTCCATTTTTCAAACCGATCGAGGCACAACTCTGAGTGGAACCTAGGCCTCAGATATCACGAATTGGTATCAAAAGTCTATTTTTCTTTCATTAATATTTTGAGAAAATAGATAGGAGATTATGAAGAAATTGGGATTTGGTAGTCAGCTATGTTAAGGAGAAGCAAACCCTTGTACAAAGAAAATCCAAATTACCTTGAATTGAAATTGCTACATCTGAATTTTTCTTATTATATTTGATTTGACTCCACCATTGGGTGATGCACCTGAATTTTGATATTACATTTGAAATAATTGAGGTTTACTTTTTATACTTGTCTTGATGAGATGAGGTCAAGTTATAATTGTGTGTGCATCATATTAGTGACTTTGTAAAAAAATCACATTCCATGCATATGTCATGACATATAGAAGAATTGTGTTATTTTCATTTCTAGTGATTTACTTGAGTTCTGGATTTATATAAATATAATTATTAATGGATAAAAATTAAATGATGAAAATAAATAAAACATAGTTGATACTTAGAGAAGGTATTATAACCATATAGTTTTTTTCTGCATAGGTTGTAGCATACTACCTAAGTTCCCAACTGGGTCATGTTGATTCATGGACCATTGGTCACATTGACTGAAACATGTTATGGTATGGATTAACTAGATTCGACATTTAGGTTCATTAGGTGTATGAGACATTATGTATTAGAAGTGGTGAAGCATTTGGTTTGACCATTTAAATATAAATGTAGTATAAATATTAATTTAAAATTAAATTTAAATCATAAAACACATAGCTTGACCTAGTCCCGACCTTAGTAGTGGGAAATAGGTAGTGCCTATGTTGTTCTATATAAATGTTTCTATCACCCAGACCTAATTATTTGACATTTAAGAGAGGTTTTATTGTCTATATAAAGGCTTGTACGTATCCTATTAATGTATCTAGAATTTTATTGTTGTAGATTCTTATCTGAGGAATGTTCTCATAAATTGTAGAGTAATGCATCCATGGAGTGCTCATGTCATTCTCTAGGAGGTTTGTGAAAACCATACCCCATATATGGTGGACCATGATTATCCATTTAAACTATAGTTCTTCCAATTTTGGCACCACATCATGTTTCCAATGTGGGCGATGATTCCCAATTAAAAGGAGATTTCCTACAGCTTATGAAAATTATCCAAGGGGATCCACACTATTCCCCTTATATAGAATAGTTGAATTAGGAGTTACAATAACATCATCTGCCCAATTTTATAAGGATGGTAGACCACATGCTACAGAGTTATGTATTAAGACTATTGTTTATATATTTGAGAATATAGATACACCTCCTAGTATGAGAGTGAAACTAGCTACATATATACTTTGAGGATCCACTGGAACTGGTGGGAAATTCTAACTCAGGATAGTCACTACAGGGATACAATGTGGGGGGAATTCTAGTCGAGGTTCATCAATTATCTCTTCACTGGAACCCTGAGGGCCAATCACACTAGGGAATTAAGGAATTATTAGAAATGTTCAATGACATTAATGGAATATTCATCACATTTTATCGAGATTCAATGCATCAAACTTGTCTATTTATTTGATGATCCAGTGGAAGAGATATGGTTTAAATATGATTCGAGGAATACAATTCATTATCATGTAGATATTTTATAGTTTACTATAGTATCTAAAATAGTGAACAAGGACCTTGTCACTAATCATAACTTGAGGGAGGAAGATAGCTTGATCTAAGGAAGTTCATTACCGAGATAGAGTAGTGGTTATCATAGTGGTTGGAATTGACGCCTTAAGACTGTGTGTGTGAGTAGTGGAAGCCAGTTGAAACCCACAGATAGTTATGCGGAATGTCTCCAGTGTGGTAAGAGTAGCCATAAATGACCTCAGTGTCCCAATGACCCCGTCGAGTATTGATGTTTTGGTATATTGGTGAATATTCATTGATTATGTAGGTCGTTACCATCTATTCTGAGTGGGAGAGGATCTATGATAGCTCCAACTTCAAGAAAATGTTCATTGGTAGATATATATGAAGGTATCTTGAGTACTACAGGATATAAAAATATAAGAGGATATTGTTGTCATGGAAACCAAACTTCATTTTTTTAGTTCCAACAGAGAAAAACTACTCTACGTAGTCAGGTTGATGCATAGGAGATCATGCCATATCTATTCATGTATCTTATACTAGAGGAAAAATATGATGGTCTATATATAATTCTAGTTACTATTAGAGTTACCTATACAATCATATTTTTCTTATATGATATAGGTACATCAAATTCAATCATATTTTTACTTGTTATGGGGAGTCTCAAACATCATGTTGAGTACTCTTGTGGCATGATGATGCTAGATACTACTTTTTTCATATGATCAGAGGGAGTACATCTGTACAAGGACTTTCCTATTAATGTCATAAAACATATTTTCTTATGAATCCTCTTCATCCTCATGATGACATTCTTTGAATAAATTATTAGAATATACTGGTTTGTTCCTTATCATTCTTATATGGACTATTATCGCTAGAGGGTTTAATTTACAACAGCATAGGGATGTACCTATATTGAAAACATTTAGTGGGACATCCAGACCGGTAGAATGAGTCCATTGCATCTTGGTTTCGGTGGAGTATCCACCTATATTCCTATTCTTTATATGAATGATCAAGTAGTACATCAGATTTAATTCCCACTTATAACCTATCAATTTAGTAATGTATTCCCTAATGAATTTTCAAGAATGCCTCATGAGAGAGAGGTAGAGTTTACTATAGAAGTTGTTCCTAGAGAAACAACAATATCCATTCCAACATACATGATGCATAATATTGAGTTTTATGAGTTCATTAGAGAGCTAGTGGATTTTGACCCCAAAGGTTTTATAAGGACCATTACTTCCCCTAGCTATTCACCAGTCCATTTTTCCAAGAAGATGGACTGAAACCTCATGTTTTTCATCGATTACGGAAAGTTGAATCATCTTATAGTGAAATAATAGTATTCTTTACCTCTCATAGATGTAATTTTTTACCATATTAGAGGATTGAAGGTGTTTTCTAATATCAACCTGATATTTAGATATCATTGGGTTCAAGTAATACCATTAGATATTCCACATACAAATTTCCATAGTTAGTATAACTTATTTGAGTATCTTTTTGTGTAGTTCAGTCTTATGAAAATTCCTACCATCTTCATTGATTTGAATAATAGGGTTTACCATTCTTATCTTGATTACTTCTTGTGTAATTCATAGAATACATATTTCTATATAATAATACTCAGAGGGACCACACCACTAATCTTGAGATCATTTTGAATACACTATATGAACACCAACTGTATGCTAAGATCAGTATCATTTCTTGATCAGCATGGTACACTTCATAGAGAATATTATCTCAGAGGAAGATGATTTAGTTAACCTTGGGAAAGTGATAGTTGTGGTTACCTAAGAGTATCCTAAGATCCTATTTGACATATAGAGTTTCTTAGAGACATCTGAATACTACATAAGTTTTATACAAGACCTCTCATTCATTTTTCACCTATAATGATCTTGAAAATAAGGGTGTTAGGATCTAGTGGTCTGATGCGTGTGAGAAGGTGTTTCATGAGTTAAAAGGAAGGGTTACCTCAACACCATTTTGGGTTTTCCAGATCTTAGTAGAGGATATACAGTATTTTGTGATGCATCGGGCATTTGACTAGGAGTGGTGTTGACATATTAATATAGAGTTGTTTCATATGGATATCATCATATGAGGCCTCATGAGATAAATTACCCAACGCATGATTTCAATTTGGTAGTTATTGTACATGCATTTCAATGATATAGGAATTAACTACTGGGAGATAATTTTATGGGGTTTTCACTCCAAAAGATCCCTAGGTATATTTTTTCACAGTGACAGATGAATCATAAATAGTGAATATGGGTTGAATATATATAGTACATTGACCTAGATGTAGCCTATATCGCTGGTAAGGAAAAAATATTTGTCAACACTCTAAGTAGGAGGACATAGATGTTGGTGGTTCAAGATGCCAGTTGTGAATTGAATCTTATGGATCTATTTTCAGAGATGCATATGGATATTTAGAAATATCTTGGATAGTCTCTAATCATATCTAGATTAGTGACCTCTTTAATTATGGATAATGGGAAGATGAGTATATTTTTAGATCCAAAGGGCTTGGTCCTATGAGTGGGTATTGATGGTGTGGTCTTGCCTCTTGATTGTTCTATCAATGATGGTGAAATCATGTGTATACTTGGGAATATATGTATTACCATATATTTGAGTGAGGAGCTAATTCATGAGTCAAATTCTTCTCATTTGGTTGTTCACCCTGATATTTTCAAGATGTTTCGGATATGCAATGACATTGTTGGTGGTAAAGGATAAAGCATTAGATATCAGGTTTTATCACTATGTTTTCCTACTTTTATCTAGTAATGGTAGATCAGCAGTGACATAAAATATTGTTACAGCCTTTACCTATCCTAGAATGTAAATTGTAGGATGTTGTGAGTCAACTTTTCATCGGCTTACCGAGGCCGCCTCGAGGAAGAGATGTCGTTCTGGTAATCTTTGATTAGCTGAATGAAGTGTCCCACTTCCTCTCTAGAACACTTTCCCTATTGATGATCTGGGGAAAATATATGTGTGAGAGATTATATGACTACACATGGTCCCTAATACTATCGTTTTAGGTAGGTATGCTCACTTCTCATCTAGGTTATGCTAGGGGTTGTAGATGTTTATGGGTATATAGGTCCTTACGAGATCGTCCCTTCACCCTCAAATCGATGGTCTATCATAATTGGCTATATAGGTTCTAGAGTACATGATCATAGCATGATTACGTGATTTCAGAGGTTCTTATGAGATCCAAACCCCTCTTATCATGTCTCCTTCAATAGTAGTTATTAGGAAATGATTTAGATGGATCCCTATGAGGACCTATACAGTAGGTCATGTCATTCACCCCTGTTTTGGTTTGAGGTAGGAGAGGCAGGGCTAATAGGTCCTTATGATGTTCAACAGATATCAGTGTAGTTTTATATGATCAAGAATCATATTTCTAGTGCTCAGTCCAGACATCACTCATATGATGATCGCTATCAATGACCTCTGGAGATCGAGGTCAAGGATCAAGTATATTTGCATGAATCACCTATAATTTGGAATAGAAAGATTATAAGGCAAGGGAAGGATATTTAGTGACCTTTCTAGAAATTTTAGATTACAGAAATAATTGGGGTAGAATCCTATCAGATGATTTTACCTCAGATGTATCGTTCCATGCATGACATTTTCCATGGTTCACAGCTTCACCATTATCATGCTGACATGTATTATAATTTTGATCCTGATGATGTTGATCTAGATGATAATTCTTCTTTTGAGGAGTATCCTATATGAATCATTTATTAGAGAAAAAAGGCTCTATGAGTCTAGTATGTCCCTTTATTATGAATTTTATTGATGCACGTTCAAATATAGATTGAGTCTTGGGAGTGGGAGGTTGACACACGTGCCTAGTGACTAGAGTTGTTCTCAGACTGTGTTTCTCTTCCCTCTGAAGTTGAAATCGATGGCATGTTACTTTAAAGGGATAATCTAAGAACCAACATTTTATCTAAATTTTGATCCTTCTAATTTGGTATATTTCTTTTTTTGGACATAATATGGAATCTAAATGATGTTATAATGGTTTTGGAGGTGTGTAGTGCTTGTTTGAAGCTTAGAACCATGGCCAGTAGAGAAAATCATTAGGTCACATGATCAGTAGAAATCTTGTGACTCAGACCAAATGGTATCTCTTAACAGTGTGGGGGTAGATAGTGGGATTAAGAAAGGCACACAGTTTCCCATAACCATGAACTAGGGATTTTACAGTTTTAAAAATGCCTAGAGTTTTAGTAGAGGAGAATTTTATTGTTGGTGTATGGTTTCTCTTACCAAGAAACCTAACCATTCACATACCCCCATAGTACAAAAATTTATCCATGGTTGGTGCACAATTTGGCCAACTATGCAACCTAACTCTGAAACCCTATTTTTTGGAAAAAAATACTAAAATCCCCTTAAAGGAAAGGTTTTAAAACACCCCCTTCATTTTTTTTCTTATTTCCAAAGTACGAGATCTCTCCATATCCTTTTTTGAGCACCCAAAGACATCTTGGACAGTTTTTGATCCCTAAGGTTTGCTTGAATTTAGATTCAAGTGTCATCGGTCTCATTGGATGTCCACTAGTTTGATCATGATTCATTTTTAGTCATTATTCATTTCTCTTATCCTCGACCAAGTTGTTGAGGTGCATGTCGATATGCACTATTTTTAGGAAATTGGTCTATTAATCACATTTATTCTTATATAAGACAAACTAAAGGATGATACTATATGATGGTAGTTTTATGAGTATGATTTAGGGGGTTTATAAATTATTTTTCAATTTTTTATGTTTTATAATTTGTGTCATAATGTGGCCTTCCAGTTTAACCATTTGTTTCTTCTAAATTGATATTTCATTAAATTGGTTCCCATTATTAGAACCTAATGAATCATTATAACCATTTTAATATAATAAATTTTAACCTAGGATTGAGCCAATACTTTTGTATGTTCCCTCCTAATGCCCAATTCATCCTTCAAACTTTTATTCTCAAAATATCTAATGTTGTGTTTTCTCTTTAATTAAAATGATGATACCTTGTTGATTTGGAATGTAAATGGTGTCAGGTAATTGATAATTCCCTTGTCTAAGAATTAATTTAAATGAATAGTGGTCAGTGGTAAGCCCATGTCACCTAATTAAATTAAACAAAGGTCACGCCCTTGTAAAATATTAATGTAAATGAATTATGAATGTTTCCTTGGTTAGTATTATTGAAAATGAATATTATTACTAATTGTGTGTGGTTATAGTGGACCTCTTTAATTATAAAATGTGGTAATAGTGAACTATATGCATGTTATAATTGAATGGTAATGGCATCCCTTTTTATTTATATTATATGGTAATAACGGCCATTAATAGTTTTACCAAATGGGCATGTAGACCCTTGAACATGTTTTATTAATATGGTCATGGTGACCCTGATATAGAAGTTATACTATGTGGATATAGTGGCCCTTGTAATACTATATGGGCAAGGTTTCCCTTCTAATTCTATATTGGAACGGCATCCCTTACATTGATATTACGTATAGGGACCTTATACAACATATTGGGCATGGAATCCCGTAAAAGTTTGAGATCAGGCATGGTGTCCCTCGTTAATGGGATACCAAGCATGGTATCCTTTATAATTATGATCCTAAAAATGGTGTCCATTATAAATTTGATACTGGGAAGGAATCCCCTATTAATTTGATAATGGGTGTTGAGTTCCTTGATATTGTTTTAATGTTATTTTGGCATGGTTTGAAGTAGGTAGTGTAAGCTTGGTTTCCTTTCAAGAACCAAAGATGACCATCTAACAGTTGTTATTACATCTTTAACTTATTACATATGCACAATCCCATATTTTATACACACTTATTATATTTATATACACACTTTGTGGTGGATTACTGTTATTTATCTCACTCCCTATTCAGGTCACCTATGGAAACAGGGAAGACAATATTCTAGCAGGTATAAATCTGGAAAATTACACTCTTGCGGATACATGAACTAAGGCATGATTTAGTATTGATCTGGTAGAATACTATTGGGATGGATCTTGGGATAGTGGTATATTTTTTCTCTTTTTTTACTGTTGGGTTTGTATCCTTGTTTTCCTTCTTTATTAATACATGACATATATCATCATCCATTTTTATATGATTCATTCTCCAGTTACCTATTTATTATTATTGCATGGATGTTTATATTTTCGTATTCTTATCAATTTTTTTACTATTTATGCTATTAATCTGTGGATTGTGCCATTGGGCTACTTTGGTAATTAGTGATTAGACTCCCCATGAACACACCCTAGGCCCTCACTACAAGTCGTCAACCTCTGGAATTTGGGGATATGTTCTTCAGGCCATGTGTCCCACTGGGCGTGCGAAAAATCATAGAGAAACCCATGTTCAAGAAGTCATAATAGTCGGATATGTAATGAGGTTATAATAAATTTATATACACAGTATATAAATAATATTGATGATGAATTACTCTATTAGATTCTGATTTTTGGGGGACCATGGTTGGTGGATGATGTTTATTGGGGTTTGGTTGTATTAATAAACACCATTGTTTGTGCAGTGTATTAAGTGGTAGGATAAATCAATGGAAGTTTTTCACAATCCATTTAAATATGTTGTATTGATGTACAAGTGGTGACTAGTTTGGTTTAAAGTGTTTCATTGTTAAGGTATGTGTATCTGAGTGTCCATGGGGGAAAATATTTTTTTCCAAATGTTTTAATTCCATGGAAGTCATAATAAGTGTTTTTAAATATTAACAAGTTGTTTTTAAAATCATGTTTGTGTTTTTTAAAGAATATTGTGAGGTCAAATTATATTTTTAACTAGTCATTTGGTAATTAATTAATTTAAATCCTTCTATTTATGTTATTTAAATGGGTTTTTAAATGTTTAATATGAAAAAAAATTAAAAGGGGTGTGTTAAACGTTGTAATTTCTGTTTGAAAATTATATACAACATTGGTTGATTTTTTAATCAAAGAATTTATGTTTTAAAATCTTTTGGGATAATCAATGTGGGTTTTTTGGTTTCAATTGGGTTTGTTATCCCATGATAATTTTATTTTAAAAATCATTGGTGTGTGTGATCATTTTAAAATGTTTTTTAAATGGGTTTTTGATTTCCCACATGGTTTTCAAGGTTTTTTTTTGAAAAAATGGTTCTAAGAGTATATTAAAATAGATTTTTGAAAATATTTTGTTTTTTTGGAATTCCAAGATCATTTTTAAAAGGATTATTTATCACATTATTAAAAATTATTTTTCATTAAAATTTGTCAAATAAAATTTTTCATTATGTTCTTATTCTTATTTCTATAATGGATCATGATACAATGAGGGGTGTCTATGTTGATGCATTTTTATAGATTTTTTATTGTTTGAAGTGGTTGGGGATGTTCTTGTATGGATGGGAGGTGCTGAAAAGTGATCTATTTTCTAATGTTTTATATTTTGAGTTTGTGATGTTTGATTGTTCCCACATCCATATTAATTTTCATGGGAATTTTATGATGATTGTATAGAGTTATGGATAAGTTAAATAGATAATATAGTAATGTTATAACTAGGTAATGTAACCCTAATTTACCATATCGATTATACCTAGAGTATTGTGGGATGAGTGAGCTAGAAACATTTTTATAATCTCATTGTAGAGATAGTATTTTGGAAGATTTTATTTATGTATAGCCATATTGGACTACTAGGGATATATATAGGATCTATAGTTGTAAAGTTCTTTATCAGGGTGCCGCCTAAAGGTGCCTGAAACCCAGTTGGTCACATGAACTCAAGTGCATTTCCCCTAATTCTAGAGACAATTAACTAGAATCAATAACCATGGTGTGATATTGGGGAAACTATTCCCTCATTGGCAGAGTATACATAGTAGAAGACAAATAGTAAACAATAGCGGATGCAGTAATACCATGCAATAGAAGTAAATAGATGAAGGCTGATAGTAATAAAATAGATGGATTATATATATATATAAATTATTCATGTCACATGTGTATATCAGAGTATAAAAACAAGTCAAAATGTTGTAAATACAATTCGAAAACCAAATTACTAAAAAGTTAGTAAACTCCAACAACATCGCAAGCCTCTGCTTAGTCCCATGCTCTCCATATCCAACCGTAATCATGTGTCTAATGATGAAGGGAGGTTTCCCTTATCCATACATAAAATCATATAATAGGTTTAGGTCTAAAATCATGATCCAAACTGGGTGTGATATGAATCCTAGTTGTCAACCACCAAAATATTTGTGACTAAGTATCAGTGAATATATATATATATATATCAGGTAATATGAAAAATGAAGCGATAAACAAGGAAGCACTCAAAAGTAACAATCCTGTAGATTTCAATTACATTCATTTACATTTATTATTCAATCCTTTGAATAAAGTAAACCTTGGGATCTGTCCTATGCTTTGTATCCCATGTGTAAGTAGAAAAATAGATTTCTCATAAGACCACCTAAACAATCTAGCTAGACTAAATCCAAGCTTATTCTTTGGCTTGGAAGACTCATCAAAATAATTCAATCATTCTTAAACAACCCTCTTGGAAATTTCTCACAGTCTAACCCCCCACGTCTAACATATCATCAATTCAATGAATAAATACCCTCTGGGAAAGCTCTCACAGTCTGACCCCTTTGGTCCCACATATCACTAACAATTTACAAACAACCACCTGTGAAGCTCTCCCTGTCAATACCCCTTGGTCTACATATCATCAATTAAATATAACAACCACTTGGAAGCTCTCACGGTCTATGCCCTAGGTTCTGAAAATCATTGAATCAAATAATAATGATCACATGGGCATCTCTCACAGTCTAACCTAATTAATTATTAATGACCACCTGAGAAGATCTCATGGTCTAAACCCCTTGGGAAGCTCTCAAATTCCAATACCATTTGCTCAAAAATAACAATACATGAACATAATAATTTCATATATTCATCAACTAATTCCTAACAAAACAATTCATGGAAACATGGAACGCCTATAGCCATCCTAGACCAAATGGACATAAAAAATTCAACAAGGAAACACACCCATATGGTGTCCCCTAAACAAGGTATCTAACCTTACTCATATGAAATTACCCTTAATTAATAAACCAAACCATAACAGGTAATAAACAAGGATAATTCCAATCGAGCAAAACCCTAATCATGGTTTTGCAGAACGTTATCATATATAATATAATGATGAACAACGAAAGGCACAAACTACGTAGCTCTATATCATATGATCGATATACATGAAAGTCATCCCTTGTATCCGCCTAAAATGGTATAGGTCTACAAAACAATGAAATATTCCCAACATTGAATAACTCACGAGAGATAAATAATCGGGAGGAAAGGCTATGGGGGTTTTGAGAACTCACTCGTGGAATTCCAACACCCCTAACGTTGTCTCAATCAGATTTTAGACAGAGAATCAGGAGGAGTTAAAAGTTCTTTTGTTGATTTGTTTCTCTCCTATACTAACCAAGATAATAAAAATATGTTTCTGAGGATGATATATGACCCCTCTCTGAGTTATCAAATAAAAAATAAAACTACGTAGGATTTTCATTAATTGTGCATGCCATGAAGTAGCCTTAATTGTCCCCACCATAAGTAGTCTTCTATGTCACCTACACTTCCATGTACTCGCTTGTTACATTAACAGTACGCGATTGTATGTGGTACCTAGGTACACGGCCTGTACTCATGAGTACATTACATGTACATAGAAAATACCCACTTCTTCCTTTTTCCTCAAAACAACCTAAACACAAGATCCATACCATAAATAAAGGTCCGGTATTTTAAAAACATCCCCACTTAAAGTAATTTGTCCATTAATTTACCTTCCAAGGGAAGTGAAGAAGAAGCTTCAAAAAAATCTGGCCATTGTGATTGTACATCATCCTCTCTCTCCCAAGTATCATCCTATGCTCGCCTGTGTTTCCATAGCATCTGTGCTGGAAGAACAGACTGGCCATGGAGAACCTTCATGATGTGATCCAAAATTCAAATTGGGTACTTTTCAAAGGATGCATCCACCTCCAACTCAACCTCCTCAGGTTAGAAAATGTGAGACGTGTCTAAAAATAACACCATGGCTGAGAAAACATGAAAATTTTCATCCATATCCTATTTCCTATGAGGTAACATCAACTGATAGGAAACCATACCAAATCTCTCCAAAACCTAAAATGGCCCAATTTATCTCGGTGAATGCTTCTCATGTATCCTTAAACTCTTGTTTCCCAACCTCAGTGTGACACGTAGTAAAACATGATCTGTGACCTCGAACACCATAGGTCTTCTCTATCAATAAACATAAGATTTCTAGAGTGATTATTCAGTATCCATCCCCTTCTGAATCAACTACACCTACTCAATGGTCTCCTGGACAACATGAGTTCCCATCATAGCTCCATCTTCCGCCTCCAACCAACATAGGAGTGATGGGAATGGCCTTCTGTACAAAACCTCTTAAGATTCTAGAATCATTTCCTAAAAACTATTATTATAGGAAAACTCCACCAGGGGTATGTGTCCCTCCCAAGAGCCCCAGAAATCTAGGACACAAGCTTCAATAATGCCTTCCAAAACATAAATTGGGCGCTCGGATTCGCCATATGTCTTGGGGTGGAATGTTGTACTCAAAAGTATCTGAGTACCCAAAGCACTATGTTTTCCTAGTTAGACATGAGAAGTAAACCAGGAATCCTTATATAAAATGATAGAGTGTGTAACCCCATTAAAACTTACAATATCTTAGATTTACAACCTTAAAATCTTATCAACACTGAAGGTTTCCTTGATTTGAAAGAAATGTACAACCTTTTGATTCTATCAACAACAACCCAAACTGCATCACTTCCTCATAGCGATCATGGTAACCCTATCTCAAAATCCATTGCAGCATCATTCCACTTACACTCAATAATGGGTAACTACTGTAAAAGATATATAGGTCACTGATACTTTACCTTCACCAACTAACAGGTGGAACATCTTATAAAAAAACCAACAACATTTCTTTTATTACCTGTCCTTTGATACTAACAATGTAGATCTCGATACATCTTGGTAACCCCGTGATGAACTTCCCAAACTAAGGAATGAAAATATTCCATCAACTCCTCATATATGTATGTTGACACCAATACTTTTCCATGAAAATTCAAGACCTCATCATCACCTACAGTCCACCAAAAAGTTGGGTCCTCTCCGGAAACACTCTCCCATAAGACTATGCCTTCAGAATCTGATAGATTCTTCATTCTTACTTGATCCAGTAGAGTATATGTAACAATTGTAGAAGAAAAAAAATGTATTCTCATGACTTTCATGACCCTCAAAATTCATCTTAGAGAATATATAAATAATATTCCACCCACTAATGGTCTCTTGAACTATTATTATTAGAGTCCTCATGATCAATGCACCAGCCACAATGTTGCCTTTCCTAGTAATGTATGAAAGCTAAAAGTCAAAAGGCTGAAGGTACTCAACCCACCTTCAGTGTCTCAAATTCAGATCACACATAGTAAAGATATGCTTGAGGATTTTTTTGGTTGGTGTATACAACAAATTGTTTTCCCAAAATATTATTTCTCCAGCATCACAAAGCATGCACAACATTATCTAACTCAAGATTGTGCGTTGGGTAATATCTCTCATGTGGCCTCAGTTACTAAGACCCATACGTAATGACTCATTACTACAGTATAAGAACTACTCCCAACCCAATAATTAATGCATCATAGTAAATTGTTTAACTCTTTCATGGCTCTAGAAAAAGCAGTATCGCTAATGAATTCAATCTCCCCTTCAGTTCCTTAAAGGATAGGAGGACCCCAGGAGAAGTATTGGGTCAGACGAAATCATTAGCCTGCAACTCTTAAAATTGCTTGTGGAGCTCTTGTAACTCTAGCTTATCAATTCTATAAGAATTAATGGACATCTCTACCGCCTCTGGAACAAGCTCAATAGATAAATCTACCACTCAATTTGGAGGAAAACCTGAAACGTTTTCTGGAAAGACATCCCTGAAATGAACCACCACTGGAGGAAAGTTCATTTCTGATGTCCCCTGGTCATCTGGATATAAACTAGAAATCTGTGATAAAAATACTCCCAAACCATGATGCTCAGGTCTTGTTATGCTCTCCTGGACATTCCATTCTTCCTTTTATAGAAAATACACCCCTTTGGTGATGTAAAACTATCCATGTTGCGATATCAGTCAACAAAGGATTGAAAGGATACCAACCAAATCATTACAAGAATGAAATTTAAATCTGTCATCTCTATGAAATAGAAGTCCCATAAGAAGTGAAACTTGCCAACCAGAAGAGGGAACTCCTTTCACTAATATAAACTAGCCATTGTGATCCCCAAGGAATTTTATTGCATCATAACATCTTCGAATGTAATGATAAAGAGCCTAAATATCTCCACAATAGAAACAGTTATAAAACTATGGGAAGCCCTTGTATCAAAAAGGGTGGAAGATAAAACTGAGGAAAATAGAAACATACCTCTAACCATTGAGGGTCCAAGATCTTCCTTCTATTGGGTCTGCTCTATTTCAAAATTCTAACCTGCACCGAGGCCCTGCAACCCTGCCTGGCTACTCTGAGTTGATCCTCCTTGTGGTCACTGAAAACAAGTCTTCTGGCTACTACATCCATGACCACCTCCTCGTCCTGAATGGCCTGACGAACTCTAGTTCACTGTAGGATGAGAAACTGGTGGTCCTCATCTTGAAATTGGAGTCATAACAGATCCTCTCTCACTCACTGTTGGTGAGAAAACCCTGAAAAAATGTTGGAGATGACCCATCTTGCCGCAATATCGACACTCGATTTGGTCCTTTAGACAATGTGGTATCGTATGCCCACTCCTTCTAAAATGGTATCACAGTACTTGGCTACTTGAAAAAACGTCCCTACTAATATCATAACAACCACTTACAATCTCCTTATGGAACTTCCTACTACTGATTGATAGATTACCAACCCTGGATATTGAAATTCCCTAGCTCAAGAATTGAAAATCCCACACATTGTTCTTTGTTCTTAGCACCTTATTTTCTATTGCAGTAACTGAATTCAACATGAATACATTCACCTAGGATAATATGTCATACCTCAGACCATCCTCAAACTGTATAGCCAAAGTTAACTCTTCACCTCACAGAATAGGTGTGTGGTGTTGAATATCTATAATGTGGGAAGAATAATCAAGAATGGAAAGGGTGCCCTTCTCTAAGTGCATGAACTTCTGGGCTCGGTAGGCCCTCAATATCTCAGGGTATATGTAATCGTAGAAGGTCCTATAAAACTATTAACATTCTATATCCAAATCATGTCCCGCCTGTGAGATAAGATCCCACCATCTCTTGGTGGAATCTCTTATTTTGTAAATCATTATATTCACCCTCTTCATTGGAGGCGTCTCTAGATGCTCAAAGATATAAATCATGGCCTCCAACCATGACTTTGTAGCTTGTGGTCCTCTATCCTCTGAAAAAGTGGAAGGATGTTGCTTCTGGAATACTCATGCCAACTCTTCCATAGTCTAGGCAGGATTTTCTACTCCATGAACAATCTTCATCATCTTCAAAAAGCCTTCATAGAACTATACAATATCACCTACATCTGGTATAACAGTTGGTTCCAAAACGATAATGATAGTAGGATCTACTAGTAGTCCCCAATCTACCATTTCCAGTGTCTGATCATTTCCCTGTACCTGGCATAAAATCGGAGGATGTATTTGTGGTTTGACTCTATAAGGTCAATTGCACACCTCATTTCAAGATTATCAAGGATGGAAACTTAGATGTGGAAGAATGGAATAAATGAATAAAAACATTCCAGTCTTCTAAAAGTGAGTTTCACTGTGTGTAGAACCACTACACGATGTGTTCCCTTAAGCTTTAACATGGGAATGTACCTCTTCAAACCTGGTCATGTAACACTCCCTACACAAGGCATGTTCTTAAACAAACAATACTTGTACTTGAATCTTCCCTCCAACTCAATTACTCCTACATGGCTATAACTACACGGTTCTGTTGGTGTAACACTACAAGGAGTTAAAACTCTAGACATGGCATGTACCATGAAAGTTCCACCAACCTGTTTCATTATTCAAACATCTGGATAAATGGTCGACTTCTAACTGGAATGTATAAGCTAGAGACAGCATATACAACCCAAGTTTCATCCACATGTGTTGTTAGTCACATAGTCAGATACACAGTCTTTTACACACAACATGTACTCCCAGTACACAGTGTGTTCTACCAAACATTTATCATCCCGTTGTCTCTGCTCACACAATCAGTCACACAGTCAAGAACTACATGACATGTATATACTGTACATGGTGTGTACTTATAGAAAGTCAGTTCTTTATAAACATAAGATCACATGGTGTTTTTTCATAATACCACACACTGTGATGTCTCGGTTTTCAGATATTAATCCTCTAAAACTTCATTTGAACCCTTAAAACGTTTCTCCAAGTCATGATATATTCTAACCCGTTAGAGCTCGTACTCCATGAGAATCAAATTTTGACATCATTTTTCACATCATAATGTGACAAAATTCAATGAAAGTTCAAACATGATCCACCGAATTCTGATCCCAGAGGGCCCGTAACACCTCAAGAACCAAAGAATAATGTTTATCCAAATGAAACTTTACATATACCAATACCCTATAAAATGGTAGGTATTCTATCACATCATCTATCAAAATGGAATGTATATCTAGCACAATATCTATCACAAAAGTATGCAATCAGTGATTCTGTCAAAATGGCATGACCTGAATGCATGACATGTGATCTCTACCAAGTGTCTATAGGATGCGTAAGATGGAATACCCTCATATTAGAGGGATGCAACAGAAATAGAACCTCAATAATGTCAACAATAATAGAACAATACATGTGTATCACCCAATGGTAAAATCAAATAAACTTTAACAATTTAAAACCCAGAAAAATTGTATTATTCAAGGTAACATGGTTTTTCCTTTTACAAAAGTTTGATACTCCCGAGAATAGCTTGTTACCAACTACCTATTCCTTTATATCCCAGTATATAATCTATAAATAGTAATTGAAAGAAGAAAATAACTCTTATGACACCACTTTGTAGTCTCTGGGATTTGGGTATTGCCCAAAGGCACCCTAAACCCAGTTGGTCACATGACCTCAAGTGTGTTTCCCCAAATAGTAGAGGATGCTGACTAACAGCGAGGGCCCAGGTGTGATATTGGGGGAACTATGCCTTCACTGGAAAAGCATACACAGTGCAAGACAAATGGAAAAAAATATTCGAAGTAGTAATACCATACAATAGAATTAAACAACAGAAGACTAATAGTAATAAAATAGTTGGAGTATATATATATAAATGATGTATGTCACATTTGTTTATGAAAGCATCCAAAAAATTACAAATGATGTAAATACAATAAAAAAACCAAATTAATAAAAAGTAAGTAGACTCTAACGGCATCGTAAGCCTCATCTTGGTCCCATACTCTCCTGCTCCAACAGCAATCAAGTACCTTACAACGAAGGGAACTTTCCCTTATCTATACCAGCCATAATATAATATATTTGGGTCTAAAAGTGTGATCCAAACAGGGTGCGAGATGAATCCTAGTATGAAAGCCTCAAAATATTTTTTCCAAACTGTCAGTGAATATATATAGCTGGTAATAGGAAAAATGAAGCAATAAACTAGGAAGTACTGAAAAGTAAAAATCCTACAGTTTTCAATTACATTCATTTAAATTTATTAGTCAATGTGTTGACTTGTGTAAACCATGGGATCTGGACAAAGATATGTATCTTCTATGTTATTACCAAAAAAGATGTCAGAGAAGACCATCTAAACAACCAATACAGACTAATTCCAAGTTTGTTCTTTGTCTTGGCTGACTCTTCACAATAATTCAATCATTCGTAAACAACCATCAAAGAACTTTATCACAGTATAACCCCTCTAGTCAAACATTTCATCAATTAAATGAATAATTACCTTATAAGAAATCTCTCACAGTCTAACCCCTATAGTCCCACATTGTGTTAATCATTTACAAACGACCACCTGGGAAGCTCTCACATTCAATACCCATTGGTCTAAAATTCATCAATAAAATATAATGACCACCTGAAAGATCTCACGGTCTATTCTTGAGGGTCCAACATTCATTAAATCAGATAATAAGGATCACCTAGGAGGCTCTCACGGTCTAACCCAATCAATTTTAAATGACCACCAGGGAAGCTCTAACGGTCTAACCCCTTTGGGAAGCTTTCACAATCCAATACACTTTTCTCAACAATCACAATGCTTGAACACAAACATTTCATATAATAAGTAACTCTATCCTAAAAAACAAGGCACTAAAACAAGGAAATCCTATAGGCATCCTAAACCAAATGACCATAAATAATCAAACAACGGAATTCACCAATAGGGAGTCCCATATAAAAGTTATCTAACCTTATGCATAGGAAAAACCCCCTTAATTAATCAACCAAACCTTGACAGTTAATAAAAAGTGTTTAATTACAATCAAGAAATACCCCAATCATGGGTATGCGGTACTTGTAGCATATATAATTAAAAGGAAAAAAAGGACCAAACCACCTACCTTGATATCGTACAATCAATATAATTGAATGTCAGCACTTGAATCTTCCTTAAACTGCAGATATCTACAAAAATGTGAAGAACTCTCATCCTTGAATAACTCATGAGAGAGAAAGAATTAGGAAAAAAGGCCCTAGATGTTTTGAGAACTCACTAGTGGGATTCCATCGCACCTTACGATGTCTCAATCAACGCTTGGATGGAGATTCAGGAGGGGTTAAGAGTTATTTGGCTATTTTCTTACTTTCCAGAATGTACCAAGAATATATGAATACGTCTCTGAGGAAAAAATGCTACATCACTCTGATTTATCAAATAAAAATAAATCTACATTGTGGGTTCATTAAACGTAGACATTGTGTGGTAGCCTTAACTGGCCCCTACCAAAAGCGGTCTTCCATGTCACCAACATTTCCATGTACTCTGTCATTACACGTCTAATATGCGGCTGTTTGTAGTACTCGGGTACACAGCATGTACTCATATGTACATTGTGTGTGCATAAAAAATCCCCACTTCTTCCTTTTTCCTCCCAAACCACCTGAAAATAGGATCCATACTTAAAATGAAGGTTTGGATTTTTACAGTAGTGCCAGATAAGGGATGTGTCATGAATTTGGACTTAGTTACATGATTATTAGGGTTTTTCCAATGAATATAATATCTTATTTATGATAATTTATAATGATTTCTTCTTATAATTAAATTGTATCCCCTGTATCTTGTATTATTTATTAGCACTTATGTACTTTTTTTCTCATTTCCATGTGACTTTTACATAGTGATTCCTTTTTGTGTATTTTACTCATTTGTGTTATGGTTTTCTTTTAAAATATGTTGAAAATGGATTTTTTAAAGGTATTAAAGGAATGTACAAGTATTATTTAATACTATTTTATCTATGATTTCGAAAGGTGTATTCATTAAATTTGAAACGTTATTTTCTAAATATTTTTTTAGTATTTTGATGAAATGTTTGGAAATCGCCTCTCTTTGAAACTTAGTTTCGTGTGGGTATTTAAACCATTATTTTATCCAAAAATTCATAATTTTACTTGTAAATTGATCTTTAAAAATGTTTTTGGAAAATCATTTGAAATTATAATCCTATTTACTTCTTAAAGTATGCATTTCTACAGAGGTGTCTATGAAATGGTTTTGAAGTAGTAATATAAAATAGTGTTTTAATACAAAGGGGATTTGGCCCACAAAAGGGTTTTCAAAGTGTTTATTTTAGTTTTAATAAAAATAAAGAAAAATTATTTTAAACCAAATGTGATGTGTTGCATGTTTCTTTATTTAAAGGGTTTTATAAAGTTTATATCTTTCTATTATGTTTAAAACAGGAATAGTTTTTATGTAATATAAAAGTGAATTCTTATATTCTGAATCTAGAGACCAAATGGTGTGTTATATAATGCATATATTTTATAATTTTTTGTCTATGTTAGCTTAATTATCTTATTTGGTCTTCTAATGGTGGATTTGGGTTGGTTGGTGATCATGGGTCATATGGAATCCCTTAGAGTTTGTTTTTGGTATTTATTTTCAACATTGTGTTTTTATTTTGTCATTTACCACTTTTATTTAATATTTTGGTTTTATGTGTGTCTGTTTACAATATTCCTTTATTTATGTATTAATCGTATATGCTTTATGGATGTTCTATTTTGTTTATAACATTTATTGTGGTTTATTTTTCATTTTTATGATTATTATTTATATGGTTTTATAAGGGATAAATCATTTACTGTGTATGTTTCCTCATTCCCATGTGCTATTTTGAAACCCATATGGATTATGAATTCCCTTAGGGCCTTGTATTGGACTAGGATAGGTATAATATTAGATGAATCTTCTTTCCAATTCATTTGAAAATTCTATCAAATGTTAGGATATCAATGGGAACTAGGTTTGGGATTCCCTATTATTATTTGTGAAGTTTTTAGTTTGGAGATAGTGTTTTTTAGACTCAAGAGTTTGGTGTAGGGAGAGTAGCCTGAGTTACTTCTTCCCTTGAGCCTTCAGTGTACATGGGTAGTTATGATTTTTATTTTGATTTTTGGATTGTATTTTAATATAATTTTTGTGTTATGGACGGATTCCAATTGTGGTAGAGCTTTCTTCCTCAATGAAATGGATTGGGTTTTTTTGTTGAAACTCATGTTTATTGTTTGGTATAGTGACCTAAAAGTGGATCCAATCATGAGGTTGGCTTGTAGGTCCTAACAAACAACACAAAAACCATGTTTTGGATGGCTGATATATTTTGGGACCATTGAGAGAAATTCATTTGGCCATCAACCATGTGTAAAATTTTTCAATGGTGTCATATCCCTCTCTTTTTTTATTTATAACCCTTCAATCATGGATTTCCAAGTGTGTTGGGGTAGTGGGAAATGATTTGAGATTCTTATATGTTGGAATTTTTTTATTGTATTTTAGTTGGGTATTATGTTATGCCTTCTCTATTTTATTTGACGCGTGATGTGAAATTGGTTTTGTTAGTTTATAACTAGATATCATGAATGAAATCAGAATTAAAACAATACCTTTAGACTTGTTTACAAAATTAGATCTATTGGAAAAAATGTATTCAATTAGATAATTTCATTTTAAAAATTTTAAAGTATTTTTAAGTGTGAATGATTTTTAGGCAAGTAAACACTATGTTTTTAATGGATGGTCTGTAATTTTTAGGAAATGTGGTGATTTAAAAAATTTAATTTTTTATTTTTTTGGGGTTTTTCCCCTAGAACATGTATGAAAATTGTTAGTAAATTTAACTTTTTTAAAAGGAAATTAGTCAGATTCATTATAAAATATAGAAAGGTGTTGTTTTTAAAAATTCTTTAGTTATTTTTTCAATCAGTTTTAGAAATTTTTTCAATAGAACTAGTAGACATTGTGCTTGGGTTGAAATTTTAATGTTTTTTCCATTCTTCTGTTTTTGAAGGGGGACATAATTTTAATGGTAACTTTGTTTTCAAAATGAGTTTTGGGACACTTTGTTATGAGCCCCATCATTATTTGGTGTCTTATTTATATACTTTATTATACATGATAGGGTTAAGCTCATATATTTCATAGTCTATTGTAAACCTCCAAAAAAGGTCTAGTGTAGAATGATAGTGGTTATCTTGGGGTTTTCCTCCTATGATTAACACTACCGAGGATCAATAAAGAGGGTAATATGGTTTCTTCCCATATTGAATGCGTGAATTTGAGATATTAATGGTTTAGTAAGTTTTTCATAATTTCTTATATGTTTTATAGGATTAGTTTTTTCGGTTTTTGTCCTTATATTGATGGTTTTACTTGTGATGGTTAACATTTCATAGAGTCTCTTATGTGAGATATAGTTTAGGATTCCTCTCTGATTGAGTTTGGAGATGTTTGAGGTTAATGTAGTGGATATTTTTTGTAGACTTTTAGTACTTAGTTTTTTCTATTATAGATAATATAGTGCTTTGGTATTTATACTCTGTGTATTGGAGTAGTTGTGGCTTGATGAAATCTTGGCCTAGTTGAGTGCTTCTTTGGATTTATTGTATGAGTGGCGGTTCATTGGGTAAATACACATGCCTTGTTTCTTTATTATTTTCATTGTTTTAATCACATGGTATAGACCATGGAATGGTTGTATTAAATTTTGTACATTGGGAGAATTTATCATTCTTTTAGGGATACCTTAGGGTGTCGTTTTTCTTCTGTTTAAAATGTGATTTCTGTCAGGCTATGTTTTTTTACTAGAATATCCATGGGATAGTACTGCATTGATTTATATATAAACACACTTATATAATGGTTTTAACCCTTTTGTGATTTTCATTTCATTTCTTCATGGGGAAATTTCTCTATTGTTGCACCGCATGGTTTTGGGATACATTGCATTTAATGGTCTGGTTGTGTGGTCCTTCATGATGCACTATTGTTTAGTTACTTTAATGGTTTTGAGGATTTTTTTTTGCTTGGCTTGGGTTGGTGTAGTTTTTTAAATTCCCCTTAGATATTTATAGAATATAAATTTTTGTCCATGTACTCTAATTTTATGTAAAGTGTTCATCAACTATTCTACCATTTGTGATTAATTATAAATAGTGGGGAGACTTATACTAGATCTCCACCATCTTATAGATTATTTTTTATTAGTTATGGATTAGTTTTACTTGACTATTTCTGGTTTTGATTGAGGATTCACCTGAGTTTTCATGTACAGTTCTTTTTCTTTGAGGATTCATTTTGGAATCAATTTGATATTGTCCACTACTTGGAATGGATTCTTTATAGGGGACTAATGTGGCATGGTGGGGAGAATTGTGAAACTCCACATGTAGCTATGTTGTTTATTTTATATTACATTGTTTTTTTTAGTTTTTTATTATGTTTCTAGAGAGTTTCTTTTTGAAACATGTATTTTTTTATTTTTTATTGCACTGAATAGTTTTTATGATTGATTTATAAGAAATAATGTAGTTACATTTACATGATGTAATTTTTAGTTCAGTTTATTTTTCATATGGTTTCTCTATACAAGTGGTGCATGATTCAATCCGAACTAGGTGGATCCAAGGGGAAAATGTGTGAGACATTTGTGTGTATGGGTGTGGGAACATGGCTTTTACATGGTTTAATAAACCTGGTCCCAAATATGAGAATCGTCTCAACAATTTGATAATTTAATTTGGACCATTTGGTGTGTGGTTCTTCCAACCATTGGAATTTACATGTAAGACATGTGAGTGAGTTATTATCTAGTAAGTGTCCTATAAATTTTTAGAATCAAGTTTGGTAAACCATGAAACATACTCATATTCAATAAACATTGAATTAATGGGTTTCCCCGACTCAATTTGTATCCTCTAACCCTATTTTCTTCATACCTCTCATTTAAAAAAACTCAGAGCCAAAGGATTTTCTTCTCCCTTAATCATCCTCCCATTTTGGTGGTCTTCTTCTTAGTTTAAGTGATTTCTTGCATATTAAGTCCCTCTAAAACCTTTCATTTCTTCTATTAGTTAATTTTACCTTGATTTATTTCCTTTTAGTAACCTAATATCTAATTTTGATTATTTTAAGGCTTGGATTGGTCAAAATCATGGGGATTTTTTCAGGTAGGGGTTGTAGAAGGAACTTCATATCATGTTAGAGTGTTCACCATCATAGGCAATGACTCATATCTTATTTTTATTGAAGTATGGTTAGTATTTATTTATTTTTTCTATTTATATTTCATTCCATTTTATTATTTATTGAATTAAAATATTTTCATATTAATGTTATGCCTATATGAGTGTCTATGAGGTAAAAATGGTGTTTCTGAAAAGCTTTTATCCCTTTATATTTATTGTGATTCCATTCCGCCAATTTTAAAAAAAATTCAAGTGGATGTCCAATTTTTTTAGTGTTTTGAAAAGTTTATCATGATACTAAATTTTATATTTAAATGGAAAATACAAATTTAATGATTTTAAAATCAAGGGTTTGAGTGATTTAAAGGAGTTATGAAATGTTTCACTTGGGATTTTGGATTTAAAAAGGGTTTTTTTAAACATTTTTTATGTTCTATAAAACATATTCACGGCCTTATTAAATTATTAAATTGATGTTTTGAGGTGTCTAAATATTTTGATATAATCAATGTGGTATGGTCAATTTCAATGGGGTTGTTATGAAATGAGAATTTTTTTGAAACTCATTGGTTTATATGAATATTTTTTAAGCTTGTTTAAATGGAAGAGTAAATTATCACTTGAGTATCATGAGTGATAAAAAAAATTGGTTTAAAGAGTATATTGAAATGACTTTTTAAATTAGTTTGTTTCTTATAATTTCAAGATTTTTTGGAAAATGACATGTGGAACTATATGAAAAATAATTTTTCATGAAAATGTGTATGATCATATTTATTCTTGTGTTAATCTTTATATGCATGTAGTGGATCATGATCCTACAAGGGTATGTATTACTCTGATTCATATTTATATACTATTTTTTATTTTATGTGGTTGGGGATGTTATTTTTAGGGTTTGAGGAGATGATGCATGAGTTGTTTTAAAAAATTTCTATATTTAAAGCATGTGATATTTGATAATGCTCACCAAATTTTGATGATTCATGTTAATTCCTTAAAATATGGGTGGAGGTTTGGATAATTAAAACCCATGATATATAAATGCATTGGATAGGGAATTATTCATTCCTATATCCCTTTAATTAAGTACAGAGGATAGTTTCTATAGTAAGCTAGAAACATTTTTAGTGGCCCATGGTAGATATAATCATCAATGAGTTTTTATTTCGAGATAGCATGATGAGACTACCAAAGGCATAGACCAGATCAGTACTCCTAACATAGGGAAGTTTTATCTAGTTTTAACTTGGTTACATGAGATATAGTATGATTCATATAATACTATGATCATACTTACAATCATTTTATGGTACTTTACCTTGTTCCTCGATTGTATCCCCTGGTTCATGGATTATTTTTTGGCACCTATGCTCTTGTTTTTTATTTCTCATTATCATTTGACTTTGACATAGTGGTTCTTGGTTCTATATTTTCTTCATTATTATTATGGTAATCGATTCAAATGTGTTTAAAAAGGATTTATGAATGGTTTTAAAGGATGAAATGTGAAATTTTGATTTTAACATTATTTTAAACTATATTTTTTTTAGTTTTAATGGTTTTTTATTTAATTTTGAAAGGTTTTTTAAATTGATTTAGATTTTTTTTATTAAAAGGGGTTCAATTTTTTGATTTTGAAACTCTTGTGTTTCTGGGTTTTGAAAATTTAATTTTGGGCCAAAATTCTACGTTTTAGAAGGAAATAAGTACTCATATATTTTTTAAAAAAAATTGAAATTAGAAAACACTTTAATTATTAAAATATGTATTTATAAATATGATTTTATGAAATGGTTTTAAATAAAGACATTAAAAATAGTTTTTTGATGAAAAGTGGATTCAGTTAAGTAATAGTGTTTTCCAAGTTTCATTCATTTACAAAAAATAAAGAATAAATGTTATAACATAGTTGTGATGTATTTACTATTTATTTATGTAAATGATTATTGGAAATTTATATATTTATATAGTATTTTAATGTAGAATTGTTAGAGTATAATATAAAACATACTTCTTATCTTTGGTTGGTGGTGACATATTTGGATGTTAGCTCTTGTGTAGATTTTATAGGTCATGTTATGTTCCATCCTGATTCAACTCTTTTTTATGAGGGTAAAATTGGGTTGGATGGTGATTTTGGATCATGTGGCAGCTCATTAGAGATGGTTTGGAGCTTTCCTTTCATCTTTTGGGTTTTATTTGGTCATTAACCAAGTTTATTTTTTACTTTATCTTTAAATGTATCTATTTTTCATTTATTGATGTCTTAGATGTATATCTTATTTAATGTCTAGTTATGTTTATCTATATCTTAATTAGTTTATTCCCCTTTGTTTTATGATTCCCTAACAATGGTATTAATTTTTTGGGGACTAAGAGCAACCATAGGACCTTGTAGCAGACTTTGATATTTGTTGGGTTAGATGGAACCTCTGGCCGATTCATTACACCATTGAGAGGGGATTTATATTTTTATTAATGGGAAAATAACATCAATAGTTAAAGAATAATAAAAATTCCAAACATATATTTTCTTTAATTGGGATATTTTATATATAATATTTAATCTATCTATATCATATATTCTTAATATAGTGTTTTTTAATCTAGTTTAATTTCTAACTTGTGTTGCAGAAAATGTCTTCACTACGTCATTGTAGAGACCCGTATATTGACGTACATGGACATTACATTACTTTTGCGGAATACTTAGTACATAACAAAAACACAAACACAAGGATCGTAATAGTTTAGTGTCTTTGGAAACTCAGAACGTAATCTTCTAATCGTGGTGAAAGATCTTCAATATCTCCCATAAAGATCTTCCCTTTTTTTTACCTAAAAACCTTTCTTTATATCCTGGGGAAAAGAAAAAATAAAAGGGTGAGCTCAAATGCTCAGTAAGGGTAAACAAAAGAAATATCAATCACATCATATACATAAGAACATAGCTTTTGGAAATCTTGACCTGCAAAAGAGCTCATAATATCATAACATGGGATAAATCATAGAAGTGAAAATGAGATCCCCATAATCATAACATGAAACTTGAAACTTTGTGGCATGCACACATAATCATAGAAAATCATTTCTTGTTAGTCATGACTCATTGCCAAGACTATCTTAGTGGACAAAGTCCCTTTCTGAAGCGAGTAACCCTCGTTTCAGTCCTGTTTCACTGAACCGGTATAACCTACCATTTCAGCCATGTCTATCTCATGAGATATAAAATCATTACCCAATGCATTGGAGGGAGATATAGGTCCCACCCATCTTATAATGAATCCTTTCTTATGTGTGCCACATAATCATAAAACATACATCATCGCATAACACATGTAACAAAAATGGGATTCTTGAAACATCATGACATCATAAATCAATTCATATAAGATAAAGGAATTCATAAACATAATTCCATAACAACATAGTCAAATCAATGTAAAAATATGGATAGAAACAGAACCCTTTATTATCTTAGATGGAAAATAATTTTGATAAAACACTTGAATTGAATTCTTGAGGAAAATATCCTTTCTTCTTCAAAATCAATTTCTTTTCACAAAACATAATGCAATTTTAAAAGAAAGAGATTTTATTGAAAATAGTCATGAAATCTTTTAGAGGAAGCTTCATGAAAATAAGGCTTTATAAAACAGTAGAAATCCGTTCGTGCCATATAAGTTAAAAAAAACATTCTTCGTACTTTTGTCGGAAAAGTCAAAAAGTACCTCGTACGAAAAACGACAAAAGATTCCTTTCATACGTATTACTAAAAACTCACCGAAGGGTAAAAATGGATTTAAACAATTTTAGTTGGATGGAAATAATATTACATATTGAGTAAACATGGATGTGGATGATAAAATACACCCTAGTAAATACTTACGAATAAACAATCTCGGATAAAAATGAGATTGTGATATTTCCCTTACCTTAGGTCCGACTTGATTTGTAAGTGTCCAAACCTCCTGTATAATGATTTAAATCATGTTATTGACTTATTACAGAATCATATTCATTGTTATGATATCATATATGGTTCACTTATGACATTATATTACCCGTTCTTTTGTAAATTCCATGTTAAAGAAGCGTTTTGGGTAAAATCGTTTCATTTATCGTAGGTGTTTTGACTTGTTGTTCTTGACATCATTATTACTTATATCATGATTTACTCACTTCCAGAATATAAAATATGATTTATATATCATATATATTCAGTATATATATATATAATAGGTAGATAAATAAAATGAAAAACACCGTTCATGGAGACGGTAGTCCGTACGTACGCATGAACGTTGTTTTCCTTTCCTTATTGTCTTGAAATGAAAGTAAGTAGATGACATACATATGTATATATATACATAAATCCAGTAGCTTTATAATGTCATATATTTCATTATTATTTCTTATATATACATTATAATCATTCTTAAATGGTTAACATGGAGAATGAATCTCATCGCGTCGTGGAGACGGTAGTCCGTACGTACGCACGAGCGATGATATCATTTCTATAAATATTGAATTGAATTGGAGTGGATTATACAATATATCAGAATCAATATGATGTTTTAATAACTATTTATAGTTATTCTTTACACCATTATACCCATCCATGTAAGGTGGTGGTGGAAAATAGATTACACCACGGCGTGGAGACGGTATTCCGTACGTACGCACGCGCGGTGATTTCTTTTTCCGTAGGATGGATAGATGGTGAAATAGGGTTGTTTCATACTTATAATAACATATCAGTATATGAGTGATACTGATGTTATTACTTCATAATGAAACAACCTAAGAAGAAGAAGTGGAAAAAGAAATAAAGATGAAAGAATTGGTAACGGTAATTACCTCTTCTTTGAAGTGCCTCTTTGAGACCTCCTCTTAGGGCACTAAAATTGGTCTTTGAGGAAGACCAGAACCTCTAGGATGTTTTTAGGGAAGTGGAGAAGAGATTTTGGCAGGGGTTGGCCGAGCTTGAGTGCTCAAATTGGTGTGAGGAGGAGGGGGAGGAGGTGTCCTTTTATAAGGGAGGAGAGGGGCACCTTAGGAATATCTCAAAATATTATTTTATATTAAAGTCAAAATCGGTTTATAATGGTTCCAAAGGGTCTTATTTTGAAGCTAAAGTGGGGATGGATCGAAATCCTATCAACCAATAAGATTTAGACAAGTTTAGGTTATTATTTTAACCATATCAATTAGATTTAACTCTAAGTTAAATAATTTAACTTTTACCGTGTCTTTTTGTTTTCTTACATTATATGGTTAATAAACTTACTATAACATGCAAAACGAACCCCATATTGTATATTATTAATACATATATCCTTATCTAAGTCATTTGGCCGAACCTTAGATTTTTAGGAATAAAATAACAATTAATAATATAATATTTAATTTAAAAACTATTTTGTGTCAATTTTTACACTATTTGATACATGATTTTTGTGAAAGTTATAACAGAATTATTTTTTAGAACCAAGTTGATTAAATCAACACTAATATATCATAGTAACCTAGAAAATTAGTGGAATTCATAAAAAGTCTCAAATTATATTTAGTTTGGTGTTTATAACATCAATTATGTCAATATTTCATTAATAAGATAATTACTGCATCATCTTTGTGTCATAAATAAATTGCCTTATTTGATGTCTAAAAATTACAAATAAAATACCATCATGTAGTAAATCGTTTTAGATTTCTAAGGAATATTTACAATCGAATTTATCTTATGTAAAACCCTATATTAAAAATGTTTTAGTAAATAAACTTTGATTTTGACTCTTTTAACTCTTCTTTGAATTAAATAATAATAAATGTCCTAATCTAATCCAAGTGGGCCTAAATGGTCATATTTTATTCCTAAGCTTGTTTTTGGTCGAATTACACCTATCCAATAGAATTAGGACATGTGTTAGGGTAATAGTAATATCATATTTACCCTTAGTTACCCTATTTACTATTAACCGTGGTAAAAAAAAAGTAAAAAGTTACTATTCACCAAAAATTATTTTCATCTCATTGAACCACATTTTACTTACTGACATCAACCGTGTCTCTCGGATTTTTGAAATTCCATTCACAGAAGCGGTAAAATTAAGATTTATGAAGAAATTAATTTTTTTAACTACCACTTAGTAGTTTCACTATTCATCAAAAATTGATGTTTTTCAGAACAATGCCAAAATTTCATCCTAAGCTATATTTCATATTCCGAATTCAAAAATGAAGTATATTTTACCAAATTCATATCATAGAATTTGCATTAATTAATTTTATAATTAAATCCCGCTGTTAAAACAAATAGCGTGTTTTTAATAAACAATATCTATCAAAAGATTGACACTTGATTATGTCTGGTTTAAATGTGAAATTACATCCAATGACCAGCATTGTATTAAATTGTAAAAATATATTCTAAATATACTTTAAAACCACTCAATTTAATAATTTATCACTATTAATTATTTCGATTAAAAAAGTTGTTTTTAAATATAATTTAGTAATTTTCACTATTCATCAGAATATGAAAGTTATCCGAAAAGTACCAAAATTTCACCTTAGGCTAAATTCGATACTCCGAATCAAAAAATGAAGTTCATTTTGAAAAATAAGATTTACAGAGTTTTAAAAAGTGGTTATTACTATTCATAACGGCTTGTTTTAATAATATTTTAATAGCATATCGTTGTTTAGTGAAACTCGGTATTGCGTATTACACACGCTATCGAGGAAGTTCGCGATTGCGTGTAATGCAAGGCAAGTCAAGGATGCGTGTTGTGCAAGCTCCTTTTGGTGTAGCGTACAATACAAGACATTAATAAAATTAAAAAGAATATTTTTTTTATAAAATCTTGGGCTGTTACAGTCATGATACCACTCACCATTCTGAGATACATTTATTGATATAGAAGTTGAAGGAAAAAATTAAACTAGTCAAAAAAAAATAATATTCGGGTATTAAAAAGTAATTAAACCAAGAAATATGGGGTAAAAAATTTCAAGTTGTACATATTGAACTTGGTCGAAAAAATTTACACTAAATACATGAGTGGTATTAATTTTACCACCAGTATTCACCCCACCAATGTAATATGTTAGCTTTATATCACATGAAAATTGAAATTCCTCAATTTCTTTTATAAATATGAAGGATTTAATTTAAACTAAAAGTTATTTTAATTTATTTTACATGACATATCCTAATTTTTTAATTTAATATATGTTAATTTTAAAAAATTAGTAAATGGGTTAAGATAATAAATAATGTTTTTTTATTTCAGCATACCTATTCCATAAATCAAGGATGGGGTATGCTGAACTAGTTATACCATCAGTACATACATTGAATTTAAAATAAAATTTTTACTTTACAGCACACAAAAGAAATGGTGGAAATAATTATGTTAATATGTATATTGATAAATCAAATCTATGCATTATATCAATCATATATCTTAAGGTGTAGAATGAGTATTTTGTTAACACAAAATGATAAATTTGAAGAAGAAAACAAAAACAATTATTAGTTTAATTCTTTAGTGTGAAATAAAGTGTAATTAATTATTATTTTAAATTGTAAAACAAATTATTGTATACTCAGTTTCATTTTATTTTGTTAATTCACAAGATGAGATGTCTCTAGTGGGTTCAAAGTAACTCATTCGTATAGTTTTTTCTCATCATAACAGTATGAATATGTTATAGGGTTGGGATTTAGAGTCATACTAAGAAATTAATATAATAATGGATGATCAAGGATTTATTTTTACAAGGAATACTAAAAGAAAATTACTAAGGATTATAGCTTAAAGATAAATATAAATAAAAAACAAAGTATTAATAAAATAAAATTAATAACCCTTGAATTAGTGAACCAATAAGTATAATAGTACCCCCATAATTTATGTTTGGTGGGTATTTTTCTTCCTAAATTCATAACATGCTGAAGTTAATCTTTTTTTACAACATATGGTAATACTTTCACACCAACCATGCATTAATTAATTATTTTTTTGAAACTCTTTTAGGGTAATGTTTATTATGACCTATAAATATTGGAAACTAGTAACCTCATTGTTGTAAGAGGCATAGTGTACAATGTTCTAGGTAATAACCTTCAAAATAA
Organism: Viscum album; assembly: GCA_963277665.1. NCBI lineage: Eukaryota > Viridiplantae > Streptophyta > Magnoliopsida > Santalales > Viscaceae > Viscum > Viscum album. The sequence continues at coordinate 1,103,900,227 of OY728133.1, forward strand.
ACCATACAAGTAGATCATGATGGATTGGGGACTCATATTTCTCATGAATTGATAGTTGAGATACCATTTTTTTAAATGATGGTATTCAAATAGTCAAAAAAATAATTGGAAATTTATAACATAATTTATTAGTCTTATAAATATACTCAATAATAAAGGGTTATTTCAATTAAAAATAATATTACATTCAATTTATTTTTATATATTTAAAAAATTTAGGAAATATGGAATGTAATGAGAAATTAGGAAATGAAAAACTTCGTTTGGGTAATAAAATAGAGTTATTAGTGCATCTCTAATGTGGATTGTGGAAACTAATTTTGATTCACCACAAACCCTAACAATATTAATGACTTTCAAGTATCCTAAAAATTCAAATTTAAAAGATAAATATTCTAGTGAATTTATATTTTCAGAAGACATAGAAACTGAAGAGATTGTTGAATTTATTTTTATTCCAAATTAAAATGAAAATATGTAGAATTTTCAGTTTGTAGAATCAATTGTAAATGTATATAAATTTATGTTAAAATTATTCATATATATAATTGTTCATTTACTATTTCTAATGAAATTAAAATTGTGTGATTTTTACTCCGGTAATTTATTTTTCCATTTTGTAGTCGTTGGAAATGTGGATATTTTTATTTTGATTTATAAGTCCAAATATTCATTCTATTGAATAATGAAACATGGATCTAGATAAAATTTTATGAAAATAATGTGATGTTTCCAAAGTGTTTGAATAAGATGATACTAATTATAAGTTATTATTAATACCTAATGTCTAATGGTGAAAATATTTACTCTAATTACAGTTATGATAATTTATTTTCCATTATGTTTTGTACCCATTTTTATTATATTTTCTAGGATGAACTATGTGATAATTTTGATAAAACCAATTAACCCAATGATATATTTTATGGATCCCATGCTGGTATATTCGATAAATCAATCACATTAGATATCCCTTAAAAACAATATATTTTCATCATTGTTCTATTCTTTCAATTATATGTTATATAATAGATATTAAATTTCATTTTTTCTATATTACTGTTATTCTAATGTATTAATCAGTAATGTGTTTAAGGGAAAAAAATAAATAACACTCCAATGGATTATTTTATATGAAAATTTATTCATGTATATATACTTATATTTAAGTATTGGAGTATATATCATTAAAAAATTCTTATAACTCTCAATGTTTTCACAATGTCTAAAATAAAAACAATTTTTATGACTATTATTAATACATTTTAAAATTTATAAAATATTTCATATCCCATAAAATAAATATAATCCCTTTAAATGTATTTATTATATGTTTCAATTTTTTAATTTATAAAATTTTTCCAAAATATTTATTAAATATTTCTTTAATTATATGTCTTTTGTACTATATTGATACAGGTGATAAGTAAATTATAGAAGAATAAATGTATGCTTTAAATATTAATGCACAAGTTTTATTGTCTCATGAAGTTTATATAATTACTCAATAAGAATTTATTTACCACTTATTTCTTTAATTTTCGAATCTATTTTTGTATTATCTTTCCTTTTTCTAGGTATATCCCACTTTTAGTTTTTCGTTTAAGACTCGGTGGTTGAGTCTTGTTCGAAGACGGAGAGCCTTTTTTGGGGAGAATGACTTAAGGCCTAGGGATGTATGTTTTTTTGAATTAACAGAGTCTATGTATAAATATGTTAAATTGATTTACAAGTTTCATTCAATATTTGAAGGATTTAGAGGTGTTCAGATCCATATACAAGAATAAATAGGGATGAAAGGTGTCTATAGAAGAACTACACACCGTGTAATGGTATTAAACGATGTGTAATCTCTACTAGACAAATGTCATATAAAAAATACAAGGCATGAACTGCTTACACAACAGATAAGAAATAAATTTCATGTAATGTTTGGGATAATTAAATATCTATCCAATATTATGAGTTTCTTAGTATATCCATCTAAAAATAAATACATGACATGTAAAGGAGTTACACACGGTGTAATTTTCTAACCTGTAATTTTAAAGAGTGTCATACAGAATATTTTTTTCACCACACTTGTATCTTACTCCTATCAACCCTATGATAACTTATTGGAGATTTTGGATCACCAATCATAAATTCATACATCCCGATCTTTCATATGATCCCTGATAATTATTTTTGGTAGGTTTTCCATTCTATACCTTTTATCTCCAACTGTTACGGTGTAATATAATAACCATGAGAATTGTTGGTTTGATCTTGATTATTTTTTATCTAGGATACTTATTATAGTTATATTCACCTTCATTTTCATTGGATAATCCTATTGGAATCATTGATTTATATTCAATTAAAGCTATAGGTATTAACCATAACCCTATAGTTTGATTTTCGATCAATTATGTGAAATATTGAAATTGAACCAAAAATATAATATATTAATTAAATTGAATGATGAAATGTATTTTTTCCTTTTAATATCTTTAGATCCAATTGGTTGTTGATCTGAATTGGGGATTCCATTTATATGATTGAACCCTTGATTGTAAATTAATTTTTAATGGACTAAATCATGTTTATCTTGACGTGGATTTTGGAAGATTTATAAATATAGATTCACCTTGGATTGGTTTATTTATTGATATAAATGGCTTGTTATTAGTTTTGAACAACTAATAAATGAAATTTTTAATTTAAAGTTAAATGATGATTTTAATAATTAACCATTGTGCCATATGATGTGGTATTTAAAATTCCTTATTGTTATGACATTTTTTGTGACTTCTATGATGTAATGATTATATAGGGAATTGGCCCAGTTTGATTTTTATAATGCTTATTTAAAAGTATATTCCCATTGTTACATGGTTAAATGATTATATATTGGACTAATTTCTTAAACATGTTGAAATGATTATATTGAATTCTATTTTCAGTGATACATTTTGAAATGATTATATAACGGGCTTGGCCTTAAGACATACTGAAATGATTTTATACCAGGATCACCCTGGAAACTTGATAAAATAATTATAAAACATGATCAGCCCTGATTGATTTTGAAAATTATTTTATAGAGGGTTTCAAATAATATTTGTTTTTTCTATACTTTTTTTGTATGTTTTTGGTTGGCATGGTTGTGAGGCATGCTCATAAATAATCAAAGAATGGTGCTGAAATCAGTTTGTGTGGTATTAATTTAATTTTTTTAGTTAATTAATACACTTATTTATATCATTTTTTCATGCACTTATTATCATATTTCTTATGTTTAGACATGGTGGTGTCAAACTACTGACTGATACTCACACCCTATTCAGGATTTCATTTGGTATCTGAGTATATTACACTAAATCAGGATTGGAAAAGGATAAGGGATCATATTGGGGATTGTTTACTTAATGGAGGGGATGGAGTTCGGAGATGGGATGACATGGGGTTCCTGAAAGAGTTTTTTTAGTATTTATTGAGTCTTCTAGTATTTTATTTTATAGTACTTCTATCATGACATTTAGTTACATTCCATCATGACATTATATTATTCCCTTATTAAATTATAGGGTTATTGAGTTGGATTTTATTGTTTGGTTTTATATTGTATTGTATTGTTTCTAGTAATTTTCACACTCTAATATTTATTTATTATTTTTATATAATTATTCGAATGTGTTGTAACTTTTTAACTATGGGGAATAGTCTCCCAAAATTACATATGACACCCCCAATGCTATTCGTTAGATCTAGCATAAGGGTAGGAACAGTTGAGGTCTCGTAACCAACATGTTTCATCCATGTGAGAGAGTGATGGATCGGGGACATTAAAAAGTGGTATAAAAGGGGGTTATTTCTATTTATATACTATTTTGGAAATGTATAAAGTATACTTTGATGAGTTAGGACTTGGAAATTAGATTGTTCATGGGTTTATCTAACAAGATAGCCCAGGGGTGGATTGTTTCTTATACTTTTTCCTTATTACGGTTTATGTTATTTCACCCTTAGTGATCCACATGTTGTGTGAGGTTATTATTTCATGATGTTATTTGTTATTTAGAGTTATATTTGTCTCCTGATATAGAATTTTATGATTATTAATGTATCATTATAGGAATACAGGGATATATATTTGTTGGCATTTTTCATGATAGGGAAATTTCTATTGCATGTGTTATATACTATCTTGTTTGAAATCTGATGTAAAATAATTTTTGTATGTGAGAAATGTAATAAATGGATTTTTATTTCATTCTAAAATACCTGTAAGTCATATTTAGAGATACCATGAGTTAGTGGATCTCTAATGTTATCACCTATTGAGGTTTACATTGTTAAAGCCAGTGTTCTGTAGAGTATGTTTTTATTGTAGATAAAATTCCTCCACTACATTTTCAAGATGAGAATTAGGAGAATAGAGATTAGCATGCTTCTATCTTAGATGATTTTAAGATTCCTATAGATCTTGAGGAGTAGATTTATGTCCAGCTTCACAAGAGCTTCATGAGGGTCATACAGACCAAGGATAGGGAGATTGTTTGTGTTGTACCTTCAATGTACAAGCTGAAGGGAGAGTTCAAACTGCAGCATCTTTCTATGTTTACAAATGAGGGAGGCTCTTAGGTAGCTATGTTCAAGATCTTTTTAGTTCATATAATAATTAAGAATCTTAAGACATCCATAAATAGGTGGGTGAATTGTGTTTTATATATTCTTCATGGACCATCCAAGAATTTATGGGATATTCTACAGCAAGAAAAGAAGTGGGAAATGTTATCTTAGAAATACATCAAGATGAATTTCTTGATCCATTTCATTACTAATATGTTGAGGGATGACAAGGCTCGTGTGTTTATGTGGATGACTTAGGAGGTCATTCAGTGTTGGACTATGCAGAATGTTTCACTGACCTACAATAATTTTCACTATGCTTGGTAGATGATGAGATCTCAAGGGAGATATGTTTTCAAGATGGTATTCTATATGAGAACTTTTAATTGGTGAAAATATTATGTATGATTAATTTTGAATATGTGATGAATAATTCACTCTTCACAAAAGAAAATTTGAGAGACCCTGAGTAGCGGCCATGTTATATCATACGGAAAACCTATAAACTCATCTTCTAGAGGAGTGAAGAAACTATGTTGTATCTTTCTCCAGGGAAGTAGTGGTTAGAGAAGTCATGGAATATGTTATCCATATTAGGACCATGTTCTATTGAAGTACTATCATTATGTCAAGATAGACCACAAACAAACTCATTATTTGTACCCCTCTTGGGTATGTTGTTCTTGTGGATGATTATCTACATATAGAGAGTTTTTAACGTCATGTAGAAGTAGAGCAGTGGTAGTGGAAAAGGATATGTACTTGAGTTTCGGAAGGACTCAAATACTATTTAGTAGGAAGGTAGCTAGAGTTTTATAGGATGTTCTGTTTGGATTACTGGATGTGGTAACCCCATGTAGGAATGGAAGTACAAGGTGGATGTTATAGCTCAAGGGAGTTATTCTGGAGCCTGGAAAGAGGGGTTGGTCAACTACACATTATGTAGACAACTCTAGTTTGATTGTATGTGGGACTATCTACTATCATATGTATGATTCTTGTACCACCTACCCTTTCCTGTATTTTTTAAATTATAAGAGTATCATATTCATTTTTTATAAAAAAAAATTAAAAGGTTTGGGCTTTGAGGTTGAATGATTGAATGGTTTTTTGAATATAGACACATCTTGGGTGTGATTTCAGAGAATATAAAACCGTGCAAGGAATTTCTTTTATAGATTAGAGGTTACTATTTCTTTTGGGAACCATTAATTATAGAAGTGATAGAATTTTATTTGATTCTTGGTTTGGATAGGTTAGTTATATACCATGATAATATCAACTATTAGTGGATGAGAGTTACCTTTTATCCCTAAAAAGAGAAAATCATTCTCACCAAGGTTGGTGGGATCGTTAGGCAAGTCATGTCATCCAAATTCAATGAAAATTATATTGTATCACAATTTACTTAGTCATTATTTTTATAAATAATTGTGTAATCCAGCAAGAATTTTTCCCTCCAATGGTAGGATGTTTTAGGTTGTTTTTCTTGATGAATTATACAGAATTTCACTTGAGTGATAGAACGAGTTTACGATTTCTTTGGTTTCAGGAGTGGAGCCAGTTTCGATCTCGACCTATATAATGGAACCATCATAGCTTCTGAAGTTGAATGTTTAGTTGGAATATCCTCAAACTAGTGGTTTCATATGTCTAAGTATATATACTTGGGTTTCTCTATATCTCTTCACCAAGAAGGATGATGATAATTTTTTCTTGTGTGTAGATTATTTGAGATTGAACCAGATGGCATTCAAGAACCATTATCCCCTTCAATGCATCGATGATCTTTTCAATTAGTTGAGAGGTTCTAAGATCTTCTTCAAGGTCCAAAAGAGATCAGGATTCAACCATATTAGGGTGAGAACATAAAACATTCCATGAACTACTTTTAGGAGTATGTATGAATGTTTTGAGATCCAAGTGATGACATTGGGTTTTAAAAAATAACCATTGGTATTTATGGCCCTAATTAAATTGATCATTCATCCTTTTTTGATCAGTTTGTGGTAGATTACTTTTCAAAAATATATTAGTGTAATACCAGTCCATATATGATCATTCCAAACATCTAGAAATCATCCTTAGTATATGTAGATAGCATTTGATTTGTGCTAAGCTACACAAAGGATGTTTTTGGTTTGATAATGTGAACGTCTTAGGCAATATCATCTCAAAGACAAGAGTTTCAGTGGATATTGAAAAAGTTTCATTTTTTGTATCTTATGAGTAGACTCTAAATTTTTTCTAAATTAAAATATTTATAGGATTATAAGGTTACAATAATTAATTTATCCAAGAATTCTCTCATTTTGCAACATTGATGTCAGGGATGACCAAGAAATGGTTATTTTTTTGTCATATTATTTTGAGAGATATTTTTAGGAAAATAAACACAGGAAAACCTTCGAACATATCCTCACTTTACCTATGTCGAGTAAAACATATACCTTGTACTGTGACACATCTACAGTTTTACTCGAAGTAGTTATTATGTAGGAGGATCAAGTGCTTTATTATGGATCCAAACATCTAAGACTTCAATAGATTACTTACCCTACTCATGATTTAGAGTTTTTATTAGTGGTACATTCTCTGAGATGTTGGAGGAATTATCTCATGGGTTCTAGTTTTTTAGTATACATGGGCAACATGATCATGGGGTACATCTTTTCATTGTGGGGCCTAAATTCTCACTGGAGGAGGTGGGTTTGTATTTAAAATCTCTTTACTTTGAGTTGGCTAATACACCAGGAAAAAGAAACATTGTATTGGATAATTTGAGCCTAAAGACAAAATAAAAGGTAGTAAATGATTCTTATGATGAGTGGTAGGTGATGGAATTCTCTGGGGGAATTCATCTTGATATTTTGGATTCTAAGGGAAGAGTATATCTATCTTCTATATCTGGTATACCCATGCCTTTGGACCAGATCATGATAGAGTAAATTTCTAATCTTGATGGCCTAGCTCTAAGAGACATATTATATAGTGGGGAGACACTATTGGGAGGGAATCATGGTCTTGGTAATTATCTTATTTTTTTGGAAAAGTATGGGTTTCTACAGGTTTTCATGAGGACTTGATGAGAGAGTTTCATTCTGATAGATGGGTAGTATATCCGAATTTTATAGATATTTATCATGATATCTATAGACCATATTGGTGGTCATGAATGAATAAGTATGTATAAGGATTTTTGGTGAGATGTTTCACTTTTTAGCATGTGAAATCTGATCATCAGAGGTCATATGGTATTATTCTACCTTTTCTGATTCCTTAGTAAAAAGGAGATGATCTCACTAGGGATTTTTTGATAAGATTACCCAGGACAACCTATAAGAATGATATTTTATGGGTGAGTATATATCGAATGATAAATGTAGACCACTTTTTGTCTATCATGGAGACCTTTATAGTTGATGGTATATGAATTCAATATGTGTACAATGTAGTTCTGTTGCACAGTCTTCCAAGGAGTATCTTTTTAGATAAATATCATCATTTCACATCATGTTTTATGAAGGGTATTTAAAAGTCTCTAGGATCATAGGATCCTTTGATTACTACCAATCAGCCTAAGACTGATGTTCAATCTAAGAGGACATTACATTTTTTGAGGATATGTTACAAGACTATTTTATGGATTTTGGTGGTTCATGGGAGAAAATATGAAACTCATGGAGTTTCCATATAATAACGTCATCCGGAAATCAATCCGAATGGAACCATTGGAGGCATTATATGGAAGTCCAAGTCATTCATCTCTTTTCTTCTTATAGGTAGGTGAGCCAGCACCTCTTGCATATCTCATACAAGACACATCTAAGTGGGTTCAGTTGATCAAGAATTAGTTAGTGACCACATAGAGTAGTCAAAAATCAATAGAATACAACCAGATATAACCTCTAGAGATTATGTTTGGTAAGTGTGTTTTCATTTGGGTTTTTTCTAGGTCAGGGAAATGGTGTATCAAGTAAAAGTGTAAGTTGGTGCCTAGGTATTTAATTCCATTTGTGATATTGGATAGGGTTAGTGCAGTGGGGTACCAATTATCCATTCCATTTTTTCTATAGTAACATGCACAACATGTTTCGTATTCCACAACTTCAGATATATTATTCACAACCTTCTCATGTGATAGATTTATCAGACCTCTAGATTAGTGTTGATGTGTCCTTTGAGGAGAATCTGATACGTATTTTTCAAAATAGTTAGAATTATCTATGAGATAGGAAGATTCCTTTGGTTTGATTTCAGTACAATCTTGGGTGTGTTCAGGAGGATGCCTAGAAGACATAGTCTAATATATGATCACAATGGCTAGAACTATTCCCAAAGACCCCACACCAATTATTGGAGCTTCTCAGGGATTAGCTATTATATGGTGGGGAGGTTTTAAGATCCCACCTTTTTTATGAATGTCCCTCTTTGAATTTTTCATTTCATACTTGGAAGTCGAGTGTTGATTGGAGAAGGAGAGACTTTTTTGGGAAAAATGACATAAATCCTAAGTAAATATGTCTGTTTGAGTTAGTGGAGTCTTGTTATAAATGTGTTAAATGGGTTTATAGTGGTTTCCATGATTATAAGGTTCTGGAGGTGCTCATATCCTTATGTAGGACAAAAAGAGGTCTGAATGCTTTTTGTACAAGAATTAGACATCGTGTAATTGTATTACAAGATGTGTAAACTCTTCCAGAAAAAATTTAATGAAATAAATATATGGTGTGAACTTGTTATACATCATTTGAGAAATAAATTTCGTGTAATGTTAGGGATAATTTAATATTCAGTTGAGAACATGGATTTTTTTGTATCCCTCTAAAAATAAATACACAATGTCGAAAGGAGTAACACACCATATAATTTCCCGACCAACAATTTTAAACAGTGTTTCATAGATAATTTTCTTCTCACCTTACATGAATCTTCGCCATCTCGGCCATGGGGAAGAAATTTTGGATAACCTCTCTTGATTCCAAAAATCCCGATCATGAATTTGATCCCTATTAAGTGGTTTTATTTGGGTTTTCCATTCTCCCCTTTTGATCTACAACCATTGTGGAAATATCTATTGTCCATGAGTGTTGTCGGTTTTGGTCATGATCATTTGTCTTCTAGGATCCTTCTTGTAGTGTTTTGATCCTTCATTCTCATTGGTGAATCATTCTGTACGATTGGTTAATAATAAGTTAAAGGTAGGGGGTCTAAAACTTAACCATAAGGTTTTATTTTTGGACAAGTATTTGCAATGTTTAAATTTCACCAACATATCATGTGTCGGATAAATTAAATAATGAATTGGATTATTCTTTGGAAGCCTTTTGGCTCTAATTAATTTTTCACAAGGACAGGGTTTACCGTTTGAGTGAAAAAAAACCTCTATTATAAATGAATTATTTAATGTGTTAATGTGTGTTTATCATAAAATATATTTGGGGTGAATTCTTGATATAGAATCACCTTGGCTTAGATCGTTTATTAAAATAACTAGAAAATTATAGGTTACTTCCAAATGATAAATGAACTTTGTAATGGGAATATAAATTATAATTTTCATAATTAACAATTGATCCTTATAATGAAGTATTGAGATATCCTTTTTTCAATGACATGTGTTGTGATTTCTATGTTGTAATTATTATATGAAGAGTTTTCCCAGTTAGATTCTTATAATTCTTATAAATCAGGCTATGACCAGTGATACATGATGAAATTATTATACACTAGGCTATGCCCTGAAACAAGATAAAATACTTATATTGTGGTTATACCTTGGTAAAATGCGAAAATTATTATATACCAGACATGGGGGTCATACATGTTCAAATGCTTATATACCCGGCTTAGACCTAACACATTTAGAAATGATTATATACCGAGCTCAGCCTAAATTGATTACTGAAATTATTATATGGCGGGTTTTGACCAATATTTGTATTAATTGTACCTTTTGAATATGGTTTTGGCTGGAATGGTTATGAGACATGCTTAGAGACAATTTGGAATATTGTTGAAGCAGGTTGATAGGTATTAATTTAATTGTTCAATTAATAATACACATGTTTATTTCATTATTTCATGCACTTATTATCAATTTTCATATGTATAGACATGGTGGTGTAAACTTAATAAGAAATACTCACACCCTATCTTTTGTACCATTTAATACCCAAGTATATTACATGGATGAAGGATTGGGAAAGGGTATGGAACCTTATTATTGATTTTATGCTTACTGGATGGGAAGGAGTTTGGGGACCCGCATCAGATTCAAAACTGAGTACTTCTTATTCTTTATTGTGTCCTCTAGTATTTTGTATTTTATTAATTATAGAATGAAATTTATTTATTTTCCATCATGACATTACAATATTCCCTTATTAATTTTTTGGGTCATTCATTCATCTTTAACTGTTTGGTTTTCTACTGTATTTTATAATTTCAATTATTTTCTACAATCTGATATTTATTAATTATACTTATATGATTACTCTTATATTTTGAATCTCTAAAACTTTTGGTTATAGTCTCCCCACTATACATATCACACCCTCACTACTCATCGATATCCTCTGTCTTACGGGGATATGTTCTTGATGTCTCATAGCCAATTTGTTTTGGAAACATGAGAGAGTGTTGGATTAGGTGAAAATTCATGTTTCTTATATAATATAAATATTCTCTATATTAAAAACTCATGTCACATTGTCAATACTATGAATTTGGCCTTAATTATTATGGTAATATTTTAAAATGTTCATTGATTAATTTTTTACATTTAAAAAAGGAAACACATTTCATTCAGATATATAGTGTATTCATAGTAACAAAAATTAAAATTTTCATTCTTAGTGTTATAAAAGTTAAAAACCCATGAAACATGTTCAAAATTGAAAAAATACACTCAATTTATCGTAAAAAAATAGTAAAACCATATTATATTTATTTGTGAAAAATATGAATGAACAAAACATAATTTTGACATATACTATGTTTAAAATGAATAAGATTGCATGTTTTGACTTTAAAAGGGATAATCTAGTTGAAAACATATGTCCCATACTGAAAAATGAGGGAAAAAACATGTATTTTCATGAAACCATGTAAATAAAGTGTGGATTAATTTGCGACCTCTCGGAATGAATCTATTATAATTATGATTCACCGTATGGTTGGAATGTCATAAGGAACATTATTTCATTTTAAGTGATATGTATACTAAAAATGATCATTGAATGCTCTAAACCAATAAAAATATATTTTTATCATGTAACATCAAAAAATGATATGTGATTTTTTTTATGACATGTAGGAATGAACTGAACATAATTCCTATGTGTAATGTTTTTCAGTTTCTAAAAATACTAATTTCTAAATTAAAATTTTTATTTAGTTAAAAACTCACATCCATAGTCAAAACCATGTAAACAATATAAATTATTAATGTAATTCAAATAAAATTATTATTGATTCATTTATGAAATCTGGGAATTCATAGATTTCATTCCAACTTTTGGTGTGGTAAAAATGGAAAAAAATTATGGTTTTTCTTTAAATTTAATATTATAGTAAAAAACATGTGTTTCATGCTCCAAATTGGGAAAACTATCTTGATATATCATTATACTATAGAAAAAAAATAAAAAGTATAAAGGGATCAATTTTTCACTTGTAACTTATAGGAACAAAACAACTATCATTTTGATTTATAGCATGGTCGGAATTTCAAAAACTGTACTTTTTTCATTTAATCATCATAAAAGTTTTAAATGTGCATCAGATGCTCACAATAGAGAAGGAAATACATGTTTTTCAGGAATATCTAGGGAAAAAATAATCTATTTATGTATTAAATTAATGAATAAATCACACATGATTCTATCATGTGGTGTGGTTGGATTGACCAAAATGTCATGTTATGAATTTCGAAGTGATATTTTTGTTCAAATCATGTGTCAAAAGATCCAAAATCGAGAAAATGAGCTCACGTTTTCATGAAACACTATGAAAAATGGGAATTGATTCAATTATAACCCTTTGGAAGGAACTCAACATTATTCTAAGACATAATTTGTATAGAATGGCCTAACAAATATTCTTCATTTTAATTTTCATATAAGTTCAAAAAATGTATCTCATACTAAACAATAAGGAAATGTGCTCAGTTTTTCATAAAACTCAGGTAAATTTTTTTTTGATTCATGTGTGACATATATAAATGAACTTCACATAAATCTGAAATACAATGTTGAAAAAAAAATTAGTTTCTAGGTTTTAAATGTAAAATCAATTTGATAGTTAAGTATGTGTTTTATATTCTCAAACCTGATTAATCTAGATCAGAATGTCATCAAAACATGGGAAAAATAACATATATTAATTAGTAAATGAAAGTAATGTACCACATAACATTCTAACATAAATTGAGACTATAATGAATATATTTAATTTTTTATATATAATTATATTTAAATTTTTTAATAATTATTAACAAAACACATATTTTATTATTACTTATATTTGAATTTCTTCCATTTCAACTACATTTAATTGGTACATTAATATTCAAGGGATTATTGATCCCCTAAAATGATCTTATCCATATGTTATGTCGTGTAAAAGTTTTATTTATAAATTTTTTAACCAAAACTAATATACATAATGTGTAAAATTATTGTTGAAAAGTTAAATATATTTATCATTTTCATTCTATTGAATTAGATTATAATTTTTCTAATCCTAGTTATGCTTATTTGAAAATGTGGTTTATTATTTTATTTGAGAAGATACTACCCAAATTATTGGTTTCAATAGTCTAGTTGTCTCTTTATTTTCATTATAAAGTGAAGATGAAGTTCCCTATTTATCAATTCCAATAAAATGCTATGAAAGGTGGAATTTACTATTGTTTTCTTAATGATGTGAAATTACTTAATCTTCTCTTAGTTCCACAAATATAATACCTCAAAAAAATGGGAATGGACTTTCCAAGCACATTTAAAAAATATTTTTTTTGTTTTAGTATATCTTCATAATATATTTTATATCCCTATAAGTGAATCAAAACAAAACATAATAAATTATATCCCATTTTTACTTAATATTTGAAATTTTGTTGTGGGAGAAACCATATTGGAAGTTAATGAGTTATTATTACATGTTATTTAACATAAAAATACAATATTTAACATGTATATAATTATAGATTCATTTAATAGAACAATATTTAATATTATATTCAATTACATAATAATAAATGATTTACATAGTGAATACAATAACATAAACAATGGCTTAAATAGATTCATGGAAATGGAATCAATATACTCCCAATAAATTAAAATTTATAAGGGAAATAAGACATTCCGTTTATTTAACAATACCGGATCACCCATAACTGAAATAAATTCATATAAAATAAAGACCAAACAAAAGTGACTATCAGTCACACAAAACAAAAACGAATAAAATAACTATGACACTAGAATTTATATTCTTTGGTCAATTGAAAATCATGAAAAATATAAAATAATTATGTTTTCACCATTAAAAGTAAAAAAAACGGAGTATGTGAACTTCCATATATAATAAAAATGACAAAAAAACTATATAAATGTCATGTTATTATATCTTGAGGAATTATCATAAAAATTAGGTCATGGATACTGTATAATACTTCACCATGTAAAAACTCACCTGACACACCCATCACAACACCAAAACCAGAAATTAAAATGAATCAACAGATAATAAAGGTAATTAATACAAGACTAATTCCCCTACCCAAGTATTAATCTCACTTATACTGATTAATACCCTCAATCAAATGGTGTTGACCATTTTCATCGAGTTTTTGACACCATAGTTGACATACTAGTATAGAAACCATGACTATTAGATTCCCCATGATCTAGATCTATTTTGTGATATGGTAGAACACACTTGGGGATCCTAAAATCTCCCCACCAAATATAAAAAACAATAAAATCCTTCACTTTTATTTCTCCACAAATAAGAACTAATTCACTACCACTTATCTATTCTCTTTAGTTTCTATGTTGATCCACAAACCCAATCACCATGAACTGTCATAAAATTATGTTCTAATAGAAACTAAAACCACTAATCGAGATTGTGTGATAACCCAATCTCAATATAAATTCATTTTACATCATTTTACATTAATATTCATTTTGTATCATAATAAATGAAACCTTAGAACAAGCATGTCTAGTGAATTTTTAGATTCAACACATACAAAAGTTAATTTACAATATCTACAAAAAATACCAAAAATATTTTCCACATATTTTAATCTAATAGATATGACATACCTAATATTATTCTTCATAACCTAGAGAATTGAAACATTATTATGGGTAATCTCATATTTTCAGTAAGAGAAAACGTGAATTTCATAAAATAAATATCAAAATTTAGAATGAGATAAACATGTGGGTATGAGAACATTTTCAAAGTTCATGAACATATCATAAAGAAATCAGAATCATTTAACAATGGATCAAAAATTAAGGATAAATACATAAGGCTTTCTGCAGAACATAAAACTTGATGCATGAGTAAAACATTTGTGACCATGACTCTGGATGAATTTGAAACATAAAAATATTACACAAATATAATAATATAAATTAAAAAAAGGTAAAACACCATGTAATTCATCACATAAATAATCATTATTTCCATTTATTCATAAAATATGAGTCTTGGGAAGCCCCCCCCCCCCCATGTATATTGTTAGTCTTGGTCTTACCTCATGTGTATCCTTAGAATTATGTTGACCAACTATGTGACCTTTTGATCTCAAGAGTAATAAACATTACCCAATTAAATATAAAGCTATAAAAGATCCTCACATAACATAATAATAAACCATACAAATTTGTTCCTTAAAAACATGAAATTATTCATCATTTATTCATAACTTAATTATCCAATGAAAAAGTAAAGTGTTTTTTGAAAAAATCCACAAATGTTTATCATAATCCTTGTGAAGTAAAATAGTTAATGGTATAATTATATAATATTCATATTTAATCGTTATAATCATTAATGGATGTTAAAATATATGGAAAACAATTTTGTATGATTCATAAAATTTTCTATGAAAAATAAGAAGAAATACATTTTATGTTATTTAAACATTTAATTCTAAAATATAGTATTTTATGAAATAAAGAGACTAGAAATTTATCCTTAAAACCTTGAATATTTTGTGAGGATGTTTCTTAATTAAAAATGACAAATACATCATGAAAATTATTTGTTATGGAATACATTTGTGAATAATATTCAACATTATTTTTTTAAAGAATGTCACAGATTGTGGAAAACGACCTTACCAAATATATTAGAAAATATTATTTTTTCTAAAAAAATAATTTATATATAATAATAAATTAATAAATCATATATCTAGTGATAATTATGTACATAAAACTAAATAATTAATATGTGGATGAAAGAGGAATATTCCTAACTGAAAAAAGGATCAAGGTTAGTTTATCCTACAAGCATCACATAGAATGAATTATGAACCAAAGGGGAATTGAAATTGTATGATAGAGGATAAAAAAATGGATTTTTAGATAGAAACATCATAAATCTTCCCAAAATGGAAACTTATTCATTACAATCTCAAATTCAAAATAAGATTAAAAGGAAAACAATTACATAGTACTCCTAACCTCTTTGTAAACTCTTTAACCTCTGATATAAAAAATATAATTGTATAACTAAATTAATTGATGAAACTATTAATATCAATTGACCTTTTATATTACTCAATTATAATAATTTATTACACATACATTAGTTATTTAATGTTTACTTTCATCATCATATGATAATAATTTTTATACATTTGTACATGTGTTTGTAATGATATTTTTCGTATCCATTCATTGATAATTATTTAATAATTAGTAGATTAAAAAGTTTATTTAAATAACTAATTTTGAATTATTTATGAATCCTAATGTTCATTTAAATGAAATTACAGGGTTTTTCTATGAGAATGGAATTCATAATGGTCATGTTTTGTGTAATTTACCAATAACCAAGAGTTATATTATGATGATTTTTTTATTTCCATTTAATCTTTAAATAAACATATTTATGACTTATATTACCTATTAATGTAAAATATTAATATTATTAAATTACTTATTATCATTAATTATGGAGATAGTGATGATATTATAGTATCGTTCATATAGGTGGTTAAACTCACCCATACAAGAATGTGTTATGCTAATGAATGAGAAAGAGTATGAAGTTATATGATACTTGTATCAATTTATCAGATTCATAATTATTTTAATATATCATAATTATAGTGTATAATTTTCTTTAGAAAGAGTGAGGATGATATGATTAGTGAAAATAATAATTAATAAATTGGTACCTATATTGGTGAAATCACTCCTCACAATTAATTCCATTGAAATGGACTTAATATTTCTTTCTTTAATTGAGGGATTAAAAAATAGAATTGAAATATAGGATAATTAAATTAAGAAGTTGTTAAATTTTACTAAAAAATAAATATATTGGATTTAGGTGGGTGGATGTGAGCACCTTGAATATGTGAAAACGAGGGACATATCCTTAGAAACTAATGTTAGGTTTGGGCTAAAGATGAAATCACATGGGAGTTAGGTGATTTAGGTGAGGAAATATTGTTGATACAAGAGGGTATGGATTCCCCCACCAAAACAATTATTTTATAATATCATTGTTTCAGGATTATTTAATAAAACATGAGCCATGGTTGATTACCACTTTTTACCCATTACTGACATGTCTAATTATTTATAATTGGAATTATTTTTTTAGAAAAAATATAAGACATCCCAACTTTCTTAATTTATATTTATTTATTATTATTGACTCCATTAAATCTCATTTAATTTCTAAATATGAAAATTTTAAATTTTAAATGAAAACATAATATATATATGGAAAAAATTTGTTTATAAAAATATGAATTTTAAATAATTAAGTGATCTTATTATTAGATCATATCAATTAAAAATTATATAAGTTTATATATATATATATATTAAATTATATTCATCATTTAAAATAAATAAATTTATTTTATTTTTAAAAAATACAAAGTAATTTTGAAAAAAAAATTTAAGAATATCATTAAATAATTTTAACTACATCATATTAAGATTAACTATTCATCTTATAACCATTAAATTTTATTAATAAATTGGGATGAAATTATTTCATTGAAATTTATAAATTAATTATATAAATATTTAAGAAAAATAATGTCTGAAAATAATTTTTTTATAATGAATTATTATAATGAATTATTATTATTTTAATTCATTCAATAATTATATTATAATCTATGAAGTGTATTATTTTCAATTATAAAAATTACCCACTGGATATATCTAATGAATATATTTATAATGATTATATTTCTAATTGGAATATATCCAATAACAATATATCCAATGGCCATATATATATATATATATCAGGTAGATTTAATTTATCTATATAACCATAATAAAATAATTAATTCTTTTAATTCACTTCTATCTCAACATTTCTATATTGTCTTTAATTCTCTATCATATTTCCACTATTTCAATCAGATTGATGATCTTCATAGAATGTAACTCCCTAACATTTTACGAAATACTTTTTTCAATTAAATTTTATCTTTTTGATATTTTTAATTACCCACATCACTAATTTTATCTTGTGTTAAACTCAATACTGAATATAACTTTCCTTAAAATAAACACCGAGTTTAACTTTTTTTTATACAAAAAAATGATAGCCTGCACGACACACAACGCTGAGCTTTAGTGAACCATTAAAGAGTATTATTTTAAATATGGTCATTATAAACTATCTATTATGTTTTAGGGTATGAATAGAATAAAATAATTTATGAAATACATATAAAAATTTCCTACTCATAATTAATTTATTTTTAAATTCTTAGTAAATAATCAATCAATTTTTGGTAAATTAGTTATATTCTTCAAAAATATGTATTATTAAAAAATTATTTTCTTGATATTTAGGATAAAATATTATAAGTAATTCATTGTGATTTTATAATATTTATTAGATATTACTCTTTGAAATTATCATATTGGAATTAAATTATGCTGAAATGTTGGGATTTTTGGTAAAATAATGATTTTTTAATGAATAGAGAAAATATCAATTTTTTTAAAACTATCACTTATTTTAAATAAATTAAATAATTTAAATTCCCCATTATATTTTAATGTAATATAATTATTATTTAGTTATATTTAATCCACATCATTACTTTGGAATCAACATTATATCGGATTTTAGTGTATGTTTGGTTTTTGGCTCAAAAAAAGTGTTTTTCTAAAAACTCTTTTAAAGTGCATAATACTTCCCCATTTTAATTATTTTAAAAAATAAATAATGATGAATTTTTCATATTAATATTATATATTTTATATCAAAAAAAGTTAATTTATATCTGTAAGAACCCGGTTCTTTTTTTCTGAGGTACATGTTTCTTCTTTTCTCTTTTCCTTAAGTGTTTTTGAGAAAATATGTAAAATGGGGAAAATTCCAATTTTTAGAAAGTACACACTGTGTAGTTTGTCCACACGTTGTGCACTTTTGGACATGTGGGATAAGTACACAGGGCGTGTGGCCATTCCAGGGATGAAGGGTGTAGTAACCGACTACACGCCATGTAGTTGTCCTTTACACGTCGTGTAGTGAGTCGGCAGGCGAATAGTAAGGTGGTGGCTAACTGGGCGACAGCACATGTCGTGTACTCATGAAGACACATCGTGTAGCCATGTCGGCAGGTGAACAGTACCATTCTGGCAGGAAGCCACCAGAGTAACAGTTGAAAAATGGGGAGTACACGCTGTGTACTTGGAAGTACACGCCATGTACTTTTTTTCACTTAAAATGGGAAGTGGCCTCCCCTGTTCACAGGGAAGGATTAGAACAGGAAGGCGGATCATGACAGGATGGCCGGAACTTCAGAGATCCGACGGGCGTTTGTCGGGAATCCGTTTCCGCCCTGGACTATCTCATCAGAACCGCACGGGTAAGCCCTCCACTCTCCTTAAGTCATTCATACCAATTCTTTACCTAACGGGAGTTATTTACGTTTGAGTAGGTTTTAATATTTGTCATATCTACGCCGTTCTTGGTCCTTTCTGGGAACAAAGATCGTGTATACTGCTCGTTGGTATTAAAGGTAGGTGGCTTGGTGTTTATTTCCAACTGTTGTGCGTTTTATGTGTTTTTGAGCTACGAACCCATATTTTGGGTGTCGTGTGGCTGAGTTCGTGGCTATTTTAAATACCTAGAATTGAATAGGTAATTAAATGTGATATTAAAATGTTTTTTGGGATCATTTCTTGGATCTAGGACCATCCCAAGGTGTGCTTTCCTCTGTTTATTCGTTTGGCCAGGATACCCGAGGGTATTCCGTGTTTAAATTATGAATTACTTTTGCCTTGAGAGGAATTTTATGTAAATTGCGTGTTTATATGTTGGGCATGGCTGGGTTACTTGAGCCTGAGGGTGGTGTTTACTATATCCTGAGGTCGTGATTGTATTATCCTGAGGGCGATGTTTTATTTCACCTGAGGGCAACCTTTTGTGCCTAAGGGATTGAATTCTGTGCCTGAGGGTGACACTCTGTATGCCTGAGGGTGAGAATTCTGATTCGCCTGAGGGAAATGCCTAAGGGCGAGATTCTGTTATGCCTGAGGGCGATATTCTGTTTACCTGATGGTAATCTTTTACTTGTCTGAGGACGTTGGTTGTTTACTTAAAATATGCATTGAGGTGATATTTTAAATTAAAAGATTAAATGGATAATTAAATGGAAATATAAATGGTTAAGTTAGTTACTGTTTAGTACTGCTTAATTTATTGTATTTTACTACTGCACACTATTATTGCATGTTTTACACACGGTTGAACAGGAGCCTTTGGTGGGTGCCTACTGGGAATTTATTTCTCACACCCTATTTGGGTCATGCTTTTTTGCCCAAACAAATTACGTTTCTACAGTTATAGATAAGGGAAAGGGTCCTTATACAGGTACTTGATTGCTGCTGGGGTGTTGGAGAGCATGGGACCGAGCATTGGCTTGCAATGCTGTTGGCTTTTCTATTTTTCTTTTCTGTATTTGTACTTGATTTGTATTGTACTTCTTTGTAACATGTTCTGGATGTTTTCTTAGAATTGGAGATATCTTTCATCATATCTATATACCTGGTTGGTTGTATCTACTACAGATGTTTTTTTCAGTTGTGTGTGGTTTACTACTTCTGATATTGCTGTATGTTTTATTTATATTCGGATGTGCTACCCTTTGACAAATGAGGGCATAGTTCCCCACTATCAGGCCTGGTCCCTCGCCGCTAGTCGGCATCCTCTGGTGTTTGGGGCAATGCACTTGAGGTCATGTGGCGAACCGGGTTCGGGGCACCCGTTGAGTGGCACCCGAAACCGGGACGTTACAAAGTGGTATCAAAGGAGTCATTTTATTTGGCTTACTATTTGGATCCTTGGTCAGGGATTGGATGGGACGGTAGTTGGTAATAAACTGTGCTCTGGCGTAGCTAACCCGTGTATAGGGAAATGCCAATTTACCTCATATTGCAATTTTTTCTGGTTTTTCAATTTTTAGTTGAATTGATTTTCACCGTTGGGTGAAACACTTGTGAATGTGCTGTTATATTTTATTTGTGAGTTCTCTTTAGTTGAAACCCGATGATATGAGGGTATGTCATCTCATGCATCATTTAGGCACATGCTATAATCACATGCCATGCATAGTTTCCATGCCATGTAGGTGCATTAGAAATTTCATGTTGTTGTGATAGTTGTTGTGCCAGAAAATCATGTTTTTGTGATAGCTACTTGATAAATACATGTTATGTGATCGGGTATTATTGTGTGAGAGTGTTTATAGAATAGACACTAAACTTTGGTTTTTGGAATGTATGGGCCCCCAATGACAGGAATTTGGTGGATCATTTACTGTTTATTATGTTATAACACAGATAAGCTGTCAAAATTTGATTCGTGGGGAGTATGGGCCCTCGCGGATCGGAATTTGGAACATAGGTGTTGTTTTTCATTATTTTCTGGGTTCCGGAGAAGTTTCTAAGGCATAATTTATGGAAACCCAGTATACACGCAGTGTAGTACTGCAGACACGTCATGTATGTTCTTCTATTCAAGAATAAAAATAATCTTTTTGAGTACACGCCGTGTACCCAGAGTACACGCCGTGTAGGCTCTTCCCGTGTCACAAATCATGTTGGCAGTGACATGGGGAAGGGATTAGTTTGTGGTAAACATGTCGTGTAGTGTTGACCCAGTGTCTGCCATGTAACTCCAATATGGGCGGAGGAAACCTTAAGACATACACGCCAGGTCCACTGTGGAACACGCCGTGTAGTGTGAACTGGGAACCCGGTCGTGTAACTAACAACATGGGTCGGGTAAACCTTTCGAGTAAACACCGTGTTTATATTGAACACGTCGTGTAGGTTGAGCCGTGTAAACTGGCAGTGGTACTAACAACACGGTTCTACAGAGCTCGTCTAGTACACACCGTGTACCTGTGGGACACGTCGTGTAGTCTTGTCCGAGGACAGACCGTGTGGAGTAAGTCGTGTTGCTGGGAGATGGGGAAGTGTACATGCCGTGTGCGGGTGTAATACGCCATGTAGTGTCAATCCGAGTAGTCGGCCATGTCACAAGCAACATGGGGAGTTGTAAATAACACCATACACGTCGTGTAGATGATATACATGCCATGTAGTTTTGTTCAAACGGAAGCCGTGTGGCTTAGCTGTGTAGAAGGACCCGGGCAGGGGAAGAGGAGTCAAGTAAACACCGTGTTGTTAGTATACACACCGTGTAGTCTTGTTTTGCAACTTTTTAATGTCTTTTTCCTCCTGTTTCCTTTCGGGTTCCTTTGTTTTCGTTCTTTGATAATCTTCATCTAAGGTGTGCGTTTGAACTTGTAGAGTCATCCACTGAGACGATCACGTGTTGTTCGCCAAGAGAGCGGCGATGACTATACTCCAGAAATGGTGGGCCATGGGCTACCAGTGGATCCTCTAGTAGAGCCAGATGCAGCGCCAGCTGTTATACCGGACACAGGTGCGGAGGAGCAGTTCCGTGAAGGCTTTATGCGGTTCCTGCAGACCTTTAAGGCAGCACTGTAGGTTGTCACATCTATGGATGAGCTGACTCGTATCTTCCAACAGCAGTATCTGCCAACGTTTTCAAGAGATGACGGACCACTGGATGCGGAGTCTTGGTTGGGGTCGATGAAAACTATTTTCTAGCATCTTGAGATGCCTCCAGGGCAAAGGGTCAAGCTCGTGATGTACATGCAGCGTGACTCTTCCAAGAGGTGGTGGGATGTTACCACCCAGTCAGATCATCACAGGGACATGTCTTGGGAATATTTACAGGAAGTATTCTATGACTTCTTCTTTCCTGAGACGCCCAGGGTAGACAAAGCTCGAGAGTTTATGAATCTGCAGCATGGCGCTATGTCAGTGATGAACTATTCTTCTCATTTCACCGAGCTTCAGCGTTTTTCACCTGTGGTGGGGGCGATGAGACACTGAGAGCCATACGTTTTTAGGATAGACTTCATTATGACATTCGAGCACTGGTAAATGTTTTCAGGTTGCCTACTGTACATGCTATTGTAAATCAGGCACTGATTATAGAGAGGAACCTTTGGGAATTTAGTGGTGTGGGCCAGGACGGTTCAACACCAGCTACTAGTACTATTTCTTCCAACAAGAGGAAGAGACAGATGGGCATCTCTCAGGGTGAAAGTACCAGTCAGAAGAATGCTTCTGGTGACTAGGTCAGGTGCTACCAGTGTAGTAAGGAGGGGAACAAGAGATGGCAGTGTCCACGAGACCCAGTGAAGTGTCGAGCTTGCGGCAAGATGGGTAATCTGTAGCACCTTTGTAGGAAGTTTCCACCAGTAGTTTGTGAGAGGGGTTCTGTGCAGACTCCACGTATGGGAGTAGGACCAGCAGCTTCTTACCAGTCGGGGAACTGGAATACGTTAGGGTGTACAAGCAGATATGGTGGTCGTGGCCATGGTATCCAGACACCACGATTTCAAAGGCAGCAGGGCGGGACAGCTCAGGGTAGTCAGGCAGTGTTGCAGGGTCACGGCACTGGGCAGGCATATGCAGTGCAACAGACCCATCAGGAGAAGGATCTCGGACCTTCTATAGTCAGAGGTACTATTCTAGTAGCTTCTGTCCTATCTTCAGTACTTTTTGATATAGGTGCTACACATAGTTTCATATCTGTACTCGTAGTGGAGAGTCTTGGGCTCTTTATTTCTACTTATTCTGATATCATTACGCTAGACACTCTGTTGGGGACTAGAATGGCTGGTGTACGTCAGTGCAAGGAGTGCCCCCTTGAGGTTGGTGGGTGTCACTTCCTTTGGGACCTCTATGTCTTAGAGATAACGGATTATGATGTCATTCTCAGGATAGACTGGTTGGTTCCCTTTTGAGCCTTTGTAGACTGCTATCGTCGTAGGGTGCGCTTCACTTCACGAGAGGGTGGAGAGTTTCTATACAAGGGAGAATGGGATGTTCAGGCGAGTCGATCTGGACGGGAGTAATGTGGGCGAGGTGGTATCACAACCCAGATTGCGAGCTTATATCTGGATGACCAAGGGACTTGTTAGACGGAATTATCTCAAGTGGTTGATCGTTTCAGGGATGTCTTCCCGGATGACTTTCCAGGTTTTCCTCCAGAGTGTAAGGTGGATTTCTATATTGAGCTTGTGCCAGGGGTAGCACCAGTGTCCATTCCTCCTTATAGGATGGCTACACCTGAGCTGCAGGAACTCAAGAGGAAGTTAGAGGAGTTACAGGAAAAGGGTTTTATCTGACCAAGTACTTCTCCTTGGGGTTCTCCTATCCTTTTTGTGAAGAAGGTGGACGGTACCCTCAGACTCTGTGTGGATTATCGAAAGTTGAACCAGTTGACAGTCAAGAACCGATATCCCTTGTCGGGGATAGATGATCTTTTTTATCAACTTCATGGAGCACGAGTGTTGTCGATGATTTACTTGAGATCAAAATATCATCAACTGCACATTAGACCATCTGATATACCTCTCATGGCATTTAGGAGCAGGTATGGTCTATACGAGTATACGGTTATGCCGTTCGGACTCACGAACGCGCCAGCAGTTTTCATGGCTCTGATGAATCGTGTGTTCCATCATTATCTAGAATCTTTTGTGGTAGTATTCGTGGACAACATCTTGGTGTACTCTCACACTCGACATGACCATGCCACCCATCTTCAGATCATATTGATTACACCGAGAGAGCATCGGCTATATGCTAAGCTCTCAAAGTGCAAATTTTGGATGGACCAGATTCAATTCCTGGGTCATATCATCTCGGAGGCAGGAGTTTTAGTAGATCAATAGAAGGTGAGAGCAGTAGATTAATGGGAGCAGCCTAAGAACGTGTTTGAGATACGAAGTTTCTTAGGGCTGGCTGGTTACTATAGGCATTTTATACAGGACCTCTCCCGCTTAGCAGCACCGTTGATAGGCTTGACTAAGAAGGGTGTGATGTTCGCTTGGTGAGAAGCTTGTGAGGCAGCCATTTGGGACTTGAAAGGAAGGTTTACATCAGCACCGATACTGATACTCCCAGAGCAGGGGAAAATCTATACAGTTTACTGTGATGCATCAGGGATTGGGCTGGGAGTAGTGTTGATGCAGGGTGATCGACTAGTTGTGTACGGGTCTCTGCAGTTGAGGCCGTATGAGAGGAATTACCTGACTCATGATCTTGAGTTGGCTTCAGTTGTGCATGCGTTGCGCTGTTGGATACACTATCTATTGGGAGAGAATTTTGAGGTTTTCACCGACCACAAAAGTGTCAATTATATTTTTACTCAGCGTGACTTGAATCTGAGGCAGCGAAGGTGGGTCAAATACCTTCAGTCCTTCGATTTTGAGCTTGCCTATACACCTGGTAAAGGTAATGCAGTAGCTGATGCACTGAGCAGGAAGACTCATATACAGGTGTTGTAGGAGACAAGTGGTGAGTGGAAGCTTATGGCCTTTTTCTCTGAGATGCATTTGGAGGTGCACGACAGTTAGGGGAAGACTTATCTTTCCTCTTTAGATGTGACTTCTACCCTCATAGATAGAGTGAGGATGAGACAGCTATCTGATTCAGAAGGCCTAGTTCTGCGGGAGTTCGTGGCAAGTGAGGACCCTCCTCCTGGTTGGACGATAGGCGATGATGAAGTTCTATGTTTCCATGGACACGTATGGGTTCCATGGGATATACGCGAGGAGATTATGTAGGAGTTTCATGCTTCATATTGGGAAGTTCATCCCGAGGTTACCAAGATGTACCGGGACATGAGACCTTAGTACTGGTGGCCGGGTATGAAGAGAGATGTAGCTGGTTTTGATACGAGATGTTCCACCTATCAGCAGTTGAAGGCAGAGCATCAATGACCAGCTGGACTGTTACAGCAGTTACCCATTCCGGAGTGGAATTGGAATGATTTCGCGATGGATTTCGTGACTGGATTGACGAGGTCACCTCGTGGAAATGATGCCATGTGGGTTTTTGTGGACAGACTCACGAAGGTAGCTCACTTCTTTCCGATCAAGGAGACCTTCGGTGTTGACGAGCTCAGAAGGATGTAATCCGAGATATCGTGCGTCTTCATGGGGTCCCTCGTTATATCATTTTAGATAGGGATGCCCACTTTACGTCGCATTTCTGGAAGAGTTTTTAGAGGGAATTGGGTACACAGGTGCTTCTGAGCACAGCATACCACCCTCAGACTGATGGCCAGTCAGAGCGTACGATATAGGTGCTTGAGGACTTGTTGCGTGCATGTGTCCTAGACTTTGGGGGCTCTTGGGAGAAACATAAACTTCTAGTCGAGTTTTCCTATAATAACAGCTTTCAGGAAACTATTGAGATGGCACCATACGAGTCTTTATATGGTAGGCCAGGCCGATCACCTTTGTGCTGGTCAGTGGTAGGTGAGGCAGCTTTACTGGGACCATGTCCCATACAGGAGACTTCTGAGCAGGTCTAGTTGATTCAAAAGCAGATGGCTACCGCGCAGTCTCGTCAGAAATCTTATTTTGATCACCGCAGACAACCTTGGGAGTTCGTGGTCGGGGATCAGGTTTTCTTGCATGTTTCGCCGAGGCTGGGACACAAGTGGATTAGGAGATAGGGTAAACTTTCACCGAGGTATGTGGGGCCATTTGAGATTCTGGAGAGAGTCGGGCTGGTTGCCTATCTGTTGCAGTTACCGCAGATGTACTAGGCCATGCACAACGTCTTCCATGTATCTCAGTTGCGCTGTTATCATTCAGAAACATCTCACATTATTCAGCCCGAGGAGGTTGAGCATGAGTTAGATGCGTACTTTGAGGAGCATTCTATTCGTATTGTTGATAGGAGCACGTAGGTTCTCTGAGGCCGGTCAGTTCCTCTCATATGGGTGCTATGGAAGCATGGCCGAGTGCATGACGAAACCTGGGAGTGGGAGACCAATGTACGTGCTCAGTGGCCGGAGTTGTTCACAGCTATATCTTCACCACCCTTGGAAAGTAAATTCCGGTACGAATTGCTTTAAGGGTGGAAGTTTTTAAGAACTAGGTTCTTTTTTCTGAGGTATGGGTTTCTTCTTTTCACTTTTCCTTAAGTGTTTTTGAGAAAATATGGAAAATGGGGAAAATTACAATTTTTGGAAAGTACACGCCGTGTACTTTGTCGACACACCGTGTACTTTTGGCCATGTGGGATAAGTACACAGGGTGTGTGGCCATGCCGGGGATAAAGGGTGTAGGAACCGACTATACGCCGTGTAGTGGTCCTTTACATGCCGTGTAGTCAGTCAGTAGGAAAATAGTAAGGCGGTGGCCAGCTAGGCGACAACACACGTCGTGTACACCTGAAGACACGCCATGTAGCCATGTCGGCAGGTGAATAGGGCCACCCTGGCAAGAAGCCGCCAGAGGAATAATTAAAAAACTGGGAGTACACACCGTGTACTTGGAAATACATGTCGTGTACTTTTTTTGTTCTCTTAAAATGGGAAGTAGCCTCCCCTGTTCACAGGGAAGGCTTAGAACGGAAATGAGGCTCGGGAGAGGACGACCAGAACATCGGAGATACATCAGGCGTTCATCGGGAATCTGTTTCCATCTCGGACGATCTCGTTGGAACCGCACGAGTAAGCCCTCCGCTCTCCTCAAGCCATTCATACCAATTCTTTCCCTAACGGGAGTTATCTACATTTTATTGGGTTTTATTCTTCGTCAGATCTACGTCGTTCATAGGCGTTTCTGGGAACAACGATCATGTATACCACTCATTGGTGTTAAATGTAAGTGGCTTGGTGTTTATTTCCAACTGTTGTGCGTTTTCTGTGTTTTTGAGCTACGAATCCAGATTTAAGGTGTCGTGTAGCTGAGGTCGTGGCTATTTTAAATACCTAGAATTGAATAGGTAATTAAATGTGATATTAAAATGTTGTTTGGGATCATTTATTGGATCCAGGACCGTCCCGGGGGTGTGTTCCTCTGTTTAGCCATTTGGCCTGGATACCCGAGGGTATGCCGTGTTTAAATTATGAATTACTTTTTCCTTGAGAGGAATTGTATGTAAATTGCATGTTTATATGTTGGGCATGGCCCAGTTACTTGAACCTGAGGGTGGTGTTTACTATAGCCTGAGGGCGTGATTGTATTAGCCTGAGGGCGACGTTCTATTTTGCCTCAGGGAAACCATTTTTGCCTGAGCGCTTGACTTCTATGCCTGAGGAAGACACTTCATATGCCTGAGGGAGAGAATTCTGATTTTCCTGGGGGAAATGCCCGAGGGCGAGATTCTGTTATGCCTGAGGGTGAGATTCTGATTACCTGAGGGTAAGGTTTTACTTGTCTAAGGACGTTGGTTGTTTACTTAAAATATGCACTCTGGTGATATTTTCAATTAAAATATTAAATGGATAATAAAATGGAAATATAAACGGTAAAGTTAGTTATTGTTTAGTACTGCTTACTTTATTGAATTTTACTACTTCACACTACTGTTTCATGTTTTACGCACAGTTGAGGACGGGCCTTTGGTGGGTTCCTACTGGGAATTTATTTCTCACACCCTGTTTGGGTCATGCTTTTTAGCCCAAACAGATTACATTTCTGCAGGAGTAGATAAGGGAAAGGGTCCTTATATAGGTACTTGAATACTACTAGGGTGTTGGAGAGAATGGGACCGAGCATTGGCTCGCAATACTACGGGCTGTTATATTTTGATTTTTAGTATTTTTACTTCAGTTGCATTGTACTGCATTGTAACATGTTTTGGCTGTTTTCTTAGAATTGAGACATGTTTCCTCATATCTATATATCTGGTTGGTTGTATCTACTGTAAGTGTTTATTTCAGTTGTGTATGGTTTACTACTTCTGTTGTTGTTGTATGTTTTATTTATATTCCACTGCGCTACACTTTGACAAATGAGGGCATAGTTTCCCCACTATTAGACTTGGGCCCTCGCTACTAGTCGGTAGCCTCCGGCATTTGGGAAAATGCGCTTGAGGTTACGTGGAAAACTGGGATCGGGGCACCCGCTGAGTGGCACCCGGAACCGGGGACGTTACAATATCCATAAATTTATTATTATTAATATTATTATTATTAGAGATAGAGCTAATATAAAATCATATTTTTCTTAAAAAATACACTTCTCGAATCCCAAAATTTTTATCCTATCTACAAGGTTTTTTTAATATAAATTTTCCCAAATTTTGAAATTTATTTGAAAATATAAAATTAATTTTTAAAATCATAAGATAAATTATATCTTAGGGTGAATTTTTTTGAATTTTTTTTAAAGATTACTTTTTTTTATGAATAGTAAAAAATACAGAATCTTTGTTGAAAATTTGCTTTTCATTTTAATTATTTATAAATTTAAATTAGATTTTAAATAGGTTTTAAATAAAAATTAGTAAAATTTTATATTTTTTAACCCAATTTGGTTTATTTTAATAAATTTAATATTGAAATTGGGGATAAAAACATGGGAGGCCATTGAATATTTTATCTTTGAAAACATTCCTTCATGTCACGTATGTGATATTAATTTGAAATTAAAATTTTCTAATTATATGAATTGAATTTGGAAAATTGGATTAAATTTTATGAATAAGAAAATTTTTTATTTTAAAATAATTTCAACTTAAATTTTTATTACAATAAAGAATGAAAATTGTAAAAATTAATTACAACGGTTATGGTAAAACAAATTATTAGGGGTTAAACAAAATAATATATGGGTTGAAATAACAAAAAAAACAAGTCCAAAAAACATTTTGTGGTCATATTTAGATCTTATAACATATAGTATTGATAATTGTTTATTATTGGAGCCATGTAACATTAATATAACATGGGTGGAATTCATTCATTCGAAAAATTACAAGTGTGCTACTCACCTCACTTATAAAAGGCCACCATTTATCCTTTGCTCATAACAACTTAAATTTTTTTTGGTAAAGAATAAAATGAAAAAAAATCCCAAATTCGCTCATTTTATCTTTGAATACTTATTTTTTTCATAAATTCAACCACATAAGGATTTTTTCAATCTTAAGGAGGATACTCGAAGAAAAGGTAACATTATTCAATGAGAGTTTTTGTTTTATTTATTCCTCCACCCCCTAAAATTATTATTATAACATGATAAAATAATAACATATTAATATTACATATACATATTTTTTTTACTTTTAATTTAATTACATAAAACCATCTCTACTTCCATCAAATGGGTTACAAAATCATTTTTCATTTGTACGAAAGACTATCCCCTATCGAACTGATGTTATTTATTTCGATTACCAACTCTCATAGTTAGACATAATGATGGATTTATTGTTTATAAATTATATTTATGATATTTTTATGTTTATTTAATTATTATATCACACATAAATACTTTATTTAAATTTTTTGGACTATGATAATATTGCTAATGGGTATGGTGGATTACCGTCTCACGAAGCGATGTGATTCATTCATGCTTTACGTGGAAGGTAATAAGGATTGGTTTAATGAAAATATGTGACATATTTGACAAAAATAGTATTCTAGAATGAATATATATATCATTTACTTTTCTTTCTTTTAATATGATAAGAAAATGGAAATAATGTTCATATGTATGTACGATCAGTCATCTCCATGAACATCGTACTTCATTTCCAATCACTAAATTTTATGGAAAAATATAAATAAATATATACTGAATATATATTTTATTTATATAATGTTTTATATTCTTTATATTATTAAACCATGATCCATGTAAGTGTTCAAAAATAACAAGTCAAACAAATGCGAAAACAAAGAAGTTATTTACTGAAACGTAACTTTAACTAGGAATTGTTATTAAACCAGTAATAAAAGGTTATTAGAAAATTATATATAGTATGATATATATATATGTGTGTGTGTGTGTGGTTCATTAATATATTTATAATTAACATATATTGATTATATTGGAATTTTAAACGAGTATGATGGATGTCAAGACATAAGGTAATGGATTTCTAGTATCTATTTTTTTCTGGGTGGTATATAAAATTCATCACTCATTTATTTTTTGTGTTGTATATCATTCCCCTTTAAAATTTTATTAATTATATTTAATGTTTCATTTTATTTTATTATTTATTGGGTATTATTATTCAAAAGATTACCAAAGTGGTAAGGTATTTTTGTCTCAATTTTCCTTCTTTGAGATATACATTATGTAATGAACTTATATTATTTAATTAGGTTTATATACATCCCATTATATAGGTAATATAATGAATTTATTCATGATCATGATACCTTAAGTTTCTTTTTTTCCTTCATGGGGATTACTATTCTTGGTTTCCAAAATAGTAAATATATTATGTTATAATCTCACCATTTATCAAAATTATTTATGATTATGTTTATGATGAGAAATTAGTATGATACATATCTCAATTAAATCATTAATTTTCTTCTCCTATGGTTACTCATGACACTTTAATATAATAGAACCATTTTTCATTCTTCAGTACTTAAAATATTTGAAGAAATGGTCTTAAAAACCATCTTTATTTATCTCCTCAGTCAGGAATCCATTTTCTTCCAAAACCATGTTTTCTAAAACTATTTCTAAAAATATTTTATTATTATAATATGATTTTTTATAGACATTTTTATCCATTTTTTAATTTTTATATAATTTTTTTTAAATTAATCTTCATTTTATTTTACCAAAAAAATTATATTTTACCAAAAATGTGAAGGCAATATTTGATTCAACATGTATGGCATGAGCCAAAATTCCCATCATCATGAAAATTATTTTATTTAAAGACTACTTTATGAATTTTCATGGTTATTTTAAAAGAAAAATATTTTCATTTTTTTTTTTTTATAAATTTATTTTAGAAGTATATAGGATATTTTTCTAAAGAAAAGTTTTAAATAATCGATCCCATTTACCATCTATGATGAAATTAGATGATTTTACCTAATCTTTAATGGGTATATAATCAAAGGATATCTTTCCTATTATTTCTATGAATGGTTTATGTTTATAATGGAATGATAATGATGAAACTTTTTTATCTTCCATGGGTTATACCAGGATAAAGTACCTATGAAACCCACTTCTTTTTTAATGGGTGTGATATTATTGAATAATGAAATGATTATAAAACTTATCTCTTTTCTATAGGTTGTGATATAGTGAAATTCTTATTAAACCCTTATCATTTCATGGTTTATGATATTGTTAATGTTTTATGATCTTGTGAGATACATAAATAGGGTT
This sequence comes from Viscum album, assembly GCA_963277665.1. Classification (NCBI taxonomy): domain Eukaryota; kingdom Viridiplantae; phylum Streptophyta; class Magnoliopsida; order Santalales; family Viscaceae; genus Viscum; species Viscum album. The sequence continues at coordinate 1,103,932,808 of OY728133.1, forward strand.
TTCATTATGAGATGGGTGGTACCTATATCTTTCTTTAATTAATTAAGTAAATATTTATATCTAATAAGATAGATAGGATTGGAATGGCAAGTGAACTTAGTTCAGTAAGGGTCTTTGTTTTTAATTATCATCTTGGGAGTGAACCATGAATTATTTTATGGTTTTTTGAGTAAACCCATTAAACTATGCTATACTTGGAAATAATACTAGACTAATATTGAAATAATTGTTTTTTCTTATGTGTATGCTACAAATCTATGTCTTATGCCGATGTTAATCTCTCATAGATCATGTTCTTTGAATCCCTTATAATTCATGTCTTATGAACTCCAAATCATTATTCCATTACTCGAGATTATTTTTTTTTTGATATGAAATTTCTTTACCCTTATATTCCATTTAGATATCTCCCCTGTTTACCATTTTTGGGCATCTGAGCTCATCCTTTCTTATGTTTCCCTTAACAAGGTTATGAAGAAAAGTATTATCAATAATAAATCTAATAAGGGTTATAGTTATAAATATCATAGTTCAGGATGATTTCGTTTACCTATATACTAATTAATTGGTTTTTTATATTTTAAAATAAAATAAACTATTTTTTTTCCTCGAATGTGTGTTTGAATAATGTAATGAATATTCATAAAAAATGATGCAATATAAATGCTTGAGATGCCTTGGATACTAGAGTTGGTATGTTAGAAAATTTTTAGTTAACCTTTTTAAACTAGGATGAGAAAACTTTAGTGAGATAAATAGGGATATTTATAAGGATGTACCTAGGGATGTCTCTAAGGATAAGTATAAGGAATGGTCAAAGTATAGGAAAATGTCCAAGAATTTTGGTAATGTGTTGAGTAAGTGGTCGCCACGAAATTACTAATTTTTCTGGATAGAAAAAATGGATGTGGCTCAGGTATAGAGGTCCTAAGGGTTATCAACTCTAAAATGGGTGCATTTATCTTTACTCGATAGTCACTTGGTGCACGACAACAGGCCTCATTGCACACCTAGTTTTACACTCTTGGGGGCATACATTAGAAAATAAAAAACTATTTATGAACTATCATGAAGGGTTTGAATATATGATGAATATGAATGAAGTTGGATGAACCTAAGGTTCTATATATTCAAAGGAAGGTGATGGGATTTAGATATCTTATAAGCAGTTTTGATAAATATTTGGTTTCACTTTATGATTAATTTTGGTCTTCCTATGTTTTTTTATTTTAGTAAATTTTAGGCACTAGAAAGGAACTATGTAAACATTCAATGTAATGGAAAATTTTCTGATGAAAACCCAAATGGGATGATTATGTGGGTGATATATTTTTTTTAGTATGCCTAAATAGTTATCCTAGAACATGATTAACAACATTCACCTTAACCAACTCTTGGACTCAAAAAAGAAGAGAATGATAGAGTTCGCTGAGATTTTTTGTGGGGGATACCATTTAAAAAAGAACATGTGGTTTATTATATGTTGATAATATGGAAAGAATTTATAAAGTTAATGCCTCAGAGTGATAAGAAGATGTTTTGGGTGTGGAAAATAAGAGCATAAATCCAATAACTGTAATGGAAAAAAATGAAAATTTTGGTTAGTGAAATGGATGAGAATAATGGTCTCCCTAAGGTATCATTGATGGTATAATGTTTCAATTGTCTAATGTATGGGAATTATGTAAATAGATGTCCAAATGGAAAATATCATGAATAATGATAGAAAAGTTATATGAGTAATAGTTATATTGATGAGGATAAAGAGACTATAAATGACATATTATAGGAAGAAGTGTCAAGGAATAAGATGAAAAATAATGGTTAATGGTGTATAGATAATGTATACTAATTTATGTATTTATATATTCAGATTCAATAAATTTTAATTTTGTTAGTGGTGTTTTGGTTATTAGAATCATGAAACATCATTGGACTATTCGATAGTATTTTTTCATTAAAGAGATTTAATACTATATTAAATTGTACTGATGGACAAGAAAAGTTATTTAAGGGTAAGGTAATATTTTTTTAAGGGAATATAACCCTTATTATGTTTTGTAGGTTGATAATATGATGTTCAGTTTTGATAATGATATTATTAATATAGTTAAATTAAATTAGATAACATTGATGACCATATAGGTGGTAAATGATTTGGTGAAAAAAATTTATGTTATAATTGATGGAGTTCACATATTATTGGATATATAGAAATATATTAAAAAATATTTGGTTTTATTCAAGGAAAGAGAAGTCATGTATTTTTTTCATTGATATTTAATTCTAATTCTTGTTATTACCAATACATAGGATAATGTATGACCAATGTATTCATATTTTTGGAATGTGACCAATAAGAGCTTCGTAATGATATTTGAATTGTTAATATTAAGTTGATTTGGAGAAATTTAGTTACCTTTTTTATAAATTTTAATTCTTTTAGGGTTATAATGTTAAAAACTTAGGGAGTTGTTTATGTTGAAAATTGGATGAGGTTTTATATATTAACATATTATTTCACTATATGATGATTTAAATATGTTGGGTAAATAGTGTTATCTTTTTTTAAGAAAGGATAGATGGAATGAACTGTCATTATATTTATGAGTTAGTACTTTTGGAACAAAATATTAATCTTTATTTCATGGAGTAAGAGATAAAGTGGAAATTTATCAAAGAACAACCAAGGGATGATATTGGGTATTTGAAATGGAATAAAATAAAATAAGGATATCTTCTCAGGTAAATTATTTGACTTTAGGAAAAGGATCATGAAATAAAATATTCCCATATTTTCATCATTTTTTATTATATCAGTGAGATTTTCCATGACTCATTGGTTGATATATTTTTGGTTATTACATATCTCATGTCCATTTTTATATCATTATATATCAGTATTTGGGTGTTATTTTTCTCTTCTATGTCCATGTTTTTACTTCCCATATATTCTCTCCTTTTTGGAAACCTGGTATTTGTTATTCTAGATGAAATTCGCACATCTATTTCTATTTTTCAAGAGGATTTGTTATTAACCCTTTTTACAATGTGGGTTTCAATGATGTAATTTTAAAATGTTAAACCTTTGGTTATTGAGAATAATTTCTAGGGGAAATTCATTTTAAGTTGGGTTAGAATACAACATCCATAGATTTTCCAAATTTCATTTTTCAATTAAATTAAATCTTTTTGATATTTTTCAATAAACAAAACAGAATTTTTATCTTATTTTACATGAAATACTTTGTATATCTTAATAAAATTGAACCACCTTGTTTATCTAGCATTAGACACAACAACGATAATTTTTGTAACAATCGACATCAAGCTCTAGTGAATTATTGAATAGTAAGTTTTTAAATATGAATATTAAAACCAATCCATTAAATATAAAGGTATAAATTGAATAAAATTTTTCCTAAAATATAAATTTAAATTTATAACTCAAAATAAATTTATTTTTATTTTTTAGTAAATAATCAATCAATTTTTAGTGAAGTAATTATATTCTTTAAAATTTCCTTTTCTTCCAAAATGATTTGTATTGATTTTAATGAGAAATTTTTATAATTAATTTATAGGTATTTCATAATATTTATTTTAAAATTTAATATTTATTTTTGAAATCATCATATTGAAGTAACTTATGGTGATGTTTTGGGATTATTCACTAAATGTTGATTTTTTTAGTGAATAGTGAAAAATATTGATTTTTGTATAATTACCACCTATTTTCTACCAATTAATTACATTAAATCCATAATTGTGTTTTAAAGTAACATAACTAATCTTTATTAATATTTTACCCACTTATTTACTTTTAAATCAACTTTTTATTGGATTTTAGTATAAGTTTATTTTTTGTTTTAAAAAGGGTTTTTTCAGAACACTGTTTTAAAGTGCATAATATAATTCTATTTTAATTAATTAAAATAATACCTACTGAGGATTGTTTTAAATATTATATATATATATTATATAACAATAAATTTTAATATATATTCATACATTTATTATTATTATACATAGGTTTAATATAAAATCACCATTTTCTTAAAAACTACACTTCCTGAAAACCCATTTTTTTATCGCTTCTGTGGGTTTTTCTTTAAATTTAAAATTTTGAAAATATTAAAAACCTCATTTTAAAAGATAAACATAATTTTTTAAATCATCATATAAAAAATATCTTATGGTGATTTTTATATAATTTTCTATAAATATTAATTTTTTTATGAATAGTGAAACATACTAGATTTTAATTAAAACCGCCTTTTCATTTAAATTATTTATAATGTAAAATTTTATTTTAAATTGTTTTTTATATAAACTTAGTTCAATAGTATATATTTTAATACAGTTTATGTCATTAAAATAATTTTCATTTTTAAATTTGATATAAAATATTTGTAAACATTTGAACATTTTCTCTTTGAATACCCACTTTCTTGGCACATCTGTAATATTAATTTTAAATGAAAATTCTCTAATTATGTGAATAGAATTTAAAAAATTGGATTAATTTTATTTAAAAAATAATAATTTATATTAAAGTATAGTATTTTTAACTTTATCTTTTATCAAAAATAATAGTGAAAATAGTACGAATTATATATAGTAATTAATGTTAAAAATGGTTTACCATGAGGGTAAATTAAAATGATATGGGTAAAAATAACCCAAAACTATTCAAAATCCATTTTTACCCTATTTAAACTTTATACCTTGTATTATTGATAATTTAATATTATTGGACCACTGTGACATGAAACATACATGGGTTGAATTATTTATTTCAAAAAATTGCAAGGGTGCCATTCACCTCACTTTTAAATTGCCACCCATCCTCCCCTCCTCTTCAAACCTTAAAATGATTTTGTTTTAGAAAATCAATTCCCAAATCAATTCCCAAATTACTTACTATCATACTAGAATCCTTATTTTGGACATAAATCCAACCAAGTAAGGCTTTTTGGTGCAATCCTAAGGAGGATACCTAAAGAAGAGTTAACATTCATCAATGAGAATTTTTGTTTTATTTATTCCTCGGCCTAATTAAATTATTATTATACCATGATGATATAATAAAATAAAAGAATTACATATAAAAATATGTTGTTATGTAGAGTTTATGACCTACAATAATCTCTGCGTCCATCAAATGTTTCATGAAATCGTTATTCATGTGTACAGAGGAATATCACCTCACGAACAGATGTCATTCATTTTTCCCATTACCACCTCTAAAGTTTGAACATAATGATGGATTTACTGTTTAAATATTATATTTATGATATTATTATTCTTTTGCAATTATTATGTCACACATACCATCAATATTTCAATTTTTTGGAATTTGATTTCGTCGATCAGGTGTATGGAGGATTATCAACTCAAATAATGATATGATTCATTCACACTTTACATGAAAGTTATTAAGGACTGGTTTAATGAAAATATGTCATATAGATTATATAAAAGTAAATATTTAATGAAAATAAATCATTTAATTTTCATACTTTAAATTAGATAAGAAAATGGACATAGTGTTCATACGTATGTGCGTACTAGGTCTCCATAAACAGTGTATTTCATTTCCTATGAAAAATGTATATGGGTAACTCAAAATAAAAATATAATAAATATATATGATATTTATTTCATGGTTTAAATCTCTCATATTCTGAAACCATGGTAAAATTAAGAGGAGTAAAAATAAAAATTCAAAATATAAATGAAGAACAATTTAGTTATTGCCAGACACGTGACTTTAACATTGAATTGTAAACAAACGTGTAATTAAATGTCATAAAAAATAATATGTGGAATTATATATAAAAATATGGTTTATTAATATATGTATAATCATATTATATTTATTATACATGATTTTTTTAATGATTACAAAGGAAGTCAATACTTCAGGTAAGGGGCTTCTAGTCTCTCTTTTCATTCTAGGAGGCATTAGAAAATTCATGAACTGTTTCTATCTTGTGGTTTATATAATTACCCATTGAAATTTTATACTATTAATCTCATTGTTTTTGTAATATTTAAAGTTCCATTTTGTGTTAATATTTATTTGGGATTATCATTCAAATTACAAAATCTGTATATGAATTTTGTCTCGATTTGACTTCTTTGTGACATAAATTAGGTTTTGAACCTATATTCTTTTAGGATGTGTATAAATATACCATTTAAAATGTAATTTCATGAATTTATTTTTCCTCATTATATTTTATGTTTCATTTTTTCCTTCATGTGGCATAAAATTCCAGGTTACCAAATTGGAAAAAATTTTATTTTACATTCTTATTGTTTATTAGGTTTGTTTATGATTATGTTTCTGATGATAAAATATTATGATCAATATCTCATGAAACTCATTAATTTTAATATACTCTAGTTATTAATGATATTTTCAGGTAATTGTAACATTTTTTCACTCTTTGGTAATTAATATAATTGACAAAAAAATTCAAGAAAATATGTCTATATTTATCTCTTCGGGTGGGAATCCGTTATATTCCACAATCATGTTTTCTAAAAAAATAAATAATGATTATTTATTATACTATGATTTTTAAAATAAAATTTTACCCATGTTTGACTTTTTTCACTTTTGTTTAAGGAATCATCATGTTTTTTTCCAAAAAAATGTTAGTTTTCCTTTTATTGAAAAAGTGAAATGAAAATTTGTATTAAAAAATACATCATGAATTAATTTTCCCATCATCATTACCATTATTTTCATTAAATATTAATTTAAAAATATTCAAGGTTGTTTTTAAAGAAAAAATCAATTTTTTTTGTTTTAAAATTTTATTTCAAATTGGAAAAGATATTTTTCTCATTAAATTATTTAAATGATTGATTCAAATCATTTTCCATAATTGATATCATCCATTGATGTTACCTATGATTTACTAGGGATAAAATCCAAGGGTAGAACTCTTATTATTTCTCTAAATGTTTTATGTCTATTATAGAATGATATTTATAAAACCCATTTTAGTTCCATGAGTAATAACATAATAAAATTATAATAAAACTAGATTAATTTTATAAGGGTTATGCTATGATAAAATTGTAAAATTATTATGTAACATATCTCTTATCTATATTTAAATATATGATGAAATGTTTATGAATCCCACTTAATTTCTTGGTATTTGATATTTTGAATGTTTTTTGATCTTTTGGAACACATAAAGGTGGTTTTCATTATGAGATAAGTGGAAACTATATATCCCTCTAATGAATTGGATAATGATTAAAATCTCCTGAAAGAGAAATGATTGGAATGGGAAGAAAATCATCTTAATAAGGGACTTTGTCTACTATGATGGTCTTGGGATTGAGCCATGTCTGATATGATGGTTTTGGGAGAGAACTCATTCCTCTACTATGGCCTTATAAATGATCGTTGACTAATTTTGAAATTATTTTCTATTCATATGTGTATTAAATGAATCTATGTCTTATTCCAATGTTATGATCTGAAAAATAATTATATTTATTTTCTTTATGATTCATGTCTTAAAAACATACAATATTTATTCCACAACTCATGATTATTATCTTTGGTATGAAGGGTATGGTTATCAAATTTTATGATCATGTCCTCATAACATTATGTTCATGATATTCTTATATATCTCCCTTTTTTCCAATATTAGGCATCTGAGATCAACCTTTATTATTTTTACCTTCCCTAGATTATAAATAAATGTATTTTTTATGATATTTATAATAAGGTTCATAGTTATAAAGATTATAGTGGGAGATGATGTAGTTCACCTATAGACCAGTTGATAATGTCTCCCTATTTCCAAATACACTAAACTATTATGGTCTTGAGGAGTGTATTTGTGTAATGTAATGTAATGAATATTCATCAAAAATTATTTAACCTCTATTTATAAGAATCTTGGGTCACTATATGAAAAATCATGAAAATAAATATTCTATGTTCATTATATATTTTTACTATGGATTTATTAATTTTGTACTCTATTAAATTGTTTTATATTTTATTCTTATATATTAGTAATTTCTATCTTTTTTTAATATTTCATTTTAATCAAAGATATGGTGGCTTAGTTTAGTTCATTTTTTTAAACAATATATTCAACACAGTATTTATTGAAAGGGAAAAATACACTATAAAATCTTAAATTTTTACATTATACTAGACCTAAAATAAATTTTCCTTCAAAAATTCATTACACAGATGAAAAAGGAGTGTATATCTACATCATAACATGTTTTTATTCCCATTATTAATCCTTAAACTTTTTATTCCTCTATAAAATTTAACTAGGTAAGTGTTATTAATTCATATAAATTTATCTTTATAATTCAATATTTTTATAATTTTATCCTCATAAGAAATATCTTATTCCAATTGTAAATCCATTGAGTTTAGTATATGTGAAGGGTAAAATATATACTTCCAAAAAAATTATACATTGAGCACATCATGTACTTGGTATAATTTTAGTGTATGTGAAAGATGACAAGATACCATTCACATTTAATAAAGAATTTTGAAGGCGAGAAGAATCTATGGATTAACTTTCCATTCTTCCCAAATCTTATAACCCTATTCTATGATTATATTCGAAGTAATACCATCTCTCCAGCTTTAAACTCCTGATCTCATAAATTATTGTAAATATAGGTCATATTTAAACATTGGTTAGTTTTAATATGTAGATGAATAGTATGGATCTTCTCTTTCATTTCTTGATCAAGATTAAGTCCTAGTAGTTTACACTCACCAACTTTATTGCAACATGTCGGAGTTGTAAAAATATTCATAAATAGAGTCTAATGTGGTTCCATTAGAATCCTAGAATGTAAATTTTGTTATATAGGAATTCTATCTAGGGAATTTATTGACCCTAAAATCCTTTTAAATCTGTAAACATGATATCAACATATCTTTTAGAGTTTTAATGGCCCTTTAATATTTTTCATCAATCAAAGGATGATCATAAGAGATAAAGGTCATATTTCTATGAAATTATTATTACAGAATCATCCTAAACATAGATAAAAACCTTATATATAGATCAAATAAAATTAATATTGGTAGTCAATGATTCCATACCACTTCAATTATACAAACCTCAAAATTTAATGGAACTATTAATCATGTCGAATACAATGAGATGTTTAAGCTTTGTGAGGCAGTAAACTATAACCCTACTATAATTTTAACCTTAAGATGTATTATAAATTCTTATGATGAAATCAATGGTTATTTTATCCTATTTTCATACAGGTATATGAAATGGTTTCAGTATCCCCTTGGAATCCTTTCAACCTAAATTATCTTTCCAGAAATCCAATCACTGAGATATATACTCTATAGTGGCATTGTTCATATTTTGACACCAAAAATGATTCTTGAGATCTCTACAAATATTTTTTATTCATGCGATGATAGAGAATGATGATTTATTTTCATCATCTTGCATCTATATCTTCAATTATGGTATTTATGAAACACATATTCATTTTATGAATATTATACTTCCATCATTATAAATGATATACTCTAAAATATTCCATAACTTCTTCTATATATTTTTATCCTCATTTTATGCCTCCTTAATTTTTAAATAGATTTATGGTTGATAATTCATTTAAAAAAATCATATTTCTCTTCTTCCCCCTTGATTTAAAAGTCCACATTTAAAATACATTAGTATTGGGTATTTGTTTAGTCCTCAACATGGATAAGGTAGCATAATACTTCCTGTTTATAGAATCATCCACATTGTTTTCCATCCCTTTGTGTAAATTTATTGAGATTTTATAGTTCTAGATCAACTCAATTACATCTCCTTTTTTATAGGTTTAACACAATCTATGTGAATATATACATTAAGCTTTTGTGATCAGTATGAATTTCAAACTTTTTACTATAGATATAATAGATATATATCTTCAATGAAAATATTACCATTACTAGTTGAAAATAATTTTATATGTAATTTTTTAATGAATCTTTAACTAATAAGGGGAATAATCTAAAAATGTGTTATTATAAATTGGAACACATCCTAATCTCTTTATCAATACAGTACTTTATATAGAAAATCCTCATACAAAAATGGACAGTGTGAATATATGCTTAGTGGGAAACCATTTCTTGAGATCCTTGAAATTTTATTCAAATTAATAGGTATAGAATAACATGAATCCCTTCTAATTTAACTAGTATAGTATATTTGAATATCAAGGGATATTTATAAAAAAAATTAATAGTATCAGTCTAATCTAAGAAAACTATGGATCTCTGTTACAATTGTTGGTATGGTACATCATTTAATCAACTATGTATTTGATGGATCCATTGATATAACTTAATTTATAACTACATGAACAAATAATGAAACTCTATAAAGATATATTTCACACTTTCTATATTTCGAATATAATTTTACTATTTTGAATGTCTTCAACACAATCCTCAATTGATTTTCATGATATTACATGATAATAAAATATATGGGAACATCATATATAAATAATACAAAAAATATATCATTATAATATCTATATAATCTACGTGTCAAGTCCATAAAGATGACAGGGAAATTTTTTTGTCTGAATGGAGTCACTATGAGTACATTGTGACCATATCTTATACATTTGGATATTTTTGGTATATCGTCCCTTTTCACACTTAATTAATGATTTCAATATCAACGGTGGATATTTGATAGTATTTATACCATCACTGATGATAAACTAAGATATAAATAAAATGAATAGGATACATTTTATTGATCATGATGTTTTTATGTTCATGATAACCAATGTAGATAGACACTGAACCATCTTTCTTCCTAACAAAGGGCACCTGTATAACCCCATAGAGAATCACTAGGGTGTAAAAACCCTGATCTAGATTACTCTAAATTTCCTTATTCAATTCATCCAATTTAATTGGGTCCATTTTATAAGTAGTATTTTGGATAATCATAGCACTATATAAGAGTTCAATTGAATACTCAACCTTGCGATCTGGGGGAAGCCCAAAAAACAATTCTAGATATACATCGACATATTATTGTGAAATATGGATATCTTAAATATAAAATATTCTTGTCAAATAATAATTATTATTGGGTATCAATACCCTTATAATGAAAGTAATTTCTATAGTTACATTAGAGAAATATTTACACTGAATATGACCATACATTCATTTAGGATGTGAAATGTGATTTTTCTATCCAAGAAATAGATATAGGATTTATGTAGAGAGATTCAATACATTCCCAAAATCACCCCAAATTTGAGAAATAATTAAAAAAATAATATTTATAGGATACAAATTCCCACAAAATTCTATCATATATGAGTTAAATACATGGGTTAGATTAATTATATCTCAAGGAGTTTCCACTAATAAGTAAATATATAGTTGTTTTCTTTGAGATTTTATTCCCAAGGACAAAATTCTATATGTAAAATAGTTGGTACAACAAGAATCAAATAAGATATTTTTAATTATATATTTGATAATGAGTGTACTTTTCATAACATTTATTCATGACCAACTTCATTTACATTTATTACATTGGCTTTATTATTCTCCCTTAGATATTGGGGAATCTAACATTGGTTGTCTTCATTTAAGATTGTATTGGTGAACTTGTTTTCATAATTACTATAAAGAATAAAAATTAAACATTGTATTTTTTGTGATTCATTAGGTTAAACCTTATTTTAAACCATTAAGTTAGTCAAAAATGAATATCTCACTAGAAACCATGAGTTTGATGATTATCTCTTCTATACATGAATCATTTATTTTTTCATTGGATATAGTTCCTCCAATGCTTCATACTACATCTTCAACATGTGACAATATTAATTTTATTCCCTAAATGTGATATATCATTAAATATTATTTGAAACACCATTTTTTATACTTAATCATAAAATACAGTTGGTTAATGAGAGTCTCCAATTTCCATTTCAACCATAAGTTAACACCAAATAATTTCTTAACCTCTACCAATGTATTTTATAGATAACGATTTTCAAATAATTTATTTATGATTCTAAATAAACCATTGATATTTCATTCAATTTAATTAATAAAACTAGAGGTATACCATATGAATCTCATAATGTTTTCCTCATAAGTACCAATGGATCAATCCTTATTCTCTTTTATCTATAGTAATTATTACTCCATTTCATGCGAAGAGTCCAAGAAAAATATTGGGTGAATAACAATTTCTTAAATCTCTTCTATTCAATATTTTAAACATTCTCCCTTTTCATCATATTCTTTATGATTTTATGCCACTAGTTATAATCACCCAAAAATGATACATGTTTAAGGATAATTTTTCAGGATATAAGAACTAGATAATGGAATATATAATCTCTATTTTTTTATCAATTTTTTAGAAATTACTGGACTAAAATACCCATAAAAAGATGGTGTATATTATTGAATAAAAAACTCAATGGAAATTTTCTTCTTCCCTAGTGTGTTTTGGAGATTAGAAAGCTATCCTTCATTTATTGAGATATTTTTGTGAGAATATCCATGAAATTTTACACTACATATTCCTTCCTTTTTTTTGATCATTAGTATAATTATTTCATTATCCATAACATTAATTCTTATCTTAGTTACTCTTTTTTCCATCCATTTACTAAAATATAAAAAACTTAATGATGAGGATACTTAATTACATAATTATATAAAATAAAAACATCTAAAATAGAACGAATAACTCATAAATGACATTCATACACTAACTAATACATTTATTATTTTTAATATTGGTTATTTATGGTCTATTTTATTTTAGGTTTTCTAAACATACCATAAAAATGTTTTCAAATATTTTATAACTATTTATAAACATCTTGTGAAATAAAAAAATCAAATACCATGGGAGTGTAAACCATGTAGAAATTAGGCCGACATGTTTTCCACTAATATAAGATCAACTTAACACCCAAGCAATGTTTTTTAGGAATTATTATCCCACGGTGAATTTTCGATATATGTTGTATCCAATTTTTTATATCCCAAAAAGTATATCATTTCCATGAATCTGAATGCATTATTCTATTACAAATTTCTATGGTTTTTCCAATATTTAGACTTTTACAAAGAATTTTCTATAATGCTTTCTATTATTAATCCCTTTAAACAACTAAACCCCACTCTAAACCCAAATGAGATGAAATGGAATAAACATAGATTCATTTTAACTAATTATAAATGAATATTAATTTTATCTCATTATAAACAACATCTCATAACATAATGGTTTAGTTTATGTGGAGATTAGATACAAAAAATATCTTCTTTTAAAAAATCTCTCGTGTCTCCCACAGATATTTTTCATCTACATTTATATTATATACATATCATAAATAATATTCTTCTTTCGAAAATTGGTAATAAAAATATTGAAAAGGGTAACACCATTGACTCTATAACAATAAAAGATAATGTCGTCAATCGAAAATTATAATTGAGTATAATATTATAATGAACATATGAGAACATAGTAAATGTACATTAACATATTATAAGGAAATCATAAAAAATTAAAAATGGATCATAAATTTGGGATCAATACACAAGGATTTGTACATAACATAAAACATTTTTTTTGTGATTCAATAATATATGACCATCATATAAACAAAATTTATAACATAAGAATATAGAACAAATATGAGAATGTACCTAAAATCATGGTAAACCATAAGGACCTTAATCATATAAAAGTCTAAGTTATCCACCTGTTCATAATATAGTTGGATTGGAAAAACCTCATATGTTCCTTATTAGGCATAGGATTTCCACACATCTACCCTTGGGTTAGGTTGACCGCCTTTTTATCTTTTGGCTTGAGAATTACACTCATGTAACCTTTTGGGATTGTGAGTTATACACAAATACCCAATACCTAGGAGGGATATAACAAAACACCTGGTATATAATGATAAACCATAAATATTTGTTTCATAAGTGCTTAAAATCATTCATAATTCTATCATAGCTTAATTATCCCATGGGAAAGAAATGGGTATTATGAAAACATCCATAATTAAGTATCATTATATATATGTAGAAATAAATTATATTGTGTCATTAAATAATATTCGCATTGTAGTTCAATAATCACTAAAGGATGTTGACCAAGTTAAAAACACTTTAATAAGAGCATAAATATTTATATTTAAAATATGGAGAAAAGCCTTTTATATTTTTTTAAACATTTATTTTAAAAGAAAATATTTTTTAAAACCAATATAATATAAATATTTATAGAGAAATATGAGTAATTTTTGAGTAATTTTTTAATGAAAACTAAGTAATATGATAGGAAAATTCATTGGTGTATAAAACATTTGCAAATAGTATTCCTCCCATTATGTGTTATTGGGGTCAAAGTTGATTGAAAATGATCATACTAAAATCATTAAAATCAGATTAATTCGTAGATAAATTCTATTTAATTTGAAAACTCATTAATCATTCATATAATTATAAATTAGTTCATATAGAAAACAAAATATAGAATGTGAATAATGAATAGAAATATTTCTATCCAAAGAGAAGGGGTAAGGTCAGTTTCTCTTACAAAATTATCTTAGAGTTATTTCAGATCCAAAATGGAAATAAAATAATGATTGGATATGTGGAACTCATGAAAATGTATATGAAAATAAAATAGTTGCAGTTTTATGGATAAAAATCATACAATTTCTTAATTTGAAAACATAGCCATAACAAACTCAATATCGAAATGATATTATAAATAAAACCATTACTTTTTACTCCTTAACTCCATATAGGCGCTTTAAAACATTAATAACAAAAATAAACATAATAATCACTTTTTTAATAAAATTATTCTTATATATTTCCCTTTAATATTCCATAATTATAATCATTCATTACACAAACACTAGTTAATGTATGTTTTCATCATTGGATGTCAATAATTTAAATTACTTAATATATGTTTCATAATAACGATGTTGGGACACAATATTTGATACCATTTTCATCATTGAAATGTTATAAGAGGTATTTAAATAATTTTTGTTTAATAATTTTTTCATCCATATATTATATTGATGGAAATTATTGGTATGGTTTGTGGGAATGGAATTTAGGACGATCAATTTTCATCTAATTTAATGACAACCATGAGTTATGTTATAATTATCATTTTATATTTCTATTAATTTAAGAAAAATATTCATAACATATATTTCTATTTAATATCATATATTACTATTTTTATGCTCTTTATGATCATTTATGATGGGGACAGTGAAAATAGTATAGTGACGTTCATGTAGGTGGTTAAACTGGACCGTACAAGAACATGTCATACTGATGAATGAGAAAGAGTGTGAAGTTACATAATAGTGGTATCACATTACTTGAATCATAATTATGCTCATATAGAATAATTATAGTTTGTAATTTTTTTATTAATATTTTAGAAGATATGAAAAATTAAAAGAATAAATAACAACGTGTTACCTACATTGAAAAATTCAATCCTTCTCATAATAACATCCATTAGAATAAATATCTTAGGACATATTATAATGAATAGGGGATTTAAAATTGGAATATAATTCTATTAGAATTAAAAATTCTTAATATTTGAGAACAATTAGAATTAACAGAGTGAATTTATGTGAATGGAAGTGATCTTATATTTTTTGTGAAAATACGAGGCATACCTTTCGAAGTTAATGTTAGCTCAAGGGTAATGACAGAATCACAGGGGATTTATGTGAGTTACGTGATGAAATTTTGTTGAAAAATATTGATATGAATTTCATTCCTCATAAAGAACATTTTGAATGTCTAAATGTCAGGTTGATTCAAAAAAATTCAAGCCATTGTAAACTGCCTTTTTTTACCCGTTGTAAACTTATTTAATTATTTACCATGGTAATTATTTTTTACCATAAATATATGTTGGAACATATTACCAAATTTGTAAATTATTATTCCATATTTTTACTCTATATAATTTTATTCAGTTTCTAAATTCAAAAAAATATCTTTTAAATAAAATAATATATATATACAACTATTTTATATAAAAATGACATTTAAAAAATTAAGTGTTCTTATTCTTATTTTATATTAATTACATATTGTATAATTTCAAAAAAATTGCATATATATTAATTTAGGTTCAACATTTAAACTTGATCAATATGACTGAAATTAAAAAATACACAATACTTAATAAAAATTGTTCTTTTAAAAAATGTCATTAAATAATTTAACTTTATCCTATTAAATTAAATTATTCGTCTTCTAACAATTCAATTGATTTAGTCCATTGGTATAATAATATTTCTTTATATATTATAAATACATAAAATAAATCATTAAGAATAACAATAATAACATATAAAAATATATGTTTGTAATAATAAATACTAATTAAATATTATCATTATTTTTCATTATATTATTTTATTATTATTTTGAATTGTATAGTTTTAAATTAAACAACATACCCTTTGGATATATTCAATGACTATATTTTCAAAAACCATGTTTCTAATTTTTATATACCCAATGACCATATATATAGCGGTCAAATTTAATTTATATTTATAGCTTTACTAGAATATTCATTTTTATTTATTAACTTCTCACTCAACATGACAATATTATTTCTAATTATATTATGGAGATAGATCTCTAGGGCCCAAAGGCATTTAATTTTTTATTAAATTGGATAATTAACTTTTCAACTGAGTTAAGACGGAACCCTTACATAGCCTAAGGGCCCAAGAACTGAAGTCCCCCTACGCAACTCGAAGGCCCAGATGTACACAAGAATTTTAAAAGTGGATTGAATACCCACATTGATATATCCAATCCTCTATATCCTATTACCTGGATCCATAAACACTCCCCAAAGTTATTCCATTGGTTCTCCATCACCACCCCATAATGGTTACATGAATAAGTATGACATAAAAAACTCTTATGATTGTCTTCCAAGATTTATTGTCTTCATATTTGACCACCCTTGCATCATCTTTTACTTCATGGGTCTTAAAGAACCTACAAAAAACCAACCATAGGTCCACCATGGTTGGCCAAAAGTTCTATTAGACAGAAGGTTAAGGAATTCCTTGAAATCCCTAATGTGAATAGTAATTATATAGTACCCTTCATTGTTATCGTGCCTGTGTAAATCCCCCCCCCTAAATGGGGGGGGGTAGTTGGGGCTTGACCCATCATCTACATACAGTTTGATGGGGGTTCCTTACCACTTGGCCAGTAGCCCAACTATGTTGGGGTGTTACATAGGGATCACACTCACTCTCAAAATAATAAATAAAGAAAAATGAATGGATATGAACCACAAAATATTAAGTAGGATGATGTGTAATTATGGTAAATTAGTTTCAGATTTTGAGTTAAGTATAGGTTGATAATTGGGTTTTAATAGTATTCTCATGAACCAAACTAGGAAACAACTGATCTTATACACATGTACTAGGAGGATAGGGTTTCAAGGTAGGGATATGGATATAACTAAATCCAACTATAAAGAATCACACAAACAAGAACAAAAATTAAGTAAACATAGCAACATTATCTAAATATTGATGATTCAAAACTAGGAAGTGGATGGAATAGATAAAAAAAGGAAACAGACCTAGGGGTGAGAGAAATGTACATGGAAGAATATGAGGCCCGATAAAGAGGACCATAAAGTTTTAAAATAGGAATTAAAATAACACAAACAACCCAAATAATTAAAGTATTTAATTAATAAATTAAATTCATATAAGAATATTTAAGCAGACCAGATTATTTATTCATAAACAAATGTAATTAATTTTACAGCAATATAAATTCTCATTTTAGAAATCTCCACCCATAAAAATTAAATGCAAAAACCTAAAAAATTAATTTTCTTTCAAAACCTATCTCAATCAATTTAGAAAACCATGATAATCTAAAAAAATCCACATATAACATTAAACAATGTTAGTTAATCTATGTATTTATTAGGAACTTAGTGTGTACAAATGTGATACATTAATCAAAAAATATGATACAATTAAATTGTTTTACTAAACATTCGAATAATTTATTCCTAATATCATCAGTACATAAACTAAACTCACCTTAACATACTATAGTTCCCTTAAAGATCCATCCATCATGGAACTATTAGAATTGTTCTCTCATACCTATTCAAATAAGTGGAAAGCATTGTTGGGGAATCCAATATAACATGCAAGAAAAAAAACCTAAAACATATTCATAATATAACATACATAGATATGAAACAAATAAAAATTAAAACAATATAAACCAATGATAACACGTGATGAATTAATATAGTAATCTAAAACAACAAAATAAACACATATATAAGCGAACTATAGTAAAAAATGCACTTAACTACCTACTCATAATGATTAAAAAACACATTGATTCCAATACAAGTAATTCTGCCTCTACAATTAGTTTAAAAATGAAGCTCATTTCTACCTAAAATGGAAAAACTTGAATACACATTAAATCCCATAAGAACCCAAATCAACATTCATCTACTATGACTCAAAAAACATCTCTACCTAAAGATATCACACAACCAAAACTCAATCAATGGGATTTCTCAATAATAAAATGGTATCAAACATGGAATAATAAATAAATCTTAATGTCACATATTTAATATTATAGTAGATGGAGAATATGTCACCTTAGTTAGTCCCTTCACAAACTTTCACACCAATATACTCCTATGCAACCCTCACTAATCCATCACTTACTAACAGAATATAAACCCTTATACCAAAAACTAAGTAATAATAGATAATATATTTTGGAATATGAATCTTGTTATCAGTAAATAGTAAAAAAAAGTTTAAAATATTAAGGCCACAGAAAAATTATACATGACAAAGAAAAAAATAAACTAATAGAGCATGATATAATAAATCCTTAATGAAAATTATATAAAAAATAAAATATACTATTTTAAATTCCACTTTAGTTGTTACAATAACCATAGAATCTCTTATACTATATATAGTGGGATATACCACTCAAGATGCTAAAAATTTATTATAACATATTATTGACCAAAAAAATACAATATTTGACATTGATATAATTTCATTTTAGTAAAACACAACAAAAGTTAATATCATATTCAATTATATAATAACAACTTTTTGATATAGTGATCACAATAAAATAAATACTTTTTAAAATAGATTCATAATAATTAAATCAATATATTTTTAGGTACATAACATTATAAGTTAATAGCAACATCCATTTTTTAATAATACTCAAACACTATTAATTATGTGTTGGGTGGAGGACAACATCCTAGAGAAAGTAGTCATAAAACATAATAAGTAACATGGTTCTACCAAGGTTGACTCCTATAGATAATCTTTAATTTAATTATTATAAAAAAAATAAACTTATATTTCATATTGATTTTCATTAAAACAATAAATTTATCTAATGCTCCGCACCTGAAGGATCTATCTCACCTAAATGAATTTCCAACACTCAAAGGATGCTAACTCTGTCTATCTTATGTACAATATATATTTTCTACCAACACATAATTAATTATAATTATTGTATCAGGAAGATTTTAGATACCCGGAACCATAATGTATCCCTTCATTCACAATAATTTATTCTTATTAAATGCTTCCCCATAGGTAAAACCATATCTACCCTCTATCAAAATATTTAATCTTGTAAAAATTTACCTTATCATAGATCAAAACCTATTATTTGTACATGGTTGATTTAAAATAGAGGAATTCTCCCCAATTTTTGGATGAAACTACAACACAATATCAACATAGTATCCTGATGTTTTCAAAAAATACCACCCTTTGAAATTTACATATAAAATAACTTCCATATATTATC
The DNA here is from genome assembly GCA_963277665.1 of Viscum album. Classification (NCBI taxonomy): domain Eukaryota; kingdom Viridiplantae; phylum Streptophyta; class Magnoliopsida; order Santalales; family Viscaceae; genus Viscum; species Viscum album. The sequence goes on from OY728133.1 coordinate 1,103,952,789, forward strand.
TGCTTTATCTCTCTCACCCTCCCATTAAAATTTAAATAAAACAATCCAGACAATCTATGCCTTGATTTAAAATTTTAATTTCATTTATCATTAACTCCACTTTCATCATTACCTCCATTATATTTGACTTCATCATCATTAACTCCACTTTAAATGGATATCCAATAGTATCATGTCTTCCATGTCAATATTGATATGACACATTACACTGATCATGGATATCATCACTATATATGTTTATTGAACACATTTATGTGACTCCATTTATGCATCTCAATAATCTCATCTAAAAACACTAAAGCTGTAACAACAGTTTGATGGGAGGATACTGAAGTCATAGTGAAACCATTCAAAAAACCACAGAATTAATGTGGTTCAGCTAATGGTGACTCTGCCACTAAAATTTATAATCATATTCATATAAAAAATTATAAATAGTTCTAATATAAATTATATTTCAAAAAATAAAAGTCGATCATGCCCCAAATCCAAATCATTTCTTTTACCCAAAGGATTTTTTGTCACCTTAAGGGGTTTATCTCTCATTAACTTGTGAATCACTGATATTTATAACTGATACATGATACCTGATCATCAAAGAATCAAGAAGACTTTTGATACATTTTATCGTGATAGATATCCTCACACACAATCATTGATTCCTATTTTGGGATACCACGTGGGTGGTACCCCATTATGCCACTCTCAATGGACTATGTAGAGACCTGGAATTTTCTGTGGAATTTTTTTTCTTAAATATATGGTAATTTTACGAGTCCGTGAAAATTTACGGTGCATGATTTTGAGGCCTGGGGTGCCTGGAATCAATTTCTCATGTTTTTTTCAGGTACGTTCAGTAAACGTATGAGCGGGATATTGTAACATTTGAACCAGTTCTCGAAACTGAAATATAAGGGCACCATTGAACTCGCAATGTCGGTATTCTGTTAATAAGGCTTTCACCTCAATGGTAGTTGGTCGAGAATTGAAGTTAGTTTTTGGGTTTTCTTAAAAAAAAAATCTAAGTTAGAACTTCATTTTAAGGAGCTTCCACGTGGGTGACTGGTAGTTAAAACCTCCTCTTGGGAGTTGGAGGTAGGACCACCACACCTTAACATCCCATGAGAGGTTACGGTGGTGGGTACCACCCGAACATAACCTCCCGTGAGAGGTTACGACGTGGGGATCACACGGTGCTTAACCCCCTATTGATGGAGGAGGATAAAAACTCTCAACTCTCCCTAATTAATGAGGTAGAGCCTCTTGACCTCCCCTAATTAATCTGTGACAATTGTCATGCACTAATTAGCTGGAGCCGCTTAAATTAATTCTCCAAATTGAATTATAATGGCAACTCCACCCCATTAATTAAATGAGTAATCTCATTTAATTAAATCACTGAATTTGAATTTATGCCAAAAAACATAATAGATCCTTATCTATTATTTGGCTATAATTTTCATTTTGGTTGGAGTGGAGAGAAAGAAGGAACTTGGGAGAAATATTAGGACAAGGCTCCCAATGAAGAACGCTTCCAACAAAGATCACCATCGAAAATGAAGAACTATCTTCCTCGACATTCTTCTTCAGAACCCCCTTCGACGCGGGATGTCTTCGACTGATATTCCATCCTCATCGTCATCAACGAACCGACGCATGAGCTTGGATAGGAAGTGCATCGAAGACGCAACGAATGACGACAACATCGTCTTCTTCCTGCGACTTCATCGTCGAGCAACGATCAATGTTAGGGGGTTTACTTTGAGTATTATTCCTTTCCTTTTTCGCATCTTCGTTTAAAAGGAATCGATGTGATTTATTGTAAACAATCGATGTTCAACTTTCTTCCTCTCTGTTGAACCAATTGTTATCATCTCTAAACGGGGAGGGTGCGGGCCAAACTAATATGGCCCAACTCCCTCCGCCAATCTCTTTGTGAAGTTTCTTTCAACATGGTGATGAAGCGGCAACGAGGCGAAGAAAGCGCCGATGACAAAGGTCATGCTACCCGCGGCCTCCGTGAATTATGCTGCCCCCGCGGCACACTAGTGTTCCCGGATGAACATCGTCGGCCCCTCTGGACCAAGCCGTGCCGAACCGGCCTACCTGGCCACCAGCCCGCCTGCCCGCAGCCTGCCCGCGGCCTACCCGACTACCTGTCTGCACACCCCACCTACCTGCACGTGCGCCTCGCCATCTAGCACGCGCATTTCCTGGCGTCCCGCCTGCCCGCACACCCCGCCGGCCTACCCGCGCACCACACCTGCCTGCCCACACCCCACCCGCGCCCTGTCGGCCTGCCTGAGCCCTGCCCGGCACCCCATAGGCATGTCCGGTCCCCTTTCGGCCTACGATGCGCCCCACACAGCCTTCCCATGCCCTACCCAGCACCCCACCGGCCTACCCGCGCCCCACACGGCCTCTTGGCGCCCTGCTGACATCCCGGGCCCAGCCGCCGGGCCACGACCCTCGCGGCACTGGCCGAACAGGCCCCGGCCTTTGGGTTGAAATTCCCCCGTAGTCTACTGGGCCAGGCCCAGTAGACCGGGCCGAACCTTGCGGGCCAGACCAAGTCAGCATAGTCTAGGTTGGGCCGAGTCACTCTGACTGGGTCGGACCGGGCCCAGGCACATTACCGATCCTCTTTAGTTCCTTTGGGCATATCTTTGGCACCGAATGTCCATTTGATGAACCGTTAGTGGTGTTGGATTTATTGGAGCGTGATGGTCCCTTTGAGTATACCCCACTAGAGTTTGAGGTTTAGTTGAGTTTTAGTCAGGTTGGATAGTACACGAATCCAACCGAGCCCCCGAGACTAAAAATCTAATAACTCACAAACCGGGCATCTGATTGATGTTTTATCTGTTGCGTTGAGACATATATGATGTGGAAGAACATTGAGATACTTCTATATGGGACTTCGTGATAGTTGGAATATTTACCAGTAGCTTGTGGAATGGATCTTCCAGCGATAATCGGGCATTTGTGGAGGAACCTAGTAGCATGTTGAGACTTGATGACTGTTGACCGATTCGACTCAGAGTGATTCGACTAGCCTAGAGGGGAGTTCCTTGGTGTCATGGCAGAAACACGGTGGGGAGTGACTCTGTGTGAGAGAGGCAAACCCACGGAACTCGACACATGGAGTACCTCAGCAGACTACGAGGGGGAGCACCTCTCTGTGAGCGCATGAGACCCACGGTGGGGAGCACCTCTATGTGAGCACGGCAGACCCACGATACTCGATAGGAGAAGTAACTCAGCTATCAAAGTTAGTCGGAAGAACCTCTGTGTGACATGGCAGGCCCACTGTACTCAATAGAAGAGGAGTTCTCCAGTATTCGAGGGTTCAGATTGATACTATCCATACAATAAAATCCTGGTTGAGCTGAGTCAGTAACTTTTGTGTTTACCTCATTATTGAGATGGATTATTTGATAACTTAGGTATATGTATGGGCATATACCTAAGTGGGGTTATCAGTTGATTTTATACATTGTGGTTTATCATTGTTGGGTTTTGTGAGACCTTTAGGGTCTATGGGTCTCTACTGAGTATCTTTATACTCACCTCTGCATGGGCAATGCCCGTACCTCATTGTGTTGGCTACAAACGACGGACAACACTGACTGAGGATCCGAGTAGTAAGACTGGACGGTACCCATAGGTGGACCTCATGACGAGTTGGCACACAGAGGAGACTGACAGATGTGAAATGCTGAGGAGGCTATCTGTACCTACCCTTCATGTAGGATCCATGGTGGATGATCCAGGAGATTCTTTCCATATTTTCATCAGTTGTACTTATTTTTCAGTTGTACTTGTACTTTCCTATTGGGATTGTATTTTCGGCCCCTTTTACTTTTCAACACTCCTTTTTATACAATTTTCTTAGTGTTTTACTTCCAACTCGTACTTTGTTGTGTGTGTTTACACTTCATAAAGGAAATGCCTTCCCGGGATAGGGATTTATTCCTTTGGTTCTTGTCTCCATCCCCTGGCCTATGGAAGGAGGTCTTGGGGTAGTCGCAGCACTGGACTCGGGGGACGGGTCGTGACAAATTGGTATCAAAGAAGTCGGTTCTACTGCAGTACTTAGGACTCTAGTCTTTCTTTTCTATGAAGCAATAGTGTTAAGGGTATCGAGTGTGGTTTTTTATTTAGGGAGTCTAGTGTTGGTGTGGTGGTCGACGTATCCATACACCAGGACCCTTACTACTTATTTCTGACTCTGTGAAAAAAACCACTGATTACAAGTGTGTTTTCAAAAGTCTTTCTTTAAGTCAGCTCAACCAGGTCAGCTCACCATGTATAATCTTTGACTGTGTCACATCTGTTTCTATCAGGGTGCCTCCCCACAGATGACTATCTAGATCCCTGAGAGTTTTATGCACAGATATCCCACTGAGCGACGAGGCCTCGGTGTAGGGGCCTTTACCAGCAGAGGCACCAGTGGTACCACTACCTGTTGGGCCACCGATGCCACCAGCCCCAGCAAGAGATGATGCACGCCACTTGAGCACGTTGAACGAGTTCCTGCGCCAGAGGCCACCCAGTTTCAAGGGAGAGATGGACCCATAGGCAGCTGAGGATTGGCTGGAGGCTATGGTGAGACTCTTCAGACTGGTAGGGACACCAGCAGACCTTATGGTGATCCTTTCCGTGAGTCTCCTTCAGGCAGAAGGAGGCAAATGGTGGAGTCTAATGCTCCAGGTCAATGATGAGATGATGCTGCTATAGAAAAACTTTGAGAATCTATTTTAGGCAGAGTTTTTTCCAGCCACCCTTCATGCGGTGCAGATACAGGAGCTACTCCATCTACAGCAGGGTTGCATGACGGTAGCTCAGTACTTAGTGAGGTTCACCGTCCTCTCGCACTACTCCATAAATATGGTGTAGGACCTATTCTTTAGGGCCTGAACCTTCGAGCAGAGACTCAGGTGAGAGATCAGAGCATCGGTGACCTCGATCAGCATCCCGACACATGCAGGGGTGTTGGATCGAGCCCTCTTAGTGGAGAGTTTCCTTGCTGAGAATCCTCCAACAGTGAGACCCACCACTAGTCAACATGAAGCAGAGTATTCTTCCGATGGCAATAGAAAGATGACGCAGGGGTCCAAGAGGACCAGACTCAAGACTGGATGACCACATGACTTAGGATCGTTTTTATGAGGCACCCGGGGTAGATACATACATACTAGGAGCGGGCTGTGTTACTCATGTGGCGGGAAAGGTCACATGGCTCGTGAATGTCTGACCCGCCGTTCAGATGATCAGCAGATAGTTGATGGACCTCCCAGGAAGAGGCATAGGATCGATCGAGGAAGTTTGCATGGATCATGTGGACATGGTAGAGGAGCTGTCCATGCAGGTGGCGGTGGACGACGTTTCAAGGTGTTATCACCACCACCACCAGGAGGTCTACCCCGAACTCAGGGAACTGGTGGATAGGGGAGAGCTCCACTCCAAGCAGCTGAAGCCTACGATCATGACACTCTGGGGATGATTTTATTTATGATCTGTGTATACTCCACCATAGCTGCAGTTCTTATAAACAAAGGTTCTAGGCACTCTTTCATTTCCATGGCCCTCGTTCGGAGCTCAGAGATTCTGACAGAGCCATTGGCTCGATCCTTACAACTAGATACTCCTACGGGAGTAGACTTGATGATTACACACTGGTGTTGGTAGTGTGAGCTTACTCTATCAGGCAAGAGATTTGGCTGGGATCTCCTCGTTGTGGCATTGAGGCCTTACGACGTCATCTTGGTTATGGACTGGTTATCTACAGTCCATTATCAGATTGATTATATTAGGTGCAAAGTGAGGTGTGTCCGTATGAATGGGACAATGTTCACCTTCACCGGAAAGATGGGAGCCTTTGCATCACAGGACGGACTTACTCTGAGGATGGTGCAGCCGATCACTCATCAGTTGGCATGCCTTAACCTCGGATCAGTTTATGTGGAGAGTCTGAGCTATCCTATAGTGGTGGAACAGTACGTGGAAGTTTTCCCTAATGATGTTCCACGACTACCTCCTCATATAGATGTGGACTTCAATATTGACATGTACCCAGGGATGGCACCGATATCTACACCAGCATAACGGATGGCTCATGCTGAGCTTTGTGAGCTGCGGGTACAGCTGGAGGACATGCAGGGGAAGGGATTCATTAGGCCTAGTGTTTCTCCCTAGGCCACCCTGATTCTATTCACCAAGAAGTCGGATGGGTGCATGAGGCTTTGTGTCGACTACCGTCACCTAAACCAGGTGACCATGAAGAACAAGTACCCACTCCCAAGGATTGATGAACTCTTTGATCAGCTGAAGGTAGAACGGTGGTTCTGGAAGATAGAACTAAGAATAGGCTATCACCAGCTCAGAGTTCGAGATGAGGATGTGAAGAAGACAGCTTTCAGATGTCGGTACGGACACTGCAAGTTCTTGGTTATGCCTTTCGGTGTAACCAATGCTCCAGCAGTGTTCATGGGACTCATGAACCGGATCTTCTAGCCATCCCTTGACCGCTTTTTCATATTCTTCATCGATGAAGTTTTGATATACTTGACTAATAAGGAGGAGCATGCCTACCATTTTCGAGTAGTACTAGACACACTCCGAGAGAACCAACTTTATGGTAATCTTTTGAGGTGCTAGTTCTGGATCCGAGAGGTTCACATTTTGGGAATGTCATCTCAGAGGCCAGAGTTGTAGTGGATCTAGTGAAGATTGAGGTGGTACTTGCTTGGGAGCCACCAAGAAGTGTGATGGAGGTACAGAGTTTCCTGGGTTTGGCTGGGTACTACTGGAGGTTCATACCAGAATTCTCCAAAGTTGCAGCACCACTATCAATCTTGACGAAGAAGGGGAAACCCTTCGTGTGGTCGGAGAGATTCCAGGAGAGACTTTAGGAGCTGAGGCTGAGGCTGACTAGTGCCCCCATCTTAGGGCTTCTAGAGGAAGGCGTAGGGTACGTAGTTTACTACGACGCATCTGGGACCAGACATGGGTGTGTCCAAATACAGGAGTGAGCAGTGATCACGTATGGTTCTGGGTAGCTAAGACAATATGAGCAGAACTACGCTACCCATGAACTAGAGTTAGCAGTATTGGTCTACGTCTTGAAGATCTGGCGACACTATCTTATGGGAGAAAGTTTTACTATATACTCTAATCACAAGAGTCTCTGGTATATATTATCTCAAAAGGACCTGAACCTGAGATATCAACGTTGGCTTGAGTTCCACCAGGACTATGACTTTGAGGTATTATATACTCCTACGAAGGGTAATGTTGTTGTAGATGTGATCTGTAGGAGATCTAGTATACAAATGCTGGGATAGGAGACAAAGCAGCTGGTGGATTTACATATTTCATATGTAGACTAAGACGAAGTATCTTTCTTTCAGTATCTTACAGTCACTCCTCCACTTCTTCAGCAAGTTATGGAGGCACACCATGGGTACACTGACTGTGAGACACGACGTGATCAGATTTCCAAAGGGTAGGCAACTGATTGATTTTTTGAAGGTGGGGAACGCGATATCCTGTTCGTAGGTCGTACTATGGTACCAGTGTCACTTCAGGGGGAAGTGTTTAGGGATTTCCACACATCCCATTTTAGCGGTACATCCAGGAGTGGCGCAGATGTACCAGGACCTTCAGTGGTAGCACTGGTGGCCATGTATGAAGAAGGCGGTAGCAGAATTTGTCTCTCAATGCCTCACTTGTCAGCAAGTGAAGGCAGCGCACCAGGTACCAGCAGGCTTGGTCTATCCTTTACAGGTCCGAGAGTGGAAGTGGGATGGGATATCCATGGACTTCTTGATGGGTCTTCCACGTACATCCTGGGTTCACGACTTGATTTGGGTGATCATTGATCGACTCACCATGTCAGCTCAATTCTTACCGATCAGAGAGCAGGGTTCAGTAGAGATAATGGGACTCCTCTACGTGTAGGATATTGTACATCTACATGGTATACCTTCGATGATTGTCTCCGATCGTGATGCATGGTACACTTACTGGCTATGGAAGGGGTTGCAGGAGGCTTTCGAGATGCAGCTTAATCTAAGAACTGCATTCCATCCTCAGACTGATGGTCAGACTGAGCGGACCGTTCAGACTCCCGAGGACATGCTTGGTGCATGTGTCCTTGACTTCAGTAGCATTTGGGAGGATCAATTACCATTGGCAGAGTTTTCGTACAACAAAAGCTATCACCCCATCATAGGGATGGAACCTTCTGAAGTGTAATACGAACGACCATGCAGATCTCCTTTTTCCTGGACTGGCCTAGGGGAGTCAAAACTAGTGGGACCAGAGATGGTACGAGGTACCACAGAGAACGTTCAGATCATCCAGGAGCGGGTGAATATTGTATAGAGTAGACAGAAGTCATATGATGACAGGAGACGGAGGCCTTCTGGAGTTCGAGGATGGTGACCACGTCTTCCTACTGGTCTCACCTCGACGAGGACTAAGGATATTTGGCCAAGGCATCAAGTTATCTCTGATATTCATCGAACCTTTCCAAGTCCTCAGTAGAGTAGGCGAGGTGGCTTACCACCTTGCTCTTCCACCTTAGTTGCACCGGGTGCACGACGTCTTCCACGTATCTTAGATGAGGAGATACGTGCACGAACCTTCCCACATCATTGAATATGGAGAGTTGGACGTCGATGATGGGGAGACATTCACGGAGGTTCCAGTGAAGATTGAAGATCGACAGGAGCAGGTCCTACGTGGATGGTCGATACCTCTGGTGCGCGTTCGCTGGCAGTACAGGAACATCCAGGATAGCACATGGGGGCGGGAGGGGCAGATTCATGCTCAGTACCCCCCTTTTGCTCCCTTATGTCGAGTTGTAGCTTACTGGGACATGAGTCCCTGAGGTGGGGAGAATGTAAAGACCAATAATTTTCCATGGTAATTTTTTTTCTTAAATACATGGGAATTTTACGAGTCTATGGAAATTAACGATGCATAGTTTTGAGTCCCGGTGTGCCCAGAATCAATTTCTGGTGATTTTTTGGGTACGTTCAGTAAACGTACGAGCGGGATTTTATAACTTTTCAACCGGTGATTGGAACTGAAATCTGAGGGAAACGTTGAACTCGCAGTGCCGGTATTCTCTTAAGAAGACTTTTTCCTCTACGACAGTTGGTTGAGAATTGAAGTTATTTTTCAGGTTTTCTAAAAATAAAATAAAATAAAGTGAGCTAATATTTTTTTATTGAGCTGCCACGTGGGTAACTGGTAGTTAAAACATCCTCTTGGGAGTTGGAGGTAGGACCACCACACCTTAACCTCCCATGAGATGCTATGGTGGTGGGGCCACCCAAACATAACCTCCTGTGAGAGGTTACAATGTGGGGTCCACACAGGGCTTAACCCCCTTATTGATGGAGGAGGATAAAACCTCTCAACTCTCCCTCATTAATGAGGGAGATCCTCTTGACCTCCTCTAATTAATCTATGAAAACACTCATGAATTATTTAGGTGGATCCACTTAATTTAATTCCCCAAATTGAATTGTTATGCCAACTCCACCCCATTAATTAAATGAGTCATCTCATTTAATTAAATCACTCAAATTGAATTTATGCCAAAGAAAATAATAGATCCTAATCTATTATTTGGATATGATTTTCATTTTGGTTGGAGTGGAGAGAAAGAAAGAACTTAGGATCAATATTGGGAGAATAATCCCAACGAAGAATGCATCCAATGAAGAACACCTTCGAAAACGAAGAATAATCTTCCTCGACTTTATTCCTCGGAACCCCCTTCGACGCAGGACATTTTTGACCGATATTCCCTCTTCATAGTCGTCAACGAACCGATGCATGAGCTTGGATTGGAAGTGTGTGGCAGACGCGACGAACGAAAACAACATCGTCTTCTTCCCGCGACTTCATCGTTGAGAAACGATCAAAGGAAGGGGACTTACTTTGAGTATTATTCCTTTCCTTTATCTCATATTCGTTTAAAAGGAATTGATGCGATGAACTGTAAAAAATTGATTTTAAACTTTCTTCCTCTTTGTTGAACCAATTGTTATCATCCCTAAACGTGGAGGGTGTGGGCCAAACTAACATGGCCTGACTCCCTCCATCGATCGCTTTGTGAACTTTCTTTTGGCATGGAGATGATGTGGTAAAGAGGCGTCGAAGGAGCCGACGACAAAGGTCGTGCTACCCGTGGCCTCCATGAACTACGCCGCCCCCGCGGCACACCGGTGTTCCCAGCCAAACATCGCTGGCATGCGCCGGCCCGACCTGTGCCAAACCGTCCTGCCTGGCAACCATCGGCCCCCAGCCCGCCTGCCCGTGGCATGCCAGCATGCTGCCCGCGCGCCACGCTGGACTGCTCGCCCACTACCTGGCACCCCGCCGGCCTACCCGCGCACTGCCCGGTGCCCCACCGGCCTCCCGCGGGCTGCCCGGCGCCCCACCGTCCTACCCACGCACTCCATGCACGCCCCGTCGGCCTGCACGAGCACTGCCCACGCCCTGCCGGCCTGCCCGCGCCCTGCTCGGCGCCCAACCTGCCTGCCCGGCGCCCTTTCGGCCTGCCCCACATGTTGCGCAGCCCGCCTGCGCTATTCCTGGCATCCCGTGCGGCCTCTCGGTGCCCTGTTGGCTCCCTGCGAACCTCCCAGGATGAGCCGTCGAGCCGCACCCCTCGCGGAACTAGCCAAACCGGCCCCGACCTCCGGGTCAAACCACCCCCGTAGTCTGCTGGGTTGGGCCCAACGGACCGGGCCGAACCTCGCGGGCTGACCCGCTGGGTTTGACCGGGTCAACCCAGACCGGGTCATCCTAGTCTGGGTTGGGCCGAGTCGGTCCGACCGGGTCAACCCAGACCGGGTCATCCTAGTCTGGGTTGGGCCGAGTCGGTCCGACCGGGTCAGACCTGGCGCAGACCCATTACCGACTCCCTTTACTTACTTTGGCCATATCTTTGGCACCTGACGTCCATTTGACGAACTGTCAGCGGCGCTAGTTTTCTTGGAGCGTGACGGTCCCTTTGAGTATACCCCATAGGAGTTTGGGGTTTAGTTGAGTTTTGGTTAGGTTGGATCGTACATGAATCCAACTGGGCCCTCGGGACTAAAAAGCTGATAACTCACAGACCGGGCATCCAATTGATGCACTGTCTATTGCATTGAGACCTCTATGATGTGGTAGACCTTTGAGATACTTCTATGTGGGGTTTCGTGATAGTTTTAGTATCAACCAGTAGCTTGTGGAGCAGATCTTCCATAGATGAGCAGGAATTTTTTTGGGAACCTAGCAGCTGGCTGAGACTTGACGACTACAGACCGATTCGACTCAGAGTGATTCGACTAGACAAGTGGGGAGTGCCTTGGTGTTGCGGCAGACCCACGGTGGGGATCACCTCTTTGTGAGCCTAGAAGACCCACAGTACTTGACACGTGGAGTACCTCAGCATGCTACGAGGGGGAGCGCCTCTATGTGAGCGCAGCAGACCCACGGTGGGGATCACCTCTGTGTGAGTGTGACAGACCCACGGTACTCGACAGGAGGAGTACCTCAGTAGTCTAAGTTAGTGAAAAGAGCCTATGTGGGACATGGCAGGCCCACTATACACGATATATAAGGATTTCTCTAGAAACTGAGGGTTCAGATTGATATTATCCCTAGAATAAAATCCTGGTTGAGATGAGTCAGTAACTTTTGTGTTTACCTCATGATTGAGATAAATTACTTGATAACTTAGGTATATGTATTGGCATATACCTAAGTGGGGTTATCTGTTGATTTCACACTTGTTGGTTTATCCTTGTTGGATTTTGTGAGACCTTGAGGGTCTTGGTGCCTCTAATAAGGATCGTTATACTCACCCCTACATGGGCTATGTCCACACCTCATTGTGTTGGATGCAGACGATGGACAACGCTAACTGAGGATCAGAGTAGCAAGACTGGACGGTACCCAGAGTTGGACCTCATGACGAGTAGGCACGTAGAGGAGACTGACGGACGTGGAGTGCTGAGGAGACTATCTGTACCTACCCTTCTGGTCGGATCTATGGTGGAAAATCCAAGAGCTGCTTTCCATCTTTTCTTTAGTTGTACTTTTTTTCAGTTGTAGATGTACATTCTTATTGGGCATGTATTTCCGGCTCCTTTTACTTTTCACCACTCCTTTGTATGCAGTTTTTCTTAGTTTTTTACTTCCAAATCGTACTCTATTGTGTGTGTTTACACTTTATAAAGGAAATTCCTTCCCATCTTAGGGATTTATGCCTTTGGTGCTAGTCTCCATCCCCTAGCCTATGGAAGGCGGGCTTGGGGTAGTCACGGTACAGGCCCCTGGGGACGGGTCGTGACAGACTACATCATGGAAAAAGCACCCATGTCCTCACTCATGGCCTCTTTTTCACTCTATTAAGTTTTAACTAAATGGATGAATTTTCATATATACTCTCAATATAATAACCCCATGCTTTTAAAAAAAACATCCACATTAACTTTCATATATAATTACAACTACATTATATCTATTATCTCTCTATTTATATAACCCATTCTGATTTTAAATCAAAAAATTACAATACAACTAACAACCTTAGAAAAGAAAGATCAAACCAATGTAATTATTCATCTTTCACAAGTCTACCAAAATTTCAATGTTAAAAATAAAGGTGACCCAATAAGTTTTGCGCTACAACCAATTGATCTACATGCATGGGGTAGAAGAAACACGGTTTCACCATGAAGAAAAATTAGAGTATAAAAAATGAAATAGAGTGTAAATGGGACCATGAAAACTTTCCATATGTTATGTTCTCGAAACACCAATACTCATAATCAATATAGAGCTGATGGTGTCGTATAACTCACACCTTGGATATGATCCCATTATATATTTTATGCAACATTGATAGACACTAGTATAGGGAATCAATAGATTAACAAATTAATTGAAAATATGATCAATACCCCATTACCATGTCTTGGTATAACTAATATTGAATAAAATATTATATACACCATTATTTATCAATTTCATCGAATGGAAGTCACCGGAGTCCACCATAATTACTATCCAATTTGTATAACTGAGTCACCCAAGACCTACACTCCATGATCTGGAACTAAAAAAACATTATTTAAACATTATAATTGACATAAACTAAGAATACAAAATAGCACTTACATAATTTCCAATGAATTAAAAATTACATTGCGTAAGAATCTCATAATCCTAGAACCCAAAGTTTTAGTTCCTTTAGATATTAGCTACATTAAAATATCATTTTCCAGAAATGTGAAATTTTATCCGTAATTGAATAATACTATAACTTTTTCTAAAATCCTCACATATTATACCCATATATATAACCTATAGAATAAAAAAATAAAAAGTTCTTAGATCAAATTATTGGTAATAGAAAGAAGTATCAATTATTCAAAAAGGAATAGATAATAAACAAATAAGAAAACATGATCATGGGGGAAATATTTTTATAAAAGAGAATGGGTTAAAAAGAGTGTTTCATAAGTCAAGATAAAAGTACAAATAAACTCAAATGAACAAACATATACAAATTGATAAGAGTAGTAAAATTTGAGTTAAATAACATGATCAATAGAGAATATCCATTTAAATATGACATAAAAATGGTTCTTGTCATGGAAAAATAGCATAAAAATTATCTTTTGAACAAACATAAGTACATTGAATCACAACATTGGGAGCTAACACAATAATTCACACCCTATAGCTTTCCAATAAATCCTATTATATCCACCATTTGAGTTGTGAAAAAATAATTTTTCAATGATCAATTATCTCTGGAGATATAAAACATTACCAAATTAATTAAAGGGAAATATTGGACCTCACCAAAAAATATACATACATATTTTTCCATATAAAATCCGTCAAATATCATATCATGAAAACCGAAAGGGCATAAAATTGGTTTTATAAAATTTCCAAGTGGTATCACATAAAATTAATTCAAGACATAGATAAGTTGATTAAAAAATTAAACCACCCAAATATAGAATTTAATAAAGTAATTTATAGGGAAACTCATAAAACATGACTCAATAGGGGATAAATATTTATTAAATAATGATTAAAATCAAACTGAAATAATAAAATGGGTTTTTTTAGAACATTTCTCAACATTATCATAAAATAAAAAGTCACGATACTCTTTCAAAAGTTATTTTTTAGAAGTTTACATGAATATATTATTCAATCAATATTTTGAAATGAATCCCAATAACAAAACACTAAAAAGAAATAATTTTTAATTAAATAAATTCTTACTGGAAGATAAAAGATATAATCATTAAATGAAAATCATTTTTAATATTTGTAAAAAAAATACCGTTATTGAAACCTACATCACTAAAAGGGTAATAAAGATTCGATTTAAAAGGATATGAAATATAATATGAAGATAAAAATGAAATATTAATTTTTTTGAATTCAAAATAATAAATCATAGCATTGGTGGGATGAAATATTATGTACATTAAAGAAAAATAGTATTTAAATAGGGTGAGAAATACATTTAACAATGTTATTTTTTATGTGAAATAAAAACATCACGGAAGAAGATTTAAATTTAAATATTCAGTTGAACCATTTAAGAAGATAAATTATCACATAATAAAATCTTATGGTGTAATAGACACAACATATGAGAAGTAATTTCAAGAGGAAACAATATAATTACGATAATTAAGATTTGAGTTTACAAAATCCCTTACCATTACTCTCGACTTCCACAAAAGTTTTTTTAAACTTATGCATAATAAACATTAAAAAATAATAAAATTATTTCATAACCATATTCATATATTTTTTATTTTTTATAATATTTAATTATAATCATTTATTATCTAGTTAATATTTATTTTCATAATCAGATGTTAGTAATTTATATTTATTTTACACATGTTTTGTAATAAATATGTAAAAATATATTCTGTGAAACTTATTTAATTATTAAAATATTATAAACTATTGTAAAATCATTTTTTAGTGATTAATTAATACCCTAGTTCATTTTATGTAAATTGAGAAAACAATATCCATGATAATCTTATTTACGGTAATTTACAAATGTCAACAGATTACTTTAAAGGATATCCAATTTTGTGTCAAAATTTTGGAACCATATTCATGATATATATTAATACTTAATATAATTTATATTATGTAAATATATTTTATAAAAATCCATTAAAGGTGGTTATCAGAAATCAAATCTGTTTTTCATGGAGATAGTAGTTTGTATCTACACACGAGGGATGTTTTCACTTTCTAATTGATGTAATGATTATTAAAATTCGAAATTTATCATTATAAAATATTGAATAAGTCCTTAATATAATATTTATTCATTAAATAAATTCATATAACCTTCTAGGTGCAGAACTGTTGAAAATTTAAAAATTTCATTCATGGAGGAGGTAGTTCTCATTTAACATGAGCAACATTTTGATTATTCAAATAGTTGGAAGGAAGGTATAAAATGATTATTCCATTAAAATAATATCATTTAATTTTAACTATTATACTAATATAATTATGTTTTCAGGGTTATGATATATTTCTATGATTTTTATAGATGAAATAATGAATTAGAAATGAAAAGTGAGTGATTAGAAATTTATACCTTACCCCTTGGAATGAAGCCTTTGAAAATAGGATTAAGCATTTTAATGGTGTTATTTTGATGATGAAAATACCTATGGGTTGTTTATAGGTGTTTTGGGAATAATGTTGTTTAAATTTTTGATGAACCAATAGTTATAAGGAGTGAGGAGAAGCATAGTGGTTAAGGTCTCTATTTATAAGTGTGAGGAGTGGCGTTTTTTGTAATAACATGTGATATATTCAAGGGATGTGGATTAAGAAGTGAAAATTAATTAGTTGGGGTAAGTTTTTTTCAATTAAAACTCTCATACTTACAAATAAGGTATATTTTATGCGATATTTTAGTCCATTTTCACATTATTTTAACATTTTACTATAATTTAATTTTAACACATAACTCATTTGTTAGCCTCGATAATAAATTTTTAAGTATGAAAAAAAATCCCTTTTTGAATAATAAAGGAATTATGATTTCAAATATGACACCAATTTTATAATATAAATTCATAATATTGATAAAAATTAATTTTAAAATAATTAGTTTATTTCGTATAAAAACCATTTAAAAAAATATAAATAACATAGGTTCTAAAATGCCATACATTGATTTCTAATTTAAACATTGTATTTTTAAATGTAAAATTTCATTAATTAAATATATATTTGGTCAAAAAATTATTCATAAATTTTTAATTCATGCTAACATCCTAATGGTTCAATAAATGTCAAGGTATTTGTAAAACAATGTATTTAGTACTATTCACATAAAAATTAATATTTTCAGAAAAAATTCTAAATTTTATCCAAATAATATATTTTAATTATTTGTCCAAAAAATAAGATCATTATTTAAAATTCACATTCTAAAATTTAGTAATTTGAGTTTAATTAGAATTATGGAATATAATGAAATTTTTTTATAGGAAAATGATTTTTCATATATTAAATTTTATTATTCGTATTTATTATAAATTATTAATTAAATAAGTGTTGAAATATTATTAATATTAACATAATAATTTATCCCCATAATATATTTTTTTCTTTAAATAAAAAATTACTTTTACATAAAATGTAATTTTTAGAAAAATACATTCTAATTCATAAAAAGAATTTATTCATATTAATTTCATGGTAATAATTGTGGTATATATATATTTTATTTTCTTGTAAATATTTCCAATATTTTCCATTAAAATAATTCTTCACCCAATAGTAATTAACAAAACATAACTTTTTTAAAAAATCAAAAATTTAAATTTTATATTAAATAATTTTCACCAAATACAATTATTTGTTTTTATTAAAACATCATAATTCTTACTAATACATTGATATGAAAATATTAATTTGAGTTTTATAAATATAACATATCATAATATGTGATGCACAAATATATATATATATATATATATACAAATAAATAATAAACTAACTCAATAAAATATTATCACTTTGTTTCATTGTTACAATCTCAAAATATATGAATCTTTATCTTACATTGTAATATTTTGTCTCAAAAAAAAATTTAATGTTATTTGAAGTTTTATTATATTTAAATCAATATAAAGAACATTGTATCAA
Source organism: Viscum album (assembly GCA_963277665.1). Taxonomy (NCBI): domain Eukaryota; kingdom Viridiplantae; phylum Streptophyta; class Magnoliopsida; order Santalales; family Viscaceae; genus Viscum; species Viscum album. Next base: position 1,103,970,027 of record OY728133.1, read on the forward strand.
TTTAAATAATAACACTTACTAAAATCTTGAAGTGTTATTCTCCCCCCATAAATAAATTACATCATTTTATTTTAAATTATTTTTAACAAATAAAATTAAATAAGGTTATCTATAATATAGAAAATAAAATAGATTTGATTTATAACTTAATAGCATGAGTAAGACAATAGAAATAATATTTCTATTTATAATAGTCATATATTGATATTATCATCCATTTGTTCCAAATATATCTCCTTTTTTATCCATAAGTATTGTGATTTTATACAGACATAACGTTCATACCTTTATTTTCATGATTCTAATTCTAACCATATACTAAAACCAAATGGAAATGATAATATATTATAATATCATAGTAAAACATTATATGAATAAAATAAATCAATACTAACGCCTCTTATTTTATGTCACCATCATTTTAACATATGATAATATAGATTTACTTTCCTTTTTTTCTCTCTTATATAGTTATACAACATCAACTTCTGTTAAAATCATTCATAATTATTTATAAAGAGCATGTGAATCATTAAATCATATCACCTATGAGTATCAAACTAGGGGCATAGTTAGGCCCACTTGTCATGAACTAAACGAAGATTTATTTAATACCCAACCAAACATCATCAAGTTAATTACCCATAGGTCTATCTATAATAGTTCCTAAATCCAATTTTTTATATCTGGATTAGATTTAATTTTTAAAAAATCATAAACTCTATATTTCACTAAAATTTTGTATTTTTTCTTATATTTAGGCTTATCCATTTTGGTTTTTACTAATTTTATCAAGTCATAATCCATATAATTATAAAAAGAATCCCTAAAATTAACAAAACCATGATTTGATTCCAAATGAGGAACTAAAGACCATCAATCCAAGATTTGGTGCTAAAAATGAATTCTTTGATCGTTGGATTTGATACTGAGTGATATGAACCAAAAACACTAACATCATTTCAAATTATTTAACAATTACATCTCATAATCCTAGAACTCAATGTCTTAGTGTCTTTAGATATTAGCTACATAAAAATATTATTTCACATAAATGGTAAAATGTATCCATAATCTAACTATAAAAGACCTTCTTTAAAATGATTAATATTTTATACTCATCTTCATAACAAAGGGAATCTAAAATTTGATAAGGTATGAACTCAAATGCTCAAAAATTTAATACTTATCAATGAGTTATAAAGTGATAGAGAATAATAACATGAAAAAAATGATCATGTGAGAATTATATTCTTAATAAAACATTGGACAAAAGGAGTTTTTTATATGTCATGATAGAAGGACATTTAATCTCAAATGAAGACACATATACCATGGCATAAGTGTATGGAAACGTAAGGTAAATAACATGATCCACTGAGCATAATCCTAATAATATGACATAAAAATATGGAATGTCGTGTAAAAAAGAATAACATGTAACATTAGAACTAACATAAGCATTACGAGTCATCACATTTTAAGAAAACTCAGTCCTTCCCTCCCTTTATATTGTGAAAAAATACACATATATCTACACTTTAAGTTATGAAAAATCCAAGTAAGTTCATGCATCATTATCTCATGAGATATAAAATTATAACCAATGAATTGGTGGGAAATATATGAAACAACTAATAAATATTCATACACATGTGTGATATACAAAATCAATAATATATCATATCATGAAAACCAAAAGAAAAAATGGGTTTCATTACATTTAGAAATGGTTTCATATAAAATGACCTCAATAATTAGACTACTTTCTTCAAAAAAAATTAATTGCCTAAATTGAGTATATCGTAAAGGAATTTATAGGTTGATTAATTAACCATGACTCTATAGGGTAAATATCATTTGGAAATGAAGAGTAAAATAGAAGTGAAATAATAAAATAGTTATTTGTAAAAAAAAATTTCCCAACATCATAAAAGAAAAGGTTATTGGTATCTTTCAAAAGTTCTTTTTTAAAGGTTATCGAGAATAAATATTAATAAAATATTCAAATACAAATCAAAATAATGAAACCATGAATAGAAATAAATTTTAATCTAAAAAATGTGTAGTGGAAGATAAAATAAATAACCTTGAATATAAAAGCCCTTTTGATATCTCGAAACAAATTTCTTTATTGAAATCCACATCGTTAAAAGGGTAATAAAGAATACATTTCAAAATAAGTCAATTAAAATATGAATATAAAAAAATAATATATATAAAAATTAAAAAATTATAAATAACAACATTTTCAAGGAATAAATAATATAGAAATGGAATAAATTTAGTCATTAAAGATGATGATAATTATTTTTAGCAACATTGTACATTTATGTGAAAGGAATTCATAAAGGAGAAATATTTAAATTAAAAATTACACTTTCACCATATAATAATATAATGTACTATATAATAAAATCTTTTGATATATGGAACCATATATCATATATGGATGTTCTAGATGAAACATTATAACTCCATGGAAAGGGATTTCAATTAACGAAATCCCTTACTGTTAATCTCAACTTCAACGAAAGCACTCTTAACTCATATATAAACACCATTAATATTTTAATAAATTATTTAATAAAATTATTTATATGTTTTATCATTTATATATTTTAATTATAATCATTCATTTTACATTAATTAGCTAGTTAATGTTTATTTTAATCATCGGATGTTTGTAATTTCGATTATTTCGCAAAGTTTCATACTGAAGATGTTGAAGAACATTCTATGAAACTACATTCAAAATTACTTTATAATAAAATATATAGGAATAATTTTTTTTAATAACTTAATCAAATTTTTTTTCATTTTATGGAATCAATGGGAATGTTTTTAGAGGGCATGATCCATGATGAGCTTGTTTCGGGTAATTTACTGATATCAATTGATTACTTTTTAATGATTTTAAATTTTTATGTATTGAATTCTGAACCAAATTCATGATATACATCAATATTTAATGTTTAATATATTTATAATATATATTTTAGTACCTTCAATTTATGGTTGTAATGAAAAATTAAATATGTCATTCTTAGAGGAGGTAATATTCACGTACACACAAGAAACATTTTCACTTTCAAAAAAATGGTTTTATTAATAGAATGCCTAATTTATATTTATTGAATATTAATTATGTCATAAATATAATATTTATTCATTACCTAAATTATTCAAACCATCCATGAAAGGTAGTTCCACATAATAAAATATGTCATTTAGGGAGGTGGTATTCGATGTGTAACATGTGCGACATTTTCCTTTTTCAAATAGTTGGGAGAAAGGTAGAAAATAATAATTATATAAAAACAATATAATTTAAGTATTATTATGATTCATATTTAATTATTTTATCATGGATATAATATATTTTCATGTTTTATAAGAAGAAATAAAGTCATAGAAATGAAAACAATGTGATTAGGAAATTTTTATCTTTATCCTTTGAAAAACACCATTCAAATGTTGATTAAGAGTTTAACAGTTGGTATTTTGACGAGACGAGGACATATATTATGTGTATATTATATTTTGGATTGTATTAATGTCTATTTTTTCATATCCCATATTTGTAATGTTTGAGGATAAGTGGGCATGTAACATCCCAGGTAAATAAAGAATAATGCATTTTAATTTTTATTAATATCTATGAATTAAATATTATTTTTACTTTAAATTGGTTGCTATGTTCGATAGCGTACTCAATACGCAACAAAGAGTTTCTTTGAAATCTTACATTTCACACTAGTAATAAAATAATATTATTTTAAATGGTAATTAACACGTAGCCATTGTATTGGCTGGAATGAATAGAAATAACTAAAATATGATTATATATGTATTTACATTTATCCAATAAAGGATAAAGGCTTAAAATACGAAAAAAATTCAATTTTAGGCATGGATACTCTAATATTTACTAAAAGGTCAAACTATCGCCTTTTGATGGAGAACCCTCTTTAAATATAGTTTTGTTCACTCTTATACATTCTATTGGACCAAATAAAACTCTTATTTAGAATCGGGACATCAAATTTTACTTTGTGTAAATTTTTGGTATTTTTCCGATAAAGTTCATTTTTTAATTAATAGTGAAAACTGTTGTATTTTAATTCAAAATCACTTTTTAATATAATTTATTTATATGATTATATTATCTTTTAAAATGGTTTCAAAGTGCAATTATAATATATTTTTACCATTTAATCCAATGGTGTTCATTGGAAGCAATTTCACATCGAAATTGGACTTAAACTAGTGTCAATCTTTTGATACTTATTGTTTCATAAAAACATGCTCTTTGCTCTAACAGTGGGAATTAATTATTAAATTAATTAATTTAACTTATATGTTTTTAATTATTTAAAATAGAAATCATTTTTGAATTCGGAATATCAAATATAGCTTAGGGTGATGTTTTGGTATTTTTCTGAAAAACTTCAATTTTTGATGAATAATGAAACCACTATGTGGTACTTATAAAAACTGATTTTCCGTTTAATGAATATTTACCACCTCTGTGCTTTTAATTTCAAAAATCCGACATACATGGTTGTTAATAAGAAGTTAAATGTGGTTCATTGGGATTAAAATAATTTTTTTGTGAATAGTAACTTTTAAGTTTTTAATCGCAATTAGAGGTAATTAGTGTAGTTTAAGGTAAAAATAATGTTTTAATAATATGAAATGACCTAGCCAAATGTCCTACCCTTATTGGATGTATCACGGACGACCAATACAATCCATGGGTCAACTTGGGGACCCCATGAAGCCACTTTGGTAGGAAAATGACATTAATACCTTTTTATTTAAAGTTAAAATAAAAATGTCACAAACATGAGTTGTTTTACTAAAACAATTTTTAATTAGGGTTATAAATGTCATAGTTTTGACTATAAATATTCATTATAAAGATAAAAAGATTTCCTACATCATGATAGTTTCTTTATAATTTTTAGACACAAAATAAATTAAATTATTAATGACACCATGATGATGCAGCGATTACCTCATTATTTAACGATTTAAATAAAATGAAAAGATAATGTAAAATCTAAGACCTAAACATTTCAAAAACCTATTGGATGGGTGGATTTCTAACTATTATCACCTTATCCTAGAAATATATAATTTTGGGACGTTTTAAATCCGAAAAGCATTTTATAATAAAGTAACCTTTTATAACTTTCCAGGAGTGCCCCTCCTCTCCTCTTATAAAAGGCCCCCACCTCTACCACCTTACCCACACCACTCAAGCCTTTGGCTCGGCCACCCCTGCCCATTTTTTCTCTCCACATCCCTCTCTTACTCATAGAAGCCTCACTTTGGGCAGAAGTCTTCCCATGGAAGCCTTTGAGATCAAATCAAAGAGAGTTACCCGTTTTAATGGTAGTGTTTTCTCTTGTGTTCTTAAGTTTTATTTTGCTTCACCAACCCCCTAAAATCTTTTTATTAATTTCTTTTGTAACAACATAAATATCCTAAATATACAGGGATGTTTTTATAAGAATTATTAGAGCTACACTTACACACACCTTCATCTAATGGTTAAAGAGCATACTGTTTCCGTGAATGGTGAATTTCTGCCTCACGAAATGATGATTGTTCAATATTCTTCTAACACCTTCAAAGGTGTCCATTAAGATGTCACTATATTTATATATGATATATAATATGTTTAGGTTTTACTTAAGCTTCTATATTTTTCATTTATGTCATACCTTTATGGTTTCCATTATGGGTAAACGTGATATCTTCATTTTAGGAAGCGCGGACTACCGCCCCCTCAAAGTGATTTGAATCGTTAATAACATATGTGGTACATATAAAGGATATATGTAATGATATTATATATGATACAATACTGGAATTATAATACTATTATTATCATTATGTTTTAATTCCATTAAATATGAAATAGAAATGGAAGTAGTGTTCATGTGTACGTACGGCTTACCGTCTCCATGAACGGTGCATTTCATTTCTTACCTCTAAATGTTATGTAATATTATAAATGCATGTATATACTGGATATATATGATATATATGATATATACATCATGATTATAACTCTGGATATAATGGATACATGAAAAACTTTTAATTATAAAGAGCATATTTTTTACTCAAGTACCAATGATCGTTAAAAAGATCGTTATTAACATAAATAATTACATAGTGTCTATGACATGGTAATAAGTGATATAAAAGGAATAATGAACTTGAAAAAAGTTCTTAAGCAAGTAGAAATTAACTAAAGTGTATTATTCAGGACGTTAACGAATGACCGAGTCAATTCGGACCCAAGGTATGGGACTTCGTCTCAATCTCTTTTCATTAAGGCATATTTTTGTTTTATACACAACCTTCTTTTATACGGTGTATAAACCCCTTTGACTTTAACATTTATCCAAAAGTAATCCTTTTTATACGAAGCATTTTACTAAACGACAAAAGGAAATGTTTTTGTCGTACGTATGCAGTGACAACGACTTCTCCGCCACCGTGACCATTGTTTGAGTTTCGGCTTACTCTACAAGCCATACCTTTTTTTAAATGAAAAATAAATACCATGTTTTACTTTTATTTTATTTTGGTATTGAAAATGGTTTTCATAATGTTTTTATATCAATGTGTTGTATTGATATCTTGTGATTGAAAAGTGGAAATGTTATGTTTCCTTTATGCATGTTTTATGTGATACAATTATGTTTATGGTTCTTGGGCATTATTATGAAGACGGGTGGTTCCGTGATAAACTAAGGGCGGGTGAGCCCGATATATCTCTCCAATGCATTGGGTAACACGAAGGGGTTAAACGTTGAGGTTTCTCCAAAGAGATTTAGGGAATATACCGTGATGGGTATTCCAAACGTAACAAAGAGGGTTACTTCCTACGTAAGAATGTTATGAATGCCTCAAGTTACCTTTATATCTTATGATTTCTATGTTTTATTATTGTTTTGATGAAGTATGTTAAAGTGATTATGCTTTATGAGTAAATTATGATTTCATTGATTCTTATGTATACATGTACTCATGTTTTCTTTCCATATTTTTATATCCCTTGCTGATCTTTTTATGCTCATCGCATGTTTTTGAAATATTTTTCACAGGTCAAGGGAAAGGTACATGATGTGATGATAGTGTTAATAAAGTTTTAAGAAAGAATCCATGTTTTATTTTAAATAGGTTTTCGTTGATGGGACAAATGAATACTATCTTTTATGTAACCACTTTGTTAAAATGTGGACTGTAATGCATGTTTTATTATCTAATTCTCTAAAACTGTAAACCTGAAAAGATCCTCAATGTGTATTCTTGATGTAACTCAAGATTAATTGATGTTTAAGGCTGGGGCCTTATAGTTGGTATCAGAGGTCGGTTTAGATAACTTTAGGAGTTATAATTCTATTAAATGATTGTCCAAAAATAATTTTTTATGGTCAAATTTAAAATGATATAGCATTTGAAGATTACCATGTTGATTCATCTAAGACATGTTTGTTCAGAATGGTTTTCCATAGAGGAAACAGGGAAGCAGTGCTAAAAAGGCATATAGAAGGAAATAACCTTCCGAATCAGCATCCTGAGATGGTCAGAATTGGAACTGAACAGTTTGTTGCAGTAATGGCACAGTTGAATCAAGTGATAAATGGTGGTGGTATCCATGCACAAGATCAGCCAGATCAACCGCAGAGGAACATGTCAGTGGTGGAACATTTCATGAGGCAACATCCCCCATCATTCAGAGGATCATCTGACCATGTGCTAGCTGAAGGGTGGATTAAAGAACGGGAAAAGATTTTGGATGTCATGGGGTGTTCAGATAATCAAAAGGTTAGTCTTGATATTTACCGTTTGGAGGGTGAATCAGATCAGTGGTGGTTGATGGTTAAAAATATCAGGGATGCTGATGATATTGATGCTCTCGACTGGGATGAATTCAAAGGTATGTTTCTTGAGAAGTATTTTCCTAAGGCTATTCAACTTAGGATGTAAAATAAATCTTGTAATTGAGGCAAGAGGAAGACTCAGTGGCTGCCTATGAAGAGAGGTTCACTCGATTGGAAAGGTAAGCTCCAAATTTTATCCGAGACCTTGATAGTAAAATCAATCGTTTTTACTCATGATTAAAGCCAAAATATCGAAGGGCATTGGATTCTTGTGATTTCAAAAGTTATGAAAAGCTTGTTCGATGTGCTGAGAAGGTGGAAATGGAGTTTGTCGATGATCAAGTGTTCTATAACAACCAGCAGAAAGAAGAGACCAAGGTGTCAGGAGAATGGAAATAATTCTTCAAAAAGGTCTGATGGAAAGAAAACTAAGTTTCCAGTTTGTGATAAATGTTGGAAAAGGCATGTTGGGGAATGTCTTCTGAATTCTGTAAAGTGCTACTGTTGTGGTAATATGGGACATAAGGCTCGTGATTGCACTGAAAAAGGTCAGGGTGATGGTAAGACCAAATTTGATTTGCAGTTAGTGAAATGTTTTAAGTGGAATGAGATGGTTCACTATGTAAATGAGTGTCCAACAAAGAGATCGAGTGATAGGAAGCAGTTAGACTACAAGCAGAAAGGGGTGGTGAAATCCTTTGCAACTACTTCAGCAGATGTCGGGCCATCAAATGAAGTTGTATCAGGTACTTTGTTTGTTTTTTCAGATTATGCTAGTGTGTTGTTTGATTCGGGTTCTACACATTCTTTCATCTCTGAAAACTTTTCTAGTAAAATAGGAATACCATCTCAAGAAATGACTCCTGAAATTTTGCTAAAAACGCCTGGGGGAAATGTTGAGGCAAAAATAATTTATAAGAATCTTCCTATCCTTATCTGTGGAAAGAAACTACTTGAAAACCTTATTTTTTTACCTCTAGTAGAGTTTGATGTTATCCTGGGTATGGATTGGCTCTCTACATACCATGCTAAGATAGACTGTAGAGCTAAAGAAGTTTCTTTTCAGAAATACATTTAGTTTGTGTACAAGAATGAACACTTACTGTTGATAACATATCAAGAGTCTGAGAAACTTGTAAAAGATAGAAATAAATGTTACCTTGCACATATTGTTGAAAACAAGGGAACTGTTCAGATTAATGATGTGCCAGTGGTAAATGAGTATCCTGATGTTTTTCCTGATGAGTTTCCTGGAATAATACCAGATCGGGAAGTTGAGTTTACTGTAGACTTAGTTCCTGATGCTAAGCCAATTTCAAAACCCCCTTATCGAATGGCTCAAATTGAACTTTTAGAGTTGAAGGAGCAATTGCAAGATTTATTAGAGAAAGGTTTCATTCGACCTAGCACATCACCATGGGGTGCTCATGTTTTATTTGTTAAAAAGAAAGATGGTTCTATGAGACTTTGTATTAATTATAGAGCCTTTAATAACATCACTGTTAAGAACAAATACCCTTTGCCTCATATCAATGATTTTTTTGATCATCTCGAGGGAGCTCAGTATTTTTCAAAGATTGACCTGAGATCGGGGTATCATCAGTAGAAGGTAAAGGAAGCAGATATTCCGAAGACCGCGTTTCATACAAGATATAGCCATTATGAATTTGTAGTAATGCCTTTTGGGCTAACCAATGCATTTGCTATATTCATGGACTTAATGAATAGAATTTTCCATGAGTTCTTGGATAAGTTTGTGGTTGTTTTCATTGATGATATTTTGGTATTTTATAAAAGTAAAGAGGAGCATGAAAGACATTTAAGTGTTATTTTTCAAACCTTAAAAGAAAATAAATTGTATGGGAAATTCAGAAAGTGTGAGTTTTGGTTTCAACAAATTTCTTTCCTTGGTCATATTGTTTCTAAAGATGGGATGACTATTCATCCTGCAAAAACAAAGGTTGTAGAAGAATGGCCAAGACCCACAAATGTAACTGAGATTCGTAGCTTCCTTGGTTTGGCAGGCTATTACCGAAGGTTGGTTAGAAATTTTTCACGGTTATCTAGTCCAATGACTAAGCTAACTCGGAAGGGTGTTAAGTTTATCTAGAAAAAAGAATGTGATGATTGTTTTCAGGAACTGAAAAGAAGATTGTTGAATTCTCCAGTTTTGGCACTACCTTCCAGGAATGGAGAGTTTGTTATCTACAATGATGCTTTATTGAAAGGTCTTGGTTGCGTCTTAATGTAGAATGATCAGGTAATTTCTTATGCTTCATAACAATTGAAAACTCATGAGGTAAATTACCTTACACATGATTTGGAATTAGCTGATGTTATTTTCACTTAAAAAATTTTGAGGCATCATTTGTATGGTGTAAAGTGTGAAATATATACCGATCACAAAATTTTAAAGTACATATTCACTTAGAATGAATTGAACATGAGACAGAGGAGATGGCTAGAATTAATCAAGGATTAGGATTGTACAATTCATTACCATCCGGGGAAAGAAAATAAAGTGGCTGATGCTTTGAGTCGAAAAAGTAATGCTTCATTAAAGATGTTGCATTTGGAACATGATCATTTAATTAAGGATTTGATGAACTTTGGCATAAAATTTGTTGGTGAAGGAAGTTCTTCTGTTTTGTTTTAGGTATCAGTGAGATCATCTCTATCAGACAGAATTAAGCAAGCACAGAAGCAAGACAGTGAGTTGTAGAAAAAGGTAGATCTAGTTCAGAAGGGTAAGTTTCCGGAATTCAATATTGATAGTGATTTTGTTTTGAGATTTGGGAAGAGATTGTGTGTGCTGTGTGATTCACATTTGAATAGATATTTGTTATGTGAAGCTCATAGTTCTCCGTTTTCAGTCTATCCTGGAAGTACTAAGATGTATAGAGATCTTCGGAAGTATTACTGGTGGGATAGAATGAAAAGGGATATTGCTGATTTTACTATGAAGTGTTTGACTTGTCAGCAGGTTAAAGCAGAGCGGCAGTTAACAAAAGGTATGCTTCACCCTTTACCAGTCCCAGAGTGGAAATGGGAAAACATATCCATGGACTTTGTTTTGGGATTACCGAAGACATCTCGAGGTAATAATGCAATCTGGGTTATTGTTGATCGCTTGACTAAATCTGCTCATTTCCTTCCTATTCCAGATACTTTCTCTCTAGATCAACTTTCTTGATTGTATCTTAAAGAGATAGTCAGGTTACATGGATTTCCCCTCTCCATTGTGTCCGATTGTGATCCCAGGTTCACTTCTAACTTTTGGAAAGTCCTTTAGAAGTTGTTGGGTACTGAATTAAATTTTAGCACAGCTTTTCATCCGCAGTCAGATGGGCAATCAGAATGAACAATTCAGACTTTGAAGGATATGCTACGTGCTTGTTTGATGGATTATCAGGGAAGTTTGGACCAACATCATTCTTTGGTTGAGTTTTCTTATAATAACAGTTTTCATTCCAGTATACAGATGGAACCATTTGAGGCATTATATGGGAAGCGGTGTCCAACTCCAGCTTTCTGGGATGAAGTGGGTGAAAGGAAGTTGATGGGACCAGAATTGGTAGAAGAGATGGTAGAAAAAGTTTGGTTGATTCAAAAACACATGAGAATAGCTCAGAGCAGGCAGAATAGTTATGTGGATAACCGGAGGAATGATCTATCTTTTGAGTTAGGTGATCATGTTTTTCTCAATTTCTCACCATGTAAAAGTGTGATGCGATTTGGTAAGAAAAGAAAAGTTGAGTCAAGGTTCATTGGACCATATGAAATTCTGGAGAAAGTTGGATCAGTTTCATACCGAGTGGATTTACCTATGAATATATCTCAGGTACATAATGTTTTTCATGTTTCAATGTTAAGGAAGTACATGCCAGATCCATCTCATGTTTTGAGTCCAGAGGTAGTTCAACTGGAAGAGAACCAATCTTATGAGGAACAACCGGTCCAAGTTCTTGACCACTAGGAGCAAGTGTTACGAAATAAGGTGATTCATCAGGTAAAGGTTTTGTGGAAAAACCACATGATTGAAGAGGCAACATGGGAATCTGAAAATGCTATAAGGGATAAATACCCCCACTTATTTTGATAAGTGAATAAAATTGCGAGGAATAAATTCCCGAAATGGGGGAAGGATGTGACATCCCAAGTAAATAAAGAATAAAGAATTTTCATTTTTATTAATATTTATGAATTAAATATTATTTTTTCTTTAAATGGGTTTCTATGTTCGATAGCGTACCCGATACGCAACAAAGATTTTCTTTGAAATCTTATGTCGCACACTAGTAATAAAATAATATTATTTTAAATGGTAGTTAACACGTAGCTGTTGTATTAGCGGGAATGAATATAAATAACTAAAATATTATTATATATGTATTTACATTTTCCCAATAAAGGATAAAATCTTAAAATACGAAAAGAATTCAATTTTAGGCATGGATACTCTAATATTCACTAAAAGGTCGAACTATCACCTTTTGATGGTGAACCCTCTTTAAATATAGTTTTGGTCACTCTTATACATTCTATTGGACCAAATAAAACTCTTCTTTAGAATCGGGAAATCAAATTTTACTTTGTGTAAATTTTTGGTATTTTTCCGATAAAGTTCATTTTTTAATTAATAGTGAAAACTATTGTATTTTAATTCAAAACCTCTTTTTAATATAATTTATTTATATGACTAGAATATCTTTTTAATTGGTTTTAAAGTGCAGTTAGAATATATTTTTACTATTTAATCCAATGGTGGTCGTTGGAATCAATTTCACTTTGAAATTGGACTTAAACTAGTGTCAATCTTTTGATACTTATTGTTTAATAAAAACACGCTATTTTCACTGACAACAGGAATTAATTATTAAATTAATTATTGTAACTTATATGTTTTTAATTTTTTGAAATATACATCATTTTTTAATTTGGAATATCAAATATAGCTTAGGGTGAAGTTTTGGTATTTTTTTGAAAAACTTCAATTTTTGATGAAGAGTGAAACCACTAAGTGGTACTTATAAAAATTGATTCTCTATTTAAATGAAATTTTACCACCTCTGTGTTTTGAATTTCAAAAATCCAACATAAATGGTTGTCATTAAGAAGTAAAATTTGGTTCAATGGGATTAAAATAATTTTTTTTTGAATAGTAACTTTTAAGTTTTTAATCGCGATTAGAGGTAATTAGTGTAGTTTAAGGTAAAAATAATGTTTTAATAATATGAAATTACCTAGACACATGTCCTACCCTTATTGGATGTGTCATGGCAGACCAAGACAATACATGGGTCAACTTGGGGACCCCATGGAGCCACTTTGGTAGGAAAATGACATTAATACCTTTTTATTTAAAGTTAAAATAAAAATGTCAAAAACATGAGTTGTTTTACTAAAACAATTATTAATTGGGGTTATACAAGTAATATTTTTGACTATAAATATTCATTAGAAAGATAAAAAGATTTCATACATCATGAAATTTTTTTTATAATTTTTAGACATTAAATAAATTAAATTATTTATGACACCATGATGATGCAACGATTACCTCATTATTTAACGATTTAAATAAAATGAAACGATAATGTAAAATCTAAGACCTACACATGTCAAAGACCTATTGGATGTGTGGATTTCTAACTCTTAGCACCGTATTATAGAAATATATAATTTTGGGACCTTTTAAATTCGAAAAGCATTTTATAATAAAGTAACCTTTTATAACTTTCCAAGAGTTCCCCTCCTCTCCTCTTATAAAAGGCCCCCACCTCTACCACCTTACCCACACTACTCAAGCCTTTGGCTCAGCCAACCCCTACCCATTTTGTTTCTCCACATACCTGTATTACTCCTAAAATCTTCACTTTGGTAAGAAGTATTCCCAAGGATGCCTTTGAGCTCAATTCAAAAAGAGATACTCGTTTTAGAGGTAGTGTTTTCTCTTGTGTTCTTATGTTTTATTTTGCTTCTCCAACCCCCTAAACTCTTTTTATTTATTTCTTTTCTAACAAAAACAGTATAATTAATATACTAGGATGTTGTTATAAGAAGTATTAGAGCTACACTTACACACACCTTCATCTAATGGTTAAAGAACATACTGTTTTCGTGAATGGCGAATTTCTACCTCACGAAATGATGATTGTTCAATATTATTCTAACACCTTAAAAGGTGGACATTAAGATGTCACTATATTTTTATATGATATATAATATGTTTATGTTTTACTTAATCTTCTGTATTTTTTATTTATGGCATACCTTTATGGTTTCTATTATGGTTAAACGCGATATCTTCATTTCAGGAAGTGCGGACTACCGCCCCCTCAAAGTGATTTGATTCGTCAATACCATATGTGTTACATATAAAGTATAGATTGAATGATATTATATATGATAAAATACTGTAATTATAATAATATTATGTATAATTATTTTTAAATTCCATTAAATATAAAATAGAAATGGAAGTAGAGTTCATGCGTACGTACGGCTTACCATCTCCATGAATGGTGCATTTCATTTATTACCTCTAAATGTTATGTAATATTATAAATGCATGTATATAATGGATATATATGATATATATTATATATAAATCATGATTATAACTCTGGATATAATGGATACATGAACAACTTGTAATTATAAAGAGCATATTTTTTACTCAAGTACCAATGATCGTTAAAACGACCGTTATTAACTTAAATAATTACATAGTGTTTATGACATGGTAATAAGTGATATAAAATGAATAATGAACTTGAAAAAGGTTCTTAAGAAATTATAAATTAACTCAAGTTTATTATTCAGGACGTTAAAGAACGATCGAGTCACGTCGGACCTGAGGTATGGGACTTCGTCTCAATCTCCTTTCATTGAGGCATATTTTTGTTTTATACACAACCTTCTTTTATACGGTGTATAAACCCCTTTGAATTTTACGTTCATCCAAAAGGAATCCTTTTTATAAGAAGCATTTTACTAAACGAAAAAAGGAAATGTTTTTGTCATACGTATGTGGCGACAACGACTTCTCCACCGCCGTGACCATTATTTGAGTTTCGGCATCCTCTACAAGCCATACATTTTTTTAAATGAAAAATAAATACCATGTTTTAATTTTATTTTATTTTGGTATTGAAAATGGTTTTCATAATGTTTTTATATCATTGTTTTGTATTGATATCTTGTGATTGAAAAGTGGAAATGTTATGTTTCCTTTATGAATGTTTTATGTGATACGATTATGTTTATGGTTCTTGGGCATTATTATGAAGACGGGTGGTTTTGTGATAAACTAAGGGCAGGTGAGCCCGATATAGCTCTCCAATGCATTGGGTAATGCGAAGGGGTTAAACGTTGAGGTTTCTCCAAAGAGATATAGGGAATATACCGTGATGGGTATTCCAAACGTAACCAAGAGGGTTACTCCCTACGTAAGAATGTTATGAATGCCTCGTGTTACCTTAATGTCTTATGATTTCTATGTTTTATTAATGTTTTGATGAAGTATGTTAAAGTGATTATGCTTTATGAGTAAAGTATGATTTCATTGATTCTTATGTATACATGTACTCATGTTTTCTTTCCATATTTTTATATCCCTTACTGAGCTTTTTATGCTCATCCCAAGTTTTTGAAATATTTTTCACAGGACAACGGAAAGGTACATGATGTGATGATAGTGTCAATGAAGTGTCAAGAAATAATCCATGTTTTATTTTAAATCGGTTTCCGTTGATGGGAAAAATGAATACTATCTTTTATGTAACCACTTTGTTAAAAAAATTTAATGCAATGTATGTTTTATGATCTAATTCTCTAAAACATTAAACCTGAAAAGATCCTCAATGTGTATTCTTGAATTAACTCAAGATTAATTTATGTTTAAGGTTGGGTCCTTATAGGGCCAGTGAACGACTCCTTTTTTAAGGGGGTGGTTGATATTTTTGTAATAAGAAGTGCATTATTAAAGAAAATTGGATTGAAAGTGAAAAATAATAGAGAGGGGTAATTATTGGCAGATAAAACTCCCATACATACATATAATTTATAAGGTTTGAAATATTTTAGGCATTTTCCCCATGATTTAATTATTTACCATAATTTAGTTTTATTATGCAACCCATTTAAAAAACTCGATATCTTATTTTTATAAGTAAAAAAATAAATTTCTCTTATTTAATTATATAGAAATGATGATTTTAAATATGGGAAAAAATATAATATTAAATTTATAATATTTATAAAAATTAATTTTAAAATAATTAATGTATAATTCATAAAAAAGTTTTAGAAAAAATTCAACATACATTCCAACATGTGAAATATGAAATTATAATTGAAAAATAATATTTATAAATATATAATTCTAAATATTAAACGAATATTTTATCAGTAAAAAGTTTTCACGAATATTAATTTTATGTTTACATCTAATTATGTCATCGTAGTCACAATATTTGAAAATATAATATTTTATACTATACTTAAAAATTTTAATTTTATATTAATACCAAATTTCATCCTAATATAATATTGTCATCATAATTCAAACAATATTTTTCTTTTTATAAAATAAAATTTCTATATTTTAAATTTTAAATTTTAAATGGAAACATAATTTATAATGAAAAACTCTTTTTTATTTAAAAAATGGCTTTTGACAATATTAGTGTTTCTTATTATTATTTCCAATTTATTATTAATGAAATAAGTTATAATAAATAATTTTTATTGGAAATATAATTTATCATCAGAATATATTTAATTCCATAAAAAAATAATCATAGAAAAAGAAAGGAATTTTTTAGTAAATTGCATTTTGAAGCGTAAAATGAATTTATTCTTATTAATTACCTAGTAATAAATGTTGGATGGATATAATTTTTTTATATTTAAATATTATAAATAAATTTATTTGAAATAATTATTTATTAAATATTAATTAAAAATAAACAACACTTTTAAAAACATTTCATTAGAAATATTACTTTTATATTAAATAATCTTCACCAAATAACACTAATTATTTATATTCCAAAATTATAATTTTACTATTCCTTTGATATTAAAATATTCCATAAACTTATATATATATATATTATATAATAATATGTGAAAAATAAATAAATATTTTTTTATAATAAAAAATATCAATTAAATATTATATTTTTGTTTCATTATTTCATTCTCAAAATGTATTAATTTTTATCTTAAGTTGTAAAATTTTTCTCAATAAAATGTTTGAAGGTTTGTTTTACTTCAGTGTTGTATGTGAAATAAGTTATTAAACAAATTATTTTTTTAAAGAATAAAACATACTTAAATCATGGGGTGTTACAATAATAAATATGATAGTCAACTTCCTTGTGACTCAAAACAACTTTTTATTGAGGCAGACAACATCGGGAAATCGTCAAAGATCCTCACCAAGCACCATGAATGATGAAATAAACCTATTTTATTCCTCTATAAACAAAAACCAAGTCACCACTTATTTTATATCATATTTAATTTTTCTAGTGAACCTTTAACACAACCACTTGGGACTATCACCCTCTTTTGTCCCAATTAAAAACAAAACTACCATTCGTAAGGGATCTCTATCACTCTAATTGAATAACCCAAGAAAAATGAATGAGTTAATACTACTAAGAATCAAGGGGGTGAATGTAATAATAGTGAATCAGTTGTGGGGTGTGAGGTAGAGAAAGGTGTATGACTAAGGTTCTGTAAAAGACTCATGAGAAAACATGTAACGGATCAACCAATACATGAGTTACGCACGAACAGGGTTACAGGGCAAGGACACGGATCTATTTAAATCCAACAGAGAGAAAACAAAAAAATAAACCCAAAATAGAGGAATGTGTGATCCTGCATAACATATTAATTCTTTATAGAGTTTATAATGGATATTCATAGTATAAAAAATGTGTTGAGAAAACCAAATATAAAAAATTGGGGATCCTTTCTCTATACTATTTTAGCACTGGGAAAATCATAGATAACCTACTACAGCCACTTTTAACTCATCATCATTCCCAAAAGAAAAATATAAAACTCTGCATATAAAATATATCATAACTGAAATAATTGCCATAACGAGTAATATAAAACACACAAAAACAGATAGAATAAATATAATTTATGAATATAAAACTTTAACCACAAAATCACACATAAATTCATTGTTACAACTTTTAAAAATACATAAACATGTTCTATAATGTGTTTCAATGAATCAATATTTTTTAAACTTTTAAACAATGTTGTAAAAATACCAATAATAAAGAAAACGTATACATATATATATGTGTGTGAAATAAAAAATTACATTTTTTGTTAATAACACTTAATAAATTTAAATCTATTTTCAAATTAAAAAATATATATATTCATCCATACAATCTAGCCAACATGTCAAAATGATGTGTGATTAATTCCAACATATAAAAACTGAATCAGTGATCATTTTTATAAAATTTGATGAAAATGCAATAATTTTTTCTTATTTTTTTATTTGACATGTGTTTTTAACATACTTAGCACTTCAAAAGAAAAAAATACACTTTATGTCATTATGAATATATTGTGTGTCAGAATGTGTTGAGTTTCATTCATATAGGTCACAAATGTACAAAGGATAATTTTCCTAGATTTTTATGATAATTATAAACCCTTCACTCATTTTTTAGTATGTGATGTGGTTTCAAAACTAATAAATAATTTTTATTTTGAAAACACGCACTTTTATTCATACCATTCACCTCATGCAATGAATAATGTGTGATTAGTTCCTCAAAGTCACATATTAATAAAAAATATTCTTCATATATTTTTATATCAACCCCAGAGTATTTGATTAGTTCTGATTATGAGAATCATGTTTCGAAGTTATTTAACACTTAAAATGGAAAAATAAAATAAAGGTAACTTCTACTACATCCTCTATCAGAATGGTGTGTGGTTCATTCCTATAAGTGAAAAATTAATTATAGATAATTATCCTAGAGTTGAATGAAAATATGATATCATTTTATTATGTTTGAGAATGTTATTAATTTTCAAATCTAAAATGTCATTTTTATATTGAAAATACACTTGTTTAGTATTACCATCCTCTATACATATCACAGTTATGTTGGGTTAATTCTTACATGTAATAAATGAATCAATCATCATTACAAGAGATTTTGATATCACCATGGGTGTTTGATCAGTTTTGAGAATGTGATGTGTTCTTTCTAATAATTTAACACATAAATTGATGATCATTATACTATATTTTCATATTAATATAATGTTATTTTCTTATTCTTGATCATGTGTTACAAATTTTAAACCAAAATATCATTTCTATATTCAAAACATGAACTTTTAGTCATAATTTTCACCATGTGATTTGAAATTACATGTGTTTAACTCATGGATGTGATAAATGAATCAATTATCATTTTCAAAGAATTTTAGGATACTATACACATGTTTTATCGTTTTGTGGGTGTGACATGTATTTTAAAATTATTAAAACTATAAATGTAAAAACAATTTAGGTCATTCTGATTTCACTGGGTTTTTGAATGAAATTAAATTCCATCATATACATCACAAATGAATAGAATTCCATTTTACTAGAGTTTAATAATAATACAAGATCAATTTCTTGATTGTGAGTTTTTAACACTCATTTTGAACTAAAAATTTATTTTTTATATTAGAAACATAAACTTTCAATCATACCACCAAAAAATATCTTGGAATGATATATGGTTAATTCCTATATGTCGTAAAATAATTGATGATCATTTTTAAATATTTTCAGGAAAATTGGAGCATGTTATCTCATTTTTTTAGTTTATGAAATGAGTTTTGAATTTATTTTAACCCTTAAAATAAAAAAATAATTGGTTGTTCCAACTACATGATACATCATAATGATGTATAGTTAATTACTACTTGTTACAAAATTAATTAATGATAATTTTTTTAGATCATGAAAACAATCTTAGAAGGTTTGTTTAGTTTTGAATACGTGTCCCTTATTTTGAAAAAAAATCTTTTTTATATCAAAAACATACACTTTCAATCAAATTTTATAACCCACTTGTTGGAATGGTGTGTGGTTAATTCCTACATCTATAAAATGAATCAATAAATATTTTTTATATTTTTTGATAAAAATATGAGCGTATTTGATTAGTTTTCTGTATGTGGAAATCATTTAGAAATTATTTAACACACGACGACAAATAAATAAAATTTTTATCATTTTGAAAACACTGTGCATTAGAATGATATGTGGTTCATTAATAAATATCAAAAATGAATCATTTATTATTATCCTATAGTTTCATAAGGATTTTTTATTGTTTTTTAGGTTTTTTTGTATATGACCCATTTTTTGATGCAAAATATAATTTTTATATTAGAAACAGAAAAGTACATACCATTAAACTAAAATGAATAATGTGTGCTATAAATAAATACATTTTCAATAATATCATTGTTGAATTAAAAATCCCATAAATAATATCAATTTTCCCACATAATGTATAAATTTCTTAAAAATTTATATAATAAAAATAAATCATTTAAAATTGAAATAATTATAATACTTAAATATTTATATGAAATTTTTTTACATGCCTTATAAATTCAATTATATCTAATTATGCAAAACATTTTTTCTTATACAATGTTGATAATAACTAGTTATTAGTTTTTTCAAATTGAACAACCTCACTATATAAATCAATTTCATTTTTATTTGAAAAAATCACAATTTGTTTATAAAAAAATGAACACGATTTTATTAGTGTGGTGGTTGGATTTCTTAAAACTTACAATCTATTTATTGAAAATATGATGAGTATTATTATTTACACCCTTTCCTAGGAAACACTTTTCTTTTAATTCTGAAGTGAATTCAATATTTCTTGACATCTGATAATATTTTTATCAAATGAAATTGAAATAAATTTTAGTGATAATGAGAGATAAATATAATATAAATATATAAATAAAATTTAATTAAATACCATTTCAAGGTTTTTTTATCTGGGTGAATATAATCTATAGGCAAAGAAGAAAATATATACTTCACAAGAAATACAAATGAGTTAAAATAAATAATTTTCTTATTTAATAAAAAAATGAATAGAAAGAATATTTTATATAAAAATTGAAGAAATATCATACCTACATTATAATATTTTGATTTCTTTATTTAATGGTTGAATTTTTTTTAACATTATAAATTATCTAAATTCACTCTTTATGGTGACCTATAACATACAAGACATCATCTCCACATGGTTCAGCATTAAATTCTTATAGTGTTCTAAGGAAAGGATCATACTCTAATGAATTGACACTTGGATCTGAATTTTTTCTTTTTCAGAAGAATAATTGAGTAAATTTCATTTTAAGGATCATGAGTTCAAAAATTATTCACTTATTCTGAGCCTATTTTAAAGGGATTGTCTTTATTTCTTCCAAACTAAATTTCACATTTATAAATCCCAATTCATTATCTTTTACTTCAATCCTGATATCTACCAATGTGAATTAGAAAATTAGAACATGAAATTTCCTCTAATCAAGATCAAGTAATTTTCTATGACTCTAATTCAAGATATATTCTCATTAATTGGATTTTTATCTTTGTCCAAGGATATGTGGTTCTCTTCAACTACAACAGTGACTCCACTATTTTTATTTATACAATGTTCATTATGTTCTTTTATTTTCAACATATAGCCATTGATTTTTTATCGATTTTAGTATAATAAATGAACACTTGGTCTTTGAATTAATAATTTTAATTTACCATATATGGATTTACTATTTTTAAATAACATTTTATAAATATGGTACTAAAACTAAGTGATAAAAAATTGGTTGTGTGCATCTAATATCCATCTATCGTCCCTTATTGTATTTAAATACAAAATAATTTCCTTGTGTATCTAAATATATGGAATAAAATTTACACTATTATAAAAATAATATTGGTGATCTTATTTTCAATCCATGATGGATACGATCAAAACATTGATTCCTAAAAGTCCTTTACTTTTGATACACCATTAATATCATGATTTTATAAGAACAATGATATCCCCATTGGATAGGTATTTCGTTTAGAATTAAAAAACTTATCCAACATCATAATTCTATATAATAATACATTTTTGATGGATTAAATTTTTTATGCAACCTTTTAGTATAATTAGACTGGATTCAATGTGATGAACCTATCATAAATGAATGGTGCCACAAATTTGGATCTCTCTGAAAGATAAATTGTCAAGTTAACGATTATATCGAAAAATAATGGTGGTAGTAACATATATAATTAAAAAAAATGACAAAATATATTTTTCATTTTTTTGATATTTCACTATATTAGTAAATTTGTTAGTTTTTATTTTAAAGAACATTTTTTAGTCATTATGTGTTGAAATATTTTCAACAATATGCAATGTATTTAAAAATCTATGAAATATTCATTCAAAAGATGATTGTAATGTTATTTTAATCCTATTTACATCAGGTCATTAATTGATACTATTGAGATGGTATAGAGAATGATATTCTCCTTAGATACCAAATGTAGGATCAAAATAATGAAAGATACTTATTATAGTATCGTACAATGATCAATATATAAGAGGGGTGAATTGTATACTTTAGAAGATTCCTTGGGAACTTTTAAAGTTGGTTAGAAACCTTTCTATTGTTTAACAAGGTTAAACAAGGTAATTCACAAAACCTTTGATTTCTACAAAGTTGCTTGATTCCAGAAATGTGATTCCGAGAATGAAATTACGGAAAAGTAGTTCCGAAAATGAAACTTAACAAAAGTTTACAAAGATAAATATTCTACCTTAAAGCATATAGAATCTCACTATATCAGAGTACAAGTGTAAGGAAGTATAAGATAGTTATACTTTCTTCAACAATCAAAAATGCAGTGGAAAACTTGAAACAAACAAGTAACAAGTAGTAAATATTTTAACCCAAATAGAATGTTATCCCATAACCTTGGATAAAGGTCCCTTAATTTATACTTTCACGAAAGTCTGTCTTACCCACACTAGGGTAAGCCCTTAATATGAAGATCGGATTATGTCTTGCTATCCCTGCAAGCCATCGACATCAAGGTAGTTAGAACCTCTTTATTCCTCAACAAGGAAGTCCTCAAGATTTAAGGTAGTTGACACCTTTGTCTTCCTATCCCCAAAATCCTTCGAATATACTCATCAACATTTAGATTCGGCTAAAGAAAATCTGAACAAGGTGTTCAGTATGCACTAAGAATGAGAGTCTCTCTCTAGAAATAACTTCAACATCATGTAATCTCTAGGGTCATAGAATAGTGTTGAGCTCTTTCAAATGAGCTCCTATTTATAGGCATAATCTCAACGGTCAGCTCCCTCCTCCAATGATCATATTTTTCCTTGAATTTCAGAGGGACATGTACATGTTTCACTCAAGCAACGGTTAGTTAGTAACTTAATACATGACATCATTTTATAACCAACCCAAGTTTAAGAAAAAATATTATTACTTAAGCAAACTCATTTTTTGGAATGTAAGAAAAAATGAATGTTTGGAGTCAAAAACACATTTGATGTCTACAGTACATTGGCATTCAGATTCAGTCTTTAGAAGAATTCAGAACCTGAATTCTATAGAATTCCAAAGTCTAAATTTCAAGGAAATTGGGAGTCTAGGATTTAGTAGAATTCAGAGTCTGAATTAATAAGTGCTCGGAGTCTAAACTTAAAAAAGTCCGGAGTTAGAATTCATAAGAGTTAGGATTCTAAACTTACAAAAGTTCGGAGTCTAAATTTATAAGAGTTCAGAATCTAAACTTACAATGTTCAGAGTCTGAGTTCAATGCAAAACATGGTAAGAATAAATTTCTTTGGGGAAGGAGATTTTCCTTATGAAAGTAAAACATAGGGTAAATGAAAATTTCCTTAAGATAATGTGTTTGTGATTTTTAAAACAAGAAAAAATGGTAAAGTCATAAGGAAAAATTATTGACTCAACAATCTACCCAATCATGAAGGAATGGAAAAGTCATAAGGAAACCTTATTGACTCAACAGCTACAACATTATTTATATTTTATGAATACCCCCTCTAAGACATTTACATTTTTTAAAAAGTTACAAAAATGAAATCAATCCTTCTAAGAAATGGTTTCAACCACTTAAGGAAGAAAATTTTATTTCCCCTCATCTATTAGTTCAAACTCTTCCCTCATTCCCATTTTAGTCATTTCTAACTAAGGAATATTGTTATATTTTCTATTCTCTTTAGAATTTATAAATTTTCATGTTACACTAACATATACATTTTTCTATATATGCATGAAATTTAGAAAATATCAGACATACAAACTCATCCAGTAAGGCAATTTTGAAAAAAATGATCACTTCTTCAAATCCATATTTGGAATATTTTTCGAAAATGTTTTAGAAAATACATTGAAAACATCCTTTAGATTCATAGGTATTTATTCTACAATTAATGGGAAAGGTGAAAAAACTTCTTGAGAGTTCTCACTAAATTTTTTTCATCCATGATCAATATCAATGGCATCGAGGTAAAATCATTCGATATTCAAGGTAAAAGTCATATGAGTATGTTCCAACCAAGGTGAGCTTATATTGTATTCACCTATCGGACACCCTTTTTAGATTTAATTTTATAACCTAATAAATTATCATAAGAAGGGAAGTCATTTATCATAATAAATAACATGATTCTCGATACAAAATGTTATTTTCTAGGTGCATTGTACACTGTAACATCTATATCGCATAAAAACATTAAATATTCAATAAATGGATCTAAATAAATCATAATACCATTATTAGTTTTTTTAATAAGAAATGAATAGATAATGTACACTACTACAAAATAGTCTTTTAACAGTGCTAAAATAGTCGTTATTAGTGCTAGAGAAGTGTTTTCTAGCGAAGAAATACTAAAATCCATAGGCTTTTATCAGCATAAAAATGTTTTGATAATGGGGTGATTTATTAGTTCTAAAAAATGGATAAATGGTAACTTATTGGTGATTTTGGAAGCACTGATAAAACAAAATATTTAATAGTGATTTTATTTAGTGCTAGTATAGGATAATATTGTAGTGTGTTGTTATAACACAATGCAGTGCCAATGTAGTGTGTCGTAACAGCACACCGTAGCACCTTAAACATGACCAGATATCAAAAAAATAAAGTACCAATATATAATTTAAATTAAATGAAATTTACAACAAAAATAAAAGAAAAAAACTATGTTATAGATATTTAAAGAATTTATTTGTACAATTAAATAAGTAAAAATTATAACATACATTCAAAAAATATTTCTTTTTCTTTTGATATTGACCTATACTCATGTTATTTCCACGAAAACCACCCCTACTTGAGTAAAATAACATACCTGTATGATAAAAAAATTATTTTGTTAATAATAATATAAATAAATTAATTAACAATAAATGTCAATTTTAAACTAAACTTTGAGTCATACTAGGAACATCGTGTATCATATTGAATCGTGATTTATTCTTGCACATCACAACATTTCTTGTTCATCCTCTAGAATTTTCTCTATAAATTTAATTAAATAAGTATATGATAAAAATTATAAGGAAATCAATTATGTAATATCATATTGAATTATTATTAAATGATCTAGAATATTTTGCTTGGTTTTAGCGATGTGATGTGTGTTTTAAATTAAAATGACACTAATATATTGAAAATATGCACGTGGAGTCATATTGATCACATTGTGCATCATATATAGGTGTATTTGATTCCTACATGCCCCAAATAACTTATAGATCATTATGATTAGGACTTGTTTTCTCATTATTTAGTTTTTCTCTTATCTTTTCTACTAAAATGTTATTTTAAATTGGAAACACACACTTTGAATCATAACAATAACATTGTGTGTCGGTTTCACATGAGACCAGTTCAAACACGGAAAAATGTTTTATGAACCCTTTTCATAAATTATCAATCACTCTGAGCACATTTTCTCAGATTTTAATGACTATTACCTTTTGAACCAAAATATTGATTTTAAAATGATAACAGACACTTTTAGTCATACTAGGAACATCGTGTGAAAAATTGATGTTTGGAAGATTCATAAATTTCACAAATGACTTATATATATTTTTTCTAATGTATCAAAACAATATGAATGTTTTTTCTCAGTTACGAGTAGGCCAGTTGTCTTTTCTACTAAAATTTATATCAATTTTAAATAAAAATATGCTCTTCTAGTCATACCAGTCAAATCGTGCATCGTATTTCTATTCAGATTATTCCTCTATATCCCAAATGAATTATGTATAATTTTAAAAAATTATAAAAAAAACCATCCAAATTCATTTGATCAGTTTTGAGTACATCACTTTTTTTACTAAAATGTAATTTTAATAAGAAAACACACACTTTGACTAATACAAGTATCATAGTGTATCAGTTTGAAATTAAATGGATTCTTACAGATAAAAAATTATTTATGAATCATTTTATTAAATTATAAAGATAATCCTAGTGTATTATACCATATTTTAGTGGGTTCCACTATTTGAACTAAAATGTATATTTTAAACTAATAACTGACACTTTGAGTCATACCAAGAACATTGTACATCCCATTTAGGATTGAATAAATCATATATGTCACAAATACCTAATAGATAATTTTCATAAAGTGTCAGAATAATTCAAATCGATTTACTTATTTTTTTAGGTCAGTTTTCATTTTTACTAAAATTGATGTCAATTTTAATTAAAATGATGCACTTGGAGTCATACTGATCACACCGTGTATCAGATTGAGTTTTTGATAATTCATAAATTTACCAAATGAATTATGGATCATTGTCCTAAATTATCACAACAATCCAAATGCATTTTCTTGGTTTTGAGTATGTCACTTTTCTTTCTTACTAAAATGTCATTTTAAATTGGAAACATGCACATTGACTCATGCCAGTCACATCATGTTTTGACATGACATGAGACAGATACAAACCCTTAAAATGGATTTATGAATCATTTTACTAAATTATCAAGACAATATGAGTGTGCTTTCTTATTTTTTAGTGACTGGAACTTTTAGAACTAAAATGTTGATTTTAAACTGATAGGGGACACTTTGAGTTATATCGGTCACATAGTGAATCAGATTGTGGTTTGGATGATTCCTACACATCAAAATTTTAATATGCATCATTTACATAATGTTTCAAAATAATACAAATTTTTTTTCTTGGTTTGGAGTAGGTCGGATGTCTTTTTTAAAAAAATACATGAAAATATTAAATAAAAAGATGCACCTTCAGTCATACTGGTCACACATTGCGTCGAATTGAAGTATGGATGATTGATACATGTACCAAATTACATATGGATATTTTTTCTATAGTATAAAATCAATCTGAATGAATTTTTTCAGTTTTGAGTACATCACTTTTCTTTTTTACTAAAATTTCATTTTAAACTAGAAACCCACACTTTGACTCATATCGGTCACATCATGTGTCATTTTATGTGAGACCAATTCCTACATGTTAAAATTGCTTTATGATTCATTTCCCTAAATTATCAAGAGAATATTATTATCTTTTATCATTTTTTATTTACTAATTATTTTTTAACTAAAAGCACAATTTTAATCTGATAATAGACACTCTGAGTCATACAAGGTACATCATCTATCAGGTTGAGGGGAGGTTCATTTATATATATCACAAGTTATATATATATAGTGTCATAAAGTATCAAAAAAATATGCCTATTTTTTCTTAGTTCTGACAATGTTAGTTTTTTTCTAAAATTAACGTAAATTTTAAATAAAAAGATTCTCTTCGAGTCATATAGGTCGCATCGTGCATCAAATTGAGGTGTAGTTGATTCCTACACATACCAAATTCTCAAAAAAAATCCTAAAAACCAATGTTACCATGTTTTCCATTGGATTTATTTGTCGAACTCCCAACAATGTATACTACCTAATGTTCAAAACCAAAAACCTTTTTCATCTAAGAACATCTCATCAATATTTAGTGTTGAAATTTCACAAAGAATGAAAATGAAAAATGAGGTAACATTTATAGAAATGAACATTTAATCTCTTTTGTGGCTTGTTTCAGATATTTAAAAAAATATCTTCCCAAAAGATATGTGAAAAAAATAAAATATGTATTGGATAAAAATGATAAAGAAATTAACATAAAAATAGTAGATAAAATTATGATAAAATTATTTAAATAAGTGGTAGGAATTTACCTTTTAATGATGGTTGTATAAATTTTTAACACATTTATTCTTTTCATTATCTCAATTATAGGATCTAAGTTCAATCTCTCACGAGAAAGAGTAGCTTCTAACAAACCACCCTGACTTGAACAAAAGAATCCACCTAATTAAGGAAATAATTATTATATGATTACTACTAAAAAATAAATTAAACATAAATATGAAATAATAATTTATTTCTACAGAAAATGGTTTTACTGTGAGAATATCATGATTACCTCGAGGGGTGCGAAGAGGCAGCGATTTTTCTCATCTTAAAAATAAAGTAAATAGAACTTGAAGGAAATTGATAAATGAAAACTCTTTAGGTTTGAAAATGTTTTAATGGAGAATAATTCTGTGGTTGTTTTAGTGTAGAAATGCATGAAATATGGATATTCCACACCAAATTGAACAAAATAATATGCATGTATAAGAAAAAAATATTATGTTAGTAATATAAAAAAGAAATAAATTAAACCTAAATATGAAACAATACATTAACTCTATGGAAAATGATTTTACTATGAAAACACCAATATTACCTCTTTGATTGAGAAGAGGAAGTATTGTTTCTCTTTCTTCAAAGGCAGCAGAGGGAACTTGAAGGAAAGTGATAAATTATAACATTGTAAGGGTGAAATGATTTTAATGGAGAAGAAATATGTTGATTTTTTTGTGAAAAAATGCATAAAATATGGACCAAAATATTAAAAAATAAATAAAATCTGGGAGTAATAATGAAAATTAAATCACAAATTTATTATATACTTTTTTTATGAAATAGTGAAATATATCATTATATTAACTTTACATCTTCCAAAAGTGTTTCATTCATTATAGTTTGTTCTTCCGTGAGATTCATAGTATCATCATGGAAAGAATACATTCTCTAAATGATTAGTTAAAAATTCAATTTAGATTATGTTAATGTAGTATAGAATATATAATATTTTGATGAAAACATAGAATATTAAAAATACTTTTACCTTATCATTAACTAACTTTATTTTTTTAACCATTTTATGTATTTGGTTTCTCTATTAAGAATAAAAATCCCCTCTTTTTGGTCCTCTATAACATACAATACATAGTCTACATTGGGATCAGAATGAACTGATTGTGATCTCCCAATGATAGGGTCATCCTTGATTGAATTTTTATCTGACTCGAAATTTTTCTCTATCGCTGGTTGTAAAATCAACAAATTATTGTTCGCTGAATATAAGACATAAAATAATTCCACAACTTGTGATTCCATTATGAATGACTCATATTTACCCCCTTCTACACTGGAATTCACCTTCACAAATCCCATTTCATTAACTATCACTACACTCATATTTTCAACCCATTCGCAATGGAAAATATTCACCTAAATGTTGAATAATACAACTCATATATATATTCGATAAATCAAAAATATGACATTTTTTCAAAAAATATATTTCTATACTTGGAACCGGATATGCGCATTGCTACCATAAAAAGCATAACATGTTTTTTTTCATCATAATTTAGTCATCATTTCTTTTTATATAGAACATGTATCCGTTTATTATAAAACCTTTGTAAGATATAACATTTTCATTTGGTCCCCTGGCTAGCCATTGAAGTCCTTCAGGAATTGAATTCGTATTTTTAGATAAATAATTATAAATTTAATCTCAAAACCATCCTATAAATTTTATGTCATGTGTATTTTATTTCCATCTTTCAGCACTTGATGTATTAAAATAATTAATAATTTCTTTATTTGTTCAATATATAGATCAAAATCTCTATTATTATGTAAAATGTAATGGTGTGATTTATCCCACTCATTCAAGGTAATTTTAGTAAAAAATCTTCTATAAATACCATCAATCATAAGGTACCCTTTGTGACAAGACTTTGGTAAACTGATGATCTCAACAACTAAAAGGTATTTGGTAAAAATTTATTAGCTTCTTCAACAATTTATTTTTCTGCAATAAAACCTTCTGGATGACTTTGATTCAAGACATACCCTTTCAAAATCTTCAGATACCATTCAAAGGGGTATATCCATATATAATAGATAGTACCACATCGTTGAACCTCTCTAACTATGTGAACCATGTGGTGGGCCATTATGTCAAATAATGATAGTGGGAAGAATATCTCTAATTCCTATAATATGACTGCAACCTCATTATTCATTTTTGGATACATCATTAGTTCAATAACATTATTTGATATGGCATTGAAAAAGAGGTAGATTGTGCATAATGTATGTACTAAATTTTGGGGAAGAATGCAATGGAAA
This sequence comes from Viscum album, assembly GCA_963277665.1. Classification (NCBI taxonomy): domain Eukaryota; kingdom Viridiplantae; phylum Streptophyta; class Magnoliopsida; order Santalales; family Viscaceae; genus Viscum; species Viscum album. Next base: position 1,104,000,589 of record OY728133.1, read on the forward strand.
ATATCAGGCATCAAATCTTGCATCCAAACATGATAGTCATATGATTTTAGTCCTTGTAACTTCAAATTATTCATTGACACAAAATTTTTACATTTGATTAATATACCTCTCAAACTATTACACTATTAAGGAAAAGACAAAATTGAAATTTTCCTTACTGGATTATGTTTAAGCTGTCGGATAAAAAAATCTTACCTTTACCCTTCACCATTACCAAATCTTTCCTTATCCCAATGTCAATCATGTCCAACCACACTGTACAATTACCCAATCTCGAACTCCCTAACGTGGATGTAAATAGTTGGTTACGATACCTCAAGAACACCTCCATGTACACTATAGATTACCGACTAAAAGTAAGGGTGTGAATAGTATAGTGGGGAGACAATACCCCTGGTATTAAGTGTTATAATAGTAGAAATAATTCATAATAAAATGAAAATAATGAATGTGATGACATAGTGGAAGACAACAATAAAATAAAACTGAATTATATAATAAATAAATAAGTAATTATGTAATTATGTGTTTTAATGTAACTAAATGCCATGCTAGGACAATAAAATAAAATACTAGAAGACTCAAATAAAAGACTCAATGTCCTAGGTCTTGAACCCCACATTGGTCCCATCTCAAAAATCCAACTCATCCACCAACAAGAAATCAACTGCAAAGTCCTTTTCCCTTGTCAAATCCTGTATCTACATAATCTTCTCAGGTACCAAATGGTGGCCTAAATAGGGTGTGAGTATAACTCAATAGGTCTACACCATTGTGTCTAAAAAAATCATTGTGATAAGAAGTGTATGTAATAAATATATAGCTAGGTGTATTAATTGATATAACAAATAATAAAAAAGAACAACAAGCTTTATATTCGTGATGGATTGTCTATGAGAATTTATTATGATCATTTCAACCGGAACCATATAAACATAGTAAATAACATTCTTTGGAACCATGATGGAGTAACTCTGAGCATATCTTATGACCATTCCAACCACAACCATATAACCAAGGTAAATAACCTACTTTGGTTCCATAATGGAATATCTCTGAGCATGTCTAACAACCATGCCAACCACAACCATATAATCATGGTATAGTTACAATACTCAATCAGGTTCAAATCATTATAAGAATTATAGTATCTACTATGATGCCCTGTAAGCATTACAGCATGGTACTAGTCAAAGTTCACTCTATATATAAATTACTGCATTGGTTTGGGTCAAGCCTGCTCAGTAACATCATTACAGCATATAAGGGTGAAAGTGCTAGGGAGAAGCCAAATATATAATAATTTTAGCATGGAACACAATACTTTTCATACAGTATGGATATCATAATATCACCTCACATTTATAAATTATTAATTATGTGAATGAACATTCTTATTTGATATGCTATTTTCATTTTAATTCATAGTTTATTAACAATTATATCAATAAGAAATAAGCCAAAATTTAAGGATTCTATAATAAAAAAACTACCCTAGGTCACATGTCATGCTAAACATACTTTATGTTGTTTTTTAATTAAATTATAATCATGATTCACTCACCCCATAGGAATCTATAAGACGATTAAAAATCCATTTGAATCTAAATGTGTTCATGGAATAATTCCATTCGTTTATATAATTAATTTGGGCACATGTAATGATGGTCCAATCACAATATTGCGTAATCTTGGAAATTATCAAACCATAATGTTATGGTATAGTCCCCCTACCTTTAAGTGATGATCCAAAAACACATCGAATGGCCTACTTCCATGAGGAAGATGGTGTAGATGATTTCAATGAGGATCTTATATCAAAACTGGTCATATTAAAACCAACAAAGAAATCGGTCGAGGTATTTCACTACAATGGTTATATAAGAAGAATGAGAAGTGTTAAAAATAACTAAATAGAATTACCATGTATTTCTCACACAACCAGGATGTCCATAAGGTATGTTGGCACCCAAAAATTTCCTATAGATTTCCCTAGGGTCCAGAGGAGATGATCATCAGCTGAGACATTGATAATTCAGCCACACATCATGTTTAAAATAGAATTTTGGGAATTTACACAACATGTAATGTGATTACATGTCATTTAAATGTTTTTTTGGAATACACTAAAAACATTGTCAACTAACATTTATTTTATTAAAGCCCTGTAAACAAAAAACAATAGGTAATCAATTTACATGTCATGTAAATGTTCTGTAGATTATTTTTTATCACATTATCCTTTTAAAAAATATAAACCTATTTTAATGTTTCTCAACACTCCAAGAACCCATGGAACACTGAACTCATTTATATATGGACTCCTTTAATTCAAATAATCATGCATCCCTAAACTTTAGGACATTTTCACTAATAAATCTCTTCTAAAATATACTCTCTAGTCCTTCTCAAGTTTCCTTTCAACTGTAGACTGCTTTTATTAAAATGATAGATTTTTACAATGAAACACAACCGAAATAAAAAATTAATGAAAAAATATGAGAGAGATGTTCCTAGAAAAATATAGGATCTTACAACCTCCCCACCTTATAACAGATCATCCCGAAGATACTCCAAGTTCCACTGTGATGTCATAATGAACAATTCAGGCCACTATGTTTTCATATCAAACTCTCACTCCCATGTATCCTCTTAAACTCATACATGCTACCACTTCACCCTAACCAACGGTACAGTCCTACTATAAATATATTTCTCATTACGATCCAGAACGCATATCGGATGCTCCTAAAAGGATGCATCATCACAAAGCTCGATGTCGTCTACATCTATCACATAGGAAGTTTCTTGATGATATCTCAGTAGATATGACACATGGATCATGTTTTCCATGGAACATTAGCACTATAGAAGGGATAAATGGTACACTACTAGAGACACCATTGCCTATATTCCAAACTACCTGAAAAACATGGGTGATATCTTTCCCTATTTCCAAATACAGTATTTCCCCAACCTAGGTGAAAATTTTGGAAAAATATGAGGACCATTCTAGAATTTTATAGGCCATCTTTGTTGGTAATCATATGATTTCTAATAACAGTGTGTGGTCACCAACCGCTATCTGGTCAACTATTCCTTCTTGGATGTCTGCTCAATGAGACTAGGCCCAACAAGTGCTAACTTTCCAGCCTCTAGCCAAAAAGAGGCAAATGGAACATCCTTTCATACAAAGCCTCAAATGGTTCCATTTGGATCAATTTCTTGAATATATTATTAAATGAAATCTCCATGAGTTCCAAATGTCACTCCCATAAACACCAACATCCAAAACACAAGATCATAACATATCCTTCAGAAACTGAATATTCCACTCAGATTGACCATTAGGTTGTGGATGATTGGATGTGTTTAAAATAACTCTTTATCCCATGTATTTCTAAATACTCAGTCAAAAATGATATGTGAAATTAGGATCTATAGATAAAATGATACACCTCAGAACATTGTTCAACTGCACCACCTCGTGCATATAAATATTACCCAGATCATCAACAATGAAGGTTCCCCTAATAGGTAAGAAGTGGGATACATTAGTCAATTGATCCAGAAAAACCCATATGGTTTCATTATTATGGGTCTTCATGGGTAGTACAATTACAAAAACCATTGTGACATCATCCTATTTCTACACAGTAATGGGTAAAGACTACAAAATCTCAGCTGGCCTCTGATACTCGGCTTTCACCTACTAAAAAGTGATGCATCTATCCCTGAAGCATTCCACCTCTTGCTTCATTCCTAAAAACCATTACTATATATATAGATCATGATACATGATATTTAAACAACAATTCACCTCCCATTTATAATCATGAAACTCCCTCATCATCTCCTCACGCAAGACCATAAGAACCCATAATCGGCCACATAAAATAATATAATTCTCAAAGCCAAGAGATCATCCTAATGGTGTCACCCCTCTTTATAATTTTTTTCGCAGAATTGAGCCCTCTGAATCAAAAAACAACCTGGTGTTAATCCAACCCAAAATCATGAATATAATAGATTTTGAAGTCAATGCTACCTTCCACTAATATTTCAGAACTTCTATATGCATGTATGAAAAGAGGACGATTATTTTCTACTAATCACAAGACTCTCATGAAACCTATATATAATTATTTCTTCTCAAAGAGTTGGAAATTAAATTTCTTTATCCAGGTGTATAAGACATTTAAAATTCAAAAGACAATAGATACTCAACCCACCACCTCTTCTAACGGTTTAGTTCCCAGAGGGAAAAGTTGTTCTTGAGGTTCTTAATATATTTTTATACCAAAAACCTCTCACCCATGAGATAGTATATCCAAAGTCTCAAAGAATTTACTACACCTTCTAACCTCGGATCATGGGATGGGTAATTCCTCTCATGTGGTGTCATTTTCCTAGATCTATAAGCAACCACACAATCCTTTTATATAAGAACTATGCTGACTCCAATTATTAATGTGTCACACTACACGGTATATTATTTACCTGGCATAAGTAAATTAAGGATTGGTGCTGATTTCAGCCTGAATTTCAACTCCCTAAATTTTCTCTTGAAATAATCAGACCAAAAAAAATTTCCCCTTTTTTCATCCCATACAATGGTTCTAAACAAGAGAAATCTTGGAAAAAATTTTGTTAATAACCTATTAAACCCATAAATCTATGAATTTAATAGGTTTTCATGATAAATTCTAGATATATCATGACTAAAACTTTATCTAGTTCCACTAACACTCATATTTCTGAGATAAAAATACCAAATAAGTAAACTTCAATAATCAGGAAACTTTATTTGGTTATCTTTCCATAAATATGATGCTCTATTAATGCACTCAAGATGATGTGAGGATGTTTTGAATGATCGTATACTGATGGGGATTACACTACGACATCATCGATGATAACTACCAAAAAATAATCTAGTAAAGGATGAATGTTCCGATTTATTAAGTCTTTGAATATCGTAGTTAAATGTAGTTTGTGGTATGTATGATAGTATAGACCTTAAATTATGATATTCTAAACTCAATTCAATGTTATATAAGATCTTAGAACCTATCATCAGATCAAAAATATCATCAATGTGTGGATGAGGATATTGGTTCGTTCTCATCATCTAGTTCAACCTCTGATAATCCAAACATATGTCCAAGGACCCATCAGCCTTTTGGAAAAGAGAACTGCAAATCCCCATGGAGATGTACTCATATGTATTAATCCTTTATATTATATATCACCTAAGTGAAATTTCAACTCCCAAAGATCTATTGGTTCCATTTAGTAAGTCCAGATAACGAATGGCTTTGTTCCTTGCACTAACTTGATAAATAACTCAATATCCCACTACGGTGTTAATTCTTGGAACTCATCAATAAAGACATCCTAAAAATAGCATACCACTAGAGGAAAATAATCCCACTACATTCCACTAATATCTAGAGACAAAATATTGGTTTCATCTATGAGACAATCCAATCTATACTAAATTAGTCCCGCACAACCAGTTTAAAGATCCCACTCACCCTAGTGACAATATTTTCTATCTGCTATAGATAAAAAAGTAACTCTCCTCTTATAACAGTCGTCATGAGCCAGGTATAGAAATAAAAAATCTATACCAAGAATCAATTTGAATATGATTATTTATTATATGAATGATTCCCAAAAGAAACTGTAACCACAAATCTCTAGAGAACATGCATAGTAAATTTTGATATTTTCAGACCACACTCCAAATGGTGTGTCAATGTTTAAAACAAAATATATGATTTCCATATCCAATACAAATAAATTTAATAAAAAATATGATATAAAATATTGCGATTGTTATGTTTCAAAATAAAACATGTGAAGGTAGATTATATAAGTGTTGTACCTCTGATGGTAAATGGTATGACACCCACATTACCGGAGTAGTCTACATAATGTGAAACTGACTTTTCCCTCTACAATATTCTCTATAATGAATACCTTGATCCCCTTCCCTTTATTTGTACTATTGCTCATGCACTGGGTACTACATCCTTTACCTCATCCTCAATAGCCTGTAGAACTCCAACTACTAGCCTGTTGTTGGGTAGATGAGCCCCTTACCAACTCTGGTCCATGTCTTGATCCTATTCCATTATTATTCTATGTAAATCTTAGAAAGAACCACTAAATTTGACCTCGTCTTCCATAGATTGGACACTCGACTATGGGGTCAAGACACTGTGGGTTCTTATGAACCAACATTCCATGATGATAGCACTATAATAGAACAAAATCTTGAGATGGTTTTACACCACCCTAATTTCTCTTCCAAATACTGCTTTGGCCGAAACTTTCATAACAACTCTTCTTACCACTTGAAGAACAGCTCCCAGATTTCCCTGGTAAAACAATATGGCTATTACATGGGGCCTCTCTTAAATTCTCTTCCTTGATGAGTACCTAATTTATCACATCTTCAAGCAGTTTAAATAGAAAATGTTTACCTGTGAACTAATGTCCTTAAAAATACCATCCTAGAAACATCTCACCTGGGATATCTCATCATCTTCCAAATATAGTGAAAATCATTGTAGGTCTGTAAAATGATTAGCATAGTCCAAAACTGACAAAACCTCATACAATACCACCTAGATTAAGAATTTTGACTCTAATTATTTCAAAGATAGCTTATCCTACTACCCAGCTTCCTCCAAAATATCTCACCAATTCCTGGTAGGTCCATTAAGAATATATATAGCAATATTCACCCCCCAAACTACATTTGTCTCGATATTCTTCAAGAATTTTGGGACTTAATCAATCTAGAACTCAGATTCCTAGTGTCTCAATTCCCAAATAAACCTAATATGATGCTAATGATTAAACTATCTTTTCGACTTAGACATAAAATGAAAAGTACAATAAATATCCCTTTCTAAGGATCACATGACCCTTGGGAAGCTATCATGAAGCTGAACATCCATCTGCTCCTCATGAATTAAATATGTCCCAGTTTAATTGTGTTAAATTTGTACTAATTTCCACTCTCATGATTCTCAATTTGAATAAAATAAGTTGGTATTTTCTCAACAATACTAACACACTCCTTAGAGAACTGGCTAGCAATAAGGTCATCACCAACATGTGACTACAATTGAGAACCACTAACTCATAGTCTCTATAGATATGGATTATAAGTACTTAAACATGAAATGATAACTCACATCAATTACCTAGTGAAATTGAAATCTCAAATCATAGTTTAATAGGAATGTTTATATCACATTCAAATATAGATATTCCCCTATAATGAATGATGCCTTCCAATATATACATGTGTGTCTGCGATGAGGAATGTATTCTCATCTCATTCCACACTAGGCCATGAGTACTAATCTTAAGAAACAATAACATCATAAAAAAATAACCTCACATAGCATGTGAATCACACAAGGTGAAATAACATTAACTATAACAATCATAGAAAACAAACATCAATTCCATCCATGGGTACTCAAATGTTCACCTGTACATGGGTTAGATACTCCCATGCACCATCTCATTACCAAATCCCAACACATCTTAGTCTCCTTTCTACCTTTCACCAAATAGTAAAATATAGGAAAATAAAACATTCCCCTATGAAACAACTTTGTAACATCCCCTAATATAGAACTCTCTCACTTGGACAGAATGGGTTGGTTACAATACCTCAATAATTTCTTCGTGTAGGCCAAAAGCTGCTGACTAGTAGAGGGGGTGTGAATAGTATATTTGGGAGACTATACACCCAGGTATGAAGTGTCATATTAGTAGAAACAATTCAAAAATAAAATTTAAATAATCATAGTGGATACATAGTAGAATAAAACAGTAAAACACAACTAAATATTACAATAAAAAAAGGGAATAATGTAATAAAGGGATATAATGTTACTAAATATCATGCTCAAACAATAAAATAAAATACTGGCAGACATAAATAATATAAAACAATTCCTAGGTCCCAAACCCCACATTTTTCCCATAGCTGAACTCCATCCCATCCATCAATAAGTAATCAACATCAAGGTCCTTTTTCCTTGTCTAAACCTGTATCTACATACCCTTCATGGGTACCAAATGGTGTTCTGGATAGGGTGTGAGTATAAATCACTAGGTTGACACCAAAGTTTCTAAAAAATAATTATTATAATATGTGTATGCGATAAAGTGATAACCATGTGTCTTAATTAATATAATAATTAATTCCAGAATATCAATGATCATGTCTTACAATCATCCCAACCACAACCATATAACCAAGGTAAATATCCTTCTTCAGTGCCATTCCATAATATCTATGAGCATTTCTTATGACCATTTTAACTACAACCATTTAACCAAGGTAAATATCCTACTTCAATGTCAATCAGGACTATATCTAAGAATGAATTACAATTAATCCAACCACTACCATATAACCAAGTTATAGTCATAAAAATCAATTCGGGTCAATGTCTTATAAGCTTTACATCATCTGAGAATAATCCATTTAATAATTATAGCATTGAAATGGGAATAGACCACTCTCTATAAGCATTACAGCATCGGACTGGGCTGATCCCACTTAATATCTCCATTACAACATATAAGTCTGCAAGTACTAGGGATAAGCCCAATATATATTCTTTACACTGTGGAACACAATCCCTATCATACAGTATGGATATCATAATATCACAGCATATTTCTCAATGGTTAATTATGTGAATATCCATTATTTTTTCATATTACATTTGAAATTTAATTCACAATTGATTAAAAATTATATCAATAAGCAATAATCCACAATTTAGGGATTCTATAACAAAAAATCACCCACGGTCACATGTCATGCTAGGCATACATTAAGAGGTCTTCCAATTCAATTATAATCATGGATATCTCACCCCATGGGTAGCCGTAATCTAGTTGAAATATATTTGAAACCAAATGACTTCAAGGAATAATTCCATTCATGTATTTAATTAATTTGGGCGCACACAATTATGGCACAATCACAATATTGAATAAACTTGGAAAGTATCAAACCATAGGGTTAATATCTAAACCCCAACCATTAAATTATGATATAACAATACTTACAATATCCTACACCCATGAGGAATATTGTGTGGATGATTACAAAGAGTCTCTTATATTAAAACTAATCCTGATAAAAACCAATAATGAAATCGGTCAATGGATTTCACCACAAAGGTTGGAGAAGAAGGCTGTTACGAAAGAAACATAACCAAAAAGACTTACCAGGGATCTCTCACACAACCTAGACAACCATAAGGGAATTTGGAACCCAAAAATTTCTTATATAATTCCATAGGTATGATAGGAGATGAGATGTATCTAAAAAAGGAAAATTCTTCCAAAAATATTTTTTAAAATAGTAGGTCGGGCATTTACATCGTCTGTAATGTGATTACACATCATCAAAATGTTTTTATTAGAATATGCTGAAAAACTCATTGCCTTATATTTATTTAATTAAAATACATGAACAATTTCATGTTGTGTAATCCCTTTACTTGGTTTGTTAATGTTTTATAGCTGCTTTTTTGGCCCATTCCATTTAAAAAATCCAAAACTATTTTAAAGTTTCTCAACTCACTATAAACCCATGAAACACTTAATCCATTTATACATAGACACCATTAATTAAAAAAATTATACATCCCCAAACTTTAGGTCATTTTCTCCAGAAAAATATCTCCTCATTGATACTCTCTTTTTTTTCTCAAGATTCTATGCAACCCAATATTGTGTTTATTCAAATGACATATTTTCATAATGAAACACCACCAATGAAAACATTAATGAAAAAAGTAGATAGATAGATAACAAAAAAATATGGGATCTTACACTATGCTTGATGGATTTTTTCAAGAACATTTAGTAATTTGCCAATAACACTATCAAATAAATTTTTTCTATATGCATGACTTCAACAAAATATCTGACATAAAAACAATTCCAATATGGTAATTCAAAGAAAAATGATCTCTTCTTCTAACCTAATTTCATAATGTTTTTACAAAATGTTTTACTGAAAATAGTTTCATTATATTTTACTTTATATAAATTTGATCACCCATTATTGGAGACAGAGTTATACCTTGTTCGATATTCTCATCGAATGCTATGATACAAGATTATTACTTATGTCATTAAGGTGATAATTTATGATTTCCTAAAAAAACTTTCTTCAAAAAAAAATAACTGAATTGAGTGATTGTGTTTTCCACAAATGGTACACCCTAACATTCCTTTAATTCTATAGCCTAATAAATTTCCATAAGTGGGGAAGTCATTTTTTTATCACAATCAGCATAGCCCTCAATGTGAATTCTTCACTTCTATGAGCATCATAAATTGTAACACCTATATCCCCCATCAATTTTAGATCTTTTATCAATGAATCCAAATAGATATCAATATCATTAATTGGTTTCTTTGGTCTATATATAAGCAGGTACAAAATAATGTATTTTCACTTCATGTATAATCGTGGTGGAAAGTCTTAATTTACCAACAGTATGGACCTTGTAATGTGAGTACAGCTTTGTATACCAAAAGGATTTATTTCAACCATAAATAATGTAATAAAAAAGTTTCTTATCTCATGTCCAAATTCAGGATACTCATAATCAATTTTCCATCACTGGGGAGAATCTGTTGGATGACGTAGGTTCCCATATATAATTCTTGTATATGCATTCCATTTCAATTTTCTCATAGTTTAATTACATCTATAGAGTATTCTAAATAGTATAATTATAGGAATGTACTATAAAAAATTTAAATTCATTTTTCATGTATTGATACTCACCACACTTATGGAATTTTTTGTGTGATTCATGGTCCTTGGGAAAAAATATACAATCAATTGGACAAGCATGTATTTCTTAAAGATTATTCCCATTGAACATAACATTTTTTAGCAACATATGCTCGACATGGTAGTTCATGTAGCATATCATTATGAGACCAAGTAGTTCTGTAAAGCTGGTGCCACTCCATCTGTTCTCATTTTTTAAATTATATAACATCAATATATCTAAAAATGTTGTGTATTTAGTACAACCAGTATACAATGGTCACATATCATAACAATTTAACTTCTCAAACAACTTGGAACAACATGAAGGTCATCTTCAATTTCTATTAACATTTCATTTATGTGATCTTCATCATCATTTACACTGGTATTCACATAAAATTATCCATAAACTATAGTATCATCCCAATCTATTTGCACATTCATTTTTTTCAATGTTTAGTCCAAAATTTATAGATTTGATATATTCAATGAAAAATATAATGTTCTTGCAACTCATTTGGAATAATTTTTATTAAATAACAACAACATAAATAAGTGAAGAAAAATTTGATGAGGGTTGTATGAATACTCTATTTCAAACTTGATGAACTCTTTAACTCTATCTTCATACTCTTTTGTCAAAATATTAGTGTGCATATATTTTATATTCATATCCATCCTATTTAGTTCTTAAAATATTAATTTTTTACAATAAATAAACAAATACACATAAGAAATTCAATATCAAATGTGAATGTTATAGAAAATTATAATAAGGGAAACCCAACATTTGATTGTTTCAAATAATTTCAGTATGATTTGAATAAAATGGGTAACTTGGTTTAAGAAAAAAATTACTTCACTACGTTAGGTGTTATCATCTAAATTCATTCAAAGGTGAAAGTTATAGACAACTGGTATCATCATCAGCTCATCTCCCGAACATTTATTGTTGCATTTTGTTTTTTAAAACACATCCTCCATCCTTTGTGGACATGAACAAATTTTTCATGAAAAACATTAATAAGTATTCATACATTGTATGACTACTAGTCATAGTAATACAAGTAAAATAAAAGATATGGGAGTGAGATTCAAGAAATAAATTTCAATAACAACTATTCAGGAGATGAAGCTTCTTAGGATGATAGTTGAACTGTATTGTGTTCCCTAAAATGGTTAATGCCTCTAATTTATATGAATTACACCATTATTACTAGTTATTAACCCATGGCCTATTAAATGTTAGGTTTAGGGTGCATAAACATTCTTGTATATGATTCAAGGTGCCTTGGTGGGGACATGTTATGACGTGTGAATCTTTAGGTCCACTATGAATTCATTATTTATAAGATAAATCTTACTTTTAATCATTTCAATCATCAAAATAATATTATTCATACCTCAATTAAAATACTCTATAAATTCTTTATTATATCCCCTAAACAAATTAAAATATAATTTTAGAAATTAAGGACTAATAAGAAACCCAAATATGATGAAAAATATTAATAAACTATTATTCAATCAACTAGAATATATAAAAATGTATTGATAAAACATTTTAATAAATAAGTAGTTATTTAATATACATGGACGGTAATCAGAGATTGTTAGGGATGGAACCGATACATGTAGAACTAAAATGATGAATACCTAAAAATTATTTTTAATAATTATTCAATCATGTATAGAATCTCAAAACCTTCGTTATAATTTTTAGAACATGTGATGTAACAACCTTAGGAATTATTACATTTTATGTTAATTATATAATAAATATTTTAAAACATCTCAAAAATATAATTTAAATTAAAAATCGATAAGAAAGGTAAAAAATAATTTAAGTAAAATAATACACCTAATAATTATAAAGGTTTTAATCATCTCAAAATTCTTAGTAGATAAATTTATTGAAGAATTATTTCTAGACAGGTTGAGAAAAAGAATTTTTTTCAAGTAGATAATGAGTGGGATTTACAATAAAATTTCATTTTCATGGACATTATGGGTTGTATGGTGATTTTGGGCACATAGTATAAAAAATATACATAATTAGATAAGTAATTATAATGATGAAAAATATAGAGGTTTTAAGTTAAATGTGAGATGACACACTCTTAATAAATTGTTCCAAATTAAGATGAATCTCCATAAGTAAAATTGGATGATGAATTCCAACCATTGAATGAACTCTATTTAACATATGAAAAATTAAATGGTTGTATGAAGTATTGTCAAAAAAATTTAAAAACATTGATGAATGTGAAGAAAGAATTAGAAATGAATTATTTGAAAAATAATGAAATGAAATAAGAATTTTTAATTGATTTCACACTAAAATATTTACTAAATAAATATTCTTTCATATTTGATATTGGTTGTTCATCTAACCTGATAGGTAAATTTAATTGATTAAATATTTTTTGAAAAATTCAAAGGGTACTTATCATTTCAAATATGGATATATTTTTATAAAGCTATAGAAAACTATCTGAACCATATTCTAATTTGGGGTAAGTGAAAATTTATTGTAATTGTGTTTGAAAGGGTAAATTGATTTTTGTTAGTGAAAATTTGTTTATATTAGATAATGATACATTTAGATAATAACTTAAAAAGGGTGGGTTGAGATTTTTTTATTATGATAAGATAAAATTTACAGATACGTTTTACTAATTAGAATGGAGATATTATTAATAATTAAAAAAATAAATTTTATATTTAAATGAAACAAACCTTGGGTTGTGCCTCGTGAGAATTCCTCTTTCATATGCTCTATTAAGTGATTTTGGAGATTTCATACAACTAGATATCTTCTTTTAGTTAACACATTACATCAATGAAGAATCCTCTATCATGAAAAATGAAACAATGGATCCTTAATAGGATATTCTTGGATGAATAATACCCTTAGATGCTATGTACTATAAGAGATAATTCAGTTCATAATGCTACATAAAATCTATATAATAAGGTGGATTAGAAATTAGATGAGATCCCGACATAGGATCAATAGAAAACCCAACATCTCTCTAAGGTGAAAAAATAGATATGTCATTAATAAAAACATCCCAAAACCGTTAAACTATGTTAGGGAAAATATCTCAATATTTATCCCCATTTTCAGTCATCAAGTTAGAAATATGGCACATAATACCTCCTAGTTTTCAATGGTCAGGTCATGCATGACTTGACACTATTCCCTATTGTCCATTCTGAACATCTTCATTTCCCTTTAGGTATATGAAATAAAACCATTGATGGTAGTAGTTGAATTGAGTGTGGTGTGGAATTAATCAATACAACCCAAGGATCAGGTCAAAAAACATTTCAAACAAGAAGAAGTCTGGGAGAAAGTAGAAATATCAAAAACATGGAATTTACTAATGTTTTGGATTTGTTCAACCATTGAATCGTTCAATCATCGGGAATTGCCCGAGCTATGATTTGAGCCTTGATTTGTGCTTCGATTCACCAAGGAGTAGTGAAAAAGGGTGGATTTCCCTGAAATCATTGGATATCATGATGATTTTATGAATGGTTATAGTTTCTAAAAAAGATCGTGACACTTTTATCAATGCTTCCAAAAAATCGCTGACAAAGATAGTGCTTTATATGTGCTAAAAGGCATTAATGAAGATAACTTTTATCATTTCTAATTCATGTAGTGCTAATAAAAGATTTATAATTATATATAATAAAATTTAAATATATTTATATAATTATATATATTTAATAAAAATACATAAATATAAATATAGTAAATATATTATTTATTTAAATATTTTTATTATAATTTTATAATTATTAAAATTAATAATTATTAATATAAATTTATATACATTCTTTAAAAAATATAATAATTATATCATTTTATATATTTATATAATTATATATATGAATATAATAAATATATATAAATATAAATAAAGAAAATATATTTATTATTTAAATAATTTTTTTATAATTTTTATAATTATATATATATATATATATTTATAATTATATAAAATCTTTTTTAAAAAAATAATATATATTTATTTATAATTATAAATATATAAATGTAAAAATATAGTAAATATACATTTATAAATATATTAATTTATAAAACAGTTACAAATTTATTTTAAGTATTATTAATGAATATTTAATCATAAGTCCATGAATATTTAAAATGATGGAAATTGAATAATAAAAAATGAGCACACTTTTACTATATTGAAAAAATAGATAAGTTTTATTAATTATATATAAATTATTAAAAATATTGTGGATATATATTGAAATAAAGATGAATACATATTGAAAATACTATACCATAGTAAATAAATATAAAAAATAAATAATATAAATTGATTAAAATTACAAAAAAACATATTACAAATGAATTAATACATAACTATAAAAAAATTACAAATAAAAAAATAAATTTGAAAATGATTACAGACATGATATATTAAATGTATCATGTTATAATGAAATACTAAAATGAATACAAAAATTTGAATAAATTACATAAATATTAGATGTATGTGCTTCTATATAAGATTTCATTAATTACGTAAATTTTTGAGTTTGTGTTGTACATAAAATTGTATTAATTACATATATGTAAAACCAATATAACACACATTTTATCTATGTTAAATTAAAAATAAAAATATATTCAATTATGTTCATTACTTAAGGAAATTACCGAGTATTTTTAATTCATATTACTTTTTAATTATAAACCAATATTCACTAAATATATGACAATTAAATGTCAATCATACATATTTATTATTATATAAATCATATATATATATATATATATATAATATACTATTTATTAACATTATCTTCTATTAATTAATTAATAAAAACTTTAATATTTTTTTCAATTTACTTATTTTAATTTTTATTTGTATAATTTTCATTTTAAATATATATATATATTTTTATATTTAATATATAATATTTATAAATAATTATAATTAATATATAGTATAATCAATTTTTTCATTTTTATAAATAACTATTTATTTAATAAAAAATTACAATTTTTTAAAAAAACTCGTTTTTATTTTTTATTTCTTAAAATATTTCATTTTATTCACTCATTTATTAGAACTAAAAAATCACGTGTAAAGGGTACCTTTATTAGTGTAAAAATAAAAGCAAAGATAGAGGGTACCCTTTATCTGCACTAAAAATAAAGCACTGGTAATGGTTAACTTTTATCAGTGCTAAAAATAATGCTCTCATAAAGGATACCCTTTATCAACTCTAAAAGAGTGTTGATTAAGGGTACCATTTATCAATGAAAAAAAATATTGGATGAAAGGTACCCTTTATCAGTTCTTATTTTAGCACTAATAAAGGGAACCTATATCATTACTTTTTTATAGTGCAATTAAAGGCATGTTTTTTCATATTAGTACTTGTGCCACATTCATAACCATGGTGGTAAATTATAATTTTACAATAAAACCATCCATTTATTGTGTGTGATACTTTGTGCAACATGAGGATTAATTCTATCTTCATATAACATAAGATTAAATTTTCAGGAATCATTCCCAAATTCAGTATAACCATTGTCAATTTTATTTCATTTAGGATCATCTATTGGGTGATTTAGTTTTCTTTCTGTGATTCATCTATCTGTGTGCTATGTCAACAGACATGTAGTCTTCAAACCATTATAAACTATCGAAATACAATAATGATAGGAAAGTACTATAAAAAATTTGGTATATTTTTTTTTCTTATATCGAGATGCATCACACTTGGGATAGTTGTCTAGATATTTATACACTTTCAAAATAATATGTATTCAAGAGGAAATACATGTATTTTCTTGTAGCTAATACCCATAGAAACATAATATTTTTTTAGTATTGTATGTTTGAACTCTGAGCTTTTTTTATCTTCAGTCATATCATTAAATAGAGAAATCTATTATGAAAAACTGACATCACACCACCCATTACTTTCTTTAATGTTTTATAGTTTTAATATTTTTTATACTATTTTATATTTCACAAAACCATCAAAAAATAAAATCTTTACATAATTCATCTATTAATCAAAAATTTCCAGAAAATCAATAAATTCATCTTCAACAATATTTGTTATTTACTTAATAAGATCTACATCATCATATACAATTTCACCAATAACTAATGATTCATAAAATATACAAGTGTTTTCATTCATATCCACAATCACTTCTTATTTATGTTTGGACTAACATTTGATACTTTGATCTATCATGAAACATGGAAAATGTTCTACTAATTCACCTAGAAAATTTTACTTTGTAAAATAACAACTCATACATGTGAACATAATTTAATATGGGTCATTTGCACTGTCAATTTTAGATTTGACTATCCATCAATATTTTAGTCATATTCATCATATTTTGATAAAAAAAAATAGTAAAAATATTTAATATAACTAACATACATTTCTATAAAACACAAAATTCACACAGACACATATGTAAATAATACAATTTGTATATATATAATATTAAAACATAAAATATTGTCACTCGCACATATATAACATAGATATATAGTGCATAAATATATTTATATTAGACATACATTGTAGAATTATATATATATATATATGACATACAAAAACCAAATTATATAAATAATATATTTACATAAACACTATAAACACACACACACAAATATCACACATATGAAATTTATATTTGCGTGTTTGGTTGCGTGTATTATATATAATATATATATACAGACAATAAAAAACATATATATGAATTTATATATATATATATATTGTAAATAAAAATTATTATAAAATATATATAAATGTATAATATTAACACAGAAAACACATATATATAGATAACATAAAAATAAACATTAATTAGATAATTTTATCATTAAAATTTTGAAAAATAAATATTAACATATCAACATTTATAAACCAAATAAAAATTATAAAAAATATGTAACATGCATAAATAATGTAGATATAAAGTATATTTATACACACATGTATAATTTTTAATATAAATATATATCCAAATGTATACATTTGTGTGTGTGTGAATAATTCTATATATCAAAAAACATAGGTGAAAATAAGGGTATAATAGATGAAACATGGAGAGAGTAATACAATCATATTAAAAATAAATGAAACTCTACTTCTTGAGATTAAAAAATTAGATAAGGAAATAAATGAAATGACGTAGGGGATTAGGTAGTAGTGATTGAAAAAATATTAACATGGAGAAGAGAGAATGGCATGAGAAGGTTGACTAGGGATAAAATTTGGAGTTCCCTTTCTTAGTGATTATTTAAAAGTCAAGAAATTTTACACTTTTTAAGCACTAAAAAATCATTGAGAAAGGGTGACACTACTGTAGATTCATATTTTATCATCATGGGATATTGGATTTGTACATAGTAAAAATAAATGATGTTTCATACATTGATAAAATATAGGGACCTCTATTAGCACTAAAAATTCTTATGAAAGTTATATTTTATCAGAATGAATTTTAGCACAGATAAAAAAATATTTTATCATAAAATAATTTCTCAACTGAATTTGTGTGATACTTCATGAACATCAGATTTTGTATCCAAATAAATAAAACATACATAAATTTCAAACTAATTTACATTAAAAATATATTTACATTACAAAAATATTTATACATTAAAAAGACATTGTTAGGTAAAATTTATTATAAAAATTCAAAATTTCCAACAAAATAAAAAAGAATCCAACTTATGGGAGACAACCTCCATGGATCAACCAAACCTCTATTAAACAAACCGTGTACAGGAAAAAAAATAGAATGTATATTTTACTATTATTATATTATAATTAATAAAAAATAGAAATCATAAAATAATTAATAAATAATAATTAAATAAAAAGGATAACACATTACATAAATAAAATAAATTGTAAAAAATATTTGATACTCTTAGCACATTCTCTCTATTTTTAATATTTGATGTACTTCCAAACATATCAGTAACATTGCATGTCATATTGACATGCAATAAATTAATATATGTCAAAAATGGATTACTAATCATTTTATAAAATTATCATGAAAATACAAACAGTTTCTCCTTAATTTGACTATGTGAATCATGTTTTATACTAAAATGATTGTTTTAAATTGAAAACACACATGTTCAATTATACAAGTCACACAACTTGTCATATTTATGTACAATAAATTCCAACATATCAAAAATGAATAATCAATTAAATACCAATATTATCAACAAAATTCAATCATGTTTTATAATTTTCATTATGTGATGTGCATTTTGAAGTAAATTTTCACTTTTAAGAAGAAAATTAAGTATCAGTCAAATCGGCTACATATTGTATTCGATTGATGTGCAGTTAATTCTTATATTTCACAAATTAATCATGGACTATTTTCCTAAATTATCCGGGAAATTTGTGTGAATTTTCTCATTTCTGAGTATCTTAGGTGTGTTTGAACTAAAATGTCAGTTTTAAACTAAAAACACGCACTTTCAATCATACTGGCCACACCGTTTGTCATATTGATTTGAGGGTAATTCCTACATATCACATATGAATTATTGATCTTTTTTCAAAAGTGATAAGATAATATGATATTTTTTTCTTAGTTTTGATTATATTATATTCATTGGTAGTTAAAATATTACTTTTAAATTGAAAACATTCATTTTATGTTATGTAGGCCATTCCATGTGACTAATTTATGTTCGTTTGATTATTAAACATCAATAATTAATTATATATTTTTTATATAGTATAATAAAATTTTGACAATTTTTTCTTTATTTTTAGTTTTTAATGCATATTTAGAATTAAAATCTCACTTGTAAATGAAAATATCCACTTCTTATCATATCGGCCACATTATACATTATATTGATGTGGGGTTATTTTATAAACCTAAAAAAAATTTATCAAACATTTTTATAAATTATCATAATAATATGAGTTAATTTTATTAGTTTGGATCATTTAAAATTTTTTTGGAGTTAAATTTTAACTTTTTAACTAAAAATTTCCACTTTTAATATAAAGGTTCTTAACATATGTCAAATTAAAATATGTTTAATTATTATATTTCATAATTTAATAAGATATAATTGTTATAAATCTCCATGTAAATCTAATCATATTTTCTTAGAATTAACTATGTGGTGAACATCATATAAATGAAAGGTATCTTTTGAATAGGAAACACAAAATTAGTGTTCCATTTCTTAGTCAACGCTATTATATTTATTAAATAATTCATTCAATATTTCGAGTCATGTGAAAAAATTATGATCTCATATAACTATAAAATATATCATTAAAAATAACACCTAATGATAATGAATCTAAATAAATATTTAGTTGATAAACCACATCTTCATGATCTCATGAAAATAAAAAATAAATAAAAACGTGATAGGAAACAACCTCTTTATGGTGTTTCCAAACATTCATACACTATGTTAGTTTCTTGGTCATTTTGATGTAAATATATTTACTCTTTTTGAATAAGTGGATAATCAATAGTCCTCGTAGTATTGGAAAAATATAGACAAATAAACAATTAATTAATATTATAAATTATTTTGTAATTATATTCAAAAATTCCCCATTGGGATGCTAGTTTCTGTATAGAAAATTATATATTTCATAAATTTATATATTTAATAACCATTATCATTTTATTACTTTGTTTTGGTTACTACATAAGTATTTAGAAAAATAATTAATTTTTTTATTTATATTTTGATTATTGCAATGCCTCACTCCAAAGGTGTCCTTTATGGGTCATCAATTAAGAAAGTGAGATAGTGACCCATGAAGTTTTTCTCCAATAGGCGATGGGTTTTAGAATAGTACCAAGGGTATATAAATAACATATAAGGGAGGCATTACTTGGAATAGAAATGTAAGGATAAGAGATAAAATTAAGCCACAAACTAACTACATGTCCCAAATGGAACATAAACATCCCAATATATGATGTAATTCCATTCCCAACTAGATAAAACTGAAAAGACAATATAAATGTTAAATCCTTGGTATTGACCACAATGCTCTAATTTCTTTTGAACACTCTAACTATTAAATCTCATCTTAATCACCAACCTACTCTTATTGACCTAAAATAAGTTTATATATATATATAGTGAGAATAACATGTATACTAAATTGTATCCTTCACAAAATTTATAATAAAAAATAGAAAGGAAATGTGATAAACCTCAATAAATAAATAAATTAAACTAACTGGTTTCATAATAAAGTAACACTAATATTTCATCCTCAACCTGGCTCACAAAATAAGTAATTTTTAAAATTAAGTCATTCTATATCAAATGTGTATATATAAATGATGGTATACTTTTTCCACTTCTCCATTTGTTTGTCTCTATCAACCCTTCTATATTACATATTTCACTCATGCAATCATATCATGGTCATTACTATGACATACGTAACCCATCAAATCTCATCATCATCATCATAATTAGTTAAAAAGATTATGCTTAGAATCCACTAAAACTTTTCTACATCCATTATACCATAAGAAATCATAGCCCATGCAAGTGTACCACTGTGAAGCTGAACCCACCATGACCAGATACAAGAATGTGATAAACCATAAACTGCAACAACATGTAAATAAACATATCGTGAAACTGTGAGCCATCACATCCCCAGTAGGAATAAACGTTGTATTGTAATACATTATATCTTGGTATATTCCTACTTAATTAAATCTAGAGATAGAAGTCAGTAATTTTTTCCCTTATAATCCTAGATATTAAAAAAACCCCTCACAACAACATTTTATTGTCGATTTCCCAACTAACATGAGTGGGGTAGCATATGAAATAAAAAAATATTGAATAATTTCACACAAAACTGTAATAAGGGAAACTACCAAACCTAAAACTAATATGTTGTTATCATCAAAAAGGAACCATGGATTCCACTAGTAAGGTATAGGTTTCAAAAAATCATAAAATTCACCATAATCATTAAATTGTCTATTAATTAATATTATTCCCTTTTTATTTCCATGATTAACATTTTAATATATTGAACTAGTGTCAATATCCCTATTTATTCTTGTGATCATGTTGTCGGGTATGTCATCATCTGTGAACACCAGGAACAATCCTTATTTTCTTATTAGATAAAATTATCAATTAATAATCAAATGGTACAATAAGTCTCGGTATAAACTACAACTTAAAAGATGGAAACGTAGTCTATAACATCAAAATGCATCCCATATTTGGGAAATAATCATATAAATAACATAAAGTCATCTAAACATCAAGAAAACATCATGAAAAAGGTAATAATTGTTGAGAAAGACTCTCCCAAAACTCATCAGAAACACCATACTTTCTCATACCGATGAACATAAAAAAAAATTTCTATCAGTGTTGGGATGAAACATCACTGCTTCCTGAGCTTCCAGACCATTACTAATAAAATTCTCTCATCCATATCAATGTTTATAATAACACATCAATATCATCAAGGCTCTAAATCCCTAATGTACACATTCTTTTTAAATATATTTTTGTATACAATTTAAAGGTAGCTAAGACCATAGAAAAGATGTGTTCAATCCTCATGAAAAAAATTGAGATGTTTCAACCAAATAATTATATTTACTAAAAAAAAATTTAATCCTATATTTAATTAAATGCTTTATTATGCATTGTTTACTTCAAAAAAGAAAACTATAACAGTATCTAATTATAGATAAAATCAATGTAACATTCTTTAAGGATTTAATATATTTTAAATAAATTCCAAGAAGAGCATTAGTTATTCTACTCTTTCTTATTCTATTTAATTAAATAAAATAACTATCATTATATTTTGTATCAATTTCCAATCATATTAGTCATACTAAATAATATCAATATAATAGCCATGTAGATACCACACAATCTAGTAAATATCAAGTGCCAACCTAAAATACAATCTATCACAAATTATTATCCAATAATATAATATTCACATCATGAAATATTAAATTATCTAAACAAGTGATAATTCCTATTTCAATTATAAATTATTAATAATAATTTAAAACATTCATAAAAAATTTTGAAATAAATTATTTTAATATCAAAAAAAATATTTACACTATAGTATGTGATTATTTCTTCCATTTTATTTGATAATTTATAGATTATCAAACACTATATAACCATTACATGTTATGAAATTATCCAATAACATAATTATATATAAACTCTCCACATGAAATAATAAATAGATACACCACTTCATGCGACATTATCATTTTTACAATAAATTCCATGCTGAAAATTAATATAATTAATTATTTCTATGTGATATTATATATTTCAATTCATAAATATATTGATTATGAAATAATGAATTTCATCTATATTATAGGATAATCATTCCCCATATCATTATTTATCATATCATGAAACAATAATTCAATAGCATGCATTAATTTCCCCCCCCCCCTCCTAGATTACAACCATATTATAAAATTATAATAAGTTTCTGGTGATTTAAATATTATCAAATATTGATTAAATTGTATAATATAACCACTCTATTTTTATAATAAAATTTAACTTAGTCATATGATCTTATTTATATTTTAATTCTCAAGTTAATAATAATATCAAAATATTTTCTACAATTAAATATTCTTATTCTTACTTTTATTGTTTTCCAGAATATTTAACAATATTCATTCCACGTGTGATTTTTTTAGATTATTATCATATTATAGTTAAATAATTTATTTACACAGAAGAATATAAATCATAATATATTCATAAATTTTGCATTAAATAAAATAGAGAGAATAATACCCCATACCTGGAATATAAGGCTTCACATGATGTATCACCAAATAAAGGAGAGGGAGTATGCATGGTTCTATCAGTCACAAAATCCTAGGAAAAAATAATGAGACACAGTCAAACTAATTTTCGATTATTCATATGATCCTGAATGATAAGATTTGTATTTTAAAAACTTGATAGATAAAATGAAAAACAAAAGATTGAAGAAATATTATCACTTTTTCTAAAATCAAATTTCATGTAGATTATTTCATAAAAACTCTGTTGAAAAGATATAATCATTATAATTTAATTTTTATATTTATTTAATTCCTCGTGTGGACTCACACTAACTCCTAAAATCATGGGAGTAAATATCTAAATTTATCCCTTCTTAATAGTTTTGTCATTCAATTTCATTAATTTATATTTAAAACACATTATAGAAGGTAATATGAAGTGAAAACTATAATTTTATGGATAATTTATTACACCTATAAAGCTCATACATATTGTGTAATGGTAATAGGGTTTTACTATTATAGAGTTATTCAACCATATGTGGTATTTAGAAAATTTATAACATCCTAATACATCTAAAAAAATAGGATGCCCTATAAAAAATTATTAGAATATTTGGTTAACCATTAAGAGATATTTAGGATTCACAACTTACCAATATGTGAGAATAAAAATACCTTTATGAAAGTAAAATAAAACCCAAACATCCTTTATAAAAAGTGTCAAATACCCTTTCGTGAGATTCATAAACTCTCAAGTACCATTATGTAATAGTTAGGAAACAATGCTTATCCTTATCTGATCGAACAAGCCTTTATGAAACTAAGAAGATTCCATTACATAGTTCATGGGAAGGTCCTTACCTTTAAATTAATAACTAAAAAACATGCATAACCTTACACAAATAATGGAAATAATGACATATTTTTTCACATGTCATGAAAATTTAGACTTAGCTATACATAGAAATAGGAAAAACCGGATTACCTAAACAAAAGGAAGAAATCCACTTTACATGATCTGAATTAGCATTCATAAATTGAAGTTACTGTATCTTTGTAAGTGTATGCAGACATACTTACATTTGAGGGGGTATTGTTATATAAGGGTAAAATACTTTTTTTTTAAAACAAAATTTTTAATTTTAAAAAATAACTAATTAAGATAAGGGATTAATATTATTTTAAAATTTCTAAATTACTTCCAAATTTAATAGAATTACTTCAAAATAATACAAATTAATTTCAAAATAATCTTTTAAAACATAATATTTTACATTATATGGTAAAAAATAAATTTAATTAAACATATTAAATTTTTTAAAATCTCTATTGAACCACTTGAAACCCTAAATTGACAAATAAAATAATTGATAAAAAAATTAACCTTACATTGAAATTTAAATAATATTATGTATACCCTAATAATTATCTAGATTTATAATTCTATAGTTTTCTTGTACACATTAGACATCCTTATACCATTGTTTTGAAAATAAATAAAAACCACTCTATCATAATAAATAGTATTAAAACATAATATCAAAGAATATAATTTTATTTTTATTTTTAAAATATCTAATTTAGTGAATTAAAAATTCATAATAGACATCATATACTATTAATTTGTTGGGTTTTCATAGATTGGTTCAAATATATATATCTCTGTAAAATCAAAATTGATCATAATGTGAATCTAGTAAGTCCTAAAAATAAAATTGAATATATATTAGGAAAAAAATGAAAATATATTTGTTATGGTTAGATATTATAGTTTTATCTTTGTATTTTAGGTACCAAGAAGATTATTTTTCTTGTTATTTACTATTAAAAATTCTATAGCTACTTGGTGTTCTCTCATTAAAATTTCAACTTCATCGATTGATGTTTCTTCTATAAAAGTTTAATGAGGGTTAAAAAATACTTTTTTTATTCACAAGGTCTTCTTTTTAAATTTATTTGATTTATATACCAATTAAAAAAATTAATAGTGTTAAACTGTTATAAGCATAGTAGAAAAAAATTATGATAAAAAAAATTTTAATATGTAGCTCATTTATAAATTCACACCTGATTCACCCAACCATTCATGCTTGAAAAAATAATTTACATTATCAAGACCAGTTTATGTTCCCTTATATTTTTTATTATATATTTTCACTATTCCTTGTGTCATTATCTATTTCATTCATAAAAGGTGATGATATTCCCATATAGAGAAGATAGTTGAGAATATATCCATGTGTTAATTAGAATAAATGGGTAATAAATATGCATGGACTTGGGAATCAAATAAGGTAGAGAACATGCACAGTTCAAGCATGGTGCACATGGATAGGTTCACACAAGATATTTGAATTAGAATAGTCCACATAAATCATCTTCAACCTTTGGCCTTTGAGGGTTCTATGCATAAACATTCCAACCTACCGTATGAAAAAAAATGAAGTGACTACATGAGTAGATTCTAACCTACCACATGAACAAGATGATGTGAAGGTATAATTAAATTCCAAACTACTAAAATAAAAAAAAATAATTGACCACATGAGTATAGTCTAACCCACCATATGAACAAATTTAACTACCCACATGAGTAGTGTAGAACCTACAACGCTAAAAAAATGAAGTTACCACCTGAAGTGTGAAGCCATGGTCAATGTATTAACCACATGAAGAACAATTACCTACCACATGAGGGTTTGTTTCAAATCCACTCAAGTGACCACATCAAGAGTTATGCAAGCTAACACGTGATTAAATGGGCCTAATATGAGTTTCTTGGACTTCTACACTTTTAAACCAAGATATACCATGAATAAACTCATAGTGGGTTACTTAACTATATGAGTTTTTGAAAACATATGAATTCAAAAGATAAACATAAGTTTTCATTGATCATAAGGGTTCATAAAAAGACAAAAAAAATTAGTAGAAATTGATAATGGAATTTTAGTAAGATTTCATCCACAATATAATTTATGATCATAAGACATCATTGTAAGCCTTTAATACCCCCACATGACTTTATTGGAAAGTATGAATCTTAGTTGATATAGTTAAATGAAAAATGTAAGAGAATATAAATTCATCATATGACTTTGAGGCTAACTCTTTGACATCATTTTGAGTGTAAGTATTTAGTATAGGCCTTTGAAGCACTAAATTTAAGTCTTTAGGTGGATTCGGAAAATTAGAAAATGGTGTAATCATAACAATTATTCCATAGAGTAGTATTATTAATCATAATAAATAGTGAACATAATGTTTTGAAGTCACCAAAATAAGGCATCAACACTTATTAAAATATTCATGTTCTACAGGATGAAAAATAAAGATTCTATATTTTGAAAATATGGAATATTAACTTATTTAGGATGATTACATAACTATTCCTTGTGAATTTAAACATTATAAACACATAAAATGTTATTTTATTAAATAATAAAATATCCGATAAGTTTATATTCCTGACATGAGTTGAAATATCAAAGTTGAATAAAATTGTGTAGTTTCCATAAGTAATAAAATTATGAGTAAATAAAATAGGATAATATATATATTGATCCTTCATGTTTATAATTTCGTAAATTTGTTAATATCCATGATTCAAGATTGAGTTAAAAGGATAATTAAATCTTAGTTTCTCTTTTAATATGAAGATCATTTTAATTTCTAAAAAGGTTTTCATTGGGGCTCTAAATATTTATGAAGATAAATCATTCTGCATATATAATATTTTATAATCATCATATGGTTTTAGAGAATGATGTTAAATTATTTTCGGAATATTATTGATGAAACTGACTAATTAAATACTTTTTTATAACAATCCAAAATATCAGTGGAGATAAGAAATTTTGTTTGAATATATAGGATAAATTAGAGATTGATATTATTCTAATAATAATGAAACTAATGAGTTGTTCAGAAGAACAAATGTGTGTTACAAATAGTAAAATATATGCAAAGACATATCTTAGATTTTTGTATGATTTATTTATAGTAATAATAAATGATTTATGTTGTGGATTTTGATGAGTATTTGAAGAGAATATAAGGAATAATTACCTCTAACTATATAATGTAATAAGACTTTAAAATTTTCTTTTTTCTAAGATTAAAATTATAAATAAATGATGTGGAAAAAATGTGGGGCACTCTTGTCATTATATAGGAGGTAGTGGTTGAAAAAAAAATATTGGTATTGTGGGAGTATCCCACCTATGAAAAAGGAGAAAAAACAATATTAGATCAAGGGAATAGAATTATTTTGGAATGTTTTATATTACAAATGGGTTAATCTAATCCATGGTGACCTGTATATATAAAGGATTTGATGGATATAAAATGAATAGGGATAACATGAGTATCTAGGAGTTATGTTGTGATGTTTTAGAATAACTCTCAAAGAAGAAGAATAATAATAAGACGAAGAAGAAAAATACGGAGAAGGATCTCATCATATGTTAAATCATATGACCCCTAGTTATTAAATATATAGGCTGAAAAAGAGGTTCCAATAATATCCATTATTTTAAAATCAAGAGAATAAAAAAACTAAGCAAGTACAACCACAAATTTATAGTTTCACTTTTGGTGTTAAATAAATTGAAGATATTGGGTTTGATGAACATAGAAGATCAGTGAGTGAGGAATCCATTTATATTAAGTTTCAACAAGTGATTGAGTTAATAAGGTTTGTAAAAGATATTCATGAACTCTAAGAAGTTGTTGTTGAGTTGAATTAGATCTATTATCTTATTACAGTAGCACCCTATGAATAGATACTAATCTACTTTCAATGAGGATACTAAAAGAATCACTTTATTATATATATATATATATATATACTGAAAATCTATAGAAGTTGTGTGACTCAGGGTGTGTAGGGAGATTATAGTGTGATTATATGACTATAGTGTGAAGGTGTTAGGGGAAGTCCTGTGAGTAGCGGGTAACTGGCTAGTGCGACTATGGATGAGAAAATATTTTTGATACTCTAATCTTAACCACATGTATTTGATGACATTGATTCTATTTTATAATTCTTGATTGGGTTAAACAACCAATTAAGGTAAGGAGTAGGTCTTTGTACTAAACCATGTAAAACATATTGTGTTAATCTTTACCGTTTTACTTGTATTTTATACAATTGATGATTTATAGGATAAAAATAAAGTAGATCTATATACCTGAATAGAGATAGGGTAAATTCTAAATTATTTTTATGATAGTTTAGAATTTGCTTGAAATAAGTGTCACCTGATTCACTACCACCCCCATCCCACCCCCTCCCCCCTCTTAGATTCCCAGACAAGTTATATTTCACATATAAATTGCTATCAAAATAAAGGAACCATTTAATTGGATATATTTTTATGACCCACTTAATTTTATTTAGATTAATAAATTGGGTGTTTAATGATTTGTTTAATGTTTATTTTCCTCATATGGATAAGTATGGTACCAATACTTTCAATATAGTATCATATGCCTCTTCTAAGACTTTGAAAAATATGTAGAAAAAATAGGAAAAGAAGATATGTAAAATCTCAAACAGAGAATAGTAAATACGATTAAATTAATGTAATTAAAATAGTAAGGATATATTTTTAAATATGTTTATTTTTTATTCTTCTTATTATAAAAGTTCCCGTTATGAAAAACAAGAAGAGATAAAAATAGTGAAATAATTTTACTCTTGTGTAAAAGTTTATTTGAAAAAAGTTCATAATGAATTTATTTTATATATACTTGGTTTCATCAAAGAACTATTTGATAAAAAATCAAAACTAGAGAAAGAATCTAATGTTATGGAGGATGTATTGGATAAAAATGTTGGAATATTTAACACCCTCCCAAAGTTTCTAATAGAAAAGTATGAAACTCTCTCACATTTCAATTATTGATGTTCTCAATCAATTAAAAATTTATAAACAATAGTTTATGATAAGGATTTATTAAATTGTTTTGTTATAAATCTGATCTATTCATTAGAGAAGTTATATAAAATTGTAGTCAATGTCAAAGATACACAACTAAATGTAAAGAAAAAAGTAATTGATGAACTTCATAGTTCACTATAAAAAATTATGAAGATGCATAAGGATTAAGATAGGATGTTTTAAATTTATTGGGAATTGAAGGATGAAATATTTAGAGAATTATAATTATAACCTCAATATGATGTTCCTTGATCTAGAAGTCAAATTGAAAAATATGTAAGGCGAAAAATTAAAAAAATCATGATCAATTGAGAAAATATGTACTACCATACATAATTAAGAAATTATTTCTTCAATGTAGGTTAAAAATGTGTTTAAAATAGTTTGATGTCATGTTTAGAAGAATCCACCTCTATCTCTTCAAAAAAGTCAACACACTATGATGATAATGTAGATTTAACTAAATCTGTAATTTTGGGATGTGCTGGACAAAAGAAAAAAAATTTAAAAACTTGAAAGATAAAAAAAATTCAATCATCCCAAAAATATAACAATGAAGGAAGTCATTAAATCCTAGAGAAACATTTCCCCAAAATAATCCTAAAAGATTTAGGTTCCAACCTAAAATATAGCAAGATTTTAAATCAATATAGATTGTGCCTACAAGAAAATTTAGAGTCTTTATGGGATAAAATTTTTGTTTTGTAGGTTTTGGAATATGTACATAGAATATTGGAATAAAATATTAACTTTTACATGTCACGACCCATCCCCTGGGGCCTGTGTCGTGACTACCCCAAGCCCCCCTCTCGAAGGCCAGGGGCTGGGAACTAGCACTGATGGAATCAACCTGTAAGTGGGAGGCATTAGCCTAGATACCTTTATGCACACACATGCCAAACCATGTCCCAGCTCACAAAAATAATACAACATACCACTAAATAAACTGAGTTCAAGTACAGTGTGAAAAAAAGTATCCCACAATACAAACCAAATAAAAAAGTACTGAAAACTGTAAAGTACGAAAAGTGCTCTGATGGACATCTATAGTAAACCCCACCTAGTCATGAGAGTATTGAAACTACTATAATCTAAATTAGTACTTCTTCTATGCCCAGTCCTACTAGGCCATGCCTGGTCCTAGGCCACCCAATCCACTGTCATAGCGTCTTTCCGTCCCATCTCCCTAACCACCCCTATCGAAATGTTAGTCCTATTCCCCAGACACAATACATATGGGAGAATCTCATGCAGGGGTGATTAATGTAGTACTCAATAGTGATCCCAAAACCAAAATAAAGAACACACAAAAATTCCTCAAATTAAATCATGAAACACAAGGCATCTCACAAATGTTGAACTCCTTAACCACTCAATAACTCTTCCTCTATCGAGTACAATGGACCTTTCAAATCACATAGAGCTGCTTCCCACTAACCTTGAACTGTTGTGTTACTCATCCTTGATAAGTATCATGGGTATTTTAGGTCACACAGAGTTGCTCCCCACTGTGGGCCTATCGGGTAACACAGAGCTTCTTCCCACCTTGGCCAAAATGAGGTACTCCACCTGTTGAGTACCATGGATCTGTTGGGTCACACAGAGATACTCCCCACCATGGCCTTACTAGGTTACATATACCCGCTTCCCACTAGGCCATCCTCATGGAGTCTTCAGGTCTCAGCCAACTGCAGGGTGCCATACGTAGCATGCTTTGGAGAACTTCTTCTCAATCCATTCATCACTTCTCAGCATCCATGAAAGTCACCAAAAATCATGCTGAAAGATCCGCCTCCTTGAGAGGGTCCCAATTCCATAAACGTCCAATCAATTATACGCCCTATTTGAATGATACAGGCGATTTAGTAACCAGGAGACCGGTTGTGATGGGGCCAGGTCCGACCCAGTTGGACCGACCTGACCAACCTGGCTCGTGGGTTCCTCATACCCCAGTTCATTCTAAGGGGCCTGACCTAGACTAGTGTGGGTCTGCGTTGGTCTGGTCCTAGTATGGCCAGTAGGGCAGGCCCAATATGCCTCGCTAGACCCGGCCCAGTGGGTCATGGGTCCATCCTGTCGAGTCGCCCCAGCAACCCGGCCTAGTCTGGCCCAGCCTGCCGGTGTGGGTTTGGCCTGCTAGGTGCGGGACCATCCCAACCTAGTGAACCATAGGTCTGGCCCACAGTGGGGGTCCAGCCCGCTGGGGGTTCACACCCCATCCGATCCGCAATAGGTGGACCGCTCCATAAGAGGCGGACCAATCCGCCTCACTGAACATGGTTGGGAGTCACGTCCTACCCCAACCATTGCCTAGTGGGTTGCTATAGGGAACCTCCTCTGCCTTGGTTAAGAGACCACATCCGCCGCCTCCAACCATCAGCTTTTCCTACGGCTTCTCCTACTGTGTCATGGCTCGGTTTGGTCGTGGCCTTCCGTCTGGCTCATTGTTGTGGCAAGCCACCTCTGACCATGCTTCCTCTGCATTTTTTGGGGATTGTCCTATCCACCATGATGATCTCAAAACTACTTTTCTGTCGATTCGAAATTTTGGTCACAAAGAAAACCCATCAACGTGGGGCTCGAGCCTTGTTCGTGTCGAGTCGGGCCCTTTGCGTTAGAATTTTTCAAAATAAGGGAGGTCCTGTGATTTTAATTTGAATAGAAAAGATAATTAAATTACGGATAAAGAAACCCCAAGGAAGTCACCCACACATAATAATGCACGGTCTGCGGATTAACTTATTCATGGGTTAATCTGTATTTTTCATTTAGAAGTGGACGGGCAAGAAAAAATAATTGAAAACCTCTAACTATTTGAAGTCCGTTGCCACATGTTCTTCCTTAAGGGGTTAAGACGTTGACGTTGCTTCTCAGCTCCGATCTTCGAAAGGATTGACAATGAAGATGATGTCCCACCGGCATTATTTGTTCTTTGTTAGGGTGGAAGTCGGTCAAGGGTTCACTGGATAATCCCCCAATTTCTTTAATCCATATTTTCCCAGTGCGTCAAATTATAAATAGGAACACCTCATAGCATTCCCATTATGATGCGACATTGCGCCATTACACTGTTTTATTTAAGAAATAACGTCGATGTTATTCATCATTACACTGCGAGTTTAACGAGCCATTAATGAGCCTCATTGATGCGCATTGTCGCTGCCCTATCACTTCCCTACAGCATCGTCATCTAAACCTCCCAAGTGAGAAATAAAATAAAATAATTCATTAAAATTGTTTTATTATTTTTCTCAATAAGTACAAAAAATAACTTTTCTGCACTACCTTTGTCAGCCAAAGTAAAGTCATTTCAAGGAGAATCTCAGCATTCTGAATTCAACAGTTCCCTCATGTTTTTGATACAAGTGACGGTTCAAAAGATAGAAAATATCACTCGCACATTTACTGAACATACCTTTAAAAAGTTCAAAATTCCATCCTGAGCCCTACGGACCTCAGAATTACGTGCCCTCAAAGTTTTAGGTCTCGAAATAATTCCATATAAATATAAAAATATAGGGAAATTCGGAGATGTGACATTCTCCCAAACTTAGATATTTACATCCCTGAAATCCAAAATAACAACTAAACAAAATGATGGGGGCACTGAGCACGAATCTAAGCCTCCCTCTCCCATGTCATCTCTTGATGATTCCCATGCTACCATCGGATGTGCACTAGAGGAATAGACCATCCGTGTAAGATCTACTTATGTCAATCCACTATCTCCACTAGGAACTCCGCAAACATCCCCCCATCTTCAATATCCAACTCGCTCTAGTCGATGACGTGTGATGGATCATGCATGTACCTCCTCGGTCGTGACACATGGAAAACATCATGCACTCATTGAATATGTGGGGGAAGAGCTAGGTGGTACGCCGCCTTGCCAACTCTACTCAGGATTCTAAAATTATTGACAAACCTCAGAGATAGCTTACCGCCCCACCCAAATCTCAGAAATCCTCGTCGGGGTGAGACCGAAGGAACACATGATCTCTCTCCTCAAACTCCAAGGGTCTCCATCTCTTATCGTCATAAGACTTATTCCTAATCTGTGCAGTCCTAATATGCTCTTGGATGATCTGCACCTTCTCGGTGTAGCTCGTACCAACTCTGGACCCATGAGTGCTGACTCCCCTAAGTTTTTCCAACATATGGGTGATCTTCAAGGCTGCCTGTATGAGGCCTCAAACAGTGCAATTCCATTGGTGGAGTGATAGATTTTATTGCATGAAAACTCCACTAATGGAAGGTGATCCTCCCAACCATAACCAAAGTAAAGGATGGAAGCACAAAGAATATCCTCCAAGGTCTCTATGGTCCGCTCCGTATGACCATCTTTCTGGGGATGAAAAGTCGTTCTCAAGTGTAGCGGCTTCCCGAATGCCTCTGATAATCCCGTCCACAACTAGAATGTAAAGCGGGCTTCGCGGACTGAGATGATAGTCAAAGGAATCCCATGAATTCGTATTATCTTCTAGACATAGAGGCATCCCAAACACCATATTGTTCCATGATCTTGGATGGGATGGAAGTGAGCCGATGTGGTGAGTCAGTTAACGATCACCCAAATAGAGTCGTGACTTCTAGACATATATGGTAACCTGGTCACGATGTCCATCGAGATACCATCCCATTTCCACTCTATTACCTAAAGTGGATGAGTCAAGCCTTCTGGAACCTGGTGATCATCCTTCAATTGCTGACAAGTGAGGCATCGTGAAACAAACTCATCCAAAACATTCTTCATCCCTAACCACTAATACTAACGTCGTTGGTCCTGGTAAATCATTAACCCTCCATGATTTACCGCTAGAGGGGATGTATGGAACTCCCTCAACAGCTCTTCCTGCAATGCCACTGATACTAAGGTGTGCCCTATGAAAAGGATGATGTTCTCCCCGCCTATCAAAAATCCATCAGGAGCTCATCCTGAGGATATCTGAGCATGTCAAGAATCATAGTCAACATCCCCTAGTTTTCCCTCCTTGACTCCTTATATGGGTGGGGGAGTAATATCCATTATTGGAGGTAATCATCTTCACTGTCATTCACAAGTGATACCTACATCGTGGCTAACTACTCTCTCACCTCACTTAGCAGATGTAACATGGTCCTCCTATTGAGCACGCATGTCACCATGTTCCCCTTTCTAGGAGAATAGAATATCTCAAAATCATAGTCCTAAAGGAACTCTAGGAATCCATTCTGTCTCGAGTTCAAATCCTTCTGGGACAAGATATGCCTAAGACTGTTGTAGTCAGAGTAAACTACAAACTTCTCTCCCATCAAGTAATCTCACCACATCTTCAACACAAAGACCACTTCTTCCAACTCCAAGTCATGGGTTACAATGTTTTTCTCATTCTGCCTCAACTTTCGTGATCTGTAGGCTATAACTGCTTTCTCCTTCATTAGGACACAACCGAGGCTAGTCCCTGATGTGTCATAATAAACTACATTCCCAGCGCCATCTTCTAGCAGTCTCAATATGGGGGCACTAGTCAGTCTCCGCTTTAACTCCTAGAAACTCTGATGGAATCTTTCAATCCACAAAAAGGGTTGTACCTTCTGTGTCAATGCTGGTAAGGGTGTTTCTACCCTAGTAAAGTCAGTCACTAAACTCTGATAGTAACCATCCAGCACCAAGAAGCTCTGCATCTGAGTCATGCTCATGGGTGGCTCCCAAGAAAGAACCACCTCTATCTTTTCCGAATCCAATGCATCTACAGCCTCTGAGATTACTTGTCCTAGAAAGTGGACCTCATGTATCCAGATCTGACACATTGAGAGATTACTATAAATTTGGTTCTATCTAAGTGTATACAAGACTATCCGTAGGTGTGTAGTGTGGTGCTCCTCTGACACTGAATACACCAAGATTCCATCAATGAACACTATGAAAAACTGGTCAAGGTAGGTCTGGAATATCATGTTCATGAGGCCCATGAACACTATTGGGAATTGGTCACTCTATAAGGCTTCACCAGGAACTCATAGTGTCTATAACGGCACCAAAATTATGTATTCAGAACATCCTTGTCCCGTACCCAAAGATGGTGATTGCCTAATCTGAGTTCTATCTTTGAGACCAACTTCGCTCCCTTGAGCTGGTCAAAGAGGTCATCAATTCTCAATAGTGGGTACTTGTTCTTCACAGTCGCCTGGTTCAAGAACCAAAAGTCCACCAAAAATCTCAAACTCTCATATGCCTTCCGGGAAAAAAGCATTGGGGTTTCCCATGGTGAAACATTGGGCCATACAAACCCCTTCTCCTACAAGTCCTCAAGTTGTACCCTCATCTCGCTAAGCTCTATAGGGTCCATTCGATATTCCTGTGTGGATATCGATGTTGTCCTGGGGTACAGGTTGATACAGAAGTATACCTCTCTATGAGGAGGTAGCCATGAAACCTCATTAGAAAAAACATCTTCATACTCATCCGCCACTATAGGTAATCTTGGACTGCTCTCCTCCACTTCACCTATGGTGAGGGTAGCCAACTTGTGTGTGATCAGATGCACCCTCCTCTGAGAGAGTTCATCCTGTGCTACAAGGGTTTCCATCTCACTAGTGATGGAAAACCTAGTCCCATATTCACAGACACACCACACTGTATTCCTAAGACATCCGATATGAGCATGGACTATGGATAACCAGTCCATATCCAAGATGACTTCGTAAGGACTCAACATTGCTACTAAGAGATCCCAGTCAAAGATCTCGCCTCCTAGGGTAAGCTCACACTTCCGACACCAGTGTGTAATCATCGAATATTCTCCCAAAAGAGTATTTAGCCATAATTATTGAGCCAAAAACTCCACCAGAATCTCTGATATGCGAATGAGATATGTGGAAAGAAATGAGTGACTAGCACCTATGTCTATAAGTAATGTAGCTAGGGTGGAGGAGACACAGATCATACCTTGGATCATCTTTGGAGCATCGTGGCCATAAGCCTCTACTAACTAGAGCTGAGCTCGCCCCTTTCTACCAACTTTATGAGGTCGGGGTAGACCATATATGAGTGGTGGCAGTAACATCTTAATCTGTCACCCATTGCCTACCGCTCAGCCAGCTACCCTTCCACATTTGTCACCCTTTGGACCTCCTCACTCGAACTGATGACGCTTCCTTGGCAGTCCCTCGACCATCTCTCGATCATTTCTATAGTGGTTTGGGCAGTCACATTCCATGTTTCCCTGCCTTCCGCACACGCAACACTACTTGTCTCCCTTTCAACTCCCTCCGAACTAGGAGCCTCGCACCACAGACCCTGAGTCCTAGGGTCATCGTCTAAAAGACCTAGCCTGCTTGGGCCCACGTGTCTATTGTCTGTTGCTTGCTGAAGACTCCGCCACCTGGGGTCTGCTGGTAGCCCTATCTGTGGGAACCTACTCTTCCAAGAAACTCTTCATCCCAAGGGCTTGCACTATCACCCCATCCTTGGTAGAGATATTGAGTGACACTACTGAAGCCCTGATCTCCCACCTGAGTCCCTACTCAAATGATCGAGCCCGGATGAAAGGGTCTCACGCCATACCTTTGGAGTAGCCAGAATGCTCTGTGAACCTCACCAAGTACTCACACACCGTTATGTTGTCCTTATATAGGAGAAGCAGATCATGGATATTCACAGAGTGCAACGTCTTGGGGAAAATCTCCTCCCAGAAAATCCTCTCTAATTAAACCCAAGTGAGGGTCACCTCATCATGAGTCTGGATGGTGAAACAATACCATCTCCCAGTCGAGCACTGTAGAAGCTTCGCTGCCAAGGTCACCATCTGCTTAGGTGGTGTCCACACTATGCAGAAGACCCATGTCACAGCCTCCAACCAGTCCTCAGCGACCTGATAATCCATCTCTCCCCTGAATCTAGGAGGTCTCTATCTCTAAAACTCATGTAGGTAACTAATCCTACATACTTCCTCTACCGAAACCACAAGCAGTAGATGTTGACCATCGGGTGGTGGTAGCACTGGTGCCCCACTCAGTGTGGCCATCTCTAGAACTGGTCCCTGAACGGATGCCTCGTCACTAGGTGGGCTATCCTCACAACCTTGTATCAGGATCCTGGCTAGTTGTACACCTGGAGGAATCCTGAGATAGATCAAGATGTACCACAATTAGAAGGTTACACCTGGTGATCTGAATCTTATTCAAAAATAAGGAGACACTTTCACAACCAGTGTTTTCATTTATTGAGATGAAAATAGAATTCAAGGTCCTAGTGTATGGATACATCGGCCACTACACAAACACTGGACACCCCGAATCTAAAAGTCAATATCGTAACACAAAACAATATTTCTCCAAAAAAAAACATCAGACTTCTGGTCTTTGAGGGGGAATTGACCACCTAGTGAAACCACTTTTTCACGATCCATCCGCTGGGGCCCATGTTGTGACTACCCCAATCCCACCTCCCGAAGGCCAGGGGCTGGTGACAAGCACCAAAGTGTCAACCTGCAAGTGGGAGGATTTCTCATGGTTACCTGTATGCACACACACTCCCAACCAAGTCCCAACTCACAATGGGAAATAGCATACCACTGAATAAACTGAGTAAAGTGCAGCTAAAATAAAGTGGTCCAGAATACAAACCCAATAAAAGTAATGAAAATTGTAAAGTAAGAAAAGTTCTATGATGACCATCTACATTAAACCCTACCTAATCGTGAGAGTATTGAAGCTACTCAAAGTAGAAGTAGTACGTCATGTCTTCCCAGTCCTACTGTGCCCTACCTTGTCCTAGGACACCAAGTCCACCTTCGTAGCATCCGTGTGTCCCGTCTCCCTGAGAACCCCTGTCGAAACGTCAGTCATATTCACCTGAAAAAACACGTGTGGGCAAAGCCCATGCAGGGTGAATATAACAATACTCAGTAGGGTCCCAAAAATAGAAAGAAAGAACACACAACAATTCCATAATTTAAAGCACGAAACACATGGTAGCTCACAAATGTCAAACTCCTTGGTGGTTGGAGAACTCATCCTCTTTCGATTACAGTGGGCCTGCCAGGTCCCACAGAGCCACTTACCACTAACCTTGAACTGTGGTAGTACTCATCACTGATGAGTATCGTGTGTATGCTTGGTCACACAGAGGCGCTCCCCATCGTGGGCCTACCGGGTCACGTAGAGTCACTTCCCACCTTGGCCGAACTAAGGTACTCTTCCTGAAGAGAACCATGGGTCTTTCAGGTCAAATAGAGCTGCTCCCTACCGTGGTCCTACTGGGTTACAAAGAGATGCTTCTCATTGGGCCATACTCAAGTAGTCTTCAGGTCTCATCCAATAACAGGGTTCTGTATGTAGCATGCTTGGGATAACCGCTCCTCAAGCAATTAATCTCTTCTCGGCGTCCCTTAAATTCACTACAAAGCATGCTGAAAGATCTTCCTCCTCGAGAGGTTCCCAACTCCGCAAATATACCATCAATTGGATGCGCTATTTTCATGATACAGACATTTTAGTAACCTGGGGGCCAGTTGTGATGGGGCTCAGTCTAACCTGGTCGGACCAACTTGAGCAACCCGGCTCAGAGGTTCCTCATACCTTAGTTCATTTTGATAGACCTGACCGGAACTATTGTGGGCCTAGGTTGGTCCAGTCCCAGCCTGGACAGTGGGCCAAGCCCAATAAGCCTCACTAGACCCGGCCCGTTTGGCCAAGGGTCCAGCCTGCCGAGTCACCCAGTGACCCGGCCTAGTTTGGGCCGGCCCGAAGAGGGTGCGGGTTCGGCTAGCCTGCATGGGTCTGACCCGCTGGGGGTTCGCGCCCCATCCAGTTCACAAGAGGCGGACCATTCCACCTCAATGGACACTGCTAGGAGCCACGTTCATGCCTCGCCATCACCCTATGGGTCCCTGTGGGGTGCCTCCTCCACTGCAGTCAATCGACTGCTGCCCATCGCACAGGATGTGACTCGTTGTTGCGTCCACTTCCCTCTAACGCAGTCAGGAGACCGCATCCACCACATTGGCCAGTGAATTCTCCTACTACACTAGGGCCCAGTTCGGCCAAAACCATTCATCTGGCGTGCTATTTTGGCATGTTGTGTCCCACCATTCTTCCACTACTTTTTCGGGGATCGCCCTCTCCATCACGAAGATCTCAAAACTGCCTTGTCATCGATTCGAAATTTTATCCACGAATAACACCCACAGTAGAGGGGCTCGTGCCTTGTTCGTGTCATCACTAGCCCTCCATATTAGAAGTTTACAAAACAAGGGAGTTTCAGGGATTTTAATTTGAACAACAAGTATAATTAATTCTTGGGTAATGAAACCTCAATGAAGTCACCATCCCGAAAGAACGCACGGTCTATGGATTTACTTATTCGTGTGTTAATCTGCATACATCATTTATAAATGGATGGGGAAGAACAACGAATCAAAAATCCCTACCTATTTGAAATTCATTGGTGCATGTTTTTTATCAAGGGGTTAAGACATTGACGTCGCATCTCAGTTCCAATCTTCGAAAGGCGTGATGAAGAAGATGAAGTCCCACCGGCATTATTCGTTTTTTTGTTGGGGTGGAAGTCCATCTGAGGTTCTCTAGAGAATCCTCCAATTTATTTAATCCATATTTTACCAGAATTTCGAATTATAAATATGAGCACGTCACAGCATTCCCATTATGATGTGACGTCGCGTCATTACGCTATTTTATTTAATATACGGAGTCGTTGTTACGCGTCATTAAAGTGTTTTTATACTGTGAGTTTAACGATCCATTAATAAGAATAATTTATGTGCATTTTTGTCACCCTATCACTATCCCGTAACATCACCATCCTCTACTCCAAAGTGATAAAGAAAATAAAATAATTCATTTAAATTATTTTATTATTTTTCTCAAAAACATTGAAGAATAATTTTTTTCTCGGCCCTTGCGGGCCAAAGTTAAGTCATTTCTTGGAGAATCTCAGCGTTCTAAATTCAACTATACCGTCCAATTTTTTATTCGAGCAATAGTTCAAAATATAGAAAATCTCTTTTGCACGTTTACTAAGTGTACCTTAAAAGAAGTTCAAAATTACATTCTGGGCTCTCCGGACCTTGGAATTACGTGTCGTTGATGTTCACAGTCTTGAAATAATTCTATATAAAAAAATTACACATAAATTCTATGATTTTACAATAAAATTTATTGATGGAAAAAAAATAAGGGTAGAAAATTTGAATGTCAAAAAAAAACATGTTTTATAATAGAATGAAAATTCAAATAATGGAATGAATCTAACAATGAAGATTGTATTTCAATGTCTTAATAATTTTTAATAGTATTGAAATTTTTATTGACATATATATGATGAATGTTGGTATATTCCAACCATCCACATCAAGAATTATAATAAAAGATATAGTCCACAACAATTGAAGAAAAAAATGGAATGAAGGACAAATATGCCTTTTCAAGGAATACAACTCCCAATAAGTCAAATAAGGATAAAAGGATGTTAAATCCTTTAATATAAAATAAGACAAAAAAATAATTTGGAACTCATAAGAATAATGATGACTAGGATTTCACATCAAATGAAAGAATATTCTTCCATTATAGTGAGAGAGGTAACGCCGTTGATTATTTAAAATAATCCATGGACGACAAAGTTGAAAATTGAAACTAACTAGAAGAATTAAAGTATCCAATCAATAAGATGAAAAATAATATTAGATTGGTGAAGGATATAAAAATATTATTATATTTATAATATATCTAAAAATTGTAAGGAAGATAGAGATAAATGTGTTTGTGGATAGTACAATAGGGTAGGTCATTTACCCAAATATTTCTTGACTTGGATACATGATCACATGTTTCTCAAGAATGAAAAATGAAAACAACTAGTGGAATATAGTTCTAAATATTCTTTAACAGATAATAATTACAAAACAAAGATGAAGGATGTGCATGAGCCTAAGTATATATTGATCATAAGTCACAGTAATTTGGATGAATTTAGGATCTTGTAGGAATCATCAAAGAGTGAAACTAATTTTTTTTCCCACAAAAATAAGAATAATACCACTGAGGAAGGAAATAAAAAGGTAAAGAAGACCATACTATCCCAAGGTGATCATATTACTAAATCTAATGTTTAATCATGAATAAGTATAGGGATTAATTTTATGGGTTATTAAAAAAAATCTAAACCCTCCTTCCGTAGATGAGGAGTTATTTTGTAATCCACCAAATTATATAATCAATTTTAAGGTGATTGAATGTTGGGGTGTTCAAAGTGAAGTTTTGTTGGAGTAATCCATTGAAGGGGATCTACTAAAATAATACAATCCTCCAGAGACATATGAATTCTAACAAAATCTACAATTCTATAAAAATTTGTATAAAACTAACGTTTTAGGTATGATCTTCACTCTTGAAAATGTTTATTCACTATAATTGTTTTTTATTAAGGTTGTTATTATCTAAAAATTAGGATACACCTATA
Organism: Viscum album; assembly: GCA_963277665.1. Taxonomy (NCBI): domain Eukaryota; kingdom Viridiplantae; phylum Streptophyta; class Magnoliopsida; order Santalales; family Viscaceae; genus Viscum; species Viscum album. The sequence continues at coordinate 1,104,042,717 of OY728133.1, forward strand.
AAAACTTTGATACTAGTAACATTGAGCCAATTCATATTTTATTACATTATCATATATATAAAGGGTCATATCCAAAGGGGCCAATAAGTTTAGCAGTTTTGGAGAAACAAATACATACATCATACTCATTTTACATAGGGATATAAAATATAAATCATAAAAATGGAAAAAAAATCATCCTTGAACTCCGTCCAAGAATTATTCTTCATATCATGGGGAAAGGAAAAAAATAAAGGGGAGATAAAATTCCTAGTAAGGGTTAAGTACAATGGATGATATCATGAATAACTTATTATAATAACCATGGAAAGGAAAATAACTAAACACATTTTCCATTAAAATAAATTCATTATCATGATAAGATAAGGAGTAATCAATATGGAAAGGTAAATTACTGAAAACACGTGTCATTTAATACATAAGTGAGAATAAAATGAATCCAAAGATAATATCATAGTAAAAATATAATTGATAATAAAAATAATTAAATTCATAATGAATGAATTTATTAATTATTAGATTTCATGATCTCATGCATCATTATACCTCTACCATAAATATATTTCTCCAATATGGCTTAAAATTATATGTAAAAAGTTGTTTAATTTGGCCAAGTGATTTTCCTCAAGAGAACAATCGATGCAACAAGGGGATATATATTACTATTTTTCACCCATATCATCATATCCAAAGCATTCATCATATATCGAATAATCAATTTAATTCCTGAAAAAAGTTCTTTATCATCAAATATCTGAATTGATTAAAAAATATGAGTTTATCAATATTTCCCCATTTAATTAAGTATTGTTGAAAGTAAAACCCATATGTAAAAATGGTATATTATTTAGTCAGTAAATATATCCATCATATAATAGTATGGATATTTAAGAAAAATGTAATTTCAAATGAAAAATGATTACAAGAAAATTATTTTTTCAAGAGAAAACTTATAATCCTAAAAAAAGTGAGATTGTATAATAACTTCTACCACATGATAATTTTCAAGTTAAATCCACTTGGATGAAATAATTCAAATTGAAATATAATATACCATGATTTATTAATAATTCATGATATTACATGTCCAAGGGTAAGTATATACACTATATAGAATAAATTAGGTTCATAACATTACAATATGGTTCAATTAAGGGATATTGAGTGAAATTCCCTTACCTTGAGTCCAACTCTTCACGTACGTTATTTATTTTCTTGAATAATAAACCTATGTTAATTATTTTCCTTATTAAGAACACTTTTTAAAATTTTATTAATCATTTTATTTCAATTATTACCATGTTATATAAAATTACTTAATTAATTAATATTACCTCAAGTGTTTAAAATATATTTGACTTATGTGGAAAAATGACTTCATAAGGTGATTATTAGTTTAAAAGGTCATTATTTCACCCCTATATAAAAATTATTGTTATATAATTACCATATTTATACATAATGTATAATTTTAAAACCAATAATGAAATATTTTTTTGAGAAATGAATTATGTTATGATCATGGAGACAAAAGGTCAAACTTTCACATGAGTAGCATTTCCATTTTTCAATGATCATTATAAAAAATAGATAAGAAATATTATATTTTTATTGAATAAAAATAGTATAATAAATACCATATTATTTCATTAAATATAATCATATATCATCCATGTGGTGTGATGATGAAAGGGGTGTCACATCGGTTTGTGAAGGTGGTAGCCAACACATACATGAATGACATTATCAATGTTTTGTGAGTGAAAATGTAATAAATAAAATGATAATATATATTTTTAGAATTATTAAAGTGTCATTAATTTCTTAATTATTTAATTTATATCGCATATAATAATTAAATTTTCCAATATCACCTTCCATGTAAATCATTATTGAAAGATAAATCACATCATTTCGTGAGGTGGTGGTCCGACGTACCCACAAGTGACATTATCGTATCCCCTATGGAATGGAAAGTAAAAACTTTATATATTATATAATGAATAAATATTTATAATTATGTTATTAATTTCATATATATAATTTATATCCATCATTATACCCAACCGTGATAGGTGTTGATGAAAAATGTGTCACATCAGTTCATGAGGCAGCAGTCCACGGTACACACGAGCGACATTATTTTTTCCCATTTGAGGGAAAATAATATCAATATAGGTAATTACATTAAAATAAAAACATATCAATATATGAGAGATAATTTTTTATTATATAAGAATAAATTAAAATGGTTTAAATGATGTGGAAGAATAAATAAAATAAAAAATGGATAGTTAGGAATTGTATATCTTGTCAGGTCACCACTTTAGAACTATACCTAAAGTATTCCTAGAATAGATTTATGAGAAAAAAAGGATTCTAAGATGAGAGAATTAAATTTATAAATTTATTTGGGTAGGTATTGGATGAAACCAAAGGGTTTTAATGTGTGAATAATAGAGGAGAGGGGATGTCCATTTATATGTGAGATGAGGGGAACACTTGTATTTATGGAAAAGAAAAAGTTATACCCACATTTTTCACGTTCCAAAAGGGTAAAAAATGAATTATTCAAGATACCTAAAAATTATATGGTCGAAAAATATCCAAAAATATATTTTATACAGGTATTTATATCATTTTAATAATTATCATTTCAGTTTAAGCCATCAGTAAACCCATTTTTAAATTAACCACGGTAAATATGTTTTTGTATTTTTACAATTCATTATGGTAAAAAATTAATTTTACCTTCTCAGATAATATAAATAATTTATATTCCAAATAATTAATAATTTTTTTAAAATTACATTCATAAATGTTGAAAAAATTAATTTAAAACTAATCCCATAGACATGATGACAAAGTTAATTTTTAAAGGGAAAATTTTCAAAAGTTTGAAAAGTTTTTATACCAAAATTAAATATAAATATGGTTAAAATACAAAAATAGGATTTATAGATACATAAATTAATTAATTTTACTTTAAAAATGATTTAAAATGTATGTTAACTTTATAAAAAATTAAAATTAAAAGGCTATTTTCAATTAAAATTCAATATTTTTCATTATTCATTGAAAAATGAAACATTTCAGAAAAATCACAAAAAATACCACTATAAAATTTTACATTATAATTTCATAGAATAATTTTATTTTTAAAATAAATTTTATATAATTGTAAAAAATTTATTTTAAATTACATGTGTGAAGTATAACTAAACCGCCCTTTATAAAAAATACAGTTTTTCATAAAACATTTCATTTTGAAAGTGATTATTATTTTTATTTCTAATCAATAGATAAAAAATTTATATGTGTAAACTATATATTCTCATAATTTATTTATTCATATTCATACCCACCAATTTAATGGGAAGATTAAAATTTCCATGTTTAAAAAATATTTTAATAGAGTATCACATTTTGTTTAAACCCAATGTTATATGCATCTCAAGCTATCAAAGAAATTAATTTTTTTCTAAACGAAATATATTTTAAATACAAGGGGTATTATATTATTCACTCCTAAAAAAATTTCATCCTTGAAATTTCATGAATATTACCTTCTAAACAAATGAGGGTAGTTTTTCTTCATAATATCATCTGGTTCCCAAATTGCATCTTCCATTTTATGATTTCTTAAAAGTACCTCTAATAAAAAATTCATTTTATTCCCCGATAATTTCTCTCTAATATAAAAAAATATCAATAGTTTCTTCATGGTAAGATAGATCAGGTTCCAATTATATTTTATTAGATGTAAACACATGTGTTGGGCCAGGTGTGTGCTTCTTTAACAATGATATATAAAACGTGTCATGTACTTTTTAGAGATTTGGTTGAATTGGAAAATGATAAAAAAAATCCAGTTAATTCATGAATTTCAATGGGTATTATATACCTAGGGCTCAATTTCCATTTTGTATCAAACATTATAACACCGTTCCATGGAGATACATTCAAGAAAACATGATATCCCACTTGGAATTTCAAATTCTTCCTTCAATTATCGGTATAACTTGTTTACTAATTTGATATGATTTAATATGATCCTGAATAGTATTTAACATTATTATTTTATGTTCTAAGAGTTTTTGGCCTAAAATTTTCCTTTCTCCTACTTCTTCACAGAAAGTTGAAGTATGAAATTTCTTTCTATATAGTGCTTCATATGGCACAATTTGAATACCTTAATTAAAACTATTATTATAAGAAAACTCTATCAACCATAAAACCTGATAAAAAATACCTTTAAATTCAAGTGAGAATGACCTCAATATTTCCATCATTGTTTGAGTATTTCTTTAATACAATCAATCAATTTGAGGTTCGTAGGTAGTGCTCAAATGAAGCTCAATATCAAGAGAAATCTGAAGACTCTTCATGAATTTCAATGTAAAATGGGGATCAAGATCATACAAAATTTAAAGAGTTACACCATTAATTATTACAGCTTCATTAATATAGATCTTTTAGAGGATCTAAATAGGTAAATACTCTATTATGGTGATGAAATGTGCATATTTGGTTAGGTGATCAGTGATAACTCGTATTGCATCATTCTTTCTAGGAGTATTTTGTAATACTATAAAACATCCCAGAGCAATTCAATCCCATTTTTAGGAAGGAATAGGAATAGGATGCATGAAACCTCTATGATGATTCTTAAAAACAATAACTTTTTGAAAAACTAAAATTTGGACACATAATTATAAATTTTCCACTTAATTTTATTCAACCAAAAACATTCCCACAAGTCCCCACACATATTTATTCTATCCTAGTGTATCGTTAAATTTGAACTATGGGTGTCATCTAACAAATCCATTTTTAGATCAAGTATAAATAGAACACATAATATCTCTATAACTTCAAGAACAACATCTTTAAAAATGGTTTTTTAATTTCTCATCATTCACTTCTTTAATTGTTTTCTAAAATTTGTTATCCTCTGATTGATAACTTTTTATCTTTTCTAAAAATGATGGTTTCAAAATAATTTGTAGAATTAGTTATTCCTATCCTTTATTTTTAATCTCCATAACCATATATACTAAATTCATAAACATAGGATCCCTTACAGTCCTCATTTAGTTCATAGTTCCATGATCTTTCCTACTCAAGGAATTTGCTACCTTATTTTCATTCCTTAGGTGGTAGTGTATTGATAAATCATAATCCTTGAGTAACTGAAGTCATATCCTTTTCCTCATGTATATATCTTTCTATTAAAAGATGTATTTTTTCATTTATGATCCATTTATAAATAAAATCATTCACTGTAGAGATAATGTCTCCATATCATCAAAGAAAAGATTACAGGTGCCAACTCAAGATCATGGGTTATATAGTTCAATTCATGATTATTTTAATTTACTTGATAAATATGCAAGAAATTTATCAATTTTCATTATGAGACAACCAATACCCTTCTTTGATGCATCACTATATATCACATACCCTGTGTTTCTAGAGGGTAGAGTCAAAATTCAATCATTGAACAATCTCCTCTTTAGTTCATCAAAACATTATTCATAGTCCTTTTTCCAAAAAAAAATATAACCCTTTTACATGCATTCTTGGATAAAATTTTAGCTAATATGGGAATATTATGAATAAATCATTTATATCACCCTACCAAACCAATGAAACTATATACCTCATTTATGTTGTTTGGAATAGGCTATCCATTGGAGACCTTTTTCTTTATAGGATCAACTAAGATTCCATCCTTTGAGATAATATGGAAATGATAAGAAACTTATTCAATCCAGAAATAATTCTTAATAAATTTATTATATATCTATTTCCTTATAATAGTCTCAAGAATTATCTAAAAATTCTTCTCTTGGTCCTCATAGATTTTATAATACACCAAAATATCATCAACGAATACCACAACAAAATAATCAATAAATTCATTGAATAATTTTTTCATTAGATCCATAAAAATAGATGGTGCATATGCAATTAAAATGGAATTACTATAAACTCATAATTTCTATACCTCGTTTGAAATGTTTTCTCTATAATTTCTTCCTTCTTTACTCATAATTATTGATTCCCAAAATGAAGGTCAATCTTTGAAAAATATTGGGATCCGTGATTTTTATTGAATATGTAATCAATGTGATATAGAGGAAATATATTCTTTATCATGATAGCAATGATTTCCCTATAATAAATACCTAGTCTCATAGATCTATCTTTATTCATAATGAGGTGAACTCGGGTTCTCCCTGTAAAGACACTAGGGTGAATAAATCCATTATCACCCAACTCCACTAGATGTTTCTCCAAATCCACTAGTTCTACAGTGTTCATTCCATATGGAGTCTTTTATATTGGTATCTCATCAGGGATTGAATCAATTTAAAACTCAACGTCAAGATCTAGGGGATGACAAGGTAATTACTTGATAAATACATCATTTTATCCCTTTATAATAGTTTCATAATCAATTTTAAAATTACCTTGTCCATACCCTGATTTTTTTTCTCTTTATCCCCTATAATCTCATTTAGTATAGCTACTAGGTGTGAGTTTAGATATGACTCAGATGATGAAGTTGGTTCTATAAATATAAAGAATTATATATCTTCATCATAAATCATAATTTTCTAATTTTAATAAATTTTTTCATCATATTTTGAATATTAATCCATACCATTGACTATATCGAATTCGACCATAGGTATAATCATAAGGATATCAAATAAAGAACATCTATGTGTCGTAATGGAGATATTTTGACACATCCTTGTTTTAGTGAGACTTCCCATATAAGTTTTTAATGACAACACATTACATAAATTAATAGGAAAATGATAATGTTTCGTTGAAAATTGGGTTGATATAAAAGAGTGTGAGGATCCAGAATCAAATAAATCATTATGTAAATTTTAATATAGGATTAAAGTACCTTACACCACATCATTGGGTACTTTCACCTCATCTTTAGTGATCACATAACGTGGGTATTCTTTCATTGGCCTCTTCTATGGTGGATTTCCTTGAAATTTAGGGAATTTATTTGTACAGTTCCACATCTCCCTATAGTTGAAACCCAAAATTGAAGTGTTTTCTTTGTCCCCTTTCCGTTTTTTTCTTAGTGGACATTATCTCCACACTTATAAAAAACTCTCATTACCTTCAATAATTTCCCATGTTGGTTCATTCTATAGTTTTCAAAATATGTAAATCATTGTATTCTCTTCTTCTTTGAAACATTTCTTTTTTCATGGTGTTTGGATGACCTTTTATTATCTTTATTTCCATTTAATATGTCATATTTATATAATTACTTCTCAATTTTTATGGAATGTAAAATTATTTCAATGTATGATGATAATTTTTTAGATACTACGCCCTTTGAAGACTTGGATTAATCCCTTCAAAGAAATGGTCAATCATTCACTCCATGATGCATATATAATTTCTAGTATACCAAGAAAACCTTATAATGGCAACTTTATAATCTTAAACACTTATTATTCTTTAATTTTAATCTAAGGATCATTTTCTTTATTTCTTTTTTTTCTCATGAAGGAAATATTTCTTAAAGAATGTAACCTTAAAATATTTTCATTTTATGAGTTCTATTTTATCTTCCTCCTTAGTATTCTGAATCAATGGCCACTATTGATTAGCATCACCTCTAAGAGAAAGCAATGAAAGTGTAACCTTTTAATTTTCACTACAACCCAAGGACATAAATATATTCTCTACAGACTTAATCCATTTCTATGTTTCCATTTGATTATTATTACCACAAAATGATGGGGGGTTTTGTCACATAAAGTGATCGAACATAAAAGAATATTAGTATGGAATATATTTCTCCATCCGAGAAAGTTTATTTGAAATAACTTGATTATGTTTTCCTAATATATCTATAATCTTCTTAGTTATAACACTAGATATATTTTCTTCCATGGTATGGAAATTTCTACATTTTCTATGAGTATTGAAACCCTTCTTCCTTCCTAGAACCATTTCTAAACAATGGCATATACTAAATTTTCAAAAAAAACTTTGAAATTTAAATAATAATATATAATTATTAATATAATGTAAAAATTACAATAAATTAAAATTTATTCATTCTTAATCTCATAATTAAAAAGATGTTTTCTTTGGGATATTTTCACTTTCAAATCCTTCTTAAAGATTTTTAATTAAAATGAGAATTATCCTATGAATATCACCCTAGGGATTCTAAACCATGTGTATATTAAGACTCATTTTCATGCACTAGGTAATGATCAATTCAGTCCCAATTCACCCTTTTCAACTCTATTACCCCTAGGTACCTCTGTGTCAAAATCACATCCACTTTTAGTATCCCGAAAAGGATATATATCTAGGAAAACCTACATAATCGATTCCTTAACAAAACTTGAGGATGTCGTTATATGATTATACTCAAGTTATATCATAGTTCCATGTTGCCAAATCTGTTTTTTACTAAATATAACTTCCTAGGTTCAAACTAGACTTATTATGATAACAATTGTTAATACCCTTACCCCATTGGACTACATTCAATGGTTACTTTATAACATTGCAACTTGATATAAGGAATCTCATCCAGAAGGACTGAATAGTTTAGTAGTCTTCGAAAACTATATACATACTTGAATATCATACTATAATTGAAAACAAAGAATATTTTAATGTATTTTATTTGAGTATACCATTATGCCCTTTATAAAATCCCTAAAAATTAATCCTAATAAACTTCTTATCATCCTAGGTAAAGGAAAAATAAGAAGCATGTGAGCTTAGTTGCTTAGTAAGGGTATGTGTATAGTTAAATATATCATGAATACATAATTAATAATAAATTTGGAAAGATAAAAATTAAAAACACATTCCATTTAATATGTAACTTAATCATGAATAATATTATGTCATGAATAAATTAATATCAAATAATTCCATATAAATAATAAAATAATCTTGAAACTTATACATGGATATTATACTAATTGAATAATAAAAAAGAAATCAATAACTGATATCATAATGAGGGAATTAATAATTCCATACATCTTAACCATAACTTCAAGGCCTTGATCTACTATATCTTACATAAATGGGTAAGACCTTGGCCAAATACCAAATCTAGTTTGTATCATGAGACAAATTGATACATCAAGAGTATATGGTGGGCATCATCCATAACATAAGTAGTCTAATAAATTCAAAATCTAAAAGTGGGATAAACATAATTAATATAAAAATTCATATTTATAAACTAGAATATGAAATTTTAATACATTTCCCAATCAATAAATATAATCATAAACCATCAAGAGTAATATGGAGAATGGTACCAAAATAGTACTTCCCTGGTCAAACTGATCATAAAAAATTAAAAGAAAATAATAATAATGGTATCATTACAATATATCCAAAATGGATCATAATTAAAATGAGGGGTTTTGTCATTAATGGAAATAAATACCATAAATATTCATCAAAACATTCTTGAAGAAAATTCCCATTTAATTTTTCAAAATCAATTTTAAAAATTAAAAATTTCTATAATATTGGGAAAAATATTTGTTCAAAAAAATTAGAAAATTTTAATGGAATATAAAAATCAATGAGTGTTCATGATGGTGGGAAATTTTATTCATGAAAATTAAATTAAAACAGTAATTCATTCCATGTTTTTGATAAAAAAAATTAAAAAAGTACCTTGTTTGGAAAAAGAAAAGAATATTATTTTTTATTTTATTTTTTGAATAAATATATTCATGGGTGAAGATTACTTTAAAAAATAATATTATTATATTAAAAACATTTTTTTAAAACGTTTTTATAAAATATGTATTATGAGGAGAAATAAATTTTGACCAATATGCGAAATAAGGTCATATTTTTTAAAAAAAATCACAATCATTTTAATTAAAAAAATAGAGAAATTGGTAATATTATTAAAAAATTACATGTGTAAGATCCCAAATAATTCTTAAGGTATGTTTTTGTTTATGTTTTGGTTGGGACTCTTCTTTTTGAAAGATAAGTGATTCCCATATTTAGTTGGGGGCTCAGTGTGCTAATAGTATAGCAATCAGGCCAAGTAGTGTTAGGCACATGGTCTATGAATGGTTAGGAGTAACCATGCAGGTAGACCGTGTGGACCATCCATCCTCAGATAGTAGACTGAGCATGATATCCCCATGATTAGGGAACACCGTGCGGGATTCCCAAGAATCTGTGTGGGGTGGCCTCTAGTGGATGGTATCTCTCACACAGATTATGCACGGTTTGGAAAACTGTGTGGGTAAACCATGCATCCCAGAAAAGTTGGAAAAATTAAAAAAAAAATACACCCCGTGATTTTAAGACCCAACTCGGGTTTTTCCTCCACCTTCTCCCTTGAAACCCTAGGAATGAACCAAAGGGACCAAGAGATCCCAAATATTTATCTCACTTATTTCATGACCATTTTCAGTTTTGTTGGAAGTGAATCGAATACATGGGTGATTCTAATCTCCCCCTCCTCTCTCTTTTCTGGTTTAGGTCTTTTCTTTTGTGTGATCTCTATACAAAGCTCTCAACCCTTTATTTTTCAGTGAGATCTAGGTTGGGGCTTCAAAGGTGTGTTGTATTGGGATCTAAGGCCTTTATTGGGGGGATGTTCAACAATGAATCTAAGGTAGCTGTTCTACATGTTATATCCCATAGTTTTGTTATAGACTTGTGCATGAATGTTGGGGTTTTGCCTATCTTTTTTTGTGTATGGATTGACTTTAGTGTGATTGGGGTGATTTGGGTGTTTAATGGTTTCTTTGTAACCCTCATGATCATCATGGGATTTTTTTAGAATGGCGTGACCATTTTAGGGTCACCCATGGGGTACTCCAGAAATCTGACATCTAGATAATGGTAAGGTTAAGTGAATGATTTTCGAGTAAAGTGTGAAGCCCATGTAGAACACGTTTAATGGTTGATCAAGTTGAAAATGGAATTATGATAAATATTCCTCGGGTGATGAAGGAATAAGGAGTTTTTGGCTTGACATGAAAGTGGATCAATATGTGGAAATGATTAAAGGCCATAATGGAAGGGATTATGAGCCTGGTAATGAAGCCTAGTGAGGTAGGATTGATAAACATTGCCTCAGGATATGGTAACAATGAGTGAATGCTTTGTGAGATAAGCGTAATAAGAGGGAATGGGAATAAATGGATAAATAATGTGAAGGTTGGTAAATGTGATAATGGGATGTAATAAGAGAATGGATAAATTTTAGAAATGGGTTAGTGCATGAGAATTATGTGGTACACATAAATGGTTGAATATAATAAAAGTGTTTGTGTTGGGTGATATATAATTGTACTTGAAATGTATAAGTGGGTAAATTCTTGTGAAATGATAAATGGTCTAAATGGGATAACGAATGGTTAACGATGAATTTGGCTAAGGTGTAGGGGTTGTTGAATACACCTAATGGGTTAAGGCAGAGGAATGGGAATTTGTTTGAATGGAAATAAATTTTAATTGGAAAATGTGTTAATGTGTTATGGCATATTATTAATTTCCATGTTTCTTGTTATTCATTGTGAATGTTGATTCCCAATGGCATTGGTTATGTTATGTTGTGTTATGTGTTTTGATATCCAATATCATTTAATATGATTAGTTTTGTTATGGTACGGTTGTGGTTTCTTGATAAATAAGCATGTTCACATGGCTTGGTAGTGTGGGGTATTGAATGAGGTTCTACTCCCATGGGTCGAGTTGCATTGATGCTCTAAACTCCACCCCTAATGCACGAGTTAGGTATGAGGACTGATGCTCTACTCCCCTAATAGTTGCATCCACCTAGACCGAGGATTCAAGGGGAGGAAATGGTTGACATGAGGAAGGAGTTGGACCGACGCTCTAAACTCCACCCCAAATGCAGGGGTCAGGGATGAGAACTGATGCTCTATTCCCCTAACAGTTGTATTCTACCCAGACTGATTGTTCGAGGTGAGAATACGGGTTTTTTTGATATGTGTATCCCTAGTAAGATAGGGACTTGTTTTATTTCCACTATACATTTTTATTTTTTTCCCTTAGACTCTTTTATTGATGATAATTATGCCTAACACATGGAACATGTGATCAATGTGGCTTATGTAATGAAGATTGTATAAGAAATGGAATTGGGATAATTGGTAGTCACGAATTAAATGAATCTTGTTTAATAATGGAACCCAAAATTTCCCTTGATTACATACCCTTTATTTAGTACTTACTTGCACTATCTATTAGACTGGATATTTTTTAGAAACCATTGGTGGTGGCCTACTATGTTTTGAACTCACACCCTGCTCGGGCTGCAATTGGGTACCTAAGCAGGTATATTGATTGTAGGTCAGGATAAGGGTAGAGGCCCTACTGCGAGATGTTTAGTTGGGCTCGGAATATACATAGAGAGGGACCCAGACTCAGAGTTGGGACCCATTTGGATTTTTTTTCATTTGTTTTAGTTTGTGATTCTTCCAATTTGCACTACTAGTATGGCCTGACATGGTTGTATTTGATTTGTGGTTTGTACCCTATTTGGTACATTCATGTTTATGGTCATTTATTAGAAGTTAATATTGTTTCCACTATTTATATTGTGTCCTATTGTGGATTACTCTAGTAAAGTGGGTATAAGCTCCCCATGTGACTCATTAGACCATCACTACTATTCCGCAACCTCTGGTATAGGGGAGGCGGGCTTGAGGTCATGTGACGACCCAGCTCAGAGCACAAGATTAGTGTCTTCGTGTTCAGGGACATTACAAAGTTGTATCAAAGGAGATATTTTCTCTTTTTTACTATTTTTTCATCGTATACAGAAGATTAAGACAGTGTCGGACCTTGGTAACGATCTCATGCTTGGGAGTAACTAACCCATTTACGAGGGAAAACCCAAGTCATCCTGGGTGGGAATTATAATGCTTGATGTGTGTTGTTACAGTTTAATGATATTTCACCATTGGGTGATACACATGTCGTGTCATTTGATTGATTTATGATATTTCTCTCATTGTCGGAATGGCATAGGGATGTTCATTCATGCATCATTTTAGAAACCTAAGTATAGGTGGAATGTATCTTTATAGGAAGACACATGGGCTGGGTGTGCGGGGCATGGAGAGTTGAATGAATTTTAATTAAATGATATATATAAAGAAAATAATGCTTAATATTGGTAATGAAAGTGGAATAATGAAACTAATGAAAATGAGGTAAGGAATATCATCTATAAATAAATTTGTTAATGTTTTGATTTATGATAAATTGTAAGGGTTGTTTCGGTGTCCAAAAGAAAAAGGGGTTGCATAATGAGGGAAAAAAATTTAATGAATTTTTTCTAATGAAATCTGTAAATGTGTTCAAAATGATGATTTAATATGTGGTGAAATAGAAATGTGCCTAAGAGGAAAGGGTCATGTTATGAAAGAAGAAGTGGGTTTGAATAGGTTTACAAAATAATTGTGATTAAGTAAGTTGGTTACCCCATGTTGACCATGAATGCAATAGGTATGGTGGGGGTAGTGTTCTAAGTGCGATGATAAACGTTGGGATAGAGTATAAAGAATGGTTTGTTTAAGGCTGATAGTGTGAGATCTTTTCCAATAGTGGTTAAATTCTATCGGTCATTCTTTGAAGTGTCGAGTGAATGGAATGTTTGGAATGAGAATGTTTGGGTTCAAATGTGGGTTTCCTTGGTGTTTTCAGTTTGACCCTTGAAAGCATGGGTTGGGGCAATTAGAGTACCCTAATTGAGACTCTCTATTTGTATTGTGAGGCCGGTCCAGTCATGATATTGACTAAGTGGTGTTTTTAGGGAACCCTTGGTAGGTTTTTGGCCTTTGGGTTGTGAGGCATGGTTTGGTAATGTGAATGAGGAAAATATCATGGTCTATGACCATATAGAGTGCATGCTAGACCCTAAGGATAGTGCCTGGTTCTTGGTGACCTTATGAGTAGAGACCTTGTGAGTTGTGACTCGAATCCCAGAGAGGATGTTTTTTCTATAGTGGTGATGAATGTGTGCACCTTTGGTGTGGAACCTAGAGTAGATTGTTGTTTTTTATGCAAATCATAGTGTGCATTGGAATGGGAGTGAGAGTTCCATTCATTAACTTTGCTTTGTTTGAGTCATGATATGTGTGGTCTGGAGAGAGGGCCAATGGATTTTCATGATTGTGACTCTAGTCAAAGGAGTTGATTTTTTTTCAAACATCAAGGTGACCTTTGAGAGATGTTGGACAATGCTTTTAGTGCTTCTGGGTGTGTGTCACACATGTGGATGTGTTGGACTTTGAAAGTGTGACATATAGTGTTGCTTGGTGTAGTTTTGTGATGTAAGGATAAGTGGGAAGGTTGATGGTCTAATTCTGCCTGGTTCTTTCATAAGGGCACCCTAGTGTTTGTAATAATAGGTAAGGTTTGTTTTTAAGGGTTTTATCTCTTGAATCCATGACTCGCCTATTTGATTGAGGATTAATAGAGGTTTTGAAGTTGTTTGAATAGAAAAGACAAGGGTTGATAATGTTTGGTTATATGCTTTCACTCAATGGTGACACCCGAGGAAAGGTTGCTCAGGTGGTTGAACATATTTGTATGATTGGTTTGGTTGTGGTGAAATGGTTGAACCTGGTTGTAAATCACACCTTAGTGGTGATGGTTAAGTGCTGGTGTGACACGTTCGGTAGGGAAGCCCGAGACCCCTGGAAGGTCATGGCGTCCCATAGCTTAACATCAGAAATAGATAAGTTAGTGGTGGTGTTCTTCGACGACTTCTTAGCATACCTCGTCTAGTGATGAGAATTCTGAACATCTTGACACCATCCCAGGTATGTTGAGAATATCTGTCTCAAACCAAGATACATGAAGGTTTTTTGTTGGATGAGGGGCATCATGGAGGATATGTGCAAGGAAACGGTATGTGTGAAATTTTATTATTGGATTTACACCCTACATGAAATTGGGTGGGGACCTTGGGACGAGCCAAATGTTAAAAAAATGAAATGGGTTCTGTTCAGAAAATCTGAGAACAGGCATTGGGTGACATTCATTTTCTTGTTTTGGGAATAAGGATGGATGTTCATATCTAAGTTTGGGGTTTGGTTTGTGATAATTTTTAAGATACAATGGTTAGAATCCCTCATGGTGAGCAATGGTAATGACACTCCTAAGGTGGGGAGTTATAAATCATCCTTGGATGTGGGAAGGAGAACATCAAGATGATGTAGTGGCACCAAGGTAGTAATGAGGAACCAGAGAGGTGCGTGTCGGGTTCCTTATAGAGGTATGTGGGACTTGATGTTGTGACAAATGATCCAAGTGTTTTCTTGAGCTTAGGTTGGTTCCAAGTGAAGATTGTGATGTTTGTGTTGAGTGATAGGAGGGTGTGGTTGGTTATGATATCAGGTTTTGGCAAGAGAAGTTAGGGTCTTATAACTCCAACGGATATTAGGGTTAGAACCAGGTCAATTTTTCCTTGTGTGGTTTTAGGACATCGTGGTGTTGGGTAAACCTTGTCCATGTGATGTGGTTTCATGTCAAGGGTGAAGTAGATGACGGTCTGGAGGAAGGTAATGCCATGATGGTGGAATTCTACGAGAATTTCAAAAATGACCTCAGTGGGTGTAAGAGATGTTGATTATAGTCCTCAATTCAGTGAGAACCTTGGAAAGATGTGTAACACCACGACCCCAGTTACCTAGAGCCGGTGCATTATTTTAATACATTGGCATGATTATAAGGAATGAAGTCCCGAAGGACTGATCAATTTAGAAGTTTCGGAAAATAGATTACATATATTAACTTTACATCACAATTTCAAACATAAAAACATCATAGATAGTTATTTGAGAATGTCATTATTCTCTTTAGCTTAACCCTGCATATCAATCATAATACACTTCTTGAAATCCTGGGGAAATAAAACATAATAAATGGGTGATATCAAATGCCCAGTAAGGGTAAATAATTTAGCGAAAGCTATAAACATTTAAGGCAAGATGTGTGATAAAAACAACAGCCTTTTTAAACATAAACTTGAACATAATATGGATAAAATAAATCAAACATTACCATATAAACATGAATATGGATATTCTACTAGTCTAATAATCACATGTAATAACTAATTTCATAATGAGGGAATGCCTACTGCTGGACATCATTACTACATAGTCAAGGACTTGTGCCAAGACTATAAATAAAAGTTTTTTCAAGGCCTTGTTCCAAGACACTAGTTTGTCTCATGATACCTACCGATGCATCGAGGAGCTATAGAGGGCTCAACCCGTCACTTACTAACTTCGCCGCATTCCTCATATGAAAAAGTTGAAACATAACATAAACATTTTTATTAAAACAAGCATAAGAAATGTCAATACATTAACCATAAACCATGATTGGTATAAAAATAGAACATTCACATTCAAACATATATTAACTCATTCAATACAATATAGAATATTTTATTATAATAAATCAACCTCAATCAGAAATAATATCCATTAATGGATACGTACATAGTTGAAAATGATGAGTAAAACTTTTTAAGAGAAATATCCTTTTTTGTAAAATCATTTAAAAGTCACACATTTTTAAAGGAAGTATTGTAAAAGAGATTTTCTGAATCTATGTTTCCCATACCACTTTGAAACTTTTGAAAATAATTATCATTTCAAAACATTCATGTCCATATAAATAAATCCTTAAAATCATTTTTGAAAACATGGAAAAAAATTAAAAAGATTTAGAAAGATAAATCTTTAAAACATTTAAAATTATGATCTTGATAAAGAGTACCTTTCACAAATCCTTAAAATATTCATTTTGAAAAAAAATTTATCAAATATGGACATGGATGATAAAAATGTCCCAAAAATTACTTACAAATAAACAATCTCGGATAATAATGAGATTGAGGAATTAACCCTTACCTTGAACTTACCTTTAGTTGAGGGTACGTTTAATCTCCTGTATGAATATCGTAGTATCTTATTAAATTATACCAGAACCATATTAATATTTACGATATCATACATGATTAATTTACTACTTTATACTACCCATTTAATAATAATTCCCATGTTAAATTAACATTTTGGGTAATAATCGCTTTCTTTTTCGTACGTTTTTTAAATTGTAACTCTTGATTGTATCACTTAGATAAAGATTAAAATACTTCCATAATATAAAACATGATTTATTTATCATATATATTTATAATTTAAATATGTATAATAGACATATATATGAAATGAAAAACACCGTTTATGGAGACAGTAGTCCGTACGTACGCATAAACATTGTGTCCGTTTTCATATCGTATTGAACGGAACTAAGTGAATAAGATATAAGTAAGAACATATATATATATATCCAGTAGCATTATTATGTCATATATTACATACTTATTAATAAAATATATTTTTATATTCGTCGATGAATGGTGAACGTGGAAATGAATGTCATCGCGTCGTGGAGACGGTAATCCGTACGTACACACGAGCGACAATATAATTTCCTTAGAGGTGTGGAATTGGATGGTATGTTAATTTTACAGAGACATTATCATGTTATTTTCATTATTTATATACATATTACTCATCATTATATCCATCCAAATAACATAGTGTTGAATTACAAATTACACCACGACGTGGAGACGGTAAGCCATACGTATGCATTCATGGTGACATTATCATTCATAAGATGGATAGAATAATGAATATAGTTGTGCCATATTTATAATAACATCATAGTGTATAGAAGATACTGGAGGTATTATTTTATAATTGAAACAACAAATAAAGAGTAAGTGGAAGAATAAGAGAACTTGAAAGATGGTGGTGAAATCATTACCTCTTCTTCGGGTTCTTCCTTTTGATTTGTCAAAAGGGCTCCTTAGTTTGGCTTTATGACCAAAGTAATGCCTCTAGGATGAAGGTAGGATAGTTTTTAGAATATTTGGGCAGGTTTTTGATGAGCCAAATGGCATTTTAGGTGTGAATATGAGAGAAGGGGAAGTTTTCTTTTATAAGAGGGGTGACGGGCACCTTAGAAAAAACCTAAAATATTATTTTATAATAAATTCATTTTCGGTTTATAATGGATCCAAAACGAATTATTTAAATGATAAGGTGGGTATGGGTCTCAAAACACTCAACCAATAGGTTTCATACAGGTTTAGGTCACCATATTTACCTTACCATTTACATTTAACTCTTAGTTAAATAGTTTGACACTTACCATGTCTCTTTGTATTTTTATAATATATGGCTAATAAACATAATATAAAATTATAATAGAACCCAAATTGGTTCTTTAATTTCATATATATTATTATATAAGTATTTTGTATGAACCTTAGATTTTTTTGGATTATTATATCAATTAATAATATAATATTTATTTTAAAAACTATTTTATCTCAATTTTGAAACTATTTGGTATTTGTTTTTTGATAAAATCATAACAGCATTATTACTTCTAAAAAATTGATCTAAACAACCCTAACATGTAATAATAACCTATAAAATTAGTGGAATTTATAAAAAACCTCAAATTTCATTTATTTGGATATTTATAATGTCAATTATTTTAATCTTTCATTAATATGGTAATTACTGCATCATCATTGTGTCATAAATAAATTTAATTATTTAAGGTCTAAAATTTATAAATAAAATAAAATTATATAGTAAATTGTTTTATCATTCTAATGAATATTTATAGTCTTATTTATCTTATGTATAACACAATATTAAAAATGTTTTAGTTATTAATATTTGATTTCAACTCTTTTAATTCTTCTTTGAATTAAATAATAATAAATGTCCTAATCTAATCCATGTGGACCTAAAGGATCATATTTTATTCCTATGGTTGTTTTTGGTCGAATTACACTTATCCAATATAATTATGGCATGTTTTAGGATATAATAATATCATTTTTATCCTTAATTACCATATAAACTTTTAACCTAGGTAAATAAAAGTAAAAAATTACTATCCACCAAGTATTCTTTTCATATTATTGAACCAAATTTTTCTTACTGATATAAACCATGTCTCTCAGAATTTTTAAATTCCACTCACAGAAGTGGTAAAATTAAGTTTTATGTGAAATTGAAAATTCGTCTAGGAGGTGGGTACAAGACGGTGAAAAGTTCAATAACATTTTATATATCTAATATTATTAAAAAATGAATCCAATGAATTACATTGAACATATATAGGTATTATTTATATATTTTTACCAAAAATAAATTTAAATAAAATTAAATTTTATTTAAATAAAAAGTCGGTTTTAAACAATAACTCAGTGTTTTTCACTGTTCATCAAAAATTGAAAGTTTTCAGAAAAATAACAAAAATTCACCCTTAGATAATTTTGATATTCCAAATAAATTCACCCTAAGATAATTTTGATATTCCAAATTCAAAAATTAAGTCTATTTTACCAAATTCATAACATATAAGTTTCATTTATAAATTTAAAATTAATTCCCATTGTCAAAACAAAAAGGCGTATTTTTAAGAAAAAATATCTATCAATGGATTGACACTTGTTTATGTCTAATCTCAAAGTTAAATTAGTTACAATGACCCGCATTGGATTAAATGGTAAAAATATAATCTATTTATACTTCCAAACCATTAAAATTTATAATTTAACAATATAAATTTTTTTGATTAAAAAAGATGTTTTCAGTTAAAATATAGTATTTTTCACTATTCACCCAAATATGAAAGTTATCAGAAAAACACCAAGAATTTATTGAAACTAAATTCTTAATTCCTGATTCTAAAAAAGATGTTTATTTTTTAAAATTGAATATATAAAAGTTTCAAATATTGGATTTAAAAAGGGTTCACCATTAAAATGCGGTAAAAGTGCATTTTTTGAAAAATGCTTCTTTTATCTGAAAAAAAAATGAATTATTTCTTAAATTATGTCTAAGAAACTCATAATATAGATTCTAAAATTATAAGTATCATATATAGTTCAAAATTCAGTTAATATTATTCATAACCGCTTTTGAACGGCTAGTTTGCTAAGTCGTGGTGCACATGAACTCAGTGTTGTGTGTAGTGCAAGTTATTGAATTACTTTGAATAAATAACATAATATGAAATCTTGGGGGGGTTACATTCTTCCCTCCAATAAATTGCGTTCTCGCAATTTGAAAATGTTCATCGAATATAAAAGGTTGAAAATAGAAAATACCAATATGGCGAACTCATATCAGAAATTGGGTAATAAAATTTAGTCTTAATAAGATGGAAAATATATATATATATATATACTTGACAAGTGGAGTTATATCCTTTAACTAATTCCTACCACAAACTCAACTTTCACTCCAAAATATTTTAAAAAAATATTCTATTTATCCTAATCATAAAGGGTTCCAAAAATAATGAATTTATAATTCACCTATCAACCCCTTTAAAAAACTAGATTATACCATCCAAGGACTTCATTTAGTCCAGTGGTATGTGATAAATCCCAATCGCACTATGGTGTGGGTTCAATTCCCGCAGCTTTGTTTGATGCGACTGATTGTCACACGGTCTGTGTGTTGTCCTTTTTATAACAATCCAAAAATAACCTTAAAAATAATATCCAATTTCAAACTTAATCTATTCAAACCTTTATACTTATCCAAAATACTTCTATACAAACTCATAGTCCAAAATTTACAAGGAAGTTAAACATAATGAAGATCCTTTTTCCCATGTAATAACATGTGAACACCTTCATCTTGTATTATTTTAAGACATGATAACACCCTAAATTACAATAAAACCTTATTTATTACTTTCATGATCCATTATCCTTTATATAATACTTGATATATTCCTTATATCCAAAAATTATGAATATTCCAACAATCATGAAATAAAAAAACCATTAATCAGTTTCAAGATATTCAAGAATATTCAATATAATTTATCCAAATCTACCATCTCTTATTCCAAAATTACTACCATAGTATCAGGACCATATAATCTCAAATTCCAAATGAAATTGTATGGCAGTACAATCCTTATTCATTTCCATAATTCATATAACCAGTACATCATTGATACAACACTCAAATGACACAATCCTTTAATAACAAAATAATAACTCTTAATCATTCCTCTTACTCTTTGGATCATACGTATTGCTGGAGTTTTCATTCCTTATATTGGGCGCCATTTCTATATAATGGCATACACTAGGTCAGTTTATGAATTGCAAATAATAATTCCAAACTTGTAAAATAACTAACATAAATTGAACAACTTATGGATATTATCCATAAAAATATTTTTTTTGAGGAGTTATATACTCATAAATCATTCATAATGATTTGTAAATAAAATTAGAATTATCTTAAGAGTATCCCCCAGGAGTTTCATAACCAAGAGTGCAGCAATGACCATTTTTGTGCACCAGTTCCCGTTCCAGTCTAGATCAAAGTGGTTTTTTCGGGTTTTACCCCTAGGTATATATGTGCTAGAGCTTCCTCTACCTACTCATATCTATACAGGGATGTATTTTCTTGGAAAACTCGCAAAATCTCTACATTACCAAAATTCTAGAAAGTGCTTCTATACTAATCCTCAAAGTCTATCTTAGGGTAATGTCCTATAATCATAGTTTATCTAAATCTAGTTTCCAAGGTTATTCCTAAACTTCCTCCGATACCAACTGTAACACCCCAACCCTAGTTACCCAGAGATGGTGTGTTATTTTAATATATTGGCATTATTACAAGGAATCAAGTCCCAAAGGACCAATCAATTTAGCAGTCTTGGAAAATAGATTACATAAATTAACTTTACATTACAATTTCAAACATAAAACATAGAATAGATATTTCTTTGAGAATTCCATTGTTCTGTTTAGTTTAACCCTGCATATCAATCATAATACACTTCTTGGAGTCCTGGGAAAATAAAACATAAGACAGGGGTGAGTTCAGATGCCCAGTAAGGGTAAATAATTTAGTGTAAGCTATAAATATTTAAGGTAAGATGTGTGATAAAAACAACATCCTTTTAAAACATAAACATTAACATAATATGAATAAAATAAATCAAACATTATCATATAAACATGCATATGGATATTCTACAAGTCGAATAGTCAAATGTAATAGCTAATTTCATAATGAGGTAATGCCTAACGTCGAACATCATTACTACATTGTCAAGGCCTTGTGCCTAGACTACAAATAATTTTTTTTCAAGGCATTATTCTAAGACACTAGTTTGTCTCATGAGACCTACCGATGCATCGAGGAGATATATCAGGCTCCACCCATCACAAACTAAGTCCGCTACATTCCTCATATGAAAAAGTTGAAACATAACATAAACATTCATATTAAAACTAGCATACGAAATGTCAATACATTATCCATAAACCATGAATGTTATAAAAATAGAACATCCATAGTCAAACATATCATAACTCATTTGATACAATATGGAAGATTGTATTATAATAAATAAACCTCAATCAAAAATAAAATCCAGTAAAGGATGCTGACATAGTTGAAAATGACGAATAAAACCTTTTAAGAGAAATATCCTTTTGTAAAATAATTTAAAAGTCAAACATTTATAAAGGAAGTAATGTAACAGAGATTTTTGAATCAATGTTTCCCATACCACTTTGAAACTTTTTAAAATAATTATCATTTCAAAACATTCATGTCCATATAAATAAATCCTTAAAATTATTTTGATAACATGGACATTAATTAAAAACATTTAGAAAGATAAATCTTTAAAACATTTAAAATTATGATCTTGAGAAAAAGGACCTTTCAAAAATACTTAAAATATTCATTTTGAAAAAAAAATCTATGAAAAATGGACAAGGATGATAAAAATGTCCCAGTAAATACTTACACATAAACAATCTCAAATAATAATATGATTGAGGAATTAACCCTTACCTTGCACTTTCCTTTAGTCAACGGTATGTTTAACCTCCTGTATGAAGATCGTAGTATGTTATTAAATTATACCAGAACCATATTAATATTTATGATATCATACATTATTCATTTATCCCTTTATACTACCCATTGAATAATAATTTCCATGTTAAATTAACATTTCAGGTAATAATAGTTTTCTTTATCGTACGTGTTTTAACTTGTAACTATTGATTGTATCCCTTAGATCAAGATTTATATAGTTCCTGAATATAGAACATTATTTATATATCATATATATTTAGAATATAAATATGTATAATAGACATATATATGAAATGAAAAACACTGTTTATGGAGACGGTAGTCCGTACATATGCATAAGCATTTTTTCCGTTTTCATATCGTATTGAACAGAACTAGGTGAATAAGATATATGTAAGTACTTATATATATATATATATATCTAGTAGCATTATTATGTCATATATTATATACTTATTAATAAAATATATTTTTATATTCGTCGATGAATGGTGAACGTGGAAATTATTCTCATCGCGTCGTGGAGACGGTAACTCGTACGTACGCACGAGTGACAATATCATTTCTTTAAAAGTGTTGGATTGGATGGTATACTAATTTTACATAGACATTATCATGTTATTTTCATTATTTATATACATATTACTCATCATTATATCCATTAAAATAACATTGTGTTGAATAATAAATTACACCACGACGTGGAGATGATAAGTCGTACGTACGCACGCATGGTGGCATTATAATTCATAATATGGATAGAATAATGAATATAGTTGTGCCATATTTATAATAAAATAAAATTATATAGAATATACTAGAGTTATTATTTTAGAATTTAAGCAACAAAGAATGAGTAAGTGGAAGAATAAGAGAACTTGAAAGAGGGTGGTGAAATCGTTACCTCTTCTTCATGTTCTTCCTTTTGATTTGACCAAAAGGGCTTCGTAGTTTGGCTTTATGACCAAAAGAAGGCCTATAATATGAATTTAGGATAGTTTTTAGGATATTTGGTCAGGGTTTGGACGATCCAAATGGCTTTTGAGGTGTTAATTTGAGAAAAGGGGAAGTGCCCTTTAATAAGAGGGGTGGGGGAACCTTAGGAAAAACTTAAAATATTATTTTATAATAAATTAATTTTTGGTTTCTAATGGATCCAAAATGAATTATTTAAAGACTAAGGTGGTTATGGGTAGAAAACCACTCAAACAATTAGTTTTAGATAGTTTTAGGTCACCATATTAACCTTAACATTTAGATTTAACTCTTAGTTAAATAGTTTGACATTTTCAATGTCACTTTGTATTTTTATATTATATGGTTAATAAACATACTATAAAATGCCAATCGAACCCCAATTGGTTCATTATTGTCATATATATTATTATATAAGTATTTTGGACAAACCGTATATTTTTAAAACTATTATATCAATTAATAATATAATATTTGTTTTAAAAACTATTTTATGTCAATTTTGACACTATTTGGTATTTTTTTTTAATCATAACAGCATGATTACATGGAAAACAATTTATCTAACCAACCCTAACATGTCATAATAACCTATAAAATAATTTTAATTTTCAAAAGGCCTCAAATTACATTTATTTGGATATTTATAATGTCAATTATTTTAATCTTTCAATAATACGGTAAATCCTGCATCATCATTGTGTCATAAATAAATTTAATTATTTAATGTCTCAAAATTATAAATAAAATACCATTATATAGGAAATATTTTTATCTTTATAATTAATACTTATAGTCTAATTTATCTCATGTATAACCCTGTATTAAAATTTTTTAGTTATTAAACTTTGATTTTAACTCTTTTAACTCTTCTATGAATTAAATAATAATAAATGTCCTAATCTGATCCAAGTGGACTTCAAGGATCATATTTTATTCATGAGGTTGTTTTTGGTCTAATTACACTTATCCAATAGAATTAGGACATGTGTTAGGATAATAATAATATCATTTTTACCCTTAATTACCCTATTTACTTTTAACCGTGGTAAATAAAAGTAAAAAGTTACTATTCATAAGAAATAATTTTTATTTTATTGAAACACATTTTTCTTAATGATATCAATAGTATCACTCTTATTTTTTAAATTTCACTCACATAAGAGGTAAAATTATGTTTTATGTGAATTTGTAAATTCTCCTAGGAGGTGGGTAAAAGACGATGAAAAGTTCAAAAAAAATTTATATATCTAATATTATAACAAAATGAATCCAGTGAATTACATTTAACATATGTAGGTATTATGTATCTATTTTTACCTACAATAAATTTAAATAAAATAAATAATTATTTAAATAAAAATTTGCTTTTAAACAATAACTCAGTGTTTTTCGTTATTCATCAAAAATTGAAAGTTTTTAGAAAAATACCAAAAATTCACCCAAAGATAATTTTGATATTCCGAATTCAAAAATTAAAAATATTTTACCAAAATAAAAACATATAAGTTTTATTTATTAATTTAAAATCAATTCCCTTTGTCAAAACCAAAAGGCGTATTTTTAATAAACAATATCTATCAAAATATTGGCACTTGTTTACATCCAATCTCAAAGTGAAATTACTTACAATGACCAGCATTGGATTAAATGGTAAAAATATAATCTATTTATACTTACAAACCATTAAAATGTATAATTTAGCACTATAAATTATTTTGATTAAAAAAGTTGTTTTCAGTTGAAATATAGTATTTTTCACTATTCACTGAAATATGTTAGTTATCCGAAAAACACCAAAAAATTATTGAAACTAAATTCTTATGTCCAGATTATAAATAAAATGTTTATTTTGTCAAATTGAATATATAAAAGTTTCAAATATTGCATTTAAAAAGGGTTCACCATTAAAATGCGGTAAAAGTGCTTTTTTTGAAAAATACTTTTATCTAAAAAAATGAATTAGTTCTTACATTGTGTCTAAGAAACTAATAATATGGATTCTAAAATTATATGGATTATATATAGTTTAAAATTCAGTTCATACTATTCATAACTGCTTTTGAACATCTAGTTTGGTAAGTCGTGGTGCACTTGAACAAGGTGTTGCTTGTAGTGCAAGTTATTGAATTACTTTGAAGAAATAACGTACTATGAAATCTTGTGGTGTTACAAGGTGAGAATAAGGGGTAGCCTACCATCAATGGAAGGTAGTTGTTCTGGGGAATGGAAGTCGAAGGTGGTCCGACCTGAGATGGTAAACATGATGGGTGAGGTGAGATTGCCCCACCTCTGTGTTCATGTTGTAGCAGAAAGCTCCTTTCAAAATGAATTTGAACCTGAGTGGGGTTAGTATGGTCTTATTCCTTGAATTGATAGTATAGGAATGTCTTCCCAATGGTTGTGACGGTGTAGCTGGATGCCAAGGCAGGGTAATTCTCCTATGGAAGCTTGGGCCCAGTAAGTTGGAACATGATAGGAAATGGGAAGGTTGGGTTGAGTTCTAGTGGTCCTTATTCGATGTAGGAGGTGCTAGGTAACCGGAAATGGTTGAGAAAACCATTCCTGATAAATAGTTGGTTGATTACATGATAAGAGGTTTGGGTTGGAAGGTCTCGAGTGGTCACTATTCAGGTAAGTTGGCCCTGGTATAGATCTTTGGCATGGTTTAACGGGTCAAGTAGCCAAGAGTTTTGAGTTGTGTTTGGATGTATACTTTTGGGATGAGATCTTCAGGAATGGTGGTAGGAAGGATTTTGTGTTTACTTCCGGGTGATATCGGGTTTTCACCGTCTGAGTTGGGTGAACTGGAAAATGATGCCAAGTGATTTTGTTCATGAGTCGTACAGAGGAATTGGACCTATGAGGTGACGATTGGTCCCTCTATGATGATGTGATGTTAGGTGTTATGTTCCATGTGTTGTGGGTTAAGTTTTTTCACCTAAGTTCCCCAAGAAGTTCTTGTGGTGAGAATGGTTGAAATGGATGGACCCTTGAGGAGTTTTGAAATCGTGTTGTGGTTGTAGTGAGGAAGGCTTGTGGGGAAACTATGTGCCCCTAACCCATGTTTAGTGGACCTGTGATGTGATTCCTGAAACATGGAAAGTGGTAGTGCATAGGTAGACCTTGTGGCATAATCCCTTGATATGGGAGTTAGTGATGCTCGGGAGAGCGGCTCGAGGATGAACTATTATATGGTGGGGAGGTTGTAAGATCATGGGTCCCTTTTAAGGTATTTTTTTATGGTTTGGTTTGGACTCTTATTTTGGATAGATAGGTGTTTTCCAAGTTTAGGTGGGAGCTCGAGGTTCCCAAGGGGATTAGGGTGCAATGATTAGAGCAATCAGTCCAAGTAGTGTTAGGTGCACAGTCTGCGCACTGTTAGGAGTAACCGTGTGGGTAGACCGTGTGGACCATCCATCCTCGTCCAGTATCCTGAGCACGGTCTCCAAATAGTTAGGAAAAACCGTGTGGGGTTCCTAGGAATCCATGTGGTATAGCCTCTCACAGACAGTATCTCCTGCACGGTTTGCTTACATTTTGTAAAACCGTGCAGCCTAGAAAAGTTGGAAAAATTACAAAAATTCCACCTCATGATTTTAAGACCCAACTTAGGTTTTTTCTCTTCTTTCTCCTTTTAAAACCAAGAAATGAACCAAAGGGACCAATACATTGAAAATATTGATATCCTTTGTTTCTTGACCATTTGGAGTGTCGTTGGAATCTAATCAAAGATTCGGGTGAGTCTAATCTCCTCCACCTCTCTTATTTTCAGTTTATGTCTTGTCTTTTGTGCAATCTCCATCCAAAGCTCTCAACCATTTCTTTTTTGGTGATATCTAGGTTAAGGCTTCAAAGGTGTTTTGGATTGTGATATAAGGCCTTGATTGGGAGGACATGCATCAATAGATCTGAGGTAGGTGGTATACAAGTTATATCACATAGTTTTGTTATAAATTTGTGCATGAATGTTGGGGTTTTCCCTATATTTTGTTGTTTGTGGATTTCCTTGAGTGTGATTGGGAGATTTGGGGGTCTAAATAGTTTCCTTGGAACCCCAACGATCCCCATGGGATGTGTTGAGGATGACATGACCATTTTAGGGTCACCCATGGGGTGCATTGGAAATCCCGAACCTAGGTAATGGTAAGGTTAAGTTAAGGATTTCTGAGTAAAGTCTGAATCCCTTGTAGTACATGTTTAATGGTAGATCAAGTTGTAAATGGAATGATTATAAATATGCCTATTTTGATAAATGCATAATTATTTGTTGGCTTGAAATGAATGTGGATCAATATATGGAAATGATTAAAGTTCATAATGGAATAGATTATGAGCCTGATAATGAAGCCTATTGAGGTAGGCATGTTGAACGTAGCCCAGTGAGATTTGAATAATGAGTGAATTCTTAGTGAGATAAGTGAATTAAGGGAGAATGGGGTAAATGGATAAATGATTTTAAGGGTGTTAAATGTGATAAGGGGATGTAATAAGAGAATTGATAAATTTTTAAAATGGGTTAATGCATCAGAATTAGGTGGAGCACCTAAATGGTTGAATGCAATAAAAGTGTTTGTGTAATGTGATATAGAATTGTACTTGAAATGCATAAGTGGTTAAATTCTTATGAAATGATAAGTGGGATAAATGGGTTAATTAATGGTTAATTATGTATTTGGATAATGTGTAGGGGTTGTTGAATACACCTAATGGGTTAAGTCATGGTAATGAGAATTTGGTTGAATGGATATGAATTGTAATTGTAATATGTGTTAATAAGTTATGGAATTGTATTAATTCCTATGTTTCTTATTATGCATTGGGAATGATGATTCCCAATGGCTTTGGTTTTGTTATGTTGTGTTATGTATTGTGATATACACTGGTATTGAATATTCTTGGTTGTGTTATGGTATGGTAATGGTGAATTGATAAATAAGCATGTGTGCATGGCTTGGTAGTGTGGGGTATTGAATGAGGTTCTATTCCCATGGGTCGAGTTGGACTGATGCTCTAAACTCCACCCCTAAATCATGGGTTAGGGATGAGGGATGATGCTCTATTCCATTAATGGTTTCATCCATATAAATTGAGGCTTGAGGGTAGGACATGGCTGATGTGAGGAAAGATTTGGACTAAGGCTCTAAACTCCAACCCCTAATGCATGGGTTAGGGATGTGGACTGATTCTTTATTCCCCTAATAGTTTAATTCTACTAGAACTGATGCTTTGAGGTGAGATTATGAGTTTATTTGATAGGTGTATCCCTAGTGAGATAGGGACTTGTTATATCTCCCCAATACATTGTGATTGCTTTCCTTAGACCCTTGTATTGATGATAATTATGCCTAACCCATGGAACATGTGATCAATGTGGCTTATGTAATGAATATGGTATATGAAATGGAATTGGGATAATTTTTAGTCATGAATTAAATGAATATTGTTAAATAATGGCACCTGAACTGTCCCTTACTTACATAGCATTTATTTAGAACTTTTATTCACAATCTATTAGACTGGATATTTTGTTGACATCATTGGTAGTGGCCTACTGAGTTTTGTACTCACACCCTGCTCGGGCCACCGTTGGGTACCCGATCATATCTATTGGTTGCAAGTTAGGATAGGGGCAGATTCCCTACTTTGAGATGATGAGTTGGGCTTGGGATGTACATGGATAAGGACCCGGACTCAGAGTCAGGACCCATTTAGAGTTTTTTCCAATTTTTTTATTTTGGTATTCTTAAACATTGCACTACTAGTATGGAATGACATTCTTGTATTTGATTTGTGGTTTGTACCATATTTGGGAAATTCATTGTTATGCTCATTTATTGGTAGTTCATATTGTTTCGACTATTTATATTGTTTCCTGTTGTGGCTTACTCTAGTAAAGAGGGTATAGTCTTTCCACATGACACATTAGACCCTCACTACTATTCGGAAACCTCTAGGGTATGGGGAGGCGCGCTTGAGGTCATATGATGACACGGCTCAGAGCACCAGTTTAGTGGCTTCCAGGTTGAGGATGTTACAACATGAATCGCCAAATTATAATAAAATAGGTTTCTTATTATATATAAATATCAGAAAATATTCCCAATAGAAATTTAAACATAGAAATATCGAATAATGATGAGATAGTGAAATAAAACCTTACCGCTTTCGTAACTTTTGAATCATAACCCACATGAAAGAAATAACTTATAATGACACTTCAAATTCCATAAATATAAACATATTAATGATATAACAAATCAAATTGATATTATATACACCGCAAAAAAATAAATAACTTATGAATCTATCATATGTATGACAGAAGTAAAAGTGAGATGAGAAACCATTACCACTTTGGTAACTTTTGAATCTAAACCCCGATGAAATAAAAATCATAAAATGATGAATCAAATACCATGAAAATAAATATATTTATTTTATAAAGTAAAAAAATTATTAGATACCCCTCATAAAATTAAATAGGTACATAATATCAAATATGTCTCAATGGAGTGGAAATTCATATGAAATCTCTTACAAAGATCATACTATTGAATTGTGGATAAATAAATGGATTGATTATGTGTATACAATGAAAATCAATATAAAAAAGAGTAAATTTAAAAAAACAAATTATAAAAAAAATATCTTATAATGGTAAATACAGTGAAGAAGTAATATATCTCCTAATGCATCATTCTCTCCCGATGACTCCATAACGGTGCTGGCAATGATCCTTCCACCCCCCCCCCCCCCCTATAGTGGAGGGTTTTCTTTGTCCTATGAACTTCACGGCATGACCCTGGTTTCCTGACTCGTGAATCACGGACCCTCAGTGGAGTATTTTGATAGATTTGTTTTTTGATGTTGGAATCTTCAAGATCATGCGACTGTAGGGCTAATGGATAGCCACCATTTTATGATCTGGTTCTCAACGGATAAAGATCTTATCTGGGCTTGGTCTACAGCCCCTCAAAGCCTCAATGGTGTCAGATTCTTCATTTTATGATGGATCTTTGACCTGCACATTAACCAAGACTCGTTGTTGATTGCTTCATGGGTTTGGTTCTTGGAACTCCTTTCTTCTTTCCAAAATCCATCCATTATTTGTATGCTCGGAAATCTTGTGGGTCGGTAGTTGTGTTCAGACAGCCGGACTCAGGTGATCTGCCACCCAGTTTCCCCGAGAGTATGTGTTGACTTGGATGTCTCAAAACCCCTGATTGACTTAGTGTGGATTACTATTGGAAAGAAGTTTCATTAAAAACAGCTGGTTGTTGTGGAGTCCTTTGTTGCATTATATTCTATATGCAAGAGACTGGGTCATTCTAGCACTACTTGTAGATGATGGGGTAGCGGTGCAGGAGTCATGAAAGGTGAATGGCCAGTGATGGCAGATGATCAACATATTGTTGTGACAGGGACTCCTGTGATAAAGATAATGTCACGGTAATCTATTGGGCCAAAGGTCTCTCAGGTGTAGGAGAGATTGAAGGGGCATCTTATGATTGTTCATGAGAAGGGAGTAATGATGACTGATGAAGGTGTGATGTCCTCTAGGATGTTCTATGAAGAGTTGCAGGAGTAGGGGTAGGCTGGAAGATTATAGGAACATACTTCAAGTGGGCAAGGAACGGAGGTTCAGGCTTCAGCTGATGTTTCATTGTGCAATGGGTTTGGCTCGTTGGCCTCGGAGGGGGAGGCTGATTCCCAAGGGCTCGTGACGATGTCTCCCTTTAGTGGTCTGGATGTGAAGGCTCCTTAGAATGGTAGTGGGTATGAAGAGGATTGTGAGAGGGCGATACAGCTTCTGGGGAACCTGGGGGATGTTGCTTACTTGGGAGGGGTGGATGAGGGCCAAGAGGCCATGTCCTCCTGTAGTGGGCATGCTGGACATAGGGAGGTTATGGCCTGGGATGGTTCCCTCTTGTGTAACAGGTTTGATTGTCTATGTTCTGTCGCGTTGGAGGACAAGGATGTTGCAAAGGGGGATGTGGAGGAGTAGGGGGTGGTAGAGGAACAGGGGGAGGTAGTTGATACCAGGGTTGTGCATGCTACTAGATCTGGTGCCATTGTGGATGAGAATGGCCCCTTGGTGGAACCTCTGCATGGTGATGCTTTCCATGGGCATGATGTACTGGAGTTTCCCCTGTTTAAGGCTCAGGGTGATGGTCTGGGGGCTAAGAAGGATGGGGCATGGGTATTGCATCGTGGAGAAAGGGAAACCCAGCTGCCCAGTGACACCATTGGGAACTCGGATGGTGCTTGTGTGCAAGAGATAAGGGCGATGTAGGTGCTCGGGAAAAATAGTGATGGGTTTTTTGGGAATGAGCCTTCTTTCCAGGGAAATAAGCTTACCGGGTAGAAGGAGAAATTTCCTGAAGTGGTGGTGGATAGCTCTGTTTGTGACGTGGGGTGTCCTGCCAGGAAAGAGAATAAGGTTCTGCAATTGGTGATGGCTAATACGGTGTATGTTCCCTGTCTGGATCTTGAGGTACCAGACCTGGTGGTCCCTTGCATGTTGTAGTGTGGGGTCCTTCCTGATTGTTTCATTAACGAAGAGTCCTTCTTAATCCCTGACTTCTATGAGGATGGTAAAAGGCTATATCATGACAAGGATATGATCATTAAGGAGGGGGGAAATATGGAATATGGTTCTTACCTGGGCCCCTTAAAGAGGCAGATGATGTGGGATTACTCCACTCTTCCCAGACCCATGGATACTCGGGCGTCATCAAAGGCAGTCAAACTGAAAGTCAAGGTTAAAAAATGGGAGCATCAGCACACCCCAAAGTAAGGTAGATGCAGGGAGGAGTTCCTAACTCTCCTCATACTTTATGAGGATTATGAGTCAGGTTGGGAATCTGTGGAAAAAGGGGGAAACTCTGACTTCTACTATGATAATGCGGCTCCTCGATATGGAGAAGAGGGTGATCCTTATGGCGCAGCTTCATTTTCTAACTTTGATGGTGATGTTGACTGACTTGTTTTTTCTTTCTAGGTTTTCTCTTTGGGTTTTTTGGGATTTTTTAGGGGTTTTGGGTGTGGGTTGGTTGGTCCCTCCCCTCCCTTGTCTATAGTGTCTTCTTTCTAATAAATTTTGGGAGGTCAGGAATAGCCTGGTCTCGTACCTTCCTTTCCCATTGGATGAACTAATATGATTTGAAATGTAAAATACCATGAATTTTTAAGGATTTATGATATGTTAAAGGTTAATTTTATACACTATATAAAATAAATTAGGCCATAACATAAACATATGACTCAATAAAAGGAAATAGAGATGGAATACCTTACCTTAGGTCATATTTCCTCCGTACATGTTTGAACCTAATATCTAATAAATATTTATTTTTTATTCATATATTATGTAACCACAATCATATATATCATATAATATATTATTTTCTTATTAAATTTTATCGCCCTTTTATTAACAATTCTTTGTAAAAATCACTATTTTCGGGTAATAACTACTTTATTTTTTATGTATGTTTTGGTTTGGTAGTTTCGTTCCTTTTACTTTGATTATAGTTATATAATCTCAAAAATGATAAAAATAATATTAATATTATATATATTCATTATATTAGTATATATAACAATCCATAAAAACTAGATATAGAAAAATGAGTTACATCATTCATGGAAACGATGGACCGTATCTACGCGTGAATGTAGTCTTCGTTTTTTACGGACGAGATAAAAATAATAATTAATATTTCACCTTTAAAAAATCATTTTTATATTATATATATATATCTTATATATTCATTAAATATATACTTACTATCATCCGTTTTAAAATAAAATGAATAACATATCAAACAGTTATGTGGAGGTGATAGTCCACACGTACGCTCAAGCGACGTTAACGTTTCTAAATAGATTGGAAGGTAAGAAGGTAAATTTGATATTATAATTTAAGATATATAGTTATTTAATAAATATAATATATATTTTTTAAATTTTTCCTTACATCCATCCATTTTAGGGGATGATCAAAAATGATTTACATCGATTCGTCAGGCGGTAGTCACCCGTACACATGATCGATGGTTTGTTTTCCCATTTGATGGACGGGGAGATTGGTATAGTTTTTTTCAGTATATGTAAGATACTTTTTATATTGTTTTATAATAATTTGGGAATATTTAAAGGTGTTATAGGAATAAATAAAATGAAAAATTAGGGTTAAGAACAATTCCTCTTCTTCAGACAACCTCTTTATGTTTG
The DNA here is from genome assembly GCA_963277665.1 of Viscum album. Lineage (NCBI taxonomy): Eukaryota > Viridiplantae > Streptophyta > Magnoliopsida > Santalales > Viscaceae > Viscum > Viscum album. The sequence continues at coordinate 1,104,076,940 of OY728133.1, forward strand.
TACCTGAATCCTTACTAAAATGGTTGTATGGTAAAAAATGGAATATATGTCATTGGGAGGTATTTAATTAATTTATTTTCGTATGTATTTTATGAACCAATGAGTTTGGATGTTTTAATAGGATACAAGAGTGGCTTCCCATTTATAGGTGGGGGGAAGTCATACTTGGAATTGTTTGAGAAAAATAAATTGTACAGACATTATTCACATTGAAAAACGATAAAAATGGATAATTAGTAAAATTTAGATTCTATACGGTTTTAATGTGACCATAAAATAGTATTTGGTTGAGTATTAGGTCATTTTAACCCTAATCTTCTTAGTTTAACCCGCGGTAAAACTCGTTTTAACCTTAACTGTGGTAATTAGTTTTTTTTTTGTTATTCATTACGACTAAAGATAAATTTTACCTTATTATATAATATTAATTATTATTATTAAAAATAAAGAATCCATTTTTCTAATTTCAAATCACAAAATTTGAATAATTTAATTTAATGTTAAACTCATAGACGCGGTAAAAAATGGTTTTTCTAAAGGAAAAGTCTGCATAAGTATAAAAAGTGTTTGTATTAAATTAAACATATAATTGATTAAAATTACATAAATTGGATTAATTATAATATAATTTAATTAATGTTACTTTCAAAATAGTTTTAAACAAAATTTAACTTTGTAGATGCTTTAAACAAAAGCGCGGTTTTCAACAAAAATATGAATTTTTTACTATTCATTGAAAAAATAATATTTTCATAAAATTATCAAAATAAATTATAATATTATTCAGACCTGATGATTTAAAAAATAAATTGAATTTTTGAAATAAATTTTTTTTAAAATTTATAAATTAAATTTAAAAAATAAGTGGATAAAACAAGACAAAATGGCTTTTTAGAAAATTAAACTTTTTAGGTGTACAACTGGATTAATTCTTGTATCGTGTTTAGAAAAAAAATAATAGATGAAAGATAAAATGATTTACTGAATATATAATTTATAATTTAATTAAAATCATTCACTGATAGTGATTAATTTAATTTATTAAGATAAAAACACAGTGCAGGATTAAAAACATTTTTCAAAAAAACATTTCTCTTACTTTCAAATGATTTCTATTTTCATTTATAATCAATTGATAACCAATGAATTTATTTATAAATGTGTAAACCATATAATTTTTATAATTTAGTTATTCCTATTTATGACAGACAATTTAACAACTATTTTATAACATTCATATTTAAATAACATATTACATTGGTCGTTTAAGTTTGGTGTTATGTGTCATATATGTTATCAAACCTATTATTATTATTTTAAAATCTTGAGGTGTTAAATTATCCCCATCTAAAATAAATTACATCCTTCCATTTTAACTCGCACTAAAAAAATATGGGTTCTCTATCTAAAAATCCATTTTTTGAAATCATGAATCATAAAAATGGTTAATGAAATAACCTCTTGATAAGAGAGAAAGGGATGTATAAATTGTATCTAGAATAATACATTACTAGGTTTCCTATTTGAAATAAATTAGTATGAACTAATAATACATTTAAATAAGAAAAGTATAAATAATTATAGAGAATGATAGAGATCATTTATCAAAAGAAATTGAATGATCAATAAAAACCCAACGACCATAAATTCATAAATCATTGTTCGATGAATAGACCATTGATTCATTATAAATTAAGGTAAATCTATACAATTTTATTTTACGGATACATTTCCTTAAAATTGGGGGATTATTTTACTTTCTAGATAGAGATCATAATTAAATATAAATATTGAAATCTTTTTATTTCATAAGAATAATTTCATCCTTTGGTTGTTATTTGATCAACTTTTACTTTATTTCTTACTCTAGGAAATGGATATCCAAGATGATTTTATTATGATTGAATCACTAAAATAATCCTTTAACAGAGCATATAATCTACAAGTAATTTCTTATATCTTTACTGAAACAAAAAATGGTTCACACAACATAAGATAATACATGAATTTAATAAACCTTCGTATGAGTAAATTATACAATAATCACGAAAATGTAACAAAAAAACCAATTTTTTGAAATAGAGAATTCAATAAATAAATAACTCTACATCCTAATTCACCGCTATTACCTCAGAATTTAAAGATTTTTTAAACCTCAAAGGTTATTTTATAACCTTTATAATATACCTCTAAAAATATAATAGTATTCTTTCTAAATAATCTTTTATATTAAACATATTGTACATATTTATATCATCCTAATAAAACATCCTCTAAAATATCATTAATCACCTCAAAATCATAAAAATTAAAAAAAAAATTGATCCTATAATATGTTTCTCAAAATTAACATAATATTTATCCATCAAACCATTTAAGTTAAAATAGTTTTATACTAACCAGGACATTACATAATCTAATGGTATTCAATGTACCCTTACCACTATTTGGTTGTGGGTTCAAGACTCATGGCCTTACCGAATGTGACGGGTTTTCAATCGATAGGTTGGTTATACTTTTTAGAAAACTATATTAATATAACTTCACAACATTCCCAAATTTTATTAACACAAAATTACCACAATATAAATGATAATATAAACATTAAATTTTCATATTCTGTTATACTTATGTATAAAAAAATTATAGGAATTCTTCCTTAAATTACTTTATAGCTAAAACATACACTAAACTAATGTGTTTTACTTCTATAAATGTCTCCCAAAATATTAGTAATCTTGAAAAACTCCCATCATCGAAAACCTCAAAAGTTATTTTTTAGACTTTCAAATTATATTGAACCTTAAAATCATAAACCATTAATAGTATCCATATTCTTGAGTTAATATTAGATGAAGACATATATGATTCCAAAATTAACACAATCTCTACATGCTATATGATTTATATAACTAAAATACCATTGGTAAAAAATTACTCTACAACATAGTTCTTGAATCCCAATACATAATAAATTATACTTATATATATATATATATATTAATTGGAAAAATAAATTATACATAAAAAATAGATACGCACTAAATAATTATTAATCAATAATTATTAATCAAAATGATTCATCAATAATCAATAATAAATCATTAATAATTAGTAATTAACAAGTAGTTATTAATTTCAATATATGATAAATAAATAAAAATTAATAAATAATTAATAAATAATAGATAAATAAATAATAAATTAAGTAATAATAAATAAATAATAAATAATGAAAAATAAAAAATTCATAATTCATAATTACTAATAATTAATAATTGGTCATTAAAAATTAATAATTGATAATTAATCATCAATATTTATAAATTTATAAATTATTAATAAATTATTAAGTAATAAATAATTAATAATTAATAAATATTGAATATTGAAAAAATAATTATTAAATAAATAAATCAATAATGAATAATAAATTAATAATAAATTAATATTTAATAAATTGAAAATAAATTAATAAATAATTAAAAATAAATCATAAATAATTAAAAATAAATAATAACTAATAAATAAATACATACATTAATAAATAAATAAATAAATAAATAAATAATAATTTATAATTTATAATTTATAATTGATAATTGATAATTAAAAAATAATAATTCTAAATTAATATTTAATATTTAATATTTATATTCAATATTCAATATTCTGTATTTAATAAATAATTAATAATTAATTAACTAATAAGTAATAATAAATAAATAAATAATAAATGAATAATAAACTAATATTAATTAATTAATTAATATTTAATAAATTAATTAATAACTAATTAATAATTAATGTGTACATAATAACTAAATAATAAATAAATAAAATAAATAAATAAATTTATCAATAAATAAATTGATAAATAAACAAATAATAGATAATAGATAAATAAATAGTCGATAAATAATAAATAAAGAAATAATTGATAAATAAATAATTAATTAATAAATATTAAATAAATATTAAATAAATAAATAAATTATATAACGTTAAGAAACTCTGAAAAACCCTAAAAACACTAAAATGACCATAAAATCTCTTATGGGGATCCTTTTTCAGTGCCACAACTAGTCAAATTGAAGATCATAAAATGTTCTTTGATATTATATGACGTATAGACCAAACGAACACCTGGATCGAATGTTATAACTGTTTGAATTTTAAGAAATCGTGGTCTCCCACTAAAATCTCTATTTTGGAGGCCTTCTGGGCCTTTCTAGCCTATTAAAAAATGGTACATTACTCAACGAGTTAGTACCAGATCTAAACGTCATAGATCTCATCGCAGTCTTTTATAAGATATGTGGTAGAACTCAAACAGACACCCAGATTAAATGTTATGGTCGTTTGAAGTTTGAGTTTGATTTTCGACTTTTTAAATTTGAATATATTTTTTCCATTTGATTATCACATGATATAAATCTCAAATGATTTACCTCAATTGATAAGCTTCAGTTTGACTATATGTGGAGCTGAAATGGACTCCAAGATCTGATGTTATGGTCGCATGATGCTGAAGTCTATTCTTCAACTTATTAAATATTTTTTTCAGTTTAAAAATATTATTAACTAATAATTATAAATTTTTATTAATTAAAAAATTATAAATAATAAACTATATTTTATTGAAAATTATAAATAAAAAAATATTAATAATAAATAATAAAATTAAAAAAAATTCTTCAATTTCGCGACGGTCTTGAAAAACACGCCCCTAAAAAAATTGGAAATTTTTTTGGATGAAATTTTAAAACATTTATAATAACATATTTTAAAAATATTTTTTAGCTGTTTTCAAAACCACTGGTAAAACATTGTTTTCTAGTTGTTCAAAAATGGGTGAGCCTATTATAACTCCCCAATGTATTGGGTATTTGTAAAAAGTCATTAAAAGAGTGATATGAAAATTATTCTTCATGTTACTTACATGATTTATATATTCTTATTGTGGTTTTTTCTCGAAATCCATTGATTTCACAGGGTAATCTAATGATATTATGCTTAAAAAAAACTATATAGTACTTCGTAAGGGTGAAATGTGTAACTTTGTGACAATGTTTTAATGATTTTTCATGATTTCAAAGAAAAAATTTAATATTTTTATTTTTTGTTAATATTTCTTAAGAAATATTTATAAAAATATTTAGGTAGTAAAGTTGATTTATTGAGTAAGAAAATATTTATTTTTATGCCAAATTTTGTTTTAAAAAAAATTCAGTTTTCATGGAATAACAGATTTCATTTATTCTTTTTATATATACCTTACTAATATTTTTTTCTCATCCAACATTTTAAAATTTTTTTCATGGGGTTTTAAGGATATGTGGGAAAAGGATGAGGTTAAGATGAAAACTTTAAGATATTTCATGAAAATAAAACATGTTATATCTTAAAAGTTTTGCATTAGGGGAGAAATAGATATGAAAAAAAAGTGTCTGCATAATGATGTAATATTTATTTATGTATTGTTGATAATGTAAGTGTCTAAAAATAAAAACCATAATGATCCTCAACATGTAAGAGAGTGAATTATTGACTTAAAACTAAATATTGTGTGATGTTTAAGGCTAGGTTATTATCATTGGTATCATAGGAAGGGTTCAGATAATTTTAGAGGCTATGACAGATAAAGTAATAAAGTTACCTTAATATATTCTAATTTATGGTTATGATGATATTAAATTTAATGATTATTATGTTTTTTTATCTAAACTATGTTTTTTTATAATGGTTTTCCATAGTGTAAATAAGGAAACTAAAGTTTGAAGGTACCAATAAGACATTATACTTCCTAATTAGCAACCTTGAATGGTTAGAATTGGAAGTGAGTAGTTTGTTAAGGTGATGGATCAAATTATTCATGATATAAATGGTGGTGGTATCCATGCTAGAGAGAAACCAAATTTAAAATAGAGGACTATGTTAAAAGTGGATCATTTTATAATACAACACCCTCATTCATTTAGTGGATATTCTAACTCAAGTGTTGATAAGGGATATATTAAATCTATGTAAACAATATTTGAATTCATGGGTTATTTATTCAATAAAAATGTAACAATTTTTATTTACCATTTTAATGTTGAAGCTGTTTAATGGTATTTAATGGTTAATAATAATAAAGAAAAAGAAGATATTGATTTCATTGAAAGGGGTACATTTTAGAATCTTTTCCTTGAGAAATATTTTCTTAAGGTTGTTCAACTTATGATGGATAAAAATTATAGGAATTACGAAAAATAGAGGATGATTCAATGTCCCTATATTGTGAAAACTTTTCTTGATTGGAAATATATTCACCAAATTTAATCTAGGATCTAAATAGTAAAATTAATCATTTTCTTTCTCAAGCTTTAAGATAATATATTGAAGGGAATTTGATTCCTATGAATTCAAAAATTATGAGAAACATTTTCAATAATCTAAGATGGAATAAATAAAATGTTTTCATGATCATTTATTATATGAAAATAAACAGAAAATAGGTCTATATGGTAGAAAATGGGAAAGAATCCATCAAATTAATCTAAAGGTAAATAAAATCAAGCTTCTATATTGTGATATGTGTAGTAAAATAAACCTTTGGAAATGTCTTAGTAAATATGGGAAGTTCTTCCAGTGCGGTATGTATAGGAATATGGATCGTGATTGTGAAGAAAATGATCTTAGTTTTTGTAATAATAACTTTTATTAGCAAGTAATAATGTGTTGTAAGTGTAACAAGATTGTTCATTATACAGATGTGTGTCCAAAGAAGATCACGAATGATGGGAATCGGCATGACTATAAGTTAAACGGTGTGGTGAAAACCTTTAAAACTACCTTTATAGATGTTGGTTCATCTAATGAAGTGGTAATAGGTATATTAATTGTTTATTCAGATGATGATAATGTCTTGTTAAATTTAGGGACAACACATCCTTTCATTTTCAGTAAATTTTCTGATAAAATGAAAATTTCACCTTAATAAATAAAATCATTAATTTTCATAAAAACATTAGGGGTTGTTTTAAAGAAGCATGAATTTAAAAAGAAATTCATGTTATCATATATAAATTTCTTCCCTATAAACCTTATTTTCTTTAACATCATAGAATTTGATGTTATTTTCGGTATGGATTGGATTTTGGTTTATGATGCTATGATATATTATAGAGACAAAGAGGTTATTTTCAAAATTGAGTTTCTATTTTTATATCGAAATCAATTCTTAGCTCTGATAACATATCAAGAAGTTGAGAAATAGTTAAAATATAAAATTAAAAGTTATCTTGACCAGATTTTTGAAGATAGGGAACTGCACAAATTAATTATTTTCCATTAATAAATTAATATCTAGATGTTTTCCTTCATGAATTTCTTTACATTATACCTAATAAGGAAGTTTAATTTAGTATTGACTTAGTTTTTTATGCTAAACCAATTTCAAAACCCCCTTGTCAAATGGATCAAGTAGAACTTCTTGAATTAAAAAATAAGTAACAGGAATTACTTGATAAAGGTTTCATTCATACTATAACTTCACCATGGGGTTATCATATTCTATTTTTTAAAAATAAATATGGTTATATGATTGTTTACATTGATTAAAGAGAATTAAATAAAATCATTTTAAAGAATAAGTATTTATTTACTCATATCAGTGACATATTTAATCAGCTCTAGGAAGCTTAGTATTTTTCAAAGTGTGAACTCCGTTCCGGGTAATTTTCAGTAAAGGTGAAGAAAGGTGACATCCCTAATATATAATTTTATACTAGTTATGGAAATTATGAGTTTTTGGTTATTCTCTTTGGGTTGAAAAATTCTCCAGCTGTATTTAGGGATCATATGAATAGATTTTTCCATGAATATTTTATTTTTTTGTGTTTATTGATGATATTTGGGTTCATTATAAAATTTATGAATATCATGAAAACATATATGGATTTATCTATGAACCCTAAAATAAAATATGTTATTGTAAAAATTTAGAAAATTTTATTTTAGGTTACAACATATTTCATTTGTTGGAAATATTATAAATAAATATGGAATTATTATAGATCATTCTAAAACTAAAGTGGTTGATGAGTGGGCATGACCTAGAAATGTTATTAAGATTAATAGTTTTCTTGGGTTAAAAAGAAACTATAAATGGCTTTTTGAAAACTTTTCATATTAATCTATCCCATTGTCCAAGTTAATATGAAAGGGATATAGGTTCATCTATAAAAATTAATGTGATAAATGTTTCAAGAAAATGAAAAGAAGATTAGTAAATGCTCATGTTTTAACCATACCATCTAGAAATGGGGACTTTATTATCTATATTGACTTTTCATTGAAGGGGGTGGGTTCTATTTTGATGCATAATTATATTATTATTCATGTTAATTAAAATATCATAAGAAACATTATGCTACACATGACTTGGAAATAAAGGCTAGAGTGTTTGCTTTAAAAATTTGGAGGCATCATTTATATGGAGTAAAGTGTGATATCTATATTGATCATAAAATTTTGAATTATATATTCACTTCTAAGGAATTGAAAATGATATACTGTAGATTGATATAATTTATAAAGTATTATGAATAAAAATTTCATTACCATCCACGTAAAGAAAACAAAGTATCTGATTTATTGAGAAACATAATGCATTATTTACTATGCTACGTCTATAACATGAACATTTGGTTAATGATTGGGTTGATTTTTCTCAAAAATTATAAATGTAAGAAATATATCCCTTATTGAGGTGTTAGTAAAATCATATTTTATGGATAGGGTTTATCAATATCATAAGGAATACTGTAATTTAAAGGAAAAGGGTAGACTTTTTAAAAAAAATATAAATCTCCTGAATTTAATATTGAAAAATAAATAGTTTAGAGATTTAGAAAAATTTTATGTGTTACATGTGATCCCAATATGAAGAAATAAATATTTAGGGTGGTTTATATTTCTCTATCTTTGATTCATATTGGCAGCACAAAATGTATGGTAGTCTTTAGTAAAATGTATATTGGGAATGAATGAAGAAATATATTACTAATTTTACTATGAAATGTTTCAATTTTCAACAGCCTAAATCCAAATTAAAATTACCTAAGGGGATGCTTCATCCTTTTTCAATGGAATAATGTAAATTCAAGAACATATCCATGGATTTCTTGGTGGGATTACCAAATACATCTCAAGGTAATAATTTGATTTTTGTAATTCTTGATCAATTAACTAAATCAACTCATTTTATTCCCTTTTTTGATAGTATGTATTCGGATCAAATTTCATGACATTATATTAAAGAGATAATTTGATTACATGGAGTCCCTCATTCCATTTTATCTGATCATGATCGTAGATTCACCTATAATTTATGGAAAGGACATAAGAAGTATTTGGGACTAAATTAAATTTCAGTATAAAATTTCATTATCAATAAAATAGATAGTGAAATAGAATGATTCAAACATTCGAGGATATAATTTGAGATGTTTCAATGGGTTATCATTGGATTTGGGATCAACATATAACTTTGGTTGGGTTTTCTTATAATAATAGTTTTCAGTCCAATATACAAATGAAACCTTTTGAGGATTTAAAAGGGGAATTTGATTCAGTATCACATGAGGATGAATCAAAGTAGGAAGAAAAGTTAAATAGATAACCAGAGGGAAGATCATTATCTCAAGGTAGGTGCTCATGTTTTTCTTATAGTATCTCCATATAAAAGTGTTATAACTTTTTGTAAAAATGGTAATTTGATAATGTGGTTCATTTGACCATATGAAATAATAGATAAATTTAGATCATTTTATTATTGAGTGGCCTCACCTCCGATTTTATCTTAGCTATATATTGTATTTCATGTTTATTTGTTTAAAAAATATGTTTCAGATTAATCTCAATTTTTGATCTATAAAGTAGTTTAATTGGAATAGAAAATTTATTATAAGTTAAAAACTATTCATATTATTGACTGTAGGGAGAAATTATTATATAATAAGGTAATTTGTAAAGTTGTGTTTTTTTAAAACCCATGTGGTTGAAGAATCAATATGGTAATCTTAAAATTATATGAGGGAAAGATATCCTCACTTGTTTAAGTAATGAATAAAATTATGAGGATGAAATTTAAAAATGTGGGGAAGAATGTAACAACATATGTAAGGTTAGGATAAATAATTTTCAAATAATTATTAATTTTATTTATATTATTATATTAATTACAGAAATATATGGTATTTTTTAGTTAAGAGAAAAAAATAACTTTATTTCTAAACAAATGGTGTTTTCATGCATTATATGGTTTAATTTAAAATATTGATTTTAAAATCATAAATTTTTAATTTTATAAAATGAACTAGATTTTTTAATCCATTGTTTCAAAATTTTAATAGAAATAATTTTTTAGAATTATCTAAAAAAAAAAATTTCAATGAATACGGGAAAATACTAATTTTTATTAGAAACTGTATTTTCGTTTCAAGTATTTATAAAGAAAAGTAAATTTTTTATTATTTTTCAAATTTAATTAGTTACCTTTTATTAAAAATAATCTGATTATGGTGTTTTTAATTAATTTTATCTATGAATTTTGTATCAAAACATTTTTTTACTTAAAAATAATTTTTCTTAAAAAAACCATTTTTCATTGCATTTGTAGGGTTAATTTTAAATTAAATTATATCACTTTTTTAATTTAATATTAAAAAATGGATTTCATATTTGGAATTATTTTGTCTAAATTTGGTAAGTATTGTCCTTTTATTTTTGTTCATTATGAATGGAATCCAAATTAAATATTTGTTACTACAGTAAAGGTAAAATGGTCTAATTAGTGTTAAAAATATTTTTTAGGATTAATATTAACTAAAACACTTTACTTTATTTCATTATATGAGTCTATTTCATATATATTCATACAAATTTAAAAAATATTACTCTTATATTATTTATATTTTATTTTACCCTTCATAATATTTAAGTAAAGGATAAAGTCAAAAGTGTTACTCTCTTTCTTTTAATATTTATAGTATTTATGACAGATATAAAGACAAATTATGTTTGGTTGTATATTTTTATTTTAAAAATGAATAAAAAAACTTTATCCTGGTAATTTATTTTAAATTTTTAGTAAGTAAATAATTACATTAAACACATATACAACACTGAATCGTTGTTTGGGCAAGGAGAAGAAAAATCATGTAAAATATATAAAAAATATAAAAGTAGTGTTTTTTGGGTGAGTTATAAGTGTTCCTAAAAAATTATAGATAAAATTACATATTATTTATGTGTTAATGGATTATGTTATTATTATATTGTTTCCATTGGGTTTCCAAATTCAAATTAAATGAATATTTCCAAAAATGAAATTATTGATATTTTCTAATAAATAATATTTTACTAAATGATTTAAAATTACTAAAAATCATATAACCGACCTAGTTAATGTGATATTGTTGAAAATATTAACCTCGGAAAATTTATTTATCAACTTTCATTTTATATTAACATTATTTAACCCTAAAGAGCCAATAAAATTGATATCATGGTAATTGTAGAAAGGGTTAACGGGAGTTAAAACAAATCGATAAGGGTGAAACATCACCTAAACTAATCTAAATTAAATTTTATGGTGGGATTTATTATAATTCTCATATTATATTATAATTATATCATTTATTCATTTTAACATGAAAACTAATTCATATTGATTTAATACTTAACGAAATTCCATGAATGCCCCTCCCCTCACTTATAAAAGGGCACCACCTCTCCTCTCATACTCATACCTTTTTAGAAATTTATCTTAGATAAAACCTACCCAAATACATTTATTAATTACATAAACATGTTCTAGAGCACCTATTTTCATTATAAACCCATCCTAGTAAGGATTTCAATTCAAATCTAAAGATTTTGTTCGAAGAAGAGGTACAGTTCTTAACCAATAATTTTCAATTTATTTCTTCTTATACCATATTAAAATATTCTTTAATCATACTAATATAATAAAATAATTATCCCTCATATATTAATATTTTATTATGTTAGTTTCATAACCTATATTTGTATCATATTCCACATAATGGGAAACAGAACCATCATTCGTGTGTATGGAGAACTACCACCTCAAGAACCGATGTAATTTGTTTTCCAAAACCACCTCTCTGGATGATTATAATGATTGATTTATGTATATATATTATATTAATTGAATAATTATCATTATCTAAATATAATATATCTTTTAGTTTCTTATATTTTCATATATTCAAAATGATAATGTTATTCATGTGTACATGTAGATTGCCACTTCCATGAAGCGATGTGATTTATTTTTCATCACTACATCACATGGATGCTATATATAAGTATATTTAAAGAAATAATATTACATATATGATATATTTATAATTATATAAAGATAAAATAATACTTACCATATTTACTTCATTAATGTTGAAAAATGAAAATGTTATTCTTTTGTACGTACGACCTACTGTCTCCATTATTATATCATAGATCATTTTTCATAACTACCATTCATGGTTAGTTTTAAAATTATAATTGATGTATAAAAATTATAATTATTTAACATTTTTTATTTTGGATATGATTAAATAAATATCTCTTTTAATATAGTCAAATTACAAAAAAAATTGAACATATGAGTTGAATATCATCAAAACATCCTATGTAAACATAATTGATTAAGTATTAATGTATTGAATGGTAATAAATAACATAAAAGAAATAATAAAATTAAAAATATTTATTAAGAAACTAAATAATTAACATAAGTTTATTATTTAGTAAGATAAGTAACATACTTGGTGATTCAAACTAGAGATAAGGGACACTTTAAAAACCTCATTTTAAATGTTTTAAAGATTTATTTTTTAGATAATTTTATTTTATTTCCATATTTTAAAAAATATATTAGATGTATTTTTATAGATATAAATGAGTTATAAAAGGAATTTTGTGTCACTTTTCAAATTCATTTAAATTATTTCAAAATAAATCTTTTTTTGTATTTTATACGGAATGTTTTCACAAAAGTAAAAAATAAATGTTCTATTTTAATGTATACAACATCGTTATATTCATAACAATATAACTATTATTTTATATTCATATTTCATCAAAAGATTTCATTTTTTCTTTAAATAAAAACCATACATCCTTTTTTTGGTGTTTTCATATAGTGTTTAAAATGGACGGGATATTTCGATATTTTGAAAACAATTATTATGGGTACAAAGAAAATTTATATGAGAATGATAATGAAAATTCCTTCTTTTATGTATTTTGAATATGTTATGGTTCTTGGTAATTGTATAAAATTATGGTTGGCATCATTATAAACTATGAATTTGTGGTTATGTTATAAATAAAGGATCGATCATTCTGTAATCAACCTAGGATTAGTGGTACCTTTATAAACCAAGAATGGGTGAGCCAAATATAGCTCTCTAATTCATTAGGTATTTTTAAGAGTGATTGTAAGAGTGATATGAAAAGGATGTCCAATCTTACCTATATAATTTATCAATGATTTATACTGGTTTTTATATATATCTTATGATTTAATAATGTAAGCTAATGAGTTTTTTTTAAAATAAATAATATGTTACTTTTAAAGGGTGAAATGTATAAATTTTTGAAAATGTTTTCATGTTATTTTAATTATTTAAAATAAACCTTTAGGGGTTTTATTTTTTCCTTTAAGAATTTTCATGAAATTTTTTATGAAATTTAATTGGTTAGTGAAGTTGATTTCCCAAGTAATAAAATGTTTATTTTGTCACAAATATTTTTTAAAAAAACAAAAAAAATTATGATTTTTCATGGACTAATTAGTTTCATTATTTATTTTTAGATATAATTTATATATATTTTTGTTTCTATGCAATTTTTTAGAATGGTTTTTCACGTGGTTTTAAGGATGATTAGGGACAAGGATATAGTCAAGATGAAAATTGTAAAGATATATCATGAAAATTAAATATTTTATATATTAAAAGTTTTATATTGTGGGAAAATGGATATTAAGTAGAAAAGTACACCTTTAAATTTATTATTTATTTATGTATGAGTGATGAATTTATTCTCTAAAATACTAAACCTTAAAGATCCTAAAAATTTTAGTGTGTAAATTTTTGACTTAAAACTCAATATTTTTCAATGTTTAAGGTTAGGTCCTTATAAGAAACATATCAAGCCACCATCATATTATCTAACTTCATATATTGACTTGAGTAAGTAGGTTATAAAAGTATGAAGGTTCTCATTCTAGTAATGTCACCAATCTCTTGTAAGAAGGATATATAATATGAATTAACCAATAACTATATATATGAACTCATGACGTTCCATGAGATATACTATAGTAGGTCATCCCAATTAATAATTCTCTACTTATTATCTTATGTATCTATTATTTATATCTCATATAAAAAACTTATTAATAGATACAAGAATATATTCAAGATAACATGTACATATCATCACAACCCATTATACCCCATGAAGATCATCAGTTAGTGACAACTCAAAATTTGTACTTTGAGGGGATATTAATCATTCGAAAATCCATGATAAGTAAATTTTTAGCACATATAAATAAATGATAAATATATATTACCTTTATTATAAATACATTATATGTTTACAACCATTACAATGAATCTCATAAATATTTAATATCCATAAATACAATATTACTCTCACATTGTTGCTACAAAAATTGTTTTTGAATATGATATACATTTTTAATTCCTATCACATACCAAGGTAACCATAAGATTAAATACTACCACTAACTTCTTAGTGAGTAACATTTACTAAGTAATTAAGTTTGAAAAATGGTGAGACATAGGAATCATATTCCTTAATTTTAACTCTTTAAACATATATTAAAACTCCATAACTTCATAACATCAAATGTTATAATGTTGTTGTTTTTTGCATATATAAAACTCATTATAAGTTCACAATCATCATTTTTATAACCATTTCCCTTAAAAGTTTCCCTTGAAAACTTTTGTTAATAATGTAACTATTTACATTATCACTTTAGTAGCACATCCTAAACTCATTTAGGATAAAGTTATATCCACTTCATTATGATAACTAATATAACTATTTGAATTTTTGTTTATCACCATACACAAAAATATTTTAGTATACCAAGTGATGCACTTTATTTTATGGATGGTATAAACATTTATAGAATAGTGATGTTCACATATTATGGTAACTAAATGAAACTCTTTACATTTTTCTTTACCATAACATGTCTTAAAAATAATTAGAATATTAAGTGAATAAATACATGTATAATACTTTTTTTAATAATGATATTCACTTTCTCAGAATAACTAAATGTAAATATTTACATTTTCATTCAATATCACACATCCTAACTCTTTTGGATATTAAGTAAATAATCACTTAGACTAAATCTGATACAATATTTTATTTGTTGACATTGATCTTATCTAAGTTCAAACATACTCATTTTGTCCCTTGAGACACTATATTCTCTTGAGAATGTCTTTCTAAGACACAACACAAATTAACTGTTTTTTAGAAAATAATATTTATTTTCTTTTATTATAAATATTTGACAAATAAAATATTTATTCAATATATCATATAGAATTATATGTGTTTAGAGTATAGATGGATAAATACATTATCCTAGATAAGAACAATTTTATAATAATCTTCTTCTCAAAACATGTTATATAAACAAATTAATCAAAAACATTGTTTATACAATTAATCATATCATGTTGTTCATAACAACTCTTTGTTAACACCTCTTACGATATAAGAGAAGTGACATAAATATACATATCCTTTAAGTATATTAATCATATCTTAAAACATTACTTGACATTCAAATTTATGATATAATGACTATTTACTTCATCACTTGTATGAAAACAACAAGCTATTTTCAATTATTCTTATGATTTTTAACTTTTATATATTTATAAAACTTGTAAAACATACACTCAGTTTAACATACCCCTAAAAATAAAAGAATAAATTTATATAACATCAATTCTAACCATGGAAATACCTTGGAGTTCCCAAACCCATTCAGTTATTCTAGATAATTTCATATTATGAAATCATTACTCATTGCTAATATTATCCCTAGGTTTCAAATAACCTTAACTGGATTCCGAAATAAATAATGTTTGGATTACAACTTTATCTCTTCCAATTTTTAAATTTTACCTCCTTTTACTATCTATAAATTATCAAGACTTATACATCATATGACTAATTTATCTATTATTTTTACATTTAGAATATTATGTACAATTTTCATGAATTAATTCATCTTGTCAGAACACTTCCATAATATTAATTCATTAATAAAAATAATCCTTATGTGAATTATTTATTCTCTCTAAAAATATTCAATAATATTGAATATCATCGACAAACCCAATCATATTGAGTATATGAGACTACAATTACTTAGTTTAATTAGAATATTGTGACTTTGAAACATTAAATGAATTATTCCATGCCTCCATAAGAATATTGATTTTATTGTAAAATAAATTCAACACTTGGTTACTTAGGAATGAAAAATTCTAATATATATAATATTTCGATTTCTCAATAAATTTTCTTAAGAAACCAGTCTCATAAGTTTCATACTTTAATATTCTCATTTCAAGGATTAATATAAAGTTTAGTCTGATAATGATGATGCATTTCTCTACAATATAGATTTTGATAAAATTAATATCAGGTCTTATATCTTATTATTAAAGACTTTTAATTAAATTTATCCCAGTAAAAATGATTAAATGATACATCATATCCATTTAGTGAGACATGATCCCTATTTCACTAAGAAATGATTCTTTATTAGTATTTATCTCACTAATTATTTTTTGAGTATGGAATCATCCCAATCACAATATATGTGAATATTTGATAGTTGAGCGGAAAAAACTTTATCATAATACATCATATGAGTTTCCTCAACTCTATTATCTTGGAATTAAAACTATTAGCGATCCCCAACTAGTATAACTAAAAGAAAACACTAATAACAAGCTTACCAAGTAAAATCCAGGGGCACCTGACTTTGGCATAAAACTACCCAACAAGAAAATCTATAGGTTCTTATTATGTTATTACCTTAAAAATGATAATCTAGTCGCACCCAACTTTGGCATGAAACTACCTAGTTTCATGATAAAATTCTTTATAAGTTTTTCTTTGGAAGGAATCTGACACTTAATATTTGA
Source organism: Viscum album (assembly GCA_963277665.1). Classification (NCBI taxonomy): domain Eukaryota; kingdom Viridiplantae; phylum Streptophyta; class Magnoliopsida; order Santalales; family Viscaceae; genus Viscum; species Viscum album. The sequence goes on from OY728133.1 coordinate 1,104,094,234, forward strand.
TGGGTTTTCCTTTTTAAAGTGTCACTAGTTTAATATATATCATATACATATCAAATTAATAACTATTTCATCCTATGTAATCATTGTATTATCAAGTTTTATTCACATTTTATGTATGTGTTCTTTTATTGATTTAGTTTTATAATCCATATTTCAACCACCAAATTAATGTGTTTGCACCCCATTAATTTGTATCTCTTATCAAATCCCACAAGTTTGTGTTAATCACCCAAAAACAGAATCCAATTATATTAATACATATACAAATTCATCATATGAATAAGGTACATAAATACTTCATGTAAAGGTATAGAGTTATATGATATTCAGAAAGTATACAAGAATAATCATGGAGAAGCAGATAGATAAACCCATTCACTTTACATGCCAAGGAAATCCTCCAAGAAAGTAGGTGGTCAAACCCCAAGTCCCTCTAACCAGGAAGACATTAATCAACATATAAATCAATTCATTAAAATACTAACACCTAATATTCAAAAACTAAGCCCAAAAAAATTCTCAATGTCATAACTAAAAAAACAAACCAAGGTCATGGTAGATGAAGAATAAATTTTGTGATATCAAACCTAGAATGACATGAAATGATCTATCTAGAAGCAATTTATCATATAAATAGTGATAAAAATATTAATATTTAATAATTAATTTACTAAACATAAATATCAATAAAATTTAACAAATAAATAAACTATTTATTTATTTATTTCCTAAAACCAGATTCATTTATGAACTATTCATAAATAAATTTTAATTATAAACATTTTATAAATTAGTAAGTATAATAACATTTTATATTAATTAAAATATAAAACCTTCAAATTTTATATTAAATTTCATTTATATGATATTTAATAAATTATAAACATTTTATAATTCAAAATCTATTATATTAACATTTTATATAATCAAAACATCATATAAATTCTAATTTATAAACTCTTTATAAATCAGCCATTATGATTCCTAAATAAATCTTTTATTTCTAGATCATAAGGCTTGCCAATTAATTTTTCAAAAGGTACATTAAATTATCAACCTTTAATATCTTGGTAAAATGTTTCATAAATGTGTATTTAATGAATTTAAAAAAATTAATGTTAATTAATATATAAAATCCTTATAAATTAAATATCTCAAAAATACCTTTTAACATGATTTATAAACAATTTATAACCCATTAAAAATTATATATTGAAAAAAATACTATTATGCTTACCCTTACATAGAATCTCTATTATGTGTAAGGGTATCCCATTATTACCCTTATGCAGACACATTATATAAGGGTAACTGATGTTTTATAAAGATTATATAAAGGTAATATAAATGTTACCTTTATGAATCTTGATTTAAAAACCATTTGGTTAAGGTAATAAATATATTACCATTACAAAGATCTCTCATTTAAATTTATTACCTTTATACAACTACTTTGTGTAAGGATACTCTCAATATTTCATATATAGTGTAAAGGTAAACATTAGAGACCTTTATGCTAAAACTATAATACCTTTACGTGTAAGGGTAAAGTGTAAATAACCCTTATATAAACTCTTTTCATAAATTCACTAACTTTATGTAATCCATCTGTTCATAGGAAACAAAGAGCCTACCAATATGTATACCTTCTATGTAAGGGTATCATGTAAGGGTAATAGAATATCTTCTTTTATGTAACATCTCGCATAAGGGTATAACCTTTACGAAGCCTATCTATGTAATGGTATTACCTTTACATGACTAATTTATTTTTTTAAGGGTATGACCTTAACCTAGACAACCTATATAAGGGTAAATAAGATTTACCATTATCCAGCTTACGTAAGGGTCTCCAATCCTCCTCCAAATTTAAGAAAATGCTATTTTTCATTTTTATTTGATAACCAATGATTCTAACACATGTAAATCTTGAATAAACTACCTCAGATAACAAGTATATGTTTTTATGATTGTCTAATGACAATTTTCACAATAAGACAACCCAAAAAATGGGAAATATATCTTTAAGAAATCAATGTGTAAATAATCAAGAAAATAGAGTGCCTAGAATTAAAGAACAATAGTTGTTTCCATATTCCTTCCCCAAATAGTGCTTGAGGAATATCATGAGGAGTAGTTAATGAAAACACCCTACATATGAGGGGATACAAGGACCAATGGATTGACGATGGTTTCATGAGGATACCCAAAAAATAAAGTGGAGATACCACCTTCTCAAATGAGATAAATGGAGTTTTGGGAGGAAAATAACCTAGAAAAGTCACATGTAATACCACTTATCACATCTCTAACATGAGAGGATCTTATCTTATTATATAGCCAAATCCTGATGAATTTCATATTTATAATGTGTTGTAGATGTTTTTGTTTGTTAGGGTATAATTCATTAAACATTTTAATGAATTTAATGTAAATCCTTTAAACCATTCATAATGGATTTTAACTAAAGAATAAACCAAACGAGATAAATAAATAAAATATATCAAATATATATATATATATTATTCATACATCACATGCATGAAAAATACAGGAATCATATGCATGTGTACATAAATCTCTTGGATGTACATTTTACTGCACATCCAATGAATAATTACATTTCAATATGAGTGATTATATCTAATAAATTATATTGATTGTATAAAATTTTAAATATTTTTTAATATATATAATTGTATAAATAAATATAAAATTATTAAAGATTACATTTAAATACAAAATATTTATAAAAAATTTTTAATTATATAAATATATATTATATTAATAATTACTAATTATATTTAAATATCTCTAATAAGGTTCAAACACTTTTATTCATTATATAAATAAATAAATATTTAATATTTAAAAATGTATACTTATATTTAAAAATATTAATATCTATGTTTCAATTTACAGGGATTCTTTTTTCAATATATTTCTAATTAATTTTAATTTTAATATCAGATATATTTAAAAAATTATTTTTATTTTAAGAAAATATATATAAATTACACATTTAATAATATGATTTTTTTTATTGAGTGAATGAAAAATATAAATATATATATCTTTTCACTATATATTTGAAACAAGCAGGGTTGAATCCCATTGATTAAAAAAATCCAAAACAAGAAAGAAGGATTATGGGGTCAGATAATGAAACCTACCCCCATTCCAAAATCTAGAGGCAACAAAATTCAAAAAACACCCTTGAATAAATTATCAAAGTTCTCATGTAACATAAACAATATCATTTCAGGTTTCAAATTCCTAACTTCTCCAAAATAACCTCTTCCTGAGAATGGGGACTCATATTTTTCTAATCCCATTGGATTCCCATACCAAGGGGTTGATAACCTCATCCCCATTGATTCTTTGGGCCCCTTTTAGAATAAGTAGCTTCCATGACTAAAAGGGAATCCTCCTCCCCCACATCCTTAATTTTAGGTTCCCCAAAATTAATTTCAAGAGCATCTAAAATAGAAAATGGATTTGAAGTGGTAACCTTACACATTGGTGGTACCAAATCATCATTACTAGAATTTAAGGATCCATGAAATGCAATTAATAATTATTAAATTATAAAATTAAAATTAAGAATTTTAATAATTATATTTAAATATATTTAAAATTATTAATATATAGATATATTATTAATATTATTAATTAATTATATTGATGTATATTTTGTATCGATTGTATATAAAAAGTGTAATTAATCATTAAATATATCTAAAATTTGTTTTTTTTAAATAAAAAATTTTTATTTATATTAATTAATAAATATTTATAAAAAATATACCATTAAATATATAAATGTATAATTATATTCAAATATATATATATATACATTCAAAAAATAAATCCTAAAGATAAAAAATATGTGAATAATTAAAATATGTATATATTATTAATTTTATAAAAGCATTAATATTAAACAATTGTGTTTCAATGTGGGAAATTTTATTTAAGAAATATTATTAATTTTATAAATATTTGAATATTTTTTACTATATATAAGTAAATTTCAAAACAAGGTGGGTTCGAACACCTTTATTATAGAAATAAATCTCTTTTTAATTGGGTTGAAAGATAACCCTTACTTGACTCGTAGTTCCAATCATTACATGGCATGAAGGCTCAAAGGCATGAAGGCCTAGAGGAGAGGACCAGAAGGCCATCTTGGGTAGTATGTGTCTAGATGTGATGTTAGTTTCCACACCATTCATCCCCCTTGTCACGTCATTCGACCAGAAACCATAGTGAAATTTATCACACAATCTTGTCATGTCTCACACACAAACCATGATTCCAGCCTTCATCATGCCATTTTTCCTCTATAAGACTCTGATAGGGAATCCATTCATCCAACATTAGAAGCCCCTATGTGTGGAGGACCTTTTGATAGATTCTTACACACCCATCACTCTTTATTGTTGTATCCCTCTATATAACACCTTCATTTCAACATGACATATAACAACTTTCATCCAACGATGTTTTTATGAGCTACATCATGCCACCTGCCACTAAAAACTTCTTCCCACTATGTGAACGTACATTTTTTATTATAAAAATTCAGGATTATCACCCCTTAGAGCCTACAAAAATTTGAACTTTGGTATGATACAATATTACAAGGTGATATACATTTAAAGACAAAAAAATTAAAATAAATTATTATTTATATAAATGTATACATTATTAATAATTATTGATTTTATTTATATATTTTTAATGATATTTTAAAAACAAAAAATAATTATATAAATTAATAAATATTTTTTATTACAAAAATGTATACTTGTTGTTAAAAATATTATTAGTATGTTTCAATTTATAGAATATTATTTTAAATATATTACTAGTTAATATTAAATTTCATATCAATAATATTTAAAATAATACTAAATTGTTACTATTTTTAGAAAATATATAATTTATTATTTTCTCAGAGGTTGCCGAAAAAGTCAGTAACTCACACACCCATGGAACAATAAGGACAATCCACACCCACCCACCCACCCCCCCCCCCCCCTCCCACCCATTCAAGGGTTGAACCACTTAATAGTTGGCCCATTATAATTTTTAAGTTCCCTAAAAGTCTCTAGTTTTTTATGAATTACCCGGTTTTGTGGACTGAAGACCCATGATTTAATTCGCAATACCTATGATTTTATAGGCCAAAGGCATTGATTTTTTAATGGTATTAAGACTCGTGATTTAATGTCTCTATGGTATATTATTTAGTGGCCCAAAGACTCGTTTTTTACTTAACCTTCCAAATATTAATGGATGATGATTAGACCCAATTTTTGAATGGTTTAAGAATATACCTAATTTAATTAGCCTTATTTCCTATTAAATAACATCCCAAAGTCCAATGAAATATTTCCTTTACTTGTCCCAAGAACATAAGCATGTAACTCTTCACTCTCTGTATCACGACTACATGTGTGCCCTTTACATCTGCATTTTTGTAGGTCTTTGTGGTGCATGTGCACCCCATTTTTATAATTCCTTTCACATTTTTTCCTAGCTTCTAATATTCCTATATCCATTTTTCTTCCTTGCATGAGAACCCCATCAGCTAAAAAATATAATCGTCGATCCCTCGGACATCAGCACCGTCAGCAACATCAAGACTATGTCCTTTCTATGTGCACTTATTGGTGAGGTCATATGTCCCACTATCACCATGTTTGGGAATTACACCATAGGACATTACCACCATTGGGTTGGTGAACTCCCATAGTTTCTCTCACTTACATTAGCACCATCAAAAACACCAAGTCCATGTCTCACCAAATCTATATTAGTGTGTCGCAACCAAGTCTTCGTCACCCCCATCTTTAGTAGTATTGAGCCCATGTTTTTCTATCTTAACTAGGGACATGTCGACATGAATATGTCAACAAACCTACCACCCCACATCATGATACTTACAACGACTTCAAATCTCTAACACATGTGTCAATGAAATTCACACATCATGTGGAATTTTACAACTGGTGTATATGGCACTCACCCGTTCGAGTTGTAATCAACGACTAAGAGTCATCGTCCACCCTTCAATAGTAGATCACATCACCACAATGAGATGACATATCAGAAGACCACCCATCAATAGCTGAAAAATCTCCCACTAATGATTGTCTGTCTACCAAGTTAATGGGGGAAGAACCTTTGTTTCTTCCATGGCCACTGTAGATCAAAAATCCTCCATTTAAGGATTCAATGAAATTTGACCTCTCGTTAATGGGATATTACTCAAATAATGATAATATAATTTTTTACTAACTACACTAAAAATTTTAATGTATAAATGTTTTAAAAACATATTATTAATAATAAAACAATAAAATTAAAATAAGTTTAATTATTTTATTAAAATGGACTTACAGGTGAAAATATACAGATATATTATTACTAAGAATTATATTGATGTATATATTATATTTATTTTCTATAAAAATATAACTAATTATTATCTATATTAAAAAATTATTAATTATAATTAAAAATATTATTATTTATATAAATGGATAAATATTTTAAATATATATATATCATTAAATATATAAATGTATAATTATTTTCAAAAATAATTATTTGTATACATAAAATTTGTTGGGAGCATATTCAAATGGTAATGACTCCCTGTGAGAGGAGTGAGCATGGAGGTCGGCTTAGGTGGGAAGACTGGCGAGAGTTGATCTTCGGGTTCCGAGACTGGTGAGAGGAAATATGTGGGTTGCTTCGGCTAATGATGGCCTCAATGGTAGGGCAGATCTAGATGTGGTGTGATGCAATAGATGTAATGGTGGTGGTGTACTCACTAATTTGGGATTAGGGTTTTTACATGTACGATCTTTGAATCAATTGGACATTTTTCACTTAAATCTAATGTTGTTTTCCTCTAGACTTCGAGAATGAAATGGGTTCTCCCTTACCATCTTTAATAGGGGTCTCTATTTTAATTTTCTTTTTTAATAAAGGGGATCATACCTAACCTGTTTTAATTTTCATAGTGTTGTATCATTACTGTGTTGCAGAAGGTACTATAGCACGGTATTGTAACAACGGTATTATTCACCCAATTTGGGATTTTGGGACACGCATTAAGAATTCATTCCATTTGAATTTTGATCCATCCATAGGCCTTTGGGCCATCTATGTATATATACAAACATATCTTTGGGTCATCATTTGATTTTCCACCTATGATAGTTGACCAACCTCAAAACTGTATACCAAGTATGGGTGTTGAAAATCACAAGTAGATCCAACTGGAGAATTTTGGGAGGAATAAGGTGGATACACCATTGCAAATAGGTAACACGCATTCCTATGTAGGGAAGGACCACTCCAAGATGTGATGTCAATGATGGATAAGTATAGTCACTTAAAGGTGATTCGAGAGGGGTCATTGTAGTATAGGTTTTCAGTCAATAGGCCATCACATCATCCATGGAAGGCCTTAATCCCTCTAGACCATTAGGCAATGTATTCTAAGCCTCCAGTCCATGTAAGAGTTCTCTATCAACCTAGTTAAAAAGTGAATTATCTAATAAATATAAAAAAAATTAAATGCCTTTAGGCAATATATTTTATACATACAAATAGATAAATCCCAAAGATAAAAAATCAAAAAAAAAGATTAATTAAAAAAATTATTTATTATATAAAAAACATTAGTAGATGATAATTATATTTCAATGTGAATGGATTTATTTAATTAATATTATTAATTATATATCTGTGTAAATATTTTTTACGATATATATATATAAATTAATATTAAATATTTAAAAAGTACATTCTAGTGTAAAATATTTCAAATAAATTAAAAATTTTATTCATGTATATAATATTAATTATACATATAAAATATGTAAATTACTAATTATATTTAAATATTATTAATAAAATTTAAAAAAATTATTAATTATATAAATGAATAAATATTGAATTTAAAAAAAATTATACTTATATTTCAAAATATTAATAACTATGTTTCAATTTAGAGAGGATTGTCTTCAATACATGACTAATTAATATTAAAATTAATATCAATTATATTTTAAATATTTTTATATTATTATTATAATAATAAAATGAATAAAAATTAAAAATATGATATTAAAATATATTTTTTCAATTTCATCAAAAATATAAATGTGTAAATGCTATTTATAATATATTATTAATTAAATAACTATAAAATTAAAAAATAATAATTTAATAATAATTTTTAAATAGATATGCTATTGATAATATATAAGAACATTATTATTATAAATATATTTAGTAGATATATACTGAATGTATATAAAAAAATATAATTAATTATTAATTAATTTTAAAAATTCTAAATTATAATTATATATATATATAAACCAATATTGTTTTTAAAATATATCTTTAATTATATAAATTTTATAATTATATTCATAAATTATTATATGCGTACATATAGAAATGTTTAAAATAAATATACATTACTAATTAATTATATATATATTAATAAATTTTGTATTATAATAATATATATATATATAATTAATTATAAATATACTAAAATTCTAAATATAAGTTCATTTTATAAATTCATTTAAATATTTAAAGTTTTAAATTTTTTTCAATTACTAATTTACATATTTTTTCATATTTATTCACATATAAATGTGTGTGTGTTTTTTCATGTTCAAAGAACCCAAGGACATGTGTTCATGTGGGTGGGTGGGTGGGTAAAGCCAACATATAAGTATATATATAAAAAATTCATATAAAATTAATTTTCTTTTGATTTTATTATAAAATAAATTAAAATTTATTTCTATTTATAAATACAAATATGAAACACTTATAAAATATTACTAATATATAGAAATTATTATATGAAAACTTCCAAAATATCTAAAATTTTGATTAATCAATTCATTTAAAAATTAATGTTACAATTCTTTAATTTTAATAAAAATATATAAATATGTAATTATAAATAAATATATAAATATTTATTATTTCTATTATTATCGTAGATAAAATTTACATTTGTCAGCACAAATTAAAGCACTGATAATTGTATATCTTTCATCACTGCTAATACTACAACAAAACATACTTTTATCAACACTAGAAATTGGCTTTATCACTATTAAAGAATCACTGAGGTTTCTAGTGTTGATAAAATTCATTAGTTGTAGTAGTGTATTTCTCTTTTAGGATCATGTAAAAATATAAAATTAAATAAATTAAAAATAAATTTATATTATAAAGATTATAATAAATTACAATTAAATTTTAGTAGGGGGCTTATATAAGTGGTGATATCTACTCATCATCCTGCATGAGGTTTTGGTTCAAATCCAAGTGGTAGAAAAATTTTGTAGTACTATTGTAGTATTGATGCAATGTGAGTTGTGTAATAGGCATAGTTGGATATTATATCAATGATTCTATTCATCAAAATTGTCTTTTAGGCCATGAAAGTGGGTCATTGCACTATAAGGAATCATGGATACCAAAATATTGGGTATCTAAGCTAGTGTTGGAGAAAATCCTGACCAGTTGAGTGAAAGATAGTGTGAGGGAAGAAACCTAAGAAGAATATTGATTTAGGATAACCCAAGACCAAGAGGTGGGCTACAAACAAAACTTCAAGGTGAGGGTTGGTGAGATCTGATGATAGGAGGACTTTTTACAGTTGGGGGCCTATGACTTTAGGCTATCAGGCCATGTATTATAGCTTTGTTCCACTAGTCCTTCAAAAAATTCCATGTAAATGTTCCCTCTCAACCCAGTTAAAATTTGGCATTATCCTTAAATCAAATAAAAAATAGAATTTAAGTACATTAAAATTACATTTATTTGTGTAATTTATTATAAATATTTATGGTTTTCCAAAAAACTCAAAAGAAATTTATTTCATAAGAGACAAGGTGGCCCTTTATTACTCTATCCTTAGGATCCCTTAAAATAAATCATGATCATTCTATAAGTTTTCGAACACACCACCCCTGGATTAAAAGAAAAAATTTATATCCTTATAATTAAAAAACAATTATATCATTAATACTATAAAGATATAAATAAAACATAAATATTAAATAATAATTTGTAAATAAAAAATATATAAAAATGAAAACATAAATGATAAAACATGATAAATATATAAAACAGATAACATAATACCTAAATAAAACATATTACAAATTTATATGGCATTAGCATCATGTTTTCTATGTATTATGTATATGATGAACATTCTATGATACCAGAAACAACATTTTTAGGATTGGGTTTAGGTTAATACCTACATATTATTAATGAATTATCATTATTTTTCTAAATTTTAAATACACCCTGAATATATTTTCTTATTTTCGAGTATATGAAGCGTGTTTTGAACTAAATTGTCACTTTTAAATGAAAACATGTAATTTTTTTTCATAACATCCACAATGTGTACCATATTTATCATAGGATAAATCCTACACATAAAAATGAGTCACAGAACATTTTTCTAAAGTATTATGATAATATGGGTCGGTTTTCTTAGTTTTGAGTATATGATGTGTTTTTTAAACTAAAATGTCTTTTTTTAATTAAAAATGTGAACTTTCGGTCAAAACAACTACATCGTGTGTCAGATTTAAATGTCATTACATCCTAAACATCACAAATAAATACTCACCTTTTTTAATTATATTGAAAATATGAAAATTATTTATCAATTTTTAATATGTGACACTCGTTTTGAACTAAGATGTAACTTTTAAATAAAAACAAATACTTTTAGTTATAATGAGCATACCATGTGTATGATTGACACGAGATTAATTCCTGTATAACAATAATGAAAATAACATTTCACTAAAGTATATAGAAAAGCCATGCGTTTTTTATGGTTTTGAGTATGTGATGCATGTTTTGAACTAAAACGTAACTCCTAACCGGGAAACACGAACTTTCAGTCATATCGGCCACACTGTGTGTCGTATTTATTTGAGCTCAATTCATAAACATAAAAAATTAATTATTGATATTTAAAAAAACTATTAATTTAATATGAGTGTGTTTTCTTCATTTTGAGTATTTGATTCATGTTTTTACCTAAAATGTCATTTTTAAATTGAAAAAAATCACTTTTAGTCATACCAACCACACCGTGTATCAAATTTATGTGATATTAATTTATAAACATAAAAAATTAATTATCTATATTTTTTATAAAGTATCAAGATAATACAGTTACATTTTCTCCTTTTTATGTATTTAATGCATGTTTTGAACTAAACTTTCACTTTATGAATGAAAACATGCACTTTTGATCATACATGCCAAAACTTATTTTCAATTTTTTTGAGGTTAATTCCAATATTTCATAAATTAATCATGGATAATTTTAATAAATTTTAAATAAAATTTGAGTTTGTTTTCTCAGTTTTTTTATATAATGTACATTTTGAACAAAAAAATCACTTTTAAACTAAAAACATGAACTTTCAGTCTAACCAACTACACAATGTGTCATATTTATGTGAGATTAATATATACACATCAAGAATTAAATATAGATATTTTCCCTAAATTATAAAGACAATATCAGAAAATTTTCTTTGTTTTAAGTATGTGACATGTGATTTGAACTAAAATGTCACTATAAAACTAAAAACATGAAATTTCAATCATACCATCCATTTTGTGTGTCAAATTGACATGAGATTAATTACAATACATAAAATTAAATTATTTATCTTTTATTAAATTATCTAGATAATTTGAGGGGTTTTTTATCACTTTTGAGTGTTTAGAACTTGTTTTAAACTAAAATGTCACTTTAAAACTGAAAGCATACACTTTTAGTCATACTAGAAGCACACTGTGATAGACTAGTTTGTGGTAAATTATTACCTGTCAAAAATAAATTATCATTTTTTTACTAATTAATCATGAAAATCAAAGTGTAAGTCTATATTTTAAAAAATGTTTTCGATTATATATTCTCACGACCATGTGTGTTGGGACCCAAAAGTGGTGTTGGAAGTGTCGGTATAGTCTAAAGAATGACCCTTGGTAGTTATCTCAGGCTTGAGTTTTTATTTTTTTTATAAAATTTTATTTTTGAAATCATTATTCCTAAGTAAAGGAATTTTCTAGAAACTAGATTCACTATTCCTAAGTATCAAAATTATCAAGGGATTTTCAACGTAATTAAATTACCAAATAATGTAATTTTTTGGAGTATAGAATTCTAGTTCATGTGTAATGGAATTCCCATGTAAGGTAATTACTAAGTAAGGTGATTTTTTGGAGTCTATAATCATTGTTCCTAAGTAAGATAATTATCAATTAAGGTAATTCTGAAGTAAGAGAATTTATAAGGGAATTATCAAGTAAGAGAGGTTTTTATAGTTCGGAATCACTCTTCCTAAGTAAGGGAATTACTAACAAAGAGTTATATGCTTTGAAAAAAATCAGGCTATGTGAAAACTGTTTCCAAAACCTTCCATACACTAAATAAATGATTAAAATGGTTTATTTATGAGATTTATGGTATCCTCATGCCCATAACTCACCTAAATATCATCCAAGAGGGGGGTTTGTGTTTTATATTCTTATACAAGGGAGATATTATTTGTTTCTTGTTGGGATTGAATTTCATAAAAATATAGAGGGAGATAAGAGTAATACTAATAGACTTCATGAAACTAATGCACTTATTTCTCACTATTTCTTTATCCCTCACTAAAAACACCAAATTTTATGGATTTTGTTAAATTTTTCTAAATCATCAACTAAACTCAAATAGGTTGAAGTTACTTAGAGAGTTGAGTCTTAAATACTCTAGGTAGGTGGTTCCTATATATTTCTTATCTATATATGTCATATGTGTCATGTAGTAAATAGGTGTGGGTTATGTTATAGCTATGTGACCAGGAATAAAACTGCTTAGGGTTTTTTTTTTGTCCCTAAGAGTTACTAGTAGGTAGGTATATATTGACCAAAAAAATTCATACAAAGATATTAAATCTTGATAGATTATTATTCATTACATAAAAAATATACATTCAAGAATCATTTATGTTTAGAATCTTTGGTAAATTGGAAGGATAAATAACATGTTCATAAAAGATCTATATCATCTCCCACCTAGTTCCTCACAACAAGTTCCCTTCTTAGACACATAATACTTAAAACCTTTATTCATAACATGGGGAATGGAAATATAAGAAATAGTGATCTCAGATGATCAATGAGGGTAAATAAGTGAGATATTAATGATCACTTAAACATAACATGAACATAGGGGTTTGAGAACATGAGATTAATATTTAAAAGCCATACCATACATATCAACTATTTTCATCTTGATTTGTGGAATAAATCTTGACAGATCATAAGATATGAATTATAAAGGAATAATATAACATGATCCATGAGAGCATAACATTGTCATTAGACATAAGTTTGTGGTATGCACATAGTGTAGAATATAATTTACTTTGTATTCAAGGATAACTTCCTAGACTATCATAGTGGATTGGATTTACACATAATTATATCATATTAGTCAAGGTTCACTTCTAATATTGTCATAGTGGATAGTGTCCCTTACTGACCTGGGTTCACTACCCATTCTAGTCTTGTTGTTCTCATGAGATATCCATCTTTACCCAATGCATTGGACGTCTATATAATTATATTATCACCTTTAAAATAATTAAAATAATACATATTTTTTCCAAAAGATCATAAAACATTAATTATAGCATAAACAATAAAAAGGAAATGGGTTTCATAAAAATTTTATCATAGTGGATAGAGTCACTTACTAAACACTTTTTGCTCCTAATTCTAGTTCTTTTATCTCTGGATATATATATCTTTACCCAATGCATTAGATTAATATATAATTCTAGTACCACCTATCACATAATGAAAAAAAAATATGTATTTGTGATGCAAGACCATAAAACATTCATCATGACATAACTCATATAAAGGAAATGTGTTTAATAAACATTTCAACATAGCATAACCCAAGAAAAATAAACTAGTTTCATAAATATTCCATTGTTTCATCATAGCATAACATGTAGAAATATGAAGGGTTTCATAAACATCTTTTCATTATAATCATAAACCATCCATAGAAAGAATAATTATGGTTTAACTGTATCATATCCTTAAATTGTATGTAACATAAAAGGATATTATCATATATGAAAAAAAAATTAAAAGAACACTTGGAATGTTTTCGGACTAAAATACCCTTTTAATTTTGAAATATATTCTTTAAAATATAAAAATTTATAAAATATTATGGAAAATATTTTCTTTGAAAATAACCCTGTGAAATTTAAAGTAAATCTTAAAATCTTTGATCGTTCATGATGTTAAGAAAAAAATTCCATGTCTTATAAGTTAAAAGAATTAATTTATTTCACACTTTGGTAAAAAAAAGTTTATTCATAAAATGAAAATATGATTCATATGAAACCATTTTATAAAAATTCAAATGTGGGTAAAATTTTATTTAAAAATTCATAGGATAATATTAAAAAAATTCTTGAAATAATTTTTAGAAAACATGGATATGGAAGAAAAAGTTTTTTCGACCAAATAAAGAAATAAAGATAGTTTTACTAAAAAAATTATTTCGGCCTATTAAGTTATTATAGTGGGAAAAATTAAAGGAAAACATGTACACTCAAAAAATAACCAGGGTATAATAAAATTAATTGGATTTTTCATGTAAGGATCATTTAATTTCCTTCATTAGATATTCAAGCATAAATAATCTTGTCTAAAATGAGATTGAAACAGAAATCGCTTACCAATTTGGAAAATTTTTAATCATAATAATGATGAAATAATAACATCAAATAAAAATTTAAATATTAATATTACAAGGATATTAATGATATAAAATTTAGAAGGGGTAGTATATACACCAAAAAACAAACAGTGGTGACTATGTCATATGTCTCCTAGAAATAAAATTGATAATATAAATACCTTACCTCAAGTTTGACTTGCATTGAAAGAGATCTAAACTATGGTATACTAAATTAAAATTTATTATAATTATATAATATAATTATTTAAATAATTATAATATCATATATTATCCACTGATAATATTTCAACACCCATTTATTAATAATTTCTTACTAAAATCATTGTTTCTTGGTGTTAACTGTTTCATTTTCCTGAGAATTTTGGTTGATAGTTCTGGTATGTATACTTTAATCATGGTTACATAATATATATAATCTTAATCATGATATAAATATAATATATATATTTATTTATTTTATATATATATATATTTATAGCCCTCCATAAAATATATAGATATAAAAAAGAATTACACCATTCATGGAGACAGTAAGTCATATGTATACAAGAACATTGTGATCACTTTTTGATTGATGGAATAAAAGAAATTTAAATAATAATTAAAATTTAAAAAATAAATATTATATCATATATATATAATATATATTCATTAAATCTATCTTTATTACCATCAATTTAAAATAGAAATAAAAAAAATCACATCACTTCATGGAGGTGGAAGTCCACACTAACGCAGGAGAAACATCATCATTTTCGAACAGAATAGAAGTTAAGATTATAGATATGATATTATACTTATAGAAGAATAAATATATCATAAATATCATATATATATATATAAACATGAAACCAATAATAATGTCAATTCATTAAATATAGTGATGGAAAATGAATTGTTTTTCTATGTGGAGACGGTATGTCGTACGTACGCACGAGTGATACTCTCACCTCCAATTTTATGGAAAGGAAGGTTAATAAAGGTGGTTTAATAATAATAATAACATTTAAATAAATTTAGGAAACTGAATTTTAGTTTTATAAATAACATATCATATTTAATGGAATTTTAAGAATAAATAATTTGTAAATGCCAGGTAAAATGATTACCTCTACTTCAGTAGGCCTCCTTTAGATACCCTCTTAAAGACACTTGGAATGGTATTTTAAAAAGATAAAAACATATATTTCATGGATAGGGAATTATATAATACAATTCCTCAGGTTTGGAAAAGTTATAATACTCAATGTGGTGTAAATAAGAGAAATAATGGGATCCCTTTTATAAGTGAGGGGAGTATCACTCTTGAAATTTTTCAAAATATTAAAATATAATAACTTCATTCTCAAGAAAACATATTCCAAATGGATATAAATTAAAATATAAATTATTATATGTTTTAAATATCATCAAAAAATAAAATTTTTATAGTTTTAACTTTCATTTTAGACCATAGATTTTAGTTTAACCCCTGATTTAACCTATTTTAACATTAACCATGATAATTAACGTTTCACTCTTATGGGGTTATAATTTTACTTATAAGATAAAAATTGACTCATAAATGGAAAAAAAATGATATTTTAGACCATATCATATCTAAATTTTTATATTTAATTGATTTTATGGTTTTTCAATAATTCATTAAAATATTATTTTCATAAAATATCATTAATGTGACTTCTAACATTATTTATTTAATTTGAATTTAGAGACAACAAGTAAAATATTGAATTTAAATATATTCCATTAAAAAATATATGATAAGTCATAATTTTCTAAAAAAATCATGGGATAAGTAATTCATCCAAATTTTACAAATATTAATATTTTTAAATAGTTTATTTTATTTTCCTATTAATTTAATAAATAGTGTATCTTCGTTGTTTGAGCATTTAGGGTAATAATTCATTCACTAAATTTTTTAAAAAAAATACTATGACAAATAAAATTTATTTATTTTTAATATTAACATTTATATCTGAAACTAACCACTTTTTAACCTTATGATAATATATTGGAGATATTAAAGTCAAAATTGTGGCATTTTTTACTTTATCTTTTACTTAAATGAATATATATGTCATAATCAAAGAATAATGTCAAAAAGTGGACATATAGTTCAAAATTGGATGGAAATTGTACAACAAAACCGATAAAATTTGATAAATTAAAGTTTTAGATAAATTTTAAATCCTTATCCCAAATTTTTAACCATATTTTACTCGTTTTACTCGTTTTGATCTTACTGAGGTGACAAGACTTTACTATGGTTACTATTCATATTAGAAATAATAAAAGAGGCCAATATAAAAAATATAAAAATTTGATAAAAAATATGAAATATATTTTTCAAGATTAAATTGTTATAAGTTGTAGAAATTAATTTAATATAGAAATTAAGAATGCAACAAAATATAATTTTTTAGAAAAATGCATTTTAAGTATAAAAAAAATTTTATACCAAATTCAACCATAAAATTCATTCCAATGAATTTAATTGAATTATTAATAATATAATAGAAATAATTTTACATTGAAACAATTTTAAAAAAAAAATTAACTTTGTAAATTCTTGAAACAAAATTACACTTTTTCAATAAAAATTAGTATTTTTTAATATTCATTAAAAATAAATATTTTCAACAAGTTCAAAACAATTCAGTACTAGATAACTTTATCATGTTGATTTAAAAAATTAATTTTAATTTATAAAAAAAATTATAAAAGTACTAATAATTAAATATAATATTTTCTTACAAAAATCATTAAATACATGTTTGAAGGAAGCACATTTTTTTATCATAATATGACTTTACTAAAAAAATGAATGATTATTTCCAAAGAGTTAATCAACAAATTTTTATTGATTAGCACCTTTATATATAATTCATAATATGGTTATTCATATCCATAAATTCAAATTTAATGAATATGTTAAAATGGTAATATTTAAATAATAATATTGTGTAGTTTTTTTAATCTCGTTGTTGTGTGCCGTATATGCTATTGAACTAAATGTTTTAATTTTAAAATATTTGGGTCTTACATGTATCCTATATTAAATTGTTTAATTGGGTCTAGTATTTAATGATAGGTGTGATTTTTGATTTTATAGTTGGAAGGGAATTACGTCTCCTATTATGGAAATTATTTTCATGATACGATGGTTGAGGTGGTTCTATGGGGATGTATTCGGTGTCCCCAAGTTAATGTGGATGGTTTTGATCATTGAAAGGTAATTAAAGTGGTTATTAGGTGTATAAAAACATTATTTGATTGTTTGGACTCGAATTTTAGTGATTTATGCTCACCATCATTTGGTCGATGGGGAAGTTAGGGTTATGTGCAAAAAAATATTGGACTATGAAGTGTTTTTGTCCACTAGTTGTCGGTAGTTTCCACTGTAGAGTAATTGAAATATGTAGATGGTGTTGAACATAAGTATGGATAAGGTTCACACTATATATTCTTTACCACCTTGAAAATTTAGTGTTAACTAATACTAATAATATTGATTGCTTGTTTGGCACAAAAAACTGATCTTTCAGAAACTTTTGATATATTATAAAAACTTATTATTTAAATGTGATTATTATAACCTAATCATTGAATTATAGACTATAAATATGAGTAACCACAACATAAAATATATTTATAATTTTCCTACTCAATAACAAATTATTTATTAATAATTAATATATAAGCACTTTATTTTAAATGAAGTTATTTTATGGTTCGAAAATGTATTTTCTTGAAAAATGATTTTATTACATTTTCTGTGTAACATCCCAGGTAAATAAAGAATATAAAATTTTCTTATTTATTAATATTTTTGAATTAAATATTAATTTTACTTTAAAGGGGATGTTATGTTCGATGTCTTACCCGATATGCAACAATGGGTTTTTTTAAATCTTACGTTGCACACTGCATTGAGTTATACTGAAAAATAATAATATATTGTTATTTTAAATGGTAGTTAACACCTAACCATTGTAATTTCTGTAATAAACGGAACTAACTACAATATTATTATACAGGTTACTTAAATGTTTTTACATTTATCCAATAAAAGTTAGAGGCTTAAAATTTGAATGAATCTAATTTAAAGCATAAATACTATAATATTCATTAAAAAGGTCGATTTACCATCGTTTGATGGAGAACCCTTTTTAAATATAGTTCTAGTCACTTTTATATGTTCTATTTTATAAAATTAAATTCTTCTTTATAATTGGGAGATCAAAATTTACTTTGGGTAAATTTTTGGTATTATTCTAATAAAATTCATTTTTTTAATGAATACTGAAAAATGTTGTATATTAATTCAAAACTTCCTTTTAATATAACTTATTTATATGGTTAGATTATATTTATAAATGGTTATAATGTGTGATTAGGTTATATTTTTACCATTTAATCCAATTATGGTCAATGGAAGAAATTTCCGTTTGAAATTGGGCATAAACAAGTGTCTATCTTTTGATAGTTATAATTTCTTAAAAAACAAGCTTTTAGTTTTGACAACATGAATTAATTTTAAATTAATTAATCCAACTTATATGTTTTGAATTTATTAAATTAGACATCATTTTTGAATTTGGAATATCAAATATAGCTTAGTCTGAATTTTTGGTATTTTTCTGAAAAACGTCAATTTTTAATGAATAGTGAAACCACTAAGTAGTAGTTAAAAACTGACTTTTTCATTTAAATGAAATTTTACCGCTTATGTGAATTGAATTTTGAAAATATGACATACACGGTTGTTATTATTAAGTAAAATGTGATTCAATAAGATGAAAATAATTTTTAGTGAATAGTAACTTTTGACTTCTATTTACCACGGTTAAAGGTAAATAGGGTAATTCAAGGTAAAAAGAATATCATAATAATAAAAAATTACCTTAACACTCGTCCAAACCTTATTGGATGAGTCATGTCCAACCATGGGAATTTTTGGGTCTATTTTGGGACCCCATGGATCCACTTATAAGTGAGAATGAAAATTTATTTTAATTAACTTAAAGTAATGGAAAAAATGATATAAACAAATATATTTTAGTAAATCAATTTTTACATGCGATTACATAAATTATCAGTTGGACTATAAATATTATTTTGAAATATAAAAAGATATCCCACATCATAATATTTTTTTCCAATTTTTAGACATCAAATAAATGAAATTATATATGACACAATAATGATTCAGTGTTTAACTCATTAATAATTAATTTAAATAAATAATATTATTAAATTAAAATAATATTCAAAACCTGTCAAATTCTTATTGGGTGATTTTATTTCGACCATGAGTCATCTTATCTTTGACCTTAATGATTTTTGGGCCTTTTGAAACTGAAAATAATTATATAATAAAATAATATTTTCACAATTTCTTAAAGAGCCCCTCCTCCCCCTTATAAAAAGACATCCCTTATAACTCATTCCTCACAGTTCTCAAACCCCTTGGCTCATAAAAACTCTTCCCAATTAAGCTACCTACATCCATATATTACACCTAGAAGACTTATCTTAGGCAGAAGGCACTTCAAGAAATTCTTTTGGTTCAAACCAAAGGGAGTTACCCGATTTTAAGGTAACGTTTTCTCTTAAGTTCTTTTATTTTATTTTACTTCTCCAACCCCTAAACTCTTTGTATTAATTTCTTTTATAAAAACACCAGTATCATCAATATACTAGGCTGTTTTTATGGGGAGTATTTGAATTAAACATACATAAACCTCCATCTAATGGGTAAAGAACATACTATTTTTGTGGATGGCAAACTAATGCCTCGCGACATGATGGTTGTTAAATTATCTTCTACCGCCTATTATGGTGGCCATTATGATGGAACTATATTTATATATGAAATATATTATGTTTATTTTTTCTTTATTCTTCTGTATTTTTAATTTATAGCATATCTTTATGGTTTCCATTATGAGTAAACGCAATAATTTCATTTGAGGAAGTGTGGACTACCACCCCCTCAAAGTGATATGAATCATTCATACCCTGTGTGGTACGTATAGAGGATGGAGTTATCGAAATTATATATTATAATATACTGTAATTATAATATAACTATTTATCATTAAGTTTTCATTCAATTAAAATATCAAAGATAAATGAAAGTAGTGATCATGTGTGCGTACGGCTTACCGTCTCCATGAACAGTGCATTTCATTTCTTATATCCAAATGTTATATACTGTTATAAATATAAATATACATATATATATTGGAAATATATTATATATATGATTTATAAATCATGAATATCATTCTGGAGATAATGGACTCTTGAAAAAATGGACAACTTGTAATTATAAGTTGTTCATTTGACTCAAGTACCAAATATCAACAAAATGGCCAATATTAACTTAAATGATTAAATAATCTCTAAATCATGGTAATAAGTTATGTAAAAGGAATAATAAACTTGAAAAAGGGTTCTTAATCAGGTATAAATTAACTTATGATTATCATTCAAGAATAACAAGGAACGAACAAGTCAAGTCGGACATGGGGTAAGGGATTTCTTATCTCACTTTTAATTCCATGGGATTTCCTTTTTTCACCACTTATTTATTGCATGTGGTGTATTTTGTAATGGATTTTTATATATATTATCATTATTCTCTTTATATTAATGGTATTATGTGATTAATTTGGTGGTTATTAATTTTTGTTCATATGACTCGATTGATAACAATGTAGTAAGATGTTTTCATCATACTTTTATTTCCGTGAGATTCATGCTATATTTTCCACTATTTCCTTTTGTGTGGTGCATGTACTACCCACGATTGAATTATTTGTGTAATATACTTAATTTTTTGGGTTTTTACATCTTTTTTGTATGATCCTTCCTTCATGGGGTGTATGTTTCATAAGTTACCAAATTGGTAAGGGAACCTTTCACCGTACTCTTTAGTCAAAGACTTATTCTTTGTTAATTCTTTTAATTTAAATTATCTTATGTTAGGATATGTTATTATATATCCTTATTTTTGTAAATTTTATTTTCATGTGATGAGATATCATTTTCTCTCTCATCAACTCATTTTCTGGTTTTAAAAGTGACGTCGTTAGACTATCGAATTTCTGTAAGAGAACTTCTTAACCCAATTTCAATTATTTGGGTTAAACTTATACTTATTGATTATGTCGTACTATGAATATGTGTTAATTTAATATGATTATTTTACACTTAATATCCACTTATATTGGGAGTATTTTTATTTTTCACACATAATTATGTAATTGAGTTATACATAATCTGAGGATACCATCTTTATAAGGGATTTCGTCTCAATTTACATTCCCTTGAGACTTCATTGTTGTTATGCACCAATTCACTTTTATATGGTGTATATACTATCCTTTGGCATATTATATCATGAATACCTTTATTCTCATGATATTAAAATTTTTGATGAAATATTATTCCTCAATTATTTGTATTCAATCATCTCTCATTTGGTTAAGAACTCCTTAACTAAAATATTGTTTTAAAGATTTATTCTTCTAAATATTTCTCATTAATGTTCATGTTTTAAAAATGGTTTTAAGGATTTATTTATATGGATGTTAATGTTTTCAAATTTTAATTCCTTTTAAATTTTCCAAGTTTTATGCGACACACTGATTCAAAAATCTCATTATTAAATGTTTTAAATGGTTTTTGAAAATGGTTTGAAAAAGAATTGATTATGTCAGTATCTTGAAATAATATATCATGATAGAAATATGGAAATTTTATCTTTCCTTTATTCTTGTTTTATGTGTTATGACTACGTTATGGTTCTTCAGCATTGTTTTCATATACAGGTGGTTCCATGATAAATCTAGGGCGGGTGAGCCTGAGATAGTTCTCCAATGAATTTTTTAATGTGACAGTGTTAAACGTTAATGTTTCTCCTAAAACATTTAGGGAATATACTGTGATGGGTATTCCAAATGTGACTCCATATGTAGTTGTGATAGCTAAAATGTAAGTATATTATGAATGATATAAATTAATTTTATCATTTATGATTTTTGTGTGTTATTCATAAATCTTATGATTTCGTAAGGTATGTTATCATTGAAAATTATTGGTTTAATTGATTTGTATTTATTGATGGGATAATTTTTTCCTTCTTTATTTTATAACCATTACTGAGCTTTTTATGTTCATCCCATGTTTTTGAAATTTTTTCCACAGGACTTAAAGATGAATAGGGTCAAGGATGGGATCAAGGAAAATTCATGTTGTCCAAAACATGGAAATAGACATGTTTCTTTTTAAGAGTTTTTATTTTGTGAAAAAAATTGAAATCGAGTGGAAGTGTCTACTTTGAAATTTTTGAGATGTAATGTAATAGTTACGACCTAATTCTCAAAAACTATAAACCTGAAAATATATTAAATGTGAATTATTCATTTAATTAAATATTATGTAATGTTTAAGGTCGGATCCTTATAGTTTGTATCAGAGGTCGGTTTAGATAACTTTAGAGGTTAGGGTGTTCTTTAAGAATAAGTGATATTACCTTAATGTTTTGGATTTTAGAAAGAGTCGTAGTTATTTTAGTTAAAATTAATGAGTTTAAGATAACATGAATAAGTATATCTTAGTATTTACCCACCTCATAAGATATAATATGATTATTTTACTGATATAATTACAATAACCTTTTTGTTTTTAGTAAATGGATGGGTCTAGCATGCACCAAAGTAACAGTGGATGTGACAAAAACTGTGGTAGTTTTCTGAATGAGAAACTAGATAAAATGGGAGCTGCAATGAGAACTCTAGTGGTTATTCTCAACCAACTATCTGGAGTCATGATTGACCACACAAGCCATAGTTATTTTTATAAGGCATCATATATGTGAAAAACAAATCCCTATCGAAGTTCAAGTAATAATCATAAAGTTAAGTATGTTCAAAAACCTATGTGTCGAGGATGTGGAAAGAAACACCTTGGAAAATTCTTCAAAGGGATGGGAAGATGCTATAGATGTGGGAATGATGGTCAAAAAGTAAGAACCTGTCATGGAAAAAGGAATCATCCCGATGACTCTCGGAAAAAGAAAGAAGTTCTTTCCGAAGGATCAATTGAATGTGTTAAATCTGGTTCTCATGGTCATTATACAAATATATTTCCTATGAAGAAGGTTTGGGAATTGGATCAGCAGTATCATACAAATATATGTTTACCAATTCCTAATTCCATTCCAATAGAAGATAAGGAAAATGACAATGACCAATGAAATGTATGAATTATTTCTTAGCATATGTTTTGATATTATTGAATCTTAGGATATGATTCATGATATTGTTTGTAGGAAAGTATTTAAGAATAAGTTGGTAAAGAATGGTTAATCATTCATGAAGAATGTAGAATGAGTAAAAAGTCTACATATAAGGGATTCAAGAGTTATGGTACATTTTTGGATGATGAAATGCTAAAAAGTATTAAGGGTCTTTTGATGATGGGATTACTTTGGAAGACTTTTTCTAGTATGTGTAACCATGAAGTTTTCTATGTTAAAATTTAATTCAAGAAATAATTATCTTTTCTTGTTTGGACATAATGGATAAGCTTAGTGGTTCATATGATCTTTTGTTTTTGAGGCAATTAAAAGTTATTATTTTATGGGATGAAAATGTAAGGTATGAGATAAAATTTGTGGAGTAATGGTTGAAATATTATTTTAGGGGAATATATGTTTTTATTCTAGATATAAGGTGATTTTTATTATTTATTTAAATTATTAACCTATCACAAAGAATTTTTTATTAGGTTAATTAAACTTTTGTATGCGACTTTAAGAGTAGTCGATGTTTTTAGAGATAAATGTTAAGATTTTTGTGGAAGTCTATGTTATCAAATCTTTTTGAAATTTGGGTTTCAATATTAGTTTGGATTACTTTGAGGTATTTTAAGGACAATTTTATATGGAATGGTCTTTGTTGAACTTTGGGTACTATTTGATGAGTTTTGAAGATTAGGAGTAGTATTTTTTTAATGATTATCCTTTTTGGGATTATCTGATCTTTTACTAACCAATTTTGGTTTTGGTTGTTGTCTAAAGACAAGGGAAATATATACTTCTTCTTTTTTAGATTATGTGATACTCTATAAGTTTATTCGAGCACTTTTTATGTGACCAACTCATCTTGAATACTCATTTCTTGGAGAAAAGATGAGTTCGTGGTAGAAATTTTTTAAATGATTAAAGTCTACATATCAAGTAAGTAAGTTTCCTTATGTTCTTATTCAATCTCATTAATAAATTCTCCAAAATTATGAAAACAAACTTAAAAAAATTGTCTGTTTACTTTTTCTATTGGGAAACCAATGACCGTTTAACCCATCACAAATTTGCGGTTTTCTTTTTGTTAACTTTCTCCTAATCATTTTTTATATCAATCTGTATCAGAACTTGACACTTTGTTTCTCCTCCATATGCATGTTTTTATGGAATCCATCTATAGTTTATCTCGGGTGACCTTTTTAATTATCTTTATTTCTTTTAAAGTAATATTTTTATTGACTCGTTCTCCGATGTGGTACTCTCAATAGAGTTTCCAAGCCTAATTTCAAAATTGCGAGGATATAATTCCCAAAAGGGGGAAGGATGTAACATACCAGGTAAATAAAGAATATAGCATTTATATATTTATTAATATTTTTGAATTAAATATTAATTTTACTCTAAAGGGGATTCTATGTTCGATGTCATACCTGATACGCAACAACAGGTTTCTTTGAAATCTTATGTTGCACACTATGCTGATTTATACTGAAAAATAATAATATATTGTTATTTTAAATGGTAGTTATTGTATAATCGTTGTAATGGTAGGAATGAAAGGAACTAACTACAATATGATTATACAGGTTAATTAATTTTTTTTACATTTATCCAATAAAATTTAGAGGCTTAAAATTTGAATGAATCTAATTTAAAACATAAATACTCTAATATTCATTAAAAGGTTGATTTAGTGCCTTTTGATGGTGAACCCTCTTTAAATATAGTTTTATCCAATTTTTTATGTTATATTTGACAAAAATAAAATTATTATTTAGAATCAGGAAATCAAAATTTACTTTCAGTAAATATTTGGTATTTTTCTGATAAAATTCATTTTTTTAATGAATAGTGAAAAATACTGTATTTTAATTCAAAACTGCCTTTTAATATAACTTATTTATATGGTTAGATTATATTATTGAATTTTTTAAAGTGTAATTATATTATATTTTTACCATTTAATCTAATTCTATTCATTGAAAGAAATTTCCCTTTGAAATGGGGCATAAAAAAGTTTCAATCTTTTGATAGTTATTATTTATTAATAACACGCTTTTGGTTTTGACAATGGGAATTAATATTAAATTGATTAATCCAACTTATATGTTTTTAATTTTGTAAAATAGACATCATTTTTGAATTTGGAATATCAAATATATCATAGGATGAATTTTTTATATTTTTCTGAAAACCATCAATTTTAGATGAATAGTGAAACCACTAAGTAGTAGATAAAAACTGACTTTTTCATTTAAATGAAATTTTTCTGATTTTGTGAATTGAATTTTTAAAATCCAACATACATGGTTGTTATTAGTAAGTAAAATTTGGTTCAATATGATGAAAATAATTTTTGGTGAATCGTAACTTTTGACTTTTATTTTCCGCGGTTAAAGGTAAATAGTGTAATTCAAGGTAAAAAGAATATCATAATAATACAAAATTACCTTAACACTTGTCATAACCTTATTTTATGACTCATGGTCGACCATGGTCATCTTTTTATCTATTTTGGAACCCAATGGATCCACTTAAGAGTGATAATGACACTTTAATTTAATTAACATAAAGTAAAGACAAAAATGACATAAACAAATATCTTTTAGTAAATAAATTTTTACATGGATTTATATAAGTTATCTTTTAGACTATAAATATTATTTGGAAATATAAAAAAATTTCCTATATCATGGTATTTTTTTATATTTTTTAGACATCAAATGAATTAAATTATTTATGACACAATAATGATGCAGTGTTTACATCATTAATAAATGATTTAAATAAATAACATTATAAAGATTAAAATAATATCCAAAACCTGTCCAGTTCTTATTGGGTGATTTTATTTAGAACATTTGTCATCTTATCTTCGACCTTAATGAGTTTTGGACCTTTATAAACTGAAAATAATTATATAATAAACTAATATTTTTACACTTTCCAAAAGAACCCTCCTCCCCCTTATAAAAATCCCTCACTTCTAGCCCATTCCACACACTTATCAAGCCCCTTATCTCATAAAACCTCATCCCAATTAAGTTCCATACATCCCTCTCTTACACATTTAAGTCTTACCTTATGTAGAATGGACTTCAATAAATTCTTTCGTTTCAAACCAAAGGGAGTTACTCGATTTTAAGGTACATTTTTCTCTTAAGTTCTTTTCTTTTATTTTACTTCTCCAACCCCTAAAATATTTTTATTCATTTCTTTTATAACAACACCAGTATCCTAATTATACTAAGACGTTGTTATGAGGAGGATTTTAACTAAACATACACACACATCCATCTAATGGTTAAAGAAAATTTTGTTTCTATGGATGGAAAACTAACGGCTCATGAAACGATGATTATTCAATTATCTCATACCGCCTCTCATGGTGGCCATTATGATGGAACCATATTTATATATGATATATATTATGTTTATGTTTTTTTTATTCTTCTGTATTTTTAATTTATAGCATACCTTTATGTTTTCTATTATGAGTAAATGCGATAATTTCATTTGAGGAAGTGTGGACTACCGCCCCCTCAAAGTGATATGAATCGTTCATACCATACACGGGACGTATAAAGGATGGAGTTATTGAAATTAGATATGATAATACACTGGAATTTTAATATAACTATGTTTCATTAAGTTTTCATTCAATTAAAATACGAAATAGAAATGAAAGTAGCATTCATGCGTACATACGGCTTACAGTCTCCATGAACGGTGCATTTCATTTCTTATCTCCAAATGTTATGAACTGTTATATATATATATAATGGATATATATTATATATATTATATTTCAATAATTAATATAATATTAGAGATAATGGAATCTTGACCACATGGACAACTTGTAATTATAAGGTGTTCATTTTTTACTCATGTACCAAATATCGAAAAAATGACCATTATTAAATTAAATGATTACATAATGTTTATAAAATAGTAATAAGTGATATAAAAGGAATAATAAACTTGAAAAAGTGTTCTTAATAAATTATAAATTAACTTAAGTTTATTATTCAGGATGAAAAAGGAACAAACAATTCAAGTCAGATACGAGGTAAGGGATTTCTTATCTCACTTTTAATTCCATGAGATTTCCTTTGTTCACCACTTATTTATTGCATGTGGTGTATTATGTACTTATATTTGATATATATTATCATGATTATCTTTATATTAATGGTATTCTATGATTCATTTGGTGGTTATTAACTTTTCTCATATAGCTTGATTGATTACAATGTGGTAAGAGGTTTTCATCTAACTTTCATTTCTGTGAGATTAATGCTATATTTGCCACTTTTTCATTTTTTGTGGTGCATTTAATTCCCATGATTTCATTATTTGAGTAATATCATTTAATTAATGGGTATTTACATCTTCATTGTATGATCCTTATTTCTTGGGGTGTATGTTTCGTAAGTTACCAAATCAGTAAGGGAACCTTTCATCGTACTATTTAGTCAAAGACTTCTTCTTTGTTAAGTCTTTTAATTTACATTATCTTATATTTGGATATGTTCTTATATATCCTTATTTTTTAAAATTTTGTTTCCAAGTGATTATATATCCTATTCTCTCTCATCAACTCATTTTCTAATTTTTAAAGTGATGTTGTTGGGCTGTTGAATTTCTGTAAGGAAAATTCTTAACCCAATTTCAATTCTTTAGATTAAACTTATACTTCTTGATTATCTCTTACTAGGAATATTTGTGAATTTCCGATTATTATTATACACTTAATATCCAAATATTGGGTGTATTATTATTTTTCACACATAATTATGTAATTGATTTATCCTTAATCTAAGGATACCATCTTTATAAGGGATTTCGTCTCAATTTACATTCCCTTGAGACTTCATTGTTATTATACACCAATTCAATTTTATATAGTGTATATATTGTTATTTGGAATATTATATCATGAATACCTTTATTCTCATTATATTATAAAGTTTTTATGAAATTTTATTCCTCAATTATTTGTATTCAACCATCTCTCATTTGGTTAAGAAATCCTTAAATAAAATATTGTCTTAAAGATTTATTCTTCTAAATACTTCTCATTAATGTCCATGTTTTAAAAATGGTTTTAAGTATTTATTTATATGTACATTAATGTTCTCAAATTTTAATTCCTTTGAAAGTTTCAAATTGGTATGGGACACTTTTATTCAAAAATATCCTTATTAAATGTTTTAAATGGTTTTTGAAAATGGTTTGATAAATAATTGGTTATGTCAATAACATGAAATAATATATTGTGATAGAAATGTTGAAATGTTATATTTACTTTATGGTTGTTTTATGTGTTATGAATACATCATGGTTCTTCAACATTGTTTATGTATATGGGTGGTTCCGTGATAAACCTAGGGTAGGGGAGCCCGAGATAGCTCCCTAATGCATTGGGTAACGTGACAGAGATAAATGTTAATGTTTCTCCTAAGAGATTTAGGGAATATACTATGATGGGTATTCCAAATGTGAATACCTATGTAGTTGTGATAGCTATAATGTAAGTATGTTATGAATTCAATAAGTTACCTTTATGATTTATGATTTTTGTGTGTTATTCATAAATCTTATGATTTCATAAGTTATGTTATGATTGAAATGTATTCGTTTCATTGATTTGTATTTATTGATGGGATAATGTTTTACTTCCTTATTTTATAACCTTTACTAATATTTTTATGCCCATCCCATGTTTTTGAAATGTTTTCCTCAAGAATAAAAGATGAATAGGGTCAAGGATGGGATTAAGGAAAATTCATGATGTCTAAAACATGGAACTAGACATGTTTCTTTTTAAGAGTTTTTATTTTGTGAAAAAATTGGAAACTAAGTATAAGTGTCTACTTTTTAATTTTTGAGATGTAATGTAATATTTATGGCCTAATTTTCTGAAACTCTAAACCTGAAAAGATCCTCAATGTGAATTATTAATCTAATTCAAGATTATGTAATGTTTAAGGCTGTGTCCATGTATTGTGCATAAAAATTTTAATTAATTTCAAACACTTTTATAAATTTTATGTCATAAAATGATAATAATTTATTAAATAATCATATAAACATTAAATCAGGGTAAAATTTTGGGTTTTTTTGAAATGATTATTTTTCCAATGAATAGTGAAAATATTGATTTTTTAAATACTCTAACTTCATTAAATCAATTAATTTAAAATCCTCATTATATATTGTATTTGTTATTAAAGTTAAATGTTATAAATTTTATTTATAATGATCTAATTAATTTCATTTGTATCAAAAATATTCATGAATTTGATAATATTATTTTTATGCTTAAAGCATATTTTTCTAAAAACTTTTTTTCATTGTGTTTTATGCATTTATATTAAAATTGATTTTTTGAAACATATTGAGATTGAATATTGAAAATTTTATAAAATATTTGAAATTAGTAGGTTCAAATTTGGTAAATATGTACCTTTTATTTTTAGCCATTATGAATAGTATTCATGGTAAATATTTGTCACCTTGATCAAGGTAAAAAAATTTAAAACTTTGTTAAAACTACAGGGTAAAATATTTAAATATCTTTAAAACATTACTTTATCTTATTATATGAGTTTTTTACCAAATATATGTTAAATTATTCAAATAAAGTTTTTTAAATCATAAATTTGAATTTTGGAACCTAATCTTGACCTTTGTGAAAGGTGAGTTAGATTTCATTCACATTAAAAACTATTTTTAAGTATTTGAAATTAATGGAATATTTGTAAGAGTTAATTAATTTTTTTATTGATCATAAATTATAAAAACCATACATTTTATTATTTAACTGAAAAAATTCTTGGAAACCAATTTATTACTTTATTTCAAAGTGAAATGAGTTTTACTCTTAAATGAGGAATTTTCCGAAAACTATTTTTCATGTGTTTTGTGTTCTTGTATTAAAAGTAATTTCTTCCACCTATAGAAATTCAATCTGAAAAAAAATATTAGAAATTTGAAATCTATATGTACAATTTTTTATAATTCCTCTTTTATTTCTTGTCATATAATTATTTTATCATGGTAAAAATATAAATTATCACGGTTAAGATTAAAATTGTTTTAAAGTGGTTTTACTAGAATATAAGGCTCAAAATGTATGCAAAACATTCCCAAATGTAATTGGTTGAGTTTATTTATACCCTATCACATCTTATCTTTGAATATGGGGTGTGTTGGTTCTATTTTTTATTTCATTATGAGCTTTATATTTATTCAAGAAAATAATAAATACAATATTCAACTTTCATGATTTTGAAAACTCTAAAAAATTTATATAATGATAAAAAATAAAATAAGTGTAACATGTTATGGTTTTAAAGGGAAGTACCATGCCACATCGAGGTTAAACCAATAACTTTTTATTTAATTGCGACCATTATAACCGAGCTGTTAAATTAGAAGTTATGAATAAGAGTAATTGATCTATGAAATAAATATATTGATCTAACTCAATATGAATATTTTGGTAATTTCTTAGAAAATAATTATATATTTTTTAGTAATTTCATAAGATATAAACAAAAAACGTGATTTATTTCTTTATATGGTAAAATAAGTATAATTAATTTTTCAAACTTTTTGCAAATATATTTGATAAAAAAACGTTATTATTGAAATTATAATATCCAAAATAATCTATGGTGAATTTTTTAGAATTTTCTGAAAAAGGTTAAATTGTTTCTCAATAGTAATAAAAATTGTTTTTTAAGTATTGTGTTCTTCTAAAATTTTCATTAAATAATTATAAAATAAAATTTATTAAACTTATTTAATGACAAATAATTATATTATAATATAAATATTTTACAAAAATATTTTATAACATGAAAATTAAAATTTCTTTCATGATAAGTATAAAAGTATTTTTCTACATCGACGAAGTACCTACACAGTGTTGAAAAAGTCAAATTTACAAATTAATGAAGTGGTCTTGACATGGATATTATTAAATATAAAAAATTAATGAATATAAATTATTATCTATAACTTAATTTATTTGTTTTTTTTATTATAATTTATTTTTAATTTTTATTATCACGAACCAAGCCACGACGTCATCTGAACTGGTGCCCGACCCATTCTATGGCATATCCCAAAGGGTTTTCTTGGTCCCCATGTACTGTAAACAAGTGTCCGATTATCCACAATATAACTTGGGAACTATTTCACCTAATTAAATAAACATAAAAATCCAAAAATAATAAATAAACAAAAACTAAATAATCATAACCAAAAAAGGTATAAAAAAATTTCTGATTCAATTTTACAACTTTAAATAAAAACTTAAAAGGTCTATAAAAATAAACAAGTCATTATCCCAAAACCAAAATATTAAAAGAGGGGTATCATCCTCAAGACATCACCACAACACTTGTAAGGGAAGACCTCTAGAATCCTATACCACCATCTCTAAACACCTTTCCTTTTCCTATACCAAACATATCCAAGTCTACTTACACCTAAATGTGTAAGTAGGGTTTGATCCAAAGCACAGTAGGATGCCACCCAACAAAGAGATTCTATGTTATAAAAATGATAAGATAAATTGACATGAAATTTTTATAAAAGGATATTGGAAAAAATTTTATGGAAAACATTTTAAATTAAAGCATGCTTTCTTATCAAATAACCAACAAAGTATATTGTATATTGACGAAGAGTAAAATATCACAAAAGATAAATAATTCATGAGAAAATTTTCTTTGTACTAGTTAGAAATGGGTTACTAGGTTCATCGTTTCTCAGTGAAAAGTGGTACAGTAACAACAACCTACATTGTTCTCATGCAAGATCCACTAGTTGGGGACACCCAATAGGACTAGTGGTCTCAATTCATCAATATCATTTAGTTATTGTTGTATCATCAATCATGGTATTTTAATCTGAGATAAACCACTTCTAATTCAACTACCGTACTAGTCCTTGTTCACCCACCTCATTACCCAAGATTCCCTTTGTGCTCAATTTTCATTTCACATGTCATATATAATATTGCATACACATAAACCTAAGAAAAACAATATAAATATACTTGATAAATCACCTCTTACATAAACAAACCAACTTTTAAATCCAAATCCACACAAAAACCACTTTAAATAATGATCCCCATCATATGAAAAAATTATAAAACATGTTTCATAATTTATAAAACATATTTAAATTTACAACAAGGGTTCATCCTTGAAATACCCCCGATTTCCTTTATAAAAACCATTTTCAATCCATATACATATAAAAACCTTTAAAAAACATTTCTCACCACACACATTAATCATAAAACACATTTAAACACTCTAAACAGCATATCAAATTCATAAAATAATGTTCAAGCACAGAACCACCAACCTCAACTGTATAAATTTCTAGAATCTGGTGGAAAACCACAACCACACATCAATTAAACCCTATAAAGGTGATATCAAACCATAAACATAAATATTTAACATTAAGAAACGATATTTAACCCTAAAAATGACACCCTACTCACTGGGGAAGTGAAACCCCAAGATAGAAGAGGAAAAACCTAGAAAGTAGGGGGAAATCAAAAAAAAGACCACTTACATGAGGGTTTCTTAAAGATTCCAAGCCAAATAACCAAAAAAATTAAGCCCATGGGAGAGTGGAATAAGGTGGGGGAATTACTTGGGTGGAAAATTCATAGGGGGAGAGAAATGGGTGTTTAGAGTTAAAAATGGGTGAGAGAGAAAAAGGAGAATCCAATTTTTAATGATCTGAATAGTATGCACGGTTTTCCGACACAGTTTGTCAAACCATAGGGAAATCATGAACCCCTTACTATCTAAGTAGGACATGTCACATGATTATCCCACATCATTTAAAACCCATTCTTTAACCATGTGATAAGCCTCTATCCAAAAATACGACTTGGCGATATGGTTACCTAGGAAGGGGCGCATTGTTTGACAAACTATGAACCACCTAATATTTACCAAAAACAATTTACATTTTTCGCCAAAAACTCAAAGGAAACACATAGGGAAAAATAGAGACCAAACTTAAATAGAAATATACCTCAAAATAAATCAACGATGTGATAATTCTTTCCACTGTGAAAACTTTATGCCCCTCTAAATTCAACTCAAAGTGTGATGAGCTAATAAAAACAGATACTCTTTCTTAACCCATGAACTCTTCCCCCAAGTCTCATGCATATCATAACCATGTTTCCAAACGATATGGACCAATGGAATAGACTTCCCATAATGTAATTTCTCTTAAAAATCCACAATCTTCCTTGGCAATTCAAACACATAAAAAATTGGGCTATAACTCCAATTCATCCCAATTTAGCACATTATATAGATTTGGATTATATTTATTCAATTAGGATACATGGAACATGTCATTAATTGATTTTAACTATGAAGGAAAATCTAACATGTATTCTACCTTAGCAAATTTCTTAGTGATCTCAAAAGGTCTGACATACCTCGGTGTTATCTTTTCTTACTCTCCCAAATGACAATGACCCAAATGGGGAGCCACTTTTAGGAACACCTGGTCACCCACAAAAAACTCTAGATCTCGGTGCCTCTGAAAGACATAAGATTTTTGGTGACTTTTAGCTTTCAATAACCACTTCATTATTAGTATGACCTTCTTAGAATTCTATTTCACCATGCTCAGCCCCATCAATGAGGTTTCACCCACCTAATCCCAACTCAAGGGAGACTGACATGGCTAACCACAAAACCCCTCCGGGATATCCATTCAGATTGAGGATTGTTAACTTTTATTATATTAAAACTCTAACAACCCCAAATAGATATCCCATGATCCTCCAAAATCTTTGACACATGATCGAAGCATGTCTTCCAAAATATGATTTTCTCGATCTATATGGTCATCCATTTAAGAATGGCATTTTGTGCTCAATTTGATTTTTTACCCCATTTCCTTCCGGAGGCCTTCCCAAAATCGAGAGGTAAAATGAATTTTTCTATCTAAGACAATCTCTGACAGCACACCATGAATCCTCATAACTTCCTGAACTTATAATCATCCCAACTCATCCACCTTTACTGAATATCTGGTAGGAAAGAAATGGGATGAATTGGTTAAACAATCAATCACCACATAGATGGAATTCCTTTCCCAAGGTGTATGAGGTAATCCAATAATGAATTTCATGGAGATCTTGTCTCACTTCTAGGTAGGAATGGGTAGCAGCTGGGGAAAACTAGAGGGTCTTTGATGCTCTACTTTTACCCGCTAACACATATAGCATCTCAATACGAAGACATTTATATCCCATATCATACATGGCCACCAAAAATGACGACATTCATCATAAAACATCTTGTTATCTCCGAGATTAACAAACCATTGATACTGGTGGCTATCCTACATCACCACCTTCCTTAGAGATAATGGTACCACAAAGGGGCCCTTGAAACACAGAACTCCCTTAGGAGACAACAACTAATCACAAGGTTTCTAACCTCCATGAGAAGACTGCATAGACTACTGGAATAGCTCATCGCCATGCTAATCCCCTTGAATCATCTCTACAAGGGAAGGATCCAATTGAACACTAGCTAAAAATTCAACTCCGACATGCTCCTTGGTCTCCAAGAGCATCTAATAAAAAAGTTCTGTCAAGGTCCACTCACTACTGGACTCTTTCAATGCCTACACTGCTACTTTTCTACATAAAGTGTATGCTATGATATTCACTTTTCCTAGGGTATATACAATGTCAAAATAAAACTCTTGGAGGTACTCATCCCAATAGTTTGGCCTCAAATTTGAATCCTTTTGGGAGAAAATGTAGTGTAGGATCATATGCCTAGAGTAAACAACAATTTATCCCCAAAAATATATTCAATCCATGTATTTAGGGAATGAGTCATTATTACAGAATCTAGGTCATGGGTTGTGTAGTTATTTTCATGTGGTCAAGGCTAGTCAGAACCATACGCCCCCACATGGTCATCCTGTATAAGCACACATCGGTGACCCAGACCTAAGGAATTTCAATAAACCACATATCCCTTTCCATATTCTGTAAATATCAACATATGAATGGTATTCAACCACCACTTTAGCTCCTCAAAGGATTCCAGACACTTTGGGCTCCATTAAAACTTAACCCCTTTCTTGGTGATAATCATCATGGGTGAATCAGGCCGAATGAAGTCTCGATCAAACCGTCTGTAATACCCATACAACCCTAGAAAACATTTGATTTCAAACACATTCTTAGGTTTCTCTCATTACATAACTTTCCTGATCTTTTAAAGGTCCACTAAAATCCCTTATTCTGAGATCACATGGCCCAAAAACATTACCTCTTGAATCCAGAAGGTGAACTTAGAAAATTTAGCATAAAGACTACAATTTTGAAGAGTGACCAAAATAGTCCTCAAGAGTTGTTCATGTTCCTCCTTGGATTCAGAACAAACAAGGATGTAATCCAGGAATACCACGATGGAGGAATCGGGATACTATTGGAATACCCTATTTATGAGTTCCATAAAAACCACTTGATCATTCTTTAACCTAAAAGAAAGTACAAAGTACTCAAAATGGTCTTACCTACATTGGAAAGCCATTTTTGGGATGCTCTCCTCTCTCTCCTTTACATATTCATAAATAGAACATGATTTTATATTACAAAACCATCTTTCCCCTTTTGACTAATCAAAAAATTCATCAATATGGGGCAAGGGATTCTTGTTCTTAATGGTCACTTTATTTAACTTTCGGCAATCAATACACAACCAAAGGGGTCCATCAGCATTCTTTGTAAGCAACATGAGAGTGGCACAAGGAGATATTCTCTAGTAAATTAATCCTTTAGATTACAAATCAACTAGTTGTAACTTTAATTTAATCAATTATTTGGAGTCCATATGATAAAAGGGAAGAGATGTCGGATGTGTTCTCTATACCAGATCAATCAAGAACTCTACATCTCTCTTCAGAGGTAAACCCAAAAAATCCTCTTGCAAAACCTCAGGGAATTCATCCACCACAAGAGGTAACCCACCTTCGATACAACCACCTTGTTCTTCCAATTGAAGTGATGAAAACTAATAAATGAGATTACTTAACTCTCGAAGTGGAGTTCCAGAACATCCTGACCAAGGATCCCATTCACCTTGAAAAACTTGGGTACTTGCATCAGGTGCCACAAAACTCACCTGCCACTTATAGTAGTCGATATGTGACTAAAAGAGAAAAATCCAATACATACTGAAGATTACATCAAATATTTCCATATCTATTACCATAAAATCTCATTTCAGCTCAACCACTAACACGGTTAATGTATAAGATGGACACCTCAGACCCTGCTCTTTCTTCAATCCAAGATGTGTTACCAACTCCAACGTATAAGGCAAGAGTTTAGTTGGAAAATTTAGAAAGTTCAAAAAGTATGAAGATATAAACTAAACAAGAGAAGTAGTATAAAATATTATATTATTTAAATATGATGCGATCAAAATTGTAACTCAAATTGTCGAAGGACATGTATTCATTTATGTCGGTGCTTAGTCCATAGCATGAAGATGACTAGTCTCTACCTGAGTCTGAACACATCCATTGACCTATGGTTCATCCCTTAACTAACTACGACCAAAACATGATCGATTATTTCCACTATGACCACAAATTATATCCCGCCATCCTATATGGATTTGACTAGTCTTACATCCCATTGGAAGCCTCGGATCCCACACAACTTTGATATTGGTGCATCAATTTGAAAAAACGTTGTAGGTTTCACTAAGTTTTTAACCAATGGAAATGTTTAGGAGTAGATATGCATGAGGGTCATATATGTCCTTAATTCCCACACTTATGGCACAAAACTGACCCTACATAAAAAGACACAGATGAATACTACATGGAAGGATGGACTGAACTACCACCTCCTTTGTTCTATTGCTTGTCATGCATCCTCTTTTTCTCAAATTAACTGCCACAACCCATTGTTGACATATCCCTAGAGGAACCAGACCTTCCCTTTTAGTCAATATCCACCATAAAATCATGGTAAAATACTTTTTCATAGGTATTTATATTAAATAGAAAGATGTGAGAATATATTCTGGATGAAACCCCCTTTCAAACCTATAATCCTTCATCTGCTCATTTGAAATAATATCATGTGCGAACTGAACAAGTTCAACAAAGCAGCTGGCATACTCCATCATATACTAGTCCCGCTGAGCAAGGTCTTCAAACTCCTATGATCTAGAATAGAACAAGACCACCTAATAATACTAATCATTGAAAATAGATTTAAAGTATTTTTAGTTCATCTTCTCATACTTTCTAGATCTTACCACTGAGTCTCACCACCTATATATAGGATCTTCTAGCATGAATGAGGTGAAATTCACCCTAAATTCCTTATGAGTGTTAAGGAATTAAAACATCCTATATGTCTTCTAAATCCATTCCCTTAATTCGTGAAGTTTTGTGCTACCTTAGAAAGAAGGAGGATTGTTCTTATGAAACTCTTGAGCTTTTTCCTTCCTAGGACTAGGTTCAGCATCTCTGACTAGGGCAGGACCAAGACACACTCCCTATCCCAAATCCTAAACAGCCCAAAAAATGGATTCCACGAACCTCTGATCAATTTTTTAGGGATAATTCTATCTAAATTCTTCCTTTTGTTTCACATGAATTTTCTAGGGAGGCATTTTGATATAAGAATCAATAATCACAAGAGAAACTATCAACGAAAATATTCAGAAAATTTTCAGCAATAAAAATAAATATCATCATTCAATAAATCAAATATAACCAAATCCATTTTAAGAATAATCCAAGAAACCAAAACACACCACCCCCATCCAGTTTCCACATGCATTCTATAGCCTTTATGTATCACCTAAAGGATAAGTCAAACAAAATTTCCACATCCCATAGAGACTCGAGTCCAGTCATGAGGTGTGTTGTCCATGCACTCTACTCATAACCAGACCATGAAGTCATGATAGTACTAGTTCCTGTTTATCTAGACTCTTCCCAAATATCATGACCCAAAAGAGCATGATGGCCTCAAATACAATTTTGTCACGAACCAAGCCAGGGCATCATCCAAACTAGCACCCGACCTAGTCTGTGGCTTGGCCCGAATGGCGTTCTTGATCCCCGCAGGCTAAAAACAAGTGCTCAGGTATCAAAAATATAACTTGGAAAATTATTTTACCTAATTACATAAACATAAAAAAACAATGATAACAAATAAACCAAAAATGAATAATAACAACCAAACAATGTGTAACAAATTTTTAGATTCAAGTTTACAACATTAAATAAAACCCCAAAAGATCTACAACCCAAAAGAAAACAAGTCACTATCCCAAAAACCACCATATGATAAGAGAAGCATCATCCTCAAACCACCACCACAAAACCTATAATGGAAGACCTCTAGAATCCTGAACCACAATCTCCAAACACCTTTACATTACCTATATTAAAATAACCAAGTCCACTTACACTCAAAGGTGTAAGTAAGGTGTGAGAAAAATCCTAGTAGAATGCCACCCAATAAATAGATTCTATATAATAAACATTATAAGATAAAATAACTTGCATGTTTCCTAAAAGTAATCTGAAAACATTTTTATGGAAAACCTTTTAAAGGAAAACATGATTTCTTATCAAATAACCAACAAAGTACATTGTATGCTGATGGTGAGTACAATATCACAAAGGAGCACTAAGTTATTGGAAAACCCTCTTAGAACTAGATAGAAATGGGATAATAGGTATATAGTATCTCAGTGAAAATTGGTATAGTAGCCATGACTAATAGCATTCTCATGCATGAGCCACTAGGAGGGGACACCCAATGTGCTATTGGTATCTGATCATCAATGTCATTTAGTTTGTGTTGTATCGTCAATCCTAATAGATGAATCTTGGAGAGACCACTTTAGAGTCAATTATCGAAATATTCCTAGTCTTCCCACCTAGTTTTCTAGGTTTCCCTTCATGCTCAATTTTCATTCCACATGTCACATGGAATATCGCTTACACATAAACATAATCCAAAAATTATAATTGTACATAATATATCATAAATTTTATAACCTAACCCACTTTTAAATCCAAATTCACACTAAAACCACTCTAAATAATGATATACACCACTTGAACAATTTATTGACCATCTTTCATAATTTATAAAACATATTGAAATACACAACAATGTTTTACACTTGAAATACACCCAATTTCCTTTAGAAAAAATGATTTTAAATTTATATGCATACCAAAACCCTTAAAAAACACCTTTCTCACCAAACACATAAACAATAAAAAACATTTAAACACTTAAGAAAGAATATTAAAATCATTAATTAATGTTTAAGCATGGAACCACCTACGTCAAGTATAGAAATTTTTTTAATCTGTTGGAAAACCAAAACTGCACCTCAATTAAACCCTATAAAGGCAAGATCAAAACTTAAAAATCAAGATCAAATATTAATGAACAAGATATAAACCTAAAAATGAAAGCCTGCCAACTTGATAATTAAAACACCAATATATAATAACGAAACCCTTATAAAAGATAAGGAAATTAAGAAAGAGACCAATTACTTGAGGGTTTACTAAAGAATCCAAGCTAAATAACCCACCAAAATAGATCCCAAGGGAGAGTGTAGGAAGGGGGACGAACGCCTATGGTATAAAATCATGAGGGGGATAGAAATGGTTGTTTGGAGTTAAAAATCAGGGAGAGAGAAAAAGGAAAATCCAATTTTTAATAACCTGGATTGTTCGCATAGTTTTCCAAATAGGGTGGAAACCATGTGCCCCTTACTATCCAAGAAGGATATATCACACAGTTAGCCCACATGGTTTACAAACCATGATCTAACTATGAAATAATACTCTATCCAAAAATACCACTAGGCCACATGGTTACCTGGGAAAAGACGCATGTTTTGATAAAATGTATGTCACCTACTGTTTACCCAAATTTTTCTCAATTTTCATTAAAAACTCAAAGGAAAAGTAAAGGTAAAAAAGATATAGAAAAATTAAATTGAAAAATACCACAAAATAAATCATAGTTGTGCATTTATATATGAAATAATTAACTACAATTCTTATGAAATGTTGATGTAGTGCTTATGCAAGAAGAAGAAAAATCAGTAAAATGATTTTAATTAAAATTATAATATGATTTAATCAACCGAAAATTTGAACAAATATTTTTTTTATGAGTATTTTTCATCTATAATATTATTTTTATTTGAATTTGGGACATTTTGGATCAACTTGGATCAATTTAATCCCTTTAAAATATTTTATTTAGAAGAATGTCAAGTTGTTCACATTATTGTTTTTAATGAGTATAATATGTTAATATATGGTTTTCCAAAGAGATATAGGACCATAAATAGTCATTTAAATGATACGAAATTTATATAATTTATATAAATTTATTTTTAGTTCTTAGGGAATAAATGATTACATTAAAGGAATTCACAACAAAGATGAAATAATTATTTAATTAATGAAAAAAATCAAATAAATGATATTAAAAATATAAAAATATATATAATTTGAGATTTTTAAGGTAATCCATGAATTTTATATATAAATATGATATTTATAGGATACTATAAAAATATATTTATTTGAATTTTAAACTTTTTTATAATGTTTTTAAAGTCATATAAATGAATAATGTTAGATTTTAATAAAATTATATTTCATAAATAAAATATTTTCTTAAATTATTTAAAAAAATTATTGAATATGGAAAAATATGATAATATTATGTTTAAAATTTAATCTCATTTATATTTCAAGGCCTTTTGGAATCCATTACTCCAAAATTATACTTATTATATTTTAATATTTTAAGTAATTCCTAAATTTCCCCTCACATAAATTATAATAGGGGATACATTCCTTCACTTAAATTCATCACCTTATGTCATATTTCATGACTAAATTATTCCAAATTCCATTCTACTAATCCCTTTTCAAATTATAGTATCATTGGTCTCACAAAAATACTAATTCCAATATCCTTAGAGGTTCTCAAGGCGAAAAGATTCAAGAGGTAAATTATTTCTTCTTCTCTTTTGAATTCTTTCTCACTTATACCTTATCCTCACCCCTAATCCAAAGTTGTATGATAACTAAAGTATCAAATAAAAAATATAAATTTATGGTGTTAATGGTATATCAATCATCAAATCTATTATTTTCTCCTTCTCTTCTTAAAAAGAATCATCATCCATGGTGTGCAAATTCACCGCCTTCGTGGATGATAAGTTTTTTTCTCTTTACTGCATTCATGGAAAGTTTAAATTAACATATAATTGATTAAGATTAAATATATATATTGTTAGGTCCATAAGGCTAAATACCCTGAGAGGGGGGTGAATCAGGGTATGACTAATTCAAAATTAAAGCCTGTTCTGATCTTGTTTTGCTGTTAACCAAAACACTCTTCTCTCTCTTTCTCATTGCATAATATAAATTGAAATTAAAGCATGCATAGGACACATAAATTTTTACATGGTTCACCCTCACTGGACTACATCTAAGGATCATACACCGGAAATGTGTCGATGTACCAAATCTACTAGAAGTGCACTGATGTTTACAAAGATCGGGATAGATCACTTCTATTCCCAGGATCATAGCGTATACAAAATTTAGGTTCAGCTCACTACTTTCCCAAGGGTCACTCCCTGTTTCTCTCTCTCTGGCTCACTATCAATGGAGAGGATCACCTTCTTCCTCTTCCTTTGCTCACTTCTCTAGAAGGAATCCACTCACAGTTTATAGACTTGTAGGTCTCTTCATTATCACTAATGAAATCTGCATCTTTGATTGTTGTCAGATTCTCTGTTGACGTTCAAATTTCACCTGCAGATGAATCTAACTTTTCACCAGATGTACCGGGCAACCCCAATTTTTACGCGCATCCCTTACGGCACCTTACTCATAATTCCCTAGCCTTGCACGAAATCCACTTTTCGTGCAACTCCTCTTTTATGTGCAGCCTCTTCTTTTTACGTGCAGCCTCTAAACTGCCTTGCGCATAATTCTCTGCTTTTGGGTGAAATCCCCTTTCTTCGGAACACCGCTTTTACACGACAATACCAATTTTACGCACAACCACCTTCTTTTACGTGCAAAGTCATACTTTACGCGCAAAATTTATGTTTAGGCACAACTCTCTTGCAAACTTCAATTCTGTGTGCCACTGCTTGGTTATTCTTTAAGTTTTGAGTTGTCTCGAATGGATATGGGTCACTTCAAATTTATAGGCAAGATTGACCCCGCGTGGAAAACTTTCCTTGAGCACATAATTCACTTCGAGCGCGAAAACAATGCTTCCGTGTTATGCCATTTTTTGTGCACTACTCCAATATTTTGCGCACCTCATGCCTTTACAATTTTTCGAGATTCAGGCCTTGAAACACCTCTTGCGCGAAAAACATCATCCTTCTATTTTGCACATCCCGCAACTATGTCACGCACCCCTTTCATATTTTGCGCACCGCGCAATTATTTCGCTCATCCCGCTGATTTTTCTCCCGCCACAATATCTTTTTCACACCACTCAGATTTTGCACGCTTCTGCCTTTTCCAAAAAAGCATCTCTCAATTTTCCGATTTTTAGGCCCAAAAATTTGGCAAACACTGGAAAATGGCGCCACCTTGTATCTGCTCTTTACATACCACCTCCAGATCGTCCATTCTTTTGTCTAGGTTCTTCCATCAATCATGGATTGTTGAAAGAATCCCTTGATCCCGAAAAATCACCACGTAAACCCCCTTTGTCAACACACTCATACATCATGGTCTTCTTTTTCAACAAACACAGAACATATGTCCACTTTTTCAATAAACACAATCACCTCAAAAATGATTCAATGATACCTTGAGGGATTTTTTCCCAACAATCTCCCCCTTTGGGCTTTTTGAAAATTATTCCATAAAGAGACACATCGTTAATTCTTCAGCCACCATTCACCTATTGTGATTCTGATATCGATCAAGGATTTACTCAACACATACTCTAAGCCCACATGAGCAATGCTTGGTGTGAGAAACAAGAGTAATGAAAAGTTCATCAATGAACCACTTCAACTCTGACACACACTATTGGCACCAAACTGATACCAATTTGTTGGAATTATTCTTACCACCTTCCAACACCACTCTTCTTCTTTTATCACAATCCTCGGCTATCGTGATATCTATTCTTTGCTCGATCACTTCTAGAATCGTCAGATTTAGTACTCTCCCCCTTTCTCATTGCCCCCTATCTCATTGATCCTCTTGTCAGCTTCTCCCTATATCAATCATGATTTATAAAATTGCCACACTGTCTCCCCCTTAAACAATCACCATTTTCTCCCCTTTGTCAATGAACCCAAAGGTCACTCCTTTGTAGTCTGTAACAGAGTAGAGAACACATATCATCACATTAGGGAAAAACACATCATACCTCAGGGAGAGGGGGAGGTCCCACATCCACACTCTTTTATGTTTGGGGAGTCTACTAAACTTTCAGAGCCAGTAAATGCCTCTCAAAAGCTTCCTTGGGTAAGGCCTTTGTCAGAATGTCTACAACCTGTAGCTTTGTAGGCACATACTACAACTTCATGATTCCCTGCTCAACCTTCTCCTTGATAAAATGGTACTATATCTCAATGTTCTTTGTCCTTGAGTGATGGACGAGGTT
Organism: Viscum album; assembly: GCA_963277665.1. Taxonomy (NCBI): domain Eukaryota; kingdom Viridiplantae; phylum Streptophyta; class Magnoliopsida; order Santalales; family Viscaceae; genus Viscum; species Viscum album. The sequence goes on from OY728133.1 coordinate 1,104,139,186, forward strand.
TTTGCTGAGATTTATATCACATTATTTATCACACTGGATTCCAATCAGAGACTTAACTTCAACTCCCATATCTTCAAGCTGCTACTTCATCCACAATAATTGTGTGCATTCTTGAGTGGCCGCTATATACTCAGCGTCCGCGGTGCTCAATGAAATGCAATCTTGCTTCTTGCTTAGCCAAGAAATACACAATCCACCAAGATGGATGCACCTCCATATGTTGATTTCTGTCATCTGCTGATCCGGCCCAATCTGCATCTGTGTAACCCAATAACACTGATTGAGATTTCTCATTGTACATCAGACAGAAATCCATGGTGCCTTTGATATACCGAAGTATTCATTTCACTACAAGAATGTGTCTTTCCTTGGGATTACTCTGATATCTCGCTTCTTGGCATGTGTTGAAAACAATATCAGGCCTTGTTGCGGTTATGTACAACAAGCTTCCAATAATTTCCCTGTATTCTGTGATATTAACTGCCTTGCCAACCTCATCTTTTGATAATTTCATCCAGGTAGCAACCGGAGTCTTCATCTCCTTGGAACTATCCATACCAAACCTTCTTAAAACCTCCTTGGAATATTTGGATTGAGAAATTAATGTTCCATTCCTTACTTATGTCACCTATAGACCAAGGAAAAACTTTAGCTCACCAACCATTGACATTTCAAACTCATTTTTCATGAATTTAAAAAACTGTATGTATTGAGCTTCATCTGATCTACCAAATATTATGTTATCAACATAAACCAAAACCATAATCCTTTGATTAATACCATTTCTAAAATAGAGATTGTAATGAAATCCCCCATGCTGGAAACCAAGCTTCTTCAAGTACTGATCAAGCCTTGAATACCATGCTCTTGGTTCTTGTTTCAGCCCATACAATGCCTTCTTCAGCCTAAAAACTTTTTTCTCATCCTCATGAATGAGAAAACCATCTTGATGCTCAATATACACCTCCTCTTCCATAACACAATTCAAGAATGCAGATTTGACATCCATCTGGAACACTTTGAACTTTCTTTGCACTACTATGGCCAAAAATAATTTGATTGTCTCCAGCCTTGCAACCGGTGAAAATGTCTCATCAACGCCTATTCCCTCTATCTGGGAGTATCCCTTCCACACTATCCTTTCTTTGTTCCGAATCACTATGTCATCTTCATTCATCTTGTTGTGATAGACCCATTTATTCCCGATGACATTTTTATTTGCTAGCCTCGAAACAATCTACCATGTCTGGTTCTTCTCAATATAGTCAAGCTCTTCATTCATAGCCTGAACCCAGTTTTCATCTTCAGCTACATCGGAAAAACATTTCGGCTCCTCTTGAGATGAAAACGATGTTTTTTGTAATGATTTCATTCGTCGAGTATGAACTAGAGTTGTCTGATCACCAATGATATTTTTCCTATCAATTTCAATTCGACTCTTTGGCTTCCTTGCAGACACAGACTTGACACTTTCTTTTTCATCATCAGTATCTTCTTCTGAGTTAGCCTCTTCCACTTCTACTCCCCCTGTGTTTCTTACCTCATCATCACTTTCATCCAGAAACTATTCACTGGGTCGTCGAGTATTCTATTCATTTTTTACTATAGTGACATCATTTCTCTCAAAAAAAATCTCAGCCTTTTTTTGAAGCATTTATATTCTTTGCTTTTCCCTGAGTAGCCAAGGAATATACCCTCATCTCCTCGTGACTCAAAATTCCTGTGATTTTATTTTTTGAGAATGAAACAATTACTTCCAAAGATTCAAAATTATTTCAAGGTTGGATTCTTTCCTTACTACATTTCATACGGAGTCTTCCCTTCCTTCAGAAAAAATAGATACCTGTTCAAAATATAGACCTATGTCAAAACTGCTTCCTTTCAAAATTTCTCAGGTAGGTCCTTTTCAATAAGCATCATTCTGGCCATTTTTTTGATGATCTGATTTCTCCTCTCAACCACTCCATTCTGTTGGGGAGTTATCACTGATGAAAATTGATGCCTTATCCCATGTTTCTTGAGATAGTATTCGACTTGACTATTTGTGAATTATGTACCGTTATCAGTACGAAACTTCAGAATTTTCTGCCCAAGCATCCTTTTTGATTCCCTCCTATAATGATTTATGCAACTGACCACCTCTATCTTATGGGTAATGAAAAATACCCAGTCCATTCTTCTATAATCATCAATGAAAAGAACATAGTACCTTTTCCCATTTACAGCTCGTGGTGAGATAGGTCCACATACATCGGCATGCACCAATTCAAGCACTCCAGTTGATTTCTGTTTCTTTGGAATGTATGAATTTCTGATGATCTTCCCTTGTTGGAAAGTATTACACTTATGAGTGAGATCACGTGATAGTTTGGGAAGGTCTCTAGTAGCATCACACTTTACCAGATCTTCCATGGATGGTTGGAATAGATGAGCAAGTCACTTATGCCACACCTAGTTTTCTTCCTCTCTGGATAAAAGGCATGAATGTTCTTCCCCACCTACAAGGTAAATATTTTCCTTGATCATTTTTCATTGTAGAACAACTGCAGCATATTTTCCTTTCACAACCTACATCTTCTTGGTAAATTGGACAGAGTGCCCAGAGTCACAAAGTTGACTGACACTGAGCAAGTTATGACTGAGACCCTCTACTACCAAGACATCACCATGTCTCATTTCTCTTCCCCCAAACTTGGCCTTTCCTGAGCCAACAATCTTCAGGCCTTCATCGTTTCCAAATTTGACAACTCCTTCTTTGTCATATTTAATGCCTGTAACAAGATTCTTATTACCTGTCATGTGAGATGTGAAACCACTATCAAGGATCCATACACCAGAGCGATCTGATGCCTTAAGGGAAATTTCTATAACCACAGCCTTCTCATTTTTCTTCTTCTTGGTCCATACTTTTTCCTTCACACTCGGCATGGATTGAGACTTCTATTCTTTCTCAGAGTATGATAGACCAGATTCATCTTGCAACGCTGCAAATCTATTCTGGATTTTTAACTCACCTGTTGATTTATTGACCTGCTGCTTGCGAACATTTTGATTATACTTTGGCACATTTCTCTGTATGGTCGAAGTGAAGTACCTATCCATGTTCCCAAATCCTCCGCACCAAAAACAGTGTCCTTCGAAATATGTTCTGGAAAACCATTCTCTATTTGGCTTCCACCTCTTTTCTTGTTTCCTTCGATATCTCTTGGATAAGGAACACACTTACTATGAATGGCTCATCTTTCTACAACAATAACACCTGATATAAGGTGCATTCCTTCATGTCACTTCAGCACTACGTGTTTCCCCTTGGGATCTCTGAATATTTTGATTATTCATTGTGCTCAAATCAACCTTCAATCTCAGGATGGGTGCTTGCGGTATGACTTCAATTGCCACAGATTTTTACTTCTGATCAATCCCTGAATCAGCCTTAACGTCTGAGCTCAATTGTTGCTTCTTTCCTACTAAACTACTAGGCTCCTATTTCATCTTTTCAGTCTTCAGAATGACCAGATTTCCCAAGAATGTGTTGGGAATCCAGGGTATTTCTTGGTCTTTAACTTTTCTCCACATACCGAAAACTTCTTCTTCAAGATCATATATATTATTTATGTGATATTTCACTTTTCTATTCAAGTCATCGATCTTCCTTTTCTGTTCTTCAATTTTGATCTTATACTCACTAACTGATTTTGAGTTCTCTAGTGATGATAACTTGAGTTTCTCAATTTCTTCCATTAACTTAGACTTCTCTTCTTCTTTATACTGCATATAGAGTTTGTCATTACGAACAACTTTGTTAGCTTTCTTTGTTTTGGCTCTCCAAAAATCTATCTCCTCGAGGGTATCCTCTAACTCAGCTTTCATATCTATTCTTCCTTCCACTTATTCTTCTTCATCATCACCTTCGATTTCGTTCTTCTCTTAAGAACTACCACTGACTTCCACCATAGCATTTTCTCCTTGATCTTTGCATTTCTCTATCTCCTCAACCTCCTTGGCTTCAGACTCATCTAAACTGTCACATTCTTTTGAAAGGAGATTTTTCTTCTTAAATAAATTTCTCTTGAACTGTTTCTTGCCTTTCCGATAGGCAGATGACTTTTTCTTGGGAATTTCGACTTTGTCGACATAATCATATTCTTGGAACTTTTTGGGACACCTTGATAGAATATGAACAACCTTTCCACATCGAAAACATGCTAGTAGAAGTTTCCCTTTAAACTTTCCTTTTCCACTTTGGAGATTTGAGGAGAGGAATGAAATTACCTCATCTGTCTCTTCTTCTTCCTGATAATCTTCAATGGTGAGATTCTTCATGGACTTAAATGCCACCACTTTGGATTTCCCCTTTTCCATAGCGTCGTTATCATCATTTCTCATTTCATATGCAATAAGGGTGTTGTATAGGTTATCCAATGTCAGTTCTTTTGGGTCTTTATCTTCCAAAATAGAAACTTTCAAATTGATCTGAGGTGGATGTTTTCTCAAGTTGCGCTTCACAAATTTTATTTCTTCGATAATTTCACCAAGACCTCGCATTTCTTCTACCACAACATTTACCCGATCAAAGAATGTAACAACAGACTCATTCGGGTTCATTCTAAGATCTTCATACTTGTTCCACAACACTTGCAGATTTGCCTCTCTGACCTTTGTATCCCCTTCATATATATTCAAAATCTTTTCCCACATGGCATGTGACGTTATTCATGACAACACCTTTGTATAGATGGGGTTGGAAAGGGCTCCCCCTAAGGCATTGATTGCTTTGGTATCAGCATCCAGCTCTCTATGCTCAGCTTCTGATAATGCACCACTATTAATATTAGTTGTGATACCATGCATAGCTGCTGAAAACACATCCATTACCAAAGATCAAAAATAGTGTTGCTTTCGATTTTTCCATATCTGAAAATTACATCTGTCGAAGATCAGAATTCCATTATGATTAGTTACCTCCATTGAGAGAATAACTATAATCAAACATTCCCTCTGATACCAATTGTTAGGTCCACAAGGATGAATACCCTGATAGGGGGGTGAATCAGGGTATGAATAATTCAAAATTAAAGCCTGTTATGATCTTGTTTCACTGTTAAGAAAAACACTCTTCTCTCTCTTTCCCATTGCACAATATAAACAGAAAGTAAAGCATGCACAGAACACAGAAATTTTTACTTGGTTCACCCTCACTGGGCTATGTCCAAGGAGCATACACCAGCAATGTTCCAATGTACCAAATCCACTAAAAGCGTACTGCTATTTACAAAGTTTGGGATAGATCACTTATATTCCCAGGCTCACTGCCTATACAAAATTTAGGGTTAGCTCACTATTTTTTCAAGGGTCACTCCTTGTTTCTCTCTCTCTGGGTCACTGCCGGTGGAGAGGATCACATTATTCCTCTTCCTTTTCTCACTACTATGGAAGGAATCCACTATAAATTTATAGACTTGTAGGTCTCTTCATTATCACTAATGAAATATGCATCTTTGACTATTGATAGATGCTCTGTTGATGTTCAAATTTCACCCACAGATGAATATCACTTTGCAACAAATGTACTGGTAAACCCCAATTTTTACGTGCAGCCCTTACGGCACCTTGCACGTAATTCCCAAGCCTTGCGGGAAATCCACTTTTCGCGCAACTCTTATTTTACGTCCAGCCTCTTCTTTTTACGCGTATCCCTTAAACTTCCTTGCGTGTAATTCTCTGCTTTTGCACGAAATCTCCTTTCCGTGCAACGCCGCTTTTACACGACAATACCAATTTTATGTTCAACCACCTTCTTTTATGTGCAAATTCAGCCTTTACGCATAAACTTGATATTTATGCACAACTCTCTTGCAAACTTCAATTTTGCACACCACTGCTCGGGTATTCTCTATGTCCTGAGCTGTCTCGAATGGATAGGGGTCACTTTATATTTATAGGAAAAATTGACCCTGCGCGGAAAACTTTCCTTGAGCGCATAATTCACTTTGAGCGTGAAAACAACGCTTCCGCACTACACCATTTTTCGCACACTGCTCCAATATTTTGCGCACCTCATTCATTTTCCATTTTTTTAGATTCGGGCCTCAAAACACCTCTTGTATGAAAAACATAATCATTCTATTTCGTGCATCCCGCAACTATTTCGCGCACCCCTTTCATATTTCGCACACCGCACAATTATTTCGCACATCCCGCTAATTTTTCATGCACCACAATATCTTTCATGCACCACTCGGATTTTGCATGCTTCTGCCTTTGCCAAAAAATCATCTCTCCATTTTTCGATTTTCAGGCCCAAAATTTTGGAAAACACTATAAAACAGCACCACCTTGTATCTTCTCATTTCATACCACCTCCAGATCATCTATTCCTTTGTTGAGGTTCTTCAATCAATCATGGATTGTTGAAAGCATCCCTTGAACCTGAAAAATCACCACGTAAACCCCATTTGTCAACACACTCATACATCATGGTCTACTTTGTCAAAAAACACAGCACAGATGTCTACTTTGTAAATAAACACAATCACCTCAAAAATGATTCAATGATACCTTGAGGGATTTTTTCCCAACATATATATATATATTCTCTATTTTTTAGTATTATTTCCATTAGAAATGAAAATCCATAATGAACGGACCATGAAACCATGAAACGAATTGACCCGAAATAATAGAACTAACAAAATATTATTAATAAATGGGAGGAAATATGTAATAAGAAGACCACATAAGGTATTTTAAATTTTAATATGGTTATAAAATAAATTAATAAAATTCGTTTTTCCATTATATAGTATTTTTTAACACATTTTATAGAATCAAAATCTAAGGTAAGTTTTTTCTAACTAAAATGTTGTTTTAAATGTTTTAAAGATTTATTCTTATAAATCATTCTATTTCATGAACATGTTTTCAAATTGGTTTTAATGAATGTATTTATATGTAAAAAAAATTTAAAATTGTAATTTTAAAATTTATCTCAAATTGTTTCAAAAATAGATCTTTTTCAGGTTTTATGTATGGGATTATACTTTTAAAATCCTTTTAAATTTCTAATTTTACCAAATTCAAAGAGATTTTTTTTACTTATATGGCATGAGAAAATTTATCCTCTTTCATGATTCATTATTGTTTTGAATTCTTATTAACATGATTAAATGATTCTTTTCAATGAAAATTTTTTCATTTATATGTGCATAGTATTCCTTTTAATTAATTAATTTTCCTCAATGAATGTTTTTGTGATGCAATTTTTCATGATTTTTTATTAAATTATTGTTCTTGGGTATTTTTTATGATGATCATTTATTATGTTATAAAAAAAATATTGGTGGTTGATTTCAATCCCCTTAATTCATTATATGTGTTCGAAGTTTATTATAATGGATATTCTAAGTATAATTACAATAGTTACATCATAAGTTAGTCTCAAGGGTTGTATTTTAACGTAGTCGTGAAGGTTATATATCATATGGTAGTTGTGAGGGTTACAATCATAAGTATTTATGGTAAGAAAATGATTACCCAATTGAACTGAATTTTTTTTATAATTTATATTTTTTATAGAAACCATGTGTTTTCCCAAAGTAAGTATATGTTACTTTTAAGGGTGATAATTGTATCTTTTGTGTGTTTATAAATATTCATGGGTGAATGATTTTATTCATTGTTTTTATGTCCTTTAATCGGATTTTTTCTCTCATAAAAAGTTTAAAAATTGTTTTCATAGGGTTCCTTATAATATTGGAGGACTGTTAAGTAGAAACGGTTGATTAATCTAATTAATAATTTTGTAATTTTTTTGGGAAAACTCTGGATTTATGTAAGGTACTTTCTTTATCCTCCAGAACCTAGACCAGAAAAGATCATTGGTTTTATATTGTACTGTATATTTTTTTATTACATTTTAATAAAAAAAATACATATTATGTTTTAATACTAAATCTGGAAGTTTAGGTTAGGGGATTTTCATATAGTATCAGAGAAACAGTCTAGACATCTTTGGAGATTATGCGTTTTTTTTCTTTTGAACTCTAAGGAAATTAAGTTTCCTAATAAGTTCTTGTATTTTTAAATTATGAATATTTAAATTCATAATTTTAATATATATGAACAAATTTTAAGGGAACAATAAATTTAATGGGGGAGAATGTAACATGCTGATATTTTAAATGGAAACACTATGCAACATCGAGCTACAACGAACAACTATTTATTTAAATATGAAATTTATAACCTAGCCATTAAATTGGATGGTATGAATAAGAATAATTGATCTATAAAATAGATATAATAGTATAACTTAATATGAATTTATTGGTATGTTCTTATAAAATAATCACATACTTTTTATCAATGTCAAAAGTTTTAATCAAAAGGCGGGTTATATTGTTTTTTATGAGAAAATAAGTATAATAAATTTTTGTTACCTTTATAAAATTTATTTGAAAAAAATAAAATTATTTTTGAAATCATAATATCATAATTATTTTATGGTGAAATTGTGATAATTTTCTAAAAAAGTAAAAAATTTTGTAAATTGTAAAAAATACATTTCTTTTTAAAATATTGTATTTTTGTGGCATCATCAAAAAATAATTATAATATAAATTTTATTAAACATATGTAATGAATAAATTATGATATTATAATATAAATATTTTACAAAAATATTTCATACCATGAAAAATAAAATTTATTTCATGATAAGTAAAAAAATATTTTCCAATGTTGACGCAATGCCTGTTCAGTGTTGAAAAAGTCAAACATTCTTCCTTATAGATAATAATTGAGTGATAAAATTTATTTTCATGGATTATTTATTAATTTTTATTTATAAGTGATTCTTTTTTATGATATTTTCTAATTTTAGAGTTATATAACATGAATATTATCTAAATACCTATGTAATGCTTTTGTAAGGCAAGAAATGTCAAATTAACAAATTAAAGAAGGAATATTTAAATTGATATGATTAAATATATTTAATGAAAAAATATAAATTATTATATTTAACATAGACTATTTATTTTAATTATATTAATTTATTTTTAGTTTTTATATATAAAATAATTAACTTTAATGCGTATGCAGTGCTGATGTAGTGCTTGTACAAGAAGAATAAAAAATAATAAAATGATTTTAATTAAATTATAATAATAATTAAATCAACCAATAATGTGAAGATATATTTATAGATGAGTAATTTTTAGCAATAATATTTTTTTGATTAAAATTTGGGACATTTTGGATCCACTTAGATCACTTTAGTCTATAATATTTTATTTAAAAGAAAGTCAAGTTGTTCACCCTACAGTTTTTAATTAGTATAATATTTTAATATATGGTTTTAAAGAATTTATATTATACCATAAAGATTCATTTGAAATATAAGAAATTTATCTTAATCATATAAAATTATTTTTAATTTTTTTGGAATAAATGTTTATTTTAAAGGCTTTCACAACGAAGATGCAATAATTATTTAATTAATGAACAAATCAAATAAATAATATAAAATATATAAAAATAAATATAATTTCTTATTTTTAAGGTAATACACGAATTATATAGAGAAATATGATATTTCTTGGATATAATAAACTATATTTGTTTAATTTTACACTTTATTTATGTTTTTAAAGTCATATTAATGAATAGTGTTAAATTTGAAAAAAAAAAGGTGAAATATGATAATATTATGTTGAAAATGTAATAATTTTTAGTTTTTCATGACATTTTTATGCATCTACCCCTATACTATACTTATTAAATTTTAATATTTTATGTAATTCCTAAATTTCCCCTCACCACAATTATAAAAGGGGACTCATTGCATTTTTTAATTTCATCACCTTAAGTCATATTTATCCATTATATTCTACCAAATTCCCTTCTCCTTATCTATTTATAAGTTCTAGTATTCATGATCTCACCAAAATACCAATTCCAAGAGCCTTAATAAGGATCTCAAGGAGAAAATATTTAAGAGGTAAAATCCTTTTTCTTCAATTTTAAATTCTTCTCACTTCTACATTATCCTATCCCCAAATCCAAATTTTCATGATAACTCTAGTATCATATATATACTATAATTTTATTGTTTCAATGGTATATCCATCATAAAATCTATTATTTTCTCCTTTTTTCTTAAAAACAAAATTGGCACCCATGGTATGTCTATTCACTGCCTTCATGGAAGATGATTTTTCATTTCTTTTTACTACATTAATGGAAATTCTAAATTAACTTATAATTGTTTGAAATGAACTATATATATATGTTATATCTTCTGGTGTATTATTTCCATTTTACATGAAAATCCATAATGAACCAACCTTGAAACCATGAAACAAACGCACTGAAAACAATAGAAAAACAAAATATTATTAATAAATGGGTATAAATGTGTTATAAGAAGACCAATTAAGGTATTATAAATCTTAATATGGTTCTAAAATAAATTAATAACACTATTTAGACCATTATACATGATATTTGAACAAATTTGAAGGAAGTCTAACCTGAGGTAAGGGTCTCTTTAACTAAAATATTATTTTAAATTTTTAAAATATTTATTCCTCTAAATATTTCTATTTCATGACCATTTATTCAAAAAATATGAATGTATTTGTATATATATTTATTATTTAAAATGGTAATTTTTTAATTTTATCAAATTTTTTCAAAAAGGGTTCTTTTTCAGGTTTTATGTAAGGGGTTTTTTGTAAATCCTCTTAAATGTCTCTTTTTATGAAATTCAAAAATATTGTTTTTTTACTTATAGTTAATGAGTGTATTTTACCTATATCATGATTTCTTATAGTTTTTAAGTCATATTTACAAGATTTTATGGTTATTTTGATAGATAATTTGTTCCTTTATATGTGCACAATATTCCATTGAATTAAGTAATTTTCCTCAAGGAAATTTTTTATGATGAAAGTATTCACATTTTTTGATTATGTTCTTGATATTGAAAATTTTTTATGATGATAGTTGCTTATATTATAAATCAAATATGGGTGTGTCTGTAATTTCCCTAAATGCATTTGGTATGTTGAAAGTTGACCAAAATGGTTGTTCCAAGTGTAACTATGATAGTTACTTCATAAGGTAACTACAAGGGTTACATTGTAGGTAGTCATGAGGGTTACATATCATATGGTATCCCTGAGTGTTATAATATTAAATATTTATGGTAATAAAATGATTCCCCAAGTTACCTAAATGGTTTTTTATGCTTTCTATGTTTTATAGAAACCTCATGTTTTCCCAAAGTAAGTATATGTTACTTTTAAGGGTAATAATTATATCATCCATGTGTATATAAGTATTATTAGACTAATTCTTTATTTCCTTATTATAATTTCCCTTACTGATCTTTTTGTGATCATACCATGTTTTAAAAAAATCACAGGGTTCTTTAAAAGATCATAGTAATGTTAAGTTTCAAGGGATGATGAATCCAATTACTTATTTTGTATTTTTTTTGTAAAAATTGATTTATGTAAGGTATTTTCCTAATACTCTATAAAATAGACTAGAAAATAATATCATTTGAATAATTCACTATTTATTTTCAATTAATTTTTAATAAAAAAATACTCATCATGTTTTCGTACTAAATCTAGAAGTGTGGGTTTGGGGATTTACAATCAATTAGATTATAAATTTTTATGTTAAATATTAATTAATTTTTTTATCATGATAATTTATTTTTAATTTTTAGTGGTTGACTAATTACCTTAAATACTTATGCAACACTAACATAGTATTTATTCAACTAATAGAAAAACAAATAAAATTATTTTAAAAATATTAAAAGTAATATATAGACTCATATAATATATTAAGGATATTTGAAATTATTATATTCTAATTATATCATTTTATTGATGTATTTAAAGTCAAATTAAATGAATGGTGTCAAAAATGACATTAATGACATTTTATGAAAATAATATTTTATTAAATTAAATAAAATTCATAAAAATCATATATTCATCCAAGAGGATATCATATGGTTTAAAATATAAAAACTTTTATATTTATGGGTCACTTTTCCTTTTATGGTAACATTATTGACCCTTAAAGAGTAAAAAACTTTGAAATTTCAGAAATTGATGAAAGGGTTAATGAGGGGTTAAAACTAAGAGATTATGGTAAAAAATAAAAAAAAACTAATATAAATTTTATTGTATAAGATTATTTAGAATATTACTCATCGTATATTATAATTATATCAATTTTGAGGAACATTATTACAAAAAATTAAATTATAATAATTTAATACTTTAAGTAATTCAAAGAGTGCCCCTCCCCTCACTTATAAAAGGGTGTCTATTCTCATCCCTTCGTCACACATTTTTAAGATTCTATGTTATAAAATAATTGACATAATACCTTAATTTATTCCTTTACTACATTATAGATCTTATTTTATTTCTAAAACATTGTCTCTTCAATTCTTAATGTGTAATCCAAAAGAGGTTTCTAAAGGAAGAGGTATAACTCTTAACCAAGCATCTTCATTTTTAATTGTTCTTATACCTCATCTAAATACATGTAATACATTATAAAAAAATTAATTAAGTATGTTAAATATAATAATATTTTATTATTATTATTTAAGAACCATTATCCACTATCTTTTCATCCTATGAAATGTGAAAACAATGCTCATGTGTACGTACAGCTTACCGTCTACACATAGAAGTGTTATTCATTTTTCATCACCAATTTACATGGATGGTTATAATGATATATTTAATAAATATGAATTTTATATGATATAATAATTATTATTTAGTGGTGAATTATTATTTTCCTTTGTCTCAATCCATTTGTCAGAAAGTGAAAATAGTGTTCGTGCGTACATACGACCTACCATCTCCGTGAATGATGTTATTCATTTTTCTGTCTCTACCTCTAGTGGATGACACTAAATATATATAAAATGAATATATATTATATTTATATATTTATTAGAAAAATTATATTATGGAAACATGGTCAACATATAGGTACTCTAACTGTCGAACCGAAACATGCATGAGAAACGAAATAGTTATCACCTAGAAAAGTGATTTTAACATAAAATTGTAAATAAATGGCTGATAAGATGTTATAATTAAATAATATATATTTTTATATATATTTTTATAGTCCTATAATAAATTTATATAAAATATATATTTATTATATATGAGATCCAAATATGTACGAATCAATACGACACATGAGGTAGTAGATTTACATCTCAATCCGAATTTATTCAAGATTTTTTGTGCTTGGATTTCCATTGAAGAAATTAAATGATCCTAATATGAAAAATCCCTTTATTTTTTATTTTCACTTGGTTTCTTATTTAGAATAAATTTTTTCCATTCATTTTCCTCCTTTTATATACTTAGGAGTCCAAAATAATTTTTTTAAAGGAAAATCAACTATCTTTTACTATTCTATCAAGAATATTTTTCTTAAACATCCATGATTTATTTAAAGAAATAAATAATTATTTTAATCTTCTAATATGAATTTATAGAGTCATTTTTACCCATATTTTAAATTTTTATAAAAAAATAAAATGAATCTTCTTGTTATTTTTTGAAAAAGGCACTTCAAACTTTTTAGAAAAAATGTGAAAGGAATATTTATTGTAATGTACTCGACCTGAATGTAATTTTATTCTTTTTCACGACTCAATTATTTGAAACCTTATTTACAATATTCCTTGTTTATTTTTAAAGAAAATATTTTCCATAATATTTTGTAAATTTTTATATTTTAAAGAAATGATTTCAAAATGATAAGGTTATTTTCCTCAAAAAATATTCCCGAAGTCTTTTAAAAGAATTTTCATCTATGTAAACATCCTTTGATGTTAGTTATTCTTTACTAAGGATATTATCTAATAATAAAATACTTATTATTTATCCATATTTTTATGATTATGATGATTAAATTTTAATGAAACCCTTTATTTTTCATGGGTTATGTTATGATGAAATGATCAAAAGGTCTATGAAACCAATTTTCTTTCACCAGGTTATGTTATGATGTTATGATGAATGTTTTATGATATTTTGGAACACATATGAATGGTTTTCATTATGTGATGGTTGGGACCAAAGTTATATATCCCTTCTATGCATTGGGTAAAGATGGATAACTCATGTGGAAAATATGTTATGCATGAACCTAATTTCATGTTCACAATTTTATATGTGAACCTGGTTTTAAGTCCATAGGATTATGCATGAATATGGTTTTCATGTCAATAATATAATTCATAGAACCTAATTTCATGTCCATAATGTTATACATGGTACTAGTTTCATGTCCATAAGTTTATGTGTTATGATTTAATATCCTTAAATTAATTAGTAAACCTATTTCTATTTTTACATTTTCAAAATTTTATAATATTATGTTTTTACCAAATTCATATGTCTATGTTATACTCTCATATATTGGGTTCTTTGATTCCTTTATGATTTATGTCATATGAATTTCCAAGGTTTATTCCGTGAATTAGGATTATGATATATGATATGCTGGGTATGGTTTTCAATTGTTAATCTCATGTTCTAATACCCTTATTCTTATGTTATGATTAAGTGTTCGTCGATATCCCCCTTATTTACCATTATTAATCATCTGATATCACCCGTTTTATGTGTAACTTTCACAGGTTATGATGAAAGGTTTTAGGTATATTATGTTTAATAAGAGTACGATATGCGAATATCATTATGGGAGATATTGAATAAATTTCATGAAATAATAATACTATGTATCTAGTCTCCAAATACACTAAACATTTATAGTCCTTAAGAATTTATTTATAAAAAATATTTGATATTAATTTCTTCATATGTAATATTTATGTATGAAGAACTTGGGTTGCTATATTTGGTATTAGAGAATAGGGTTTTAAAATATTTGAATATTATGATTAGAGAAATTTGGTAAAAACCGTGGGGATAAGTCTAAGTAGATGATAATATCCAAAAAAAATGGTAAATAAAATGTTATGTGATTTTCCTATCATTAAATCCCTCTCTATATAAAATAATTGGCCATGGTTTTTTCACTGATTCATCTAAGAGTAATGACCTCAAGAATATTTGGTCGAGTATATATCAAAAATTATTTTGGTTCATGGTGAGTGTTCCCTTTCTTCACACGTATTATGATACTCCCATGAGATATTATTGGGTCAATTCACCGTTTATTTATGGAAAATTATAAATAATTTAAATAGATGATTACCAAGAATGGCCTAGGTTAAACCAAAGGTGTCATAGATTGGAGATACGTTTTTATGATTTATACATTATATAAATGTATTTTTATGATCTCTCACTATGATTATTATTGATCATATTATGGTTTTTGGTTTTATAAAATATATGTAACCAGGAGGATTCATGTTAACACTAAATTTTATAAATAATGGAATGATTATACTCATGAGAAAATAAATGAAATAGAAACTGGAAGGTGATATATTATGATTATTCATAATCAAATATCATGATATATGATTAAAAATGGAACCTTTAGTGAGTTTACTAACATCTCAAATAAGAGGAAGATGTAATTATATTAAATTTATTGCGATAATAAACATAGAGTAAAAAAAGTTTAATTTTCTTCATGTCAAGAATGTGGGAAGGGGCACCCAGGAGAATGTCTCAAAGGAATGGGATGATGTTTTATTTATGGAAATTATGGTCATAGAGAAATGACTTATTGATTAATTCAATGTCTTATGTGTTGTTAAATTGTTAATCATCCAAGTCAATGCCCAAGTCCAAGGGATAACTCCTAGATAAAGTAAGTTCCTAGGTTATTTCATTCATTGAAGTGGAATGATTAAGGCTTTTATGTATTGTGATTCAATATTTTTCATTATCATTGCTCTATAAATGATATTATTTTTATAATAATCATATAATGTATAATTATTTTTATATAGTAGTTTTTCTAAGGGTTTACAAGAATATACTGAATGGTAGTGATAACTTAGATAAGTGATCTAATTTTAAAGAGATTTATTTTTTGGAAAACATATGATTGAGGGAAATATAACCATTAATATGTGACAAATGTTGAGATAATAATGTTTAGCAAAGATAAAGAGTTTATTGGTATTGATAAAGTAAGTAAGATAGTGTTGGTGACCATGAAATTGGTTAGTGATTTTATGAAAAATTGATTTAGGTCATATTTAATGAAGTTTATTACATTTATTTATTTATATAATATATTCAATAGTATGTAATTTTATTTGTGTAATAAGTACGGTGTTAGATTTTGAATCATGTATGTTTTAATTCTCATTTTATGGAGATTCAAGTTATTTTTGGAAAATAATGTCATATTTTAATAGAATATATGATCACAGTATTCACATGTTTGGTATGTGAAATTATGAGATACTTTATATTTTCTGAGAATAAAGGTTAAATTTGGTCTTAAAATAAATAATTGATCAAATATTTCAGATTTTGGGATCTAAAATTTGATTATATATATTATGGAAGATTCGTAAGGTTAGCTATTTATGGAATGGATTATGTTTACCTTTGGGTGTTATTTTTGAGATTTTAAAAATTCAAGTATAGAATTTATCTATATTAGATCACTTGTGTTAAACTTTTTTGGGTAAATATTTAGAGTTTTAAGGAATGAATTATGGATCTTATGATTCATTAAAATATAATTTTAGTTCTTCAGGCATGATAAAAAATATCTTGAATATCCATTTTGTAGTAAGATATGAGATAGAAGTGGAATTTATCGAAGTGAAACCAAATGATAAAATTGTTCTTATAAAATGGAAAGAAATCATGTAAGTATATTTTATAGAGTACTTTTACTTGATAGTGAGATAATATCACAACTTTATGAAAAGGATATTGAAATAAAAACAATATCCTTTTACCTTTATTTCCATTAAATCAATGGAATTTTCATCCCTCGTAGATTTATGGTTTTGTGGTCATTAACTTTATTATGACCATATTATCTATCAATATCTATCACTAAAAGGATGATATTTTTCTTCTCTATGCTATAATTTAATTTTCTAAAAAAAATCTCTTTATTTGGGGATCTGATTATGTGTAATTTCATGTAACCTTAATGTTTCTCATTTCCCTATTTCAAAGAAAGTTTTATTATCCATCTGTACAATGTGGGTTTTCAATAAAATTATTTTTAAATACTACACCTTTGATGACCGAGATAAAATTACAATGAAGAAATTTATTTAAGGAGGGGTAGAATGTAAAACCTAAAAAATTATCTTAAAAGAATAATAATATCGATAGCTTTCTTAAAACGTAATAATATACTTTAAGAGAATCTAGATATGTTATAAAAATATCATTATTTAAATGTGAATGTTATAACCAAATCGTTGAATTAGAGGATATGAATATGAGTAACTAAAGTATGAAATATATGTTTAACGGTCATGCTTAATAAAAAAGTATTGATTAACTCATAGGAAATAAGAAATCACTTTTTAATATAGTTATTTAATGCTGAAAAGTACATTTTTTAAAAATGATATTAATGAATTTTGAACATAGAAATTATAATTAATTTATAACAATTTGAGAAATTTTATATTTAAAATTAAAATAATTTTTCAAATCATAATATAAAAATAAACCTATGGTAATTTTTTGGGTTTTTTTTGAAATGATTGTTTTTTTAGTGAATAGTAAAAACTACTGATTTTTCAAATACTCTCATTTTCTTACATTAAATAGGGTAATTTAGAAGTCCCATTACATTTGGGATTTAGTCTTAAACTGATATATGATCCATTTAATTTATAATTATTTAACTAATTCTATTTGAATCATAAATATTCATGATTATTTTATAAGTTAATTTGTATGCATAAAACACATTTTTCTAAAAAATGTTTTCATTGTGTTTTATGCACTCAAATTAAAATTGATTTCTTCCACTTCTATAGATTGAATCATGAAAAATTTATAACATATTTTTATTTAAGAGGTTAAAATTTTATAAATAAGACCCTTTTATTTTTTTCATTATGAATAGTGATGGTGGTATATATTTGTCACCTCAGTATAGGTAAAAGTAGTGCAACTAGGTTAAAACTATGGGTTAAAACGTTAAAATCCCCTTAAAACTTGCCTTTATCCCATTATATAAGTGGTTATAAATCAAATATATGTTAATGAAGTTAAATAATGTATTTCAAAACATTATTTTTAATTTGGAAATGCAATCTTGACTTTTGTGAAAGGTAAGTTATATTTTATTCAAATTAAAAATTATTTGTGAGTATTTGTAATTAATGAAATTGTTGAAGGATTATATTTAGTTATAGATTTATCCAATAGTATAAAAACTTTAATTTTTTTATTATTTAAACAAAAAAATCATTTAATCAAATTTATTACTTTATTTTAAAGTGAAATGATTTTTACTCCTCAATCAGGTATTTTCCTATAGACTTTTTTCATGTATTTTATGTTCTTATATTAAAATTAATTTCTTCTCTATATAGAAATAAAATATAATAAAACAGATTCCAAATTTTTAATCCTCATTTTAAAATTTGGTTAGAATACCCATTTTATATTTTTCATATAATTATGTTATCATGGTAAAAATTTAAATTGTCACATTTAAGGTTAAAATTAGTTTAAAGTGGTTTAACTAGATGATGAGGATTAAAATGTATCCAAAAAATAATAAAATGTTATTTTTGGAGTTTATTTGTTCCCTAAAATATCTAATATTTTAATTTGGGTTTCCATGGTTCCATTTTTCTTTGATAACAACGATTATGTTATTTTAAGAAAAGAATAAATATAAAATGTCACTCTCTTGACATTAATCTCTCTAAAAAAATTTACATTAGGATAAAATGGGTATGGGATCAATTATAAATTTTTATTTTGAATATTAATTAAATTTTTTATAATTTCAATTTATTTTTAATAGCTAGTTATATAAAATTTTCCTTAAATGTTTGTGCAATGCGGACATGGTATTTATACAATTAATAGAAAAATAAAATAACTGATTTTAAAAATATTAAAAGCATTATAATTTTGATGATTTATTATGTTAAATTAATGTTATATGTAAATATAAAATATTAGGGATTTTTTAAATTTTATTATTATAGTTACATGATTTTCTTAATGCCTGTAAATTCAACTTAACTAAATAGTGTAAAAATGATAGTAATTATATTTTATGAAAATAATATTTTACTAAATTATTTAAAATTCAAAAAAAATCCCTATCTTTGGAAAATTTAATGGAATATTATATAAAATATCAACAATGTTCTATTTTTGGGTCACTTTTCATTTTATAGTAATATTATTGACCCCTAAATAATAAAAAACCTTAATATTGAGGTAATTTCCAAAATGGTTAACGGGGGTTCAAACTAAGAGATAAGGGTTAAAATTTTCTTAAACTTATCTAAACTTTTTATGAGATTATTTAGAATTATAATAATAATATTATTATAATTTTAATATTTTAATTTTGAGTAATTTTATTATAAAAATTAATTTATATTAATTTAATACTTTAAGTAGTTCCAAGAGTGATCATCCCCTCACTTATAAAAGGTTTCTTATTCTCCTCTCGTCCTCATACATTTTTAGATTTATATATAATAAGATTACTAAAACAAAACCTTATTATATTCCTTAAAGACATCCTATATATTATTTTCTTTCTAAAAGATCATCTCTTCAAGGCTTAAGGTATAAGCCAAAAAAGGTATCATGAGGAGGTGGTATAACTATAAACCGAGCATTTTCAATTTTAACTCTTCTTCTTACAACTATAAATCCTTGGTATGCATTATAAAATAATTAATTACTTATATTAAATATACTTAATTTTTAATATGATGTTGGAATAACCATTATCATGACTATTTCTATCATTTGGAAAGTAAAAAAATATTGTTCGTGCGTACGTACCACTGATTGTCTCTACATAGCAGTGTAATTTGTCTTTCATCTCCAATTTACTTGTATAGTTATAATGATTGATTTAATAAATATATATGTTATATATTTTGTAATAATTATTCATTGAAGTTGAATTATCATTTACAATTCTTTCATTTCATCCATAGAAATGTGAAAACAAGGCTTATGTGTAAGTACGGCCTTCCATCTCCATGAAGTGTGTAATTAATTTTTCTATATCTACTTTTAATGGGTGACTATATATGTAATGGATATATATATATATATAATTTTTTTATCATTATTAACATTCAAGATATTGTGAAACCATGATCAAATTAGAAGTATTAGTACTACGGAACCAAAACGTGCCTGAGAAATGAAACAATTATAACCTAAAACAATGATTTTAATACCAAATTGTCAATAAAAGGGTGATAATATGTTTTACTAAAATAATATATGGTATGATATAAATGAATATATTTACATAATACATGTGTAATAAATCTATATTTGTTATACTAGAGGTTTGAATTCATACGAAGCAAGATGATACTTGAATTAAGGGATTTACATCTAAATCTAATTTTGTTTGGGATTGTTTATGATTGAATTTACATTGAGAAAATTATATAATACTTATCTAATTAATCAATTTAATCTTTATTATCCTCTATTTATTATGTATAATACAATTTTTCCTTTTCTTTTATTATCCTTAAGTTATTAAGAGGCCGAAAGTATGTTTTTATAGAAAATCGATTATGTTTTACTATTCGGTCAAGAATACATTTTTTATATGTTAATATTTTCTTTAAAATTGTTTCAATAATGCT
This sequence comes from Viscum album, assembly GCA_963277665.1. NCBI lineage: Eukaryota > Viridiplantae > Streptophyta > Magnoliopsida > Santalales > Viscaceae > Viscum > Viscum album. The sequence goes on from OY728133.1 coordinate 1,104,160,031, forward strand.
TTTACTATTCTACTATGAATGTTTAAATTATTTTTTACCCTTTTTTAACTTTTTATAAAAATGTTTCAATAGAGTCTTCATGTTATTTTCTGAACTAGGAACTTTTTAATTTTTAATTAAAATGTGAAAGGAATAATTGTTTTAAAATACTCAGTATAAAAAGAATTTCCTGCCATCCTGACCACTCAATGATTTGAATCATCCTTTATAAGGTAAAATTGATTTTTTAAAATAGAAATTTTCCATAATATTTTAAAAATATATATTTCAAATAAATGATTTCAAAATGAAAAGGGTATTTTCCTTAAAAAATATTCCAGTGCTATTTTAAAGGAATTTTCGTCTATTATAACATCCTTTTATGTTGACTATTATTTAATGGGGATGTGATCCAATGATTCCATATTTATTATTTCTTTGTCTGGTTATTCTTATGATGATTTTATTTTTATGAAATCCGTTTATTTTTTATGGATTATGCTATCATGAAATGATAAAATTTATTTAAATATATTTTTCTTTAAATAGGTTATGTTATGATTATATGAGGAATGTTTTATAATATTATGGAACACAAATTTATGATTTCCATTTTTTATGGGTGGTCTCGGTATTGTATATCCCTCTAATGAATTGGGTATAGATGGATAACTCATTAGGTAAATATGTTATGCATGAACATGATTTCATATTCAAAATTTTACACATAGAACCAATTTAATGTCCATATGATTATGTGTGTACCATGTTTTCATGTCTATAATTTTATCTTTGGACCTGGATTTCATGACCATAAAATTATGTGTGGACCTATTTTCATGTTCATAAGTTTATGTGAGGTCATTATTTCATGTCCTTAACTTAATAAGTAAACCTGCTTCTATTTATACATGTTCACAATGTTATATGCTTATGTTTTTTCCATTTTCATATGTTTATTCCATGCTCTCATATCCCAGGTTCTTTGATTAATTTATACTTCATGTCTTATAAACCACCAATATTTATTCCATGACTCGGGATTATGATCTATGATATGTAGGTTATGGTTTTCAAATGTTAGTATGATATTCTCATACCCTTATACTTATTTTATTCTTAAGTGATCATTGATATACCCCTTGATTACACTTATTGGGAATATGAGATCTCACTTTATTATTTTTCCTTTCCCCAAGTTGTGAGCAAAAGTTTTAAGTAGGGTATGTATAAGAATATTACTATGTGGGATGATCAGTGCGTGATATATTGAATATATTTCAAAAAATAAGAATATTATGTATATTATCGCCAAAGGAACTAAAACATTATGTTCCTCAGGCATGTATTTATAAAATATATTGGATATTCATCTATTAAGATGTAATATATATGTATTAAAATCTTGGATTGCTATAGAGGCCACAGTTTGTGGTGAAAGAGACCACCCGATGGGAGAATTTTTCTCACCATATTTTGAGATATAATGGGACTAGTTTAAGGAAAGAAATATGGACATGTTGATGGGGTTTATTGGTGTAATTTTGATGGAAATTATGTCTATATAAAATTTGTAACTCATATGTAATTGGTTTTCTTAGAGGGATAAGGGATCTTCTAGCATGAAAGACTGTGGATTTATCATTCCACTTCGATACTGGATGAATTAGGTAAAGGCCCATCTAGAAATAATGAGAAAGGGTGGATCTTGGTATGTTAAGGCTTTTCAATTTATATTTATTTAATTTCTATATACATAGGTATATTTAGAGATATTAGATAGGTAAATCGTTGTTAGTAGCCTACTGATTTCATTCTCACACCATACACGTGCCCTTAGAGATGCATTCTGTATTTATACGTTATAATAAAAGTATGAAAAATGAATCATCATTAGGATTTTATTGGAAACTGTTGTATATACAATGTATTAATAGGTTGAATGTATTTTTAATGTGGTTGGGTGGTTCCTTGATGTCAGTTTGATGGTTTATTTTGTTTATTTTGTACATGTTCATATATTATTAGCCCATGGGTGATCTTGTTTACTATTGTATGACATGAATGTCATGTGGATATTATTTTTATTATCGTATGAGAAGTTTTATATTATTATTTCTTGTAATTTAAATTAATTCTTTTATTTTGGTATTAATATTATAAAATAAATTGTTATTTAGCGTGTGGTGGACTAAGAATCTAGGAATATGTTGGAAATTATGATATATGAGTTGTCTTGTGTCTAGCCAGCTCCTTCATAATATGAAGTCCAATTTACTAGAGAAATTGGGATTTATATTCTGATATTCTTAGTTATACTTAAGTTATTTGGTTGGGATTAATTGTTACTTGATTTTATTGACTTTTTTGGACTCTTAGCACTAATATCCAAGAGGAAGTACACATACATCATATTATTCACAAAGGGATGAAATGAAATATGTGTGTTTCCTGTGATTTTTACTTAAAACATGTAATGGAAAAGGAAGGGGTTTATATATTGAAAGTTTCAACAAAAAACTAAATAGTATTTTCCTACATAGTCTCTTGGTGTCATTCTACTCATCTAACCAATGGAAATGTGTTGGTTCTAGAAATGAAAATTGGTTGATCTGTTTAAAGTGTCTAAAACAACATATATGGTGTTTTTTCATATAGATTTTCAGTTTTATTATACTCATCCAATCCATGTGTTTGATTTTTTATGTGATGGGTGTATAGATCTTATGTTTATATATTGTATGTGGTTTCTGACTCTGATACGGGTAGGCAACAGGCCACGAGGATGGATGAGATGTGACATGGGTGTAGTAACGAAATGAAAGTTTAGTGATATGTGATTGATGTTATAACTTTATCTATGTGTGATATCTAAAATTTTATAATTAAATTGAATATGGTATTTTATTCTTAGAAATATTCCACCAAAATGTTCTCTATTGGAGCATCATGAGGGCATAGATGTTGTTCTATAAGGGAATACACTGGATGAGGACCCTACAGGAGGGTTGATTATGAGCCATTAGTGGAGGCACCAAGGTAAGCAGGAAAACCAAAAAAGGAATAGGAATTAGGGTAGTGGTTTTATGAATTGATTAGGTTGATCTTGGAGTGGGTTATTCAAATAATTGACCAAGGAGCATAGGGATTTGAGTCGTCTATGTGTATTTTATGCAGAATTATTAGTCACAACAACCTTCCTTATTCTACGGAGTTGATGGAACATATTCTATGAAGTTATAGATAGAGTTTATGTAGATGATATTTGACCATATTGAGAAACCACTAGGATAGAGGGTAAAGTCGGAATCATATATGCTCATGGGACCAGAAAAATTCTAGTGGTACATACAGGTACAAGCATGAAGGCATGAGAGTCTACCTTGGAAATATTTTAAGGTGATATTTTTCAAGCACTTATTTCAAAATATACTATATGTGGAATGGGAACATTATTTTATAAACTTTTATTATAGAGATTCATCAGTTATAGATTATTCTAGGAAATTTAAAAAAAATTGATATTCACCAATGATGTTAGGAGATTATATTGTTATGTTGTGATGGTTTATGATGGTTTACGACAAGCTATTAGGGTGCAGGTAAACATATTTAGTTTGAACTCATTTGTTTGAGGAATATAATCCAGAATTGATATCTGAGTAGAACTTAATGGATGGTACCATACTAATTCGGGTAGCATGGTCATGTGAGATGGGCAATAGTCCTTTGGGAAGCTAGAAGCGGGTTCATGAGGATACTTTTCTAGGAACTTAGATGAGTGGTGCAGTGATACCATCTCAGAATGGATCATAGAATATGTTATTTAAGATTTGGAAGGTGGCCCATGTTTCAGATTTGTATGATCAACCACTGAATGAGATTTCTGTATGTTTCTAGATGGGACATTTGGGGAGGTTTTGTTGGAGGATATTATAGATAGATGAGAGTCATGGATGAGGTCAATATTAGGTTTCTAAGCTATAACTAGGTGATAGTGGTTTTGATTCATCTTAGTGTAGGATATTTTTTAGTGGCATAGATACCCAATAGTGGGGGAATTTATTGGTAAGGATTATAGCTCTGTAGGGAGGAAGGCATCGGGAAGTTTATTTGGGTAATCTGTATGCAGTTGAGCAGAAGAACATAGAGATCATATGATAGTTAGAGGTACTCTATGAGGGTATAACCATGATTTTTCTTGTGTGATAAATATGGGTGAACAAGGTGTATGTATGATATTTGGGTTAACCAGGTGGCGGTTAACATTTTAGTATTGGATATGATTTGTGGTATATATGGGAGTCATTGGAATCGGGAATTAAAGTGGGTGTTAAGTGAAATGTGGATTTTATGTGGGAATCAGGTATGATGAAAGATTTTATAGTAATATGGTGTGATTTATAGTTTTTTGGGTTTGGGGTACAATTTGGGGTTTTTTTTTATTATGTATGATATGGGTGTAAAATAGAAATCATATTTGATGAAGGATGTTGATGTATAATGGTTTTAACTTGTGTTTTCTAAGATGATGAACTGGTTGCATATCATCGTTTCATTGAGAAATTTTATAGGGAAGTGACTGAATAGGTAAATACTATGGTGGGGAGTTCCCATAAAATGAAATGTAATGTTGAGTTAGGTAATTGAGGTATCCAGATATGTGGAAAAGATATGGATGTATTTGGAATCACTGCTAAAAACTGGCCTTTAACAGTAATAGAAATGGTCTTTATCAGCACTAGAAAAGCATTGAATACATGAGAGAGGTTAAAATCTATGTCAATTTATCAGCTCTAAAAAATCAATGATAAAGGGGTCCTTTATCGATGTTAAAATGTCACTGATAAATGGGACCATTATCAATTCTTTTAAAAGGGGGGATAAAGGACTCCTTTATCAGCACTTTTATTTATTATTACTAAAGAGATCCTTTATCAGCACTATTATAAAAACTGATAAAGGGTACATTATTAGCACTTATATAAGCAACAATAAATTATTTCTTATCAGCATAAATGACATTTTATCAGTGTTGATAGAAGCATTGATAAAGGGCCATCTTCAGTGTTTTGTAACATCACATTGTAGCACCAATGCAATGTGTTGTAACAACACACCGTAGCACCAGAAACACAATAGATATCAAAAAAAACAAGTCCCAATATATAATTGAACTAAAATGAAATTTAAAATACACATAGAATTAAAAAATACTATATTATAGACATTTCAAACATTAGTTTATACAATTGCATAAATAAAAATTATCACATATATTCAAAAACATCAAGGTTTCTTTGTCTTCTTATCCTAACTCTACTCATGGTATTTCTGAAAAAACACCGCTAAATCGTGAAAAATAATGAACCTATATAAAAACACAAATCTTATTTTAGTAATAATATAAATAAATAAATTAAAAGGAAGTGTTAATTTTACTAAAATTGATGTTAATTTTAAATAAAAAAGACACACTTGGAGTCATACCAATCACATTATGTGTTATATTGAGGTGTGTACAATTCAAACATGTCTCAAATGTCTTTTGAATAATTTTCCTAAAGTATCAAAACAATCCAAATGTTTTTTCTTGGCTTTAAGTATGTCATTTTTCTTCTTTACTAAAAGGTCATTTTAAACTTGAAACAAGTACTTTTGACTCAATCTGATCAAATCATGTATTAATTTGATTTGAAACTTATTCCTACACATCAAAAATGACTTAGGAACTTTTTTCCTAAATAATGAAGAAAATACAAGCCTTCTTGATTAGTTTTTAGTGAGTGACACTTTTTTAACTAAAATATCAATTTTAAACTGATAACAGACAGTTTCAGTCATATCGGCATCATTATGTATAGAATTGATGTTCTTCTAACTCCTACACATCAAAAATGACTTATGGATCGTTTTTGAAAAGTATTAAAACAAAATTAATGGGTTTTCTCAATTTTTTTAGGTCAGTTGTCCATTTTACTAAAATTGATGTCAATTTTAAATAAAAAGACACACTTTTCGTCATATCGGTCACATTGTGGGTCAGATTAAGGTTAAGTTAATTCCAACATGTACCAAATGACTTATGTACCATTTTATCAAAGTATCAAAATAATTCGAATATGTTCTATCAGTTTTGAGTATGTCGGTTTTTATTTTTACTAAAGTGTCAATTTAAACTGAAAACACACACTTTTGACTCATTCTAATCAAATCATGTATTATTTTGATGTGAGATTGATTCCTACATGTCAGAAATGTCTTATGAATAGTTTTCTTAAATTATCAAGAAAATATGGGTGGGTTTGATTGATTTTAATTTAGTGACACATTTTGATCTAAAATGTCGATTTTAAACTGATAACATACACTTTGAGTCATATTGGGAATATAATGTATTGAATTGAGATTAGGATAATTCATACACATCAAAAAATACTTATAAGTCATTTTATCAAAGTATAAAATCAATATGAATGTGTTTTTTCAGTTTTGAGTAGGATAGTTTTCCATTTTAATAAAATTGATGAACATTTTAAATAAAAAGATGCACTTTGAGTCATACAGGTCACACCACACATCAGATTAAGGTTTGATTAATTCCTACACATCCCAAATGACTTATGGATCATCTTCCCAAAGTATCAAAACAATATGAATGTGTTTTCTTGATTTTTAGTGCATCAATTGTCTTTTTTACTAAAATGTCATTTTAAAATTGATATGTGAACTTTGAATCATACTGATCACATTTTATATTTGTTTTATGTGATATGGATTTGTGCACATCACAATTTATTTATGAATCTATCTCGTAAATTATTAATAAAATCTGAATGTGTTTGATTAGTTTTCAGTGAGTGAAACTTTTTGAACAAAAATGTCAATTTTAAACTGATAACAGAAACATTGAATCATAATAGGAATATCATGTATCAGATTGAGGTGAGGTTGATTCCTATACATAAACAATTACTTAATGATTGTTTTCCTATTGTATTTAAACAATATAAATGAATTTTATTAGTTTTTAGTAGGTCAGTTGGTCTTTTTACTAAAATTGATGTCAACTTTAAATAAAAACACACACTTTGAGTCATACCAGTCATATCGTGCATCGAATTGAGGTGTGGCTGATTCATACACGTCTAAAATCACTTATGGATTGTTATCTTAAAGTATCAAAATAATATGAATGTGTTTTTTTAGTTTTTAGTAGTTCATTTTTTTACTAAAATTGATATTAATTGTAAATAAAGATGCACTTAGAGTATTACCAATCACACCATGCATAAAATTGAGGTTCGACTGATCCCTACATGTTCCAACTGACTTATGGAATTTTTCCTAAAGTATCAAAATAGTTTGAATTTTTTCTTGATTTTGAGTATGTCACTTGTATTTTTTACTAAAATTTCTTTTTAAACATGAAACATGCACTTTGACTCAAAAAGATCACATCATGTATTGGATTGACATGAGACTGATTCCTACATGTCACAAATGAATTATAAATTTATTCCCAAAATTATTAATAAACTTTAAGTGTGTTTTCTCTATTTTAATTCCATGAAACTTTTTAAAATTAGATGTTGATTTTAAACTGATAATAGAAACATTAAGTCATATCAGGAACATAGTGTATCAGATTGAGGTGTGGATGATTTATACATGTCACAAATAATATATAGATAGTTTTATTAATGTATAAAAACAATATGAATATGTTTGATCAGTTATTAGTATGTCAGTTGTCTTTTTACTAAAATTAATGTTAATTTTAAATATAAATAAGTACTTAGAGTCTTACTGGTCACATCATGTTTCAGATTGAGGTGCACCTAATTCCTATACATCCCAAAGACTCAAAAAATCTTAACTATCAATGTTACCATGATTTATATTGACTTTATTTGTTGAACTATGAACACTTCATGACCATCTTCGAACAAACCACCTCAACTCGAAAAAAAAAGAGTCCACTTATATAAGAAAACAATTATTATGAGTAATACTAAAAAAATAAATTAAAAATAAATCTGAAATATAACATTAATTATATAGAAAATGATTTTACTGTGAAAATATCAAGATTGCCTCTCTGATTGAGAGGTGTAGGTAACTTGAAGGAAAGTGAAAAATGTCAACATTGTTGGAGTGAAAGGTTTTGATGGAGAATAAGTAATTGGAAGTTTTTCTGTAGAAAGTCATGAAAGATTGATAGATCACCCCAACTCAAACAAAATAATCCACATGTATAAGAAAGAAATTATTATGTGAGTAATACTAAAAATAAATAAATTAAACATAAATATGATAAAATTCATTAGTTATATGGACAATGATTTTACTGTACAGACATAAATATTACCTATTTGATTGAGCAGAGGCAGTACCATTTCTCTTCCATCAAAGGTAGTGGAGATAACAAGAATAAAAGTGATAAATGCAACACTGAGTGGGTGAAAAGGATTTTATAGAGACTAATTTTGTGGATTTTTTTGTGTAGAAAGGCAATAAATATGGATAGACCTCCACAACTTGAACAAAAGAATCCAACTATATAAGAAAACAGTTATTATGTGAGTAATATTAAAAAGAAATAAATTAAACATAAATCTGAAACAATACATTAATTATATAGATAATATTTTATTATGAAAACATCATTATTATCTCTATGATTGAGAATAGGTAGCATCATTTCTCTTTCTATAAAGTTAGTGGAGTGAACTTAAAAGAAAGTGGTAAATGAAACACTGTAGGGGTGAAAAGGGTTTGAGGGAAAAGAAGTATGTATAAGTTTTAGTACATAAAGGAATGAAAGATGGAAATACCATCCCAACTTGAACCAAATAATCCACCTGTATAAGAAAACAATTATTATGGGAGTAATACTAAAAATAAATGAATTAAACATAAATATGAAAAAATACATTAATTCTATGGAAAATGATTTTGATGTGAAAACATCAAGATTACCTCTATGATTGAGTAGATACAACTTTTCTTCTCTTCTTGAAAGTTCATGACATGTTGACAAAAATATTCTAAAATAAATGACCTCTACAATGAATAATAAAAATTAAATCAACATTTCATTATATATTTTTTTGGTAAAATAGAGAAAGTATATAGTAACATTACCTTTACATGTTTACAAAGGGTTTCCTTCATTATAATGTGTTCTTACAAGGGATTGGTAACATCATTATGTGAATAAGAACTTATCTTAATGAGTGGATAAACATTTAATTTTTATTATGTTAATTCAGTAGAAAAAAATAATATTATGAGGAAAAACATAATATATTAAAAAAAACTTTTACCTCCTCATTGACCACTCTTTATTTTTTAAAAGGTTTTAAGGATTTGGTTCTTCTATAGAGAATCCAAATAAACTATTTATGGTCTCCTACAACATAGAATGCATTGTCTACATTGGGACTAACATGAATTGATTTTGAGGTCCCAATGAAAGGGTCATCCTCGATTGAATATTTATCTGAATCAACATTTGTTTTAGTCACCAGAAGGAAAATTAACCAATTCTTGTTTGTTGGATCAAAGAAATAAAATACTTGCACCTATTATGATTCCATTATTAATGTATTAATGTTTTCCATTCTACACTAAAATTCACCTTCATAAAGCCCATTTCATCAACTTTCACTCAATTGATATTGACATCCCATTTTAAATGTAAATTCAGAACATGAAATGTTGTATAATACAACTTGTATATTTGTTCCATAATTCCAAAATATGACATATTTTCATAAATTAGATTTCTATCCATGGAACCATACACATGAATCACTTAATCCACAAGTGTAACACTACTACTTTTCATCGTACTAAAGTCATCATGTTCTTTTGCATAGAACATATAACCACTGTTTACAAAACCAGTGTAAGATATTAACTTTTCATTCAATCCTTTGGATTTCCATTGAATTCATTCAGCAATTGAATTCATATTTTTAGATAAATCCTTATAAATTTGATCTATGAACCATCTTATAAACTATTTATTATGTGTATTTAATATCCTTCCTTAAACCATTAATAGTTTTAAATCTATAAGAATTTATTTTTTGGATTCAAAATATAGATCAACATCTTCACTATTATGTAATATGTAAAGGTTCACTTGCTCCCACTATGTCAAAATAATTTTAATAACATCTATTCTAGAAATCCCTACACCCATAAGGCACTCTCTATGATGAGACTTTGGAAGACCAATGCTTTCAACATATGATAGATAATCAGTACATAATTCAATAACATCTTCATTAATATATCATTTTGCAATACAACCTTCTAGATGACTTAGATTCTTGACATACCCTTTCAAAATATTCATATATTGGTCAATGGAGTACATTTATCTACAATGTATAGGACCACATAGTTAAACCTCTCTAACCAAGTGAACAATTAGGTGGACCATTATATCAAATAATGATGGTGTGAAGAACATATTTAACTCATATAATATAACTTCAATATCATTATTTATAATGGGAAATTTCACTGGGTCAACAACTTTACTACATATAGATTTGAAAAATAAGTAGTGTATGGTTAATTTCTGTCATACATTTTGAGTCAGAATTTAACAGAAAGAAACATGCATTAAATCTTACATCAAAACATGACATTCATGTGATTTTTGTACTTGTAACTTCAAATTAGTCATTGACATGACATTATTTGTATTTTATGAATACTCTTATGAAACTTTTATACTAGTATGAAAAAGGTAAAATTCAATTTTTTTTCTTTTTGGATAGAGTGTACTATGCTGAACAAAGAAAAGTCTGCCTTTTTCCCTTCACCGGTGCCAACTCTTCCCTTATCCTCATTTCAATCAAGCCAACCTAGCCTTGATGTCATATTTCATTTTTTAGGAACATTTAGAAATGTGCTAATAACACTACCAAATAATTTTTTTTTATATTTATGAGATCAAGAAAATTTATAACATAAAAACAATTCCAATATGGTAATTCAATGAAAATTGATCTCTTCTTCCAACCTAATTTTATGGTTTTTTGAAAATAGTTTACCAAAAATAGTGTTAATATTTTTTACTTATTTTTATAGTTGATCACTTGTTACTAGATATAGTGTTTTACCTTGTTCGATATTCCCATCGAATGTTATTTTCCAAGATTGGAATTTATGTCATTGAAGTAAAAAAAAATTGATGTCCAAAAAACACATTCTTTGATGAATGTTTCAACCAAACTAAGTATGGGCTCTTTTCACAAATGGGACACCCCAACATTCCTTTAATGCAATAGCTTGATAAATTTTCATAAGTGGGTAAGTTATTTATTGTTCCATAAAACATGGCCCTCAAGGTGAATTCTTAACTTCTATGAGAATCATACATTGTAACACTTGTATTCCACATCAATTCTAGATCATCGATCAATGGATCCAAATAGACATCAATATCATTAATGGGTTTTTTTGGTCTAGGTATAAACAGAGACAACAAAATGTATTTTATCTTTATACATTACCATGGATACAAGTTATAATTTACCAACATGATGGAACATTAATTTTGAGTAACACTCTGTACACCAAAAGGATTTATTACATATGTAGATAATGTTAGATGAAAGTTTCTCAGATCATCTCCAAATTCAGGAAACCCATAATCAGTTTTATTCCACATAGGATAATCTGGTAGATGACGTAGGTTCCCATATTTAATTCTTGTATCTTCATGCCATTTTAATTGTCTTCCAGTTTCCTCATATCCATATAGTCTTTTAAACTTTGTAATGATAGGTAAGTACCATTCATATTTTAAGGGACCTGGTTCATTTTCCTTGTATTGATCTGCACCACACTTATGGAATTTTATGAGTGATTCATGGTCTTTGTGAAACAATATGAAATAATTTGGACAAGAATGTATTTTTTAGGGATCATTAGCATTAAATGTAACATTTCTTTAGCATCATATGTTCATAATGGTATTTCATTTTCTTCTAGTAGCATATCATTCAGGAGACCAAATAGTTCTGCAAAGCTAGTATCACTCCATCCGCTGTCAGTTTTCATGTAATATAACTTCAATACAGCTGAATATGTTGTGTATTTAGTACAACTGTTATAAAATGGTTTCTTAGAACAACTATTTGAATCCTCAAAAAACTTTCGATAATTATGAAGGTCATCTTAAATTTTTGTTTTCATTTTTCCATATGATCCCATCATCATTTAAAGGTATTCATATCAAGTGATTCATAAACAACAGTATAATCCCAATCGATGTCCACATTCATTTTTTCCCCATTTTTAGTCCAAAATTTATATCTTTGATCTATTTTATGACAAATCAAGTGTTCTTCAAAATCAATAAACTACTTTTTCTTGAATAACAACAACGTAAACATGGACATAGAATTTTTGAAGGGTCGTATGTGTGCTCTCTTGCAAAAATAATGAACTCTTTAAATCCATATTTATTCTAATTTGTTAAATGATTAGTGTGCATCCATTTTAAATTCATATATAACCTATTAGGTACATAAATAAGTTGTAAAAAACCAATAATACACATCAACAAGATATATCACAAATAAGGTAGAAAAACAAATCAACCTTAGAAACATCAATCTCATACACATTTAAACACGCATATATATATAACATGAAATTTATAATACACATAATTGTAAAACAAATGCACATTTCAACATAATTTTTAATAAAAATAAATATATTCTCTTCTTAATTTAGAAATTCAAAACCATAATTTTTGAATAAATAATTATAAAATCACCATTACATTATAAGTTTTGAAAATCCATATAAATAGATATAAAGATATATATTTACATATATATCTATGTGTGTGTAGGTATATATATCTTTATAAAATAAGTTTAAATTGATAAAAATATATGTAACCCTTACAATATAATATCACAAAATAGAAAAATGAATACAACCCCAGACTAACTTTAAAAATAGAGAGCCATTGAAAATAAATAAATATGGTATCACCCATACTATGGTTTCTATCAAAAAAATTAAATTCTCTGAAAATAAATTTTTAAGTAAAAATACTTACACTATAATATTAAAACATAATTTAAATAAATAAACTCCATTACATTAGTTGCATAAAATTAGATTTTTTTTTCACCATCACGAGACTAAGAATTGGTTTTCTAAATAAATTTTCTCATTTTTTTAAAGTTTGTATATCCAAAACCTCCACTTTGTATAGAATGGAATAAGTATTTATTTAATTTTTTTATTTGTGGACTAGATGTGATTCTATAATATTTTAAAATAGAAACAAAATTAAGATTTCTGATAAAGTTGGGGTACTGATGTATATAGCGAAAAAAATTGATTCAAAATAACAATTTAAAAATACTAAAACAAGATATAAAAATTGATATTCAACCAAAAATATGATCACAAAAAAATATTATACTCATAATCTAAAAGAAAAATAGTATACAGGTATGGGACCACAAATAACTGATGACATTGTTAAAGAAAAAATCAAAAATAATACAATGAATACACAAAGAAAATAAGAAGGCCGGCCTCACTAGGTTGAAGAAAATTTGAGACCCTTTTCAGAAACACTAACTGCAACTGAAAACTGGATGTCAGGAGATATATTCAAGCAACTGGAGGTATTCAAATGGTGTAATTCAATCTTTGATTCACTGAGGAGGACCGCCGACAGTGGGTGGATTCTGTATAAATATTCAGATGTCGTGACAGGTTTGCAAATGGTTATGGTTTTTGAAATAGATCAGGACACTTTTATCAGCTCTTACAAATATGCGCTGATAAAGAGTCATTTTACCAGTGCTTAAGTAATAAGCGCTGATAAAAATAATATTTATCACTACAAGGAAAGCACTGATAAAGATGCTTTTATCAGTTCTTATTACTTAAGCTCTGATAAAGGATTTATAATTATAAATATAAATAAGAAAAATGTTAATATATAAATATACTTAATAAATATAAATAAATATAAATATAGTAAATATATTACTTTTTAAATATATTTATAATTATTTTATAATTATTTATTTATAACTATAGAAATATATTTTTTTAAATAATATTAATATCATTATATATATTTATATAATTATACATATATATATTTAATAAATATATATAAATATAAATATTTTCACTATATTCATAATTTAAGTAAATTTATTATAAATTTAATAATTGTTTAAATATATATAATTATTTATGTATAATTATATAAATACTTCTAAAAAATATATTTATTTACTTATAATTATAAATATATTATTGTATAAATATATTAAATATTCATTTATAAATATTTTTTTATAAATATTTTTTTACAAATATATTTTTAACATTATTAATGAAAATAAAATTTTGAGTGCATGAATATAAATTAAAAATGATTGAAATATAATAAATTAAAAATCATTACACTTTATCAATAATGAAAAAATTGGTATGTTTTTTGTGTGTGCGTTGTATATAAAAATGCATTAATTATGTATATGTGAAATCAATATAACACACATTTGATCTATGTTAAAATGAAAAAGAAAACTACATTGAATTATATTCACATTTCACTATACAATTTTTCATTATTTTTAATTTATATTAATTTTTAATTATAAATCGTTATTCAATAAATATATGAATATTTAATGTGAAGTGAATAAATAATTTATAATATATAAATCATATTTATATACATTAATATATATATATATATATTATAAAATTTATTAAAATTAATTGTCATAATTATCTAATTTATAAAATGCTTAATATTTAATAATATATAATAAATTTATTCATTTTTATCAATAATTATTTAATTAATAAAATGTGTAATACTTTTTTAATAAACTCAATTTTTATTTTTTTATTTATGTACTTATTTCATTTTATTTATTCAGACCATTATAAACACCAAAAAAGTGCTGATAAAATGAATCTTTATCAGTCCTAAAACTAAAGCACTGATATATTGTATCCTTTATCATAATTAAAAATAACGCACAAATAAAGGGTAAACATTATTAGTGCTAAAATTATATCACTGATAAAGGGTACCCTTTAACAGCGCTGATAAAAGGTTAAATTTATCAGCACATTCTTTATAACTAATAAATATTCCATTTATCAGTGCTTTTTTCTAGTTCAAATAAATAACAGTGCTTTTAAAGACTTGTTTTATTATAGTGAATTGTCTTATGGGTTTAAGAATATGTAGAGTAGGATATCTGGGTGTTAGTGAGAGTTGGTTGGTAAGTGGTGGTGATAGATTTAGGATGATCTATCTTATTGTGGGGAGGTTATAAGGCCCTATGGATTTGGAATAGATTTTTGGGTTGGTTATTGGCACACACAAGTGAGTTGTATCCTGGTAGAGGTGTTGTAGGTATTATTGTAGGCTGAGGAACGTGCCTTGGGAGTTGTCTTAGGCATGAGGGTTTACTTTTTATAAAATTTTGTTTCTAGAATCAGTATTCCTAGGTATGGGAATTTATTGGATTCTATAATCACTATTTCATAGTAAGGGAATCCTTAATTAAGTGAATTTCAAAGCAAGGAAATTTTTTAGAATTTAGAATCATTGTTCTTAAAGGAATTCCCATATAAGAAAATTCATATTTAAGAGAATTTTATGCAGTCTAGAATCACTGTTTCTATGTAAGGGAATTCTTGAGTGAGGGAATTCCTAAGTAAGGGAATTTCCAAGTATGGGAATTTTTTGGAGCCTCAAATCACAATTCTTATGTAAGGAAATTCTTGAGTAAGAGTTCCATACATTTCTAAATATTGGGTTACATGAAAAATGTTTCTAAAAACTATCATAATTTAAATAAAATATTTAAAAAGATTTATTTAAGGGATTTTAAGGTCTCCTCTCCCATATAACTCACCCAAAACCCATCAAATAGTGGGGATCATGTTTTATTTTCTTCTATAGTGGATATCTAATCTTTTTCTTATCAAAATACTATGCCATAAAAATTGAAATGGAGATACATATAAATCCAACAATCTACATGTGAGTAATGCCCTAATTTCATACTATTACTTTTCCCCTCATTGAAAAACACTAATTTTGTGTATTTTATTAGATTTTTCTAAATATTAAGATTAAAGTTGAATCAAATGGAGTTACGTAGTGATTTTAGTCTTTCATACTTTAGGTAAGAGGTCCGTAACTATTTTATATTTATACATATGATATTAACCATGTAATAAATAGGTTTGGGTTAGTTATGAGACTATGAATGAAATTTACTAGGGTTTTATTTATCCCAAATAGTTTCTAGTGGGTAGTCTCATGTGTGAAATGGAGTGATTGGGCCTCATAATAAATGGTATGCGTGATATGGGATTCCATAGTTAGTTGGGAAATAGTCCTTCGATTATATAATTTTTTTTATGATGAAATGGTTGATGTGGTTCTATAAGAATGAGTTGGGAATATCCCAGGTGACTATGGGTGATTTTGATCACTGGAATTGAGGCAGCGTTGTTCATTGGTGATAAAGGAGGTTCACTGATGGTGTATCCCAGGACATCGGTGATTTCTACTCATGTGGTTTGGCTGATGGGGTCGTTATGGTCATGTGCACACATAGAATGGCCCATGAGGTTATTTAGTCCACTCATTATGGATGGTAGCCTCCATATATTAAGCATCATTAGTGGATAGTGTTGACCATCAGTAAAGAGAAGGTGCACAATGTAGAGTCCATGATTCATGGTGAGAGAGGCCACCAAATAAGAGTATGTTACTCATTTTATTAAGAGATATATTAGGAATAGTTTGAAGAAAGAAATAAGGACATGTTATCGGGTCATTATGATGACATTATGATAGTCGATTAGTCTATAAAGTATATATGACCTGAATGAAATGTTTTTTATTTGAGGTCCAAAGGAACCTCTGGCATGATAGACCATGGATGTATCATTCCACTATAACACTAGCCGAATCTGGTAAAGGCCCATTATGGAATGATTAGCATTTGTAGAGTTGGGTTATGTTGAGGGTAGTTGTTGTTATTTATTAAATTTTAATATACACTAGTATATGTGTGTATATTATATAGGGACACCATTGGTGGTTTCCTACTATGTTCATACCCACACCCTATAAGGGAACTTTGGGACATGTGTATACTTTATGTCTTATGGTATAGATAAAGTAATGGGATCTTCATTGGGATTTTAGTGGAAAGTGATGTTCAAACAGGGTGTGGGTCGATTGTTATGGTTTTATAAATGGTTCAAGTGGTTCCTTGGTGTCATATTGATGGTTTTTTTGGTTATTTTATACATGTTCATATATGATCGGCCCATAGGAAATATTTTTTACTTCTGTATGATTAGCATGACATATGAATATTAGTTGTATTATATTATAGGTATTTATGGATTTTTCTTTCTTGTTATTTCAATTTCTTCTATAGTGTTTTTATTATTATTTTTATTATTAAATCTCGAGTTTATAGTTTATTCACTACCATCCAATATACCCTTGATACTAGTTGGAATCCTTTGATATATGGGGAAGCACGCCTATAGTCTCATAGTGTGTTATCAGTTCGATCACTGATGAAGTGGTCATAAAGAAGTGGGGAATTACACTAAGTGTGCTCACTCATTTTTGAGTATTTTACAAGATTTTTGAAATAAAAATTCACTTTCAAATGAAAACATACACTATTGATCATAACAACCACATCATTTTTTAGATTGATGTTCATTTAATTCCTATAGACCAAAAATGAATCAAGGATCATTTCCTTAAATTTTAAGATAATATGAGTTTAGTTTCATAGTTTTGAGTATATGACATGAATTTTAGAATAAAATTTACTTTTATGTGAAACTTTTCTTCTTTTAATAATTGAATTTTTCATTAATATTACCCTATTAATAGGATAATCCATATGTATTCATATATCATGTCCAAACATTGTTAATATAGTCCTAATCATCTACTTGTGTGTCTCATCCAACTGCTTGCATCGAGATCATACAATAACTTAAAAGCTATTGGTTATTAATCCTTTAGATGGCTACAGTTTATTGATGTTTGATGAATCCATTTATAAGTCAATTTTGTTTCTTAATTATTGTGAATAATTATTTTATGATGTTTTTTCTAAGAAATATGTATATAATATTATATATTAAAAGGGATTTTATTCTTTAATATTAGTGAATTTTGTTCTTTTTTTGTTGATTAAACACTCTATAAATTTAATTCACTTGTATTATTTAAATACCTCATCGTGATATATTAATGTTTTCAAAAATATTCATATTTAAATGAAAATTATAGAATATAAGAATATAAAGCATGATAAAATATTTAATAAAATATAAAATTGATTAACACATTTATACATAGAAGATTTCAAACATATATAGATTCATAAATATAAAACATATTTTATTACCACTATATTATTTACCACAAGCTACACTCATAAAGAAACGTATAACTTTTAAAAATTATCCCTTGATGATGGCAAATGATCATGCTACCCTACAGCAATGGGATACGATATCTCTTACCTTAAATCTAAATATTTTAGTTCTATAAATTTTTAAAAGTAACTAAAAATCATATGAAAATTAATTAAATAAGCTTTAGATAAACCAACTCTTCCTAAACTCTAAAAAATAAAGAAAATACAAACTTTGTAGGAAATCACCTCTTCATTATTTCTATAAATATTTTGACACTTATAACTTTTCCACTCACTCCTAAAAAAATATACTTCTTATTCTGAATATTTGGATTGTAAAAAGTACTTATAGTTTTGAAAAAAATATATATTAAAGATGGTTAACAAATACTTTAAATCAAATTGTAATTACCTTTGGAAAATCTTATTCAAGGATGTTATTTTGTGGATAGAATGTAATTCCTTTCATAAAAATACAATGTAATAACTATAATCATTTTCATAAAATTTTTTCATAAATTGAATAAACATTTTTAAAAATAAGTAATTTGTTTTTATAAATGTTTATATTGTGAAATATTATTATATATAATCTCATATGTTTTTTCATAAACAAGGGGATAAATGATAATAAATTTTCAATGAAGAATAGTAAAAAGGGATAAAAAACAAGAAGAAGATCACAAGAACATATATTTATGTGTTTAATGAATAATCCTTATATCCATAGAGATCCAAAATCATTTCATAGGTTTTGTAAGTAATATTAAAGTCTAAAATTCTGAGTGTCAAAAATTTTAGCTTGAATGAGATCATAAAACAACGTAGTGCTACAATAACCCATGATGTTATAGTTCTAATCATCACAGATTTTCCACCATGACATAGTGACTGGTGGTAGTAAGTACAACGAAATAAAGTACCATTTTATCCATAGTTACAGCTAATATAGTAACCATATAAAATTCTTCATAGCAACATTTCTATTGTTCGTATTTTTGGAAATTACTATTAAAGTTGGATAGAGTTTCTATAATTACCCAAAATTTGGTTCATGGGACTTTAGACCCAGGACCCATGAGCAAGGTAATGATAACAAAAATAACCCCCATTGATCTCACTATAGAGGTTGACCTATGCGAGTTTTTTTCTAGTGTATAGAAGGGGGTGCTAGCAATTAGCCAAACTCATCCAAGAATCTAGCTACACCATTTGAACAATAAATTTCTATTTTTAGAAATACATATGCTTATTTGGTGCATTGTTAAACCTCATACTATGAATTTTTAATTAAATAAGCACTTTTATATCATAAAAACTTGTTAAAACATAATATAAAACATATAATTTTAAGTTTATTTATAAAATGTTTAATTTAGTTTACTAAAAATTCATAATGGAAATCTGGTGTGATTGATTAATTGGATATCCATTCTTTTGATCCAAAAAATATATATATATTTAGGGCATTAATATTTTATTAATGGGTATATAGTTATTCCTAAAAAGGAAAACGGAATAAGTATTTCATAAAAATAAGATATATTTTATCTAATTGGAGTATAGAGTTTTACCCCTATATTTTAGGTATTAAGGAGATATTCTCATGTTTTATTTTATTTTCAAAAATTATGGATACTTTGTGTGATCTTAAAAAAATTCCATATTCATACACTAATATTTTTTACGAAAATGTTAGATAAGGACTAATGAATTAAAATTTTTCTTCACAGGGTATTTCCTTCAAAAAAATAATATATACTATAAGGCCCCAGCCTTAAAACATTACATAATTTTGAATTAAATGAATAATTCACAATCATGATATTTTCAGGTTTAGAGTTTTAGAGAGTTTGGTCATAACATTTACCTAACAACATGAATATTACATGTAGACAATTCTACTCAATATCCATTTTTTCATAAAATAAAAACTCTTGAAAAAAAGAGTCATGTCTAATTCCATGTTTTAGGCAGCATGACTTTTCCTTGATCCCATCTATGACCCTATTCACCTTTAAGTCCTATGAAAAACATTTCAAAACTTGGGATGATCATAAAAAAGATCAGTAAGGGTTATAAAATAAGAAATAAATCATTACTCCATAAATACATACAAAACATAAACTCTTTTACTTACCTCATGAAAACATAAAATTTATGAATGACATATAGTAATCACAAATCATAAAGGTACTTATGGAATTCATATCATACTTACATTGTCGCTATCACAGCTACATAGGGAGTTATGTTGGAAAACCCATCACAGTATATTCCCTAAATCTCTTATGAGAAAAATTCATGTTTACCTCCATCATGTTACCTAATGCATTGGAGAGCTATCTCGGTCTCACCCGCCCTACGTTTATCACGGAACCACCCATGTACGTAAATAATTCCCAATAACTATAACATATTCATAACACATTAAACAAACATAAAGGAAAAATGACATTTCCACATTTCAATCATAATATATCATTGAAATATATTGACATAAAAAATCCATTATCAAAACAATTTTCAATACCAAAATACCTAAAAATTATATGGTATTTATTTTCCTTTAAAAAAACACTACGTCTTGTTAAGGAATCCAAATATCAAATAATAATCGCGGCAGTGGAAAAAGGTCGTTGTCACCGCTTACGTTAAAAAAACATTCTTTTTTGTCATTTAGGAAAACGCTTCATATAAAAAGATTTCCTTTGAATGAAATGAAATTTCAAAGGGGTTTATACACCGTATAAAATATAGTTGTGTATAAAACAGAATATGCCTCAATGAAAGGAGAATGAGACGAGGTCCCTTACCTCGTGTATGACTCGACCTATTCATTCTTTAATCTCCTGAATAATAAAATAAAGTTAATTTCTACTTTCTTAAGAACCTTTTTAAATTTTATTATACCTTTTATATCACTTATTACCATGTTATAGACATTATGTAATCATTTAAGTTAGTGATGGTTTTTTTCGATATTTGGTACTTGAGTCACAAATGAACATAATAAAATTACAAGTTGTCCATGTGGTTAAAATTACATTAACTCTAGAATGATATTCATGATTTAGATATCATATATATCATATATATCCAGTATATATATATATTTATAATAGTACATAACATTTTAGAGATAAGAAATGAAATGCACCGTTCATGGAGACGGTAAGCCGTACGTACACATGAACACTACTTTCATTTATATTTCATAATTTAATGGAATAAAAACATAATGATACATAGGTATATTATAATTCTAGTATAATATAATATATAATATCATTAACACTATCCTTTATACATCCCACATATGGAATTAACGAGTATATCACTTTGAGGGGGTGGTTGTCCGCACTTTCTCAAATAAAATTATCACATTTACCCAATATGGAAACCAAAAAGGTAGGATATATGTAACATACCAGGTAAATAAAGAATAAAACATTTTCATATTTATTAATATTTTTGAATTAAATATTAACTTTACTTTAAAGGGGTTGTTATGTTCGATAGCGTACCCGATCTGCAACAATAAGATTCTTTGAAATCTTACATTGCACACTAGTAATAAAATAATATTATTTTAAATGGTAGTTAACACGTAGCCGTTTTATTGGCAGGAATGAATAGAAATAACTAAAATATGATTATATATGTTTTTTAAATGTCTTTACATTTATCCAATAAAGGATAAAGGCTTAAAGTATGAAAAGAATTAAATTTTAGGCATATATACTCTAATATTCACTGAAGGTCCACTTATCGCCTTTTGATGGCGAACCATCATTAAATATAGTTTTAGTAACTCTTATACAATCTTTTGGACCAAATAAAATTATTCTTTAGAATCGGGACATCAAAATTTACTTTGTGTAAATTTTTGGTATTTTTCCGATAAAGTTCATTTTTTTAATGAATAGTGAAAAATGTTGTATTTTATTTAAAAACCTATTTTTAATCTAATTTATTAATATTATTAGATTATCTTTTGATTTGGTTTTAAAGTGAAATTAGAATATATTTTTACCATTTAATCCAATAGTGGTTGTTGGAATTAATTTCACTTTGAAATTGGACTTAAACTAGTGTCAATCTTTTGATATATATTGTTTCATAAAAACACGCTATTTGTCCTGACAGCGGGAATTAATTATTAAATTAATTAATGTAACTTATATGTTTTGAATTTTTTAAAATAGACATCATTTTTCAATTCAGAATATCAAATATATCTTAGGGTGAAGTTTTGGTATTTTTCTGAAAAACTTCAATTTTTGATGAATAGTGAAACCACTAAGTGGTACTTAAAAAACTGATTTTTCGTTTAAATGAAATTTTACCACCTCTGTGTTTTGAATTTCAAAAATACTACATACATGGTTTTCATTAATAAGTTAAATTTGGTTCAATGGGATTAAAATAATTTTTTGGTGAATAGTCACTTTTAAGTTTTTAATCGCAATTAGAGGTAATTAGTGTAATTTAAGGTAAAAATATTCTTTTAATAATAGGAAATGACCTTGACACATGTATTACCCTTATTCTATATGTCATGGCCGACCAAGACAATCCATGGGTCAACATGGGGACCCCATGGAGCCACTTTGGTAGGAAAATGACATTAATAACTTTTTATTTAATGTTAAAATAAAAATGTCAAAAACAAGTGTTGTTTTACTAAAATAATTTTTAAATGGGGTTATACAGGTCATATTATTGACTATAAATATTAATTAGAAAGATAAAAATATTTCCTACATCATGATTTTTTTTATAATTTTTATACATTAAATAAATTAAATTTTTTATGACACCATGATGATGCAGTGATTACCTCGTTAATTAACGATTTAAATAAAATGAAAAGATAATATAAACTCTAAGACTTACACTTGTGAAAAACCTATTGGATGAGTAGATTTATAAACCTTATCACCTTATCTTCTAAATATATAATTTTGGGACCTTTTAAATCCTAAAAGCATTTCATAATAATGTAACATTTCATGACTTTCCAAGAGTGCCCCTCCTCTCCTCTTATAAAAGGCCCCCACCTATACCACCTTACCCACACAACTCAAACCTTTGTATCAGACAAACCCTGACCATTTTGTCTCTCCACATCCCTCTCCTACTCCTAGAAGCCTCACTTTGGGCAGAAGTCTTTCCAAGGAAGCCTTTGAGCTCAAATCAAAAAGAGTTACCCGATTTAAAGGTAGTGTCTTCTCTTGTGTTCTAATGTTTTATTTTGCTTCTCCAACCCCCTAAACTCTTTTTATTCATTTCTAACAACACCAGTATCTTCAATATACTAGTATGTTGTTATGTGAAGGATTTTAGCTACACTTACACACACACCTTCGTCTAATGGTTAAAGAACATAATGTTTCTGTGGATGGCGAATTTCTACCTCACGAAATGATGATTGTTCAATATTATTTTAATACATTTTATGGTGGACATTAAGATGTCACTCTATTTATATATGATATATATTATGTTTATGTTTTCCTTATTCTTCTGAATTTTTAATTTATGGCATAACTTTATGGTTTCCATTATGGGTAAATGCGATAATTTCATTTTAGGAAGTGCGGACTATCGCCCCCTCAAAGTGATTTGATTCGTTAATGCCATATGTGGGACGTATAAAGGGTGGAGTTAATGATATTATATATGATATTATACTGTAATTATAATATACCTTTATATCATTATGATTTCACTCCATTAAATATGAAATATAAATGAAAGTAGCGTTCATGTGTATGTACGGCTTACCATCTCCATGAACGGTGCATTTCATTTCTTACCTCTAAATGTTATATACTATTATAAATACATGATATGATGGATATATATGATATATATGATATCCAAATCATGAATATAATTCTGGATATAATGAACCTTTGACCACATAAACAACATGTAATTGTGAGAAGTCCATTTTTGAATTAAGTACCAAATATCGACAAAACGAACTTTATTAAATTAAATGATTACATAATGTTTATAACATGGAAATAAGTTATATAAGAGGAATAATAAACTTGAAAAATATTCTTAAGAAAGTAAAAATTAACTTTAGTTTATTATTCAGGAGACTAAAGATCAATCGAGTCATGTCGGACACGAGGTAAGGGACTTCGTCTCAATATCTTTTCATTGAGGCATATTTTGTTCTAATACAAGGCTTTCTTTTATACGGTGTATAAACCCCTTTTAATTTTAATTTTATACAAAAGGAATCTTTTTCTACAAAGCGTTTTACAAAATGAAAAAAGGAATGTTTCTTTTAACGTACGTGGTGACAATGACATTTTCCGCCACCGTTAGTATTATTTGGTCTTTGGATTCCTCAACAAGTCGTGATGTTTTTTTTTAAATGAAATAAATACCATATACTCTTTTATGTATTTTGGTATTGAAAATGGTTTTTATAATGGAATTTTTATGTCAATTTATTTAAGTGATATATTTTTTTTGAAATGTGGAAATGTTTTCTTTCCATTATTTTTGTTTTATGTCTTATGATTTTATAATGGTACTTGGACATTTGATGGGTGGTTACGTGATAAACCATATGACGGGTGGTGTCGTGAATACCAGGACAGGTGGTTACGTTATAACCTTCAATGCATTGGGTATGGAAGTCGGTCGTATGGCTATTACATTAATTGATATGTGTGGAATTCGACCGTATGGTTATTCCATTTAAGTATGTTTATGTCCCAAGTTACCTTTATATGTTATGTGTTCTTTATATGGGTTTTATGGTAATATTTTGGTTACAAAAGGGTAAGTAATGATCTTTTATTTAGTGAAGAGTATTTACTAATCCATAAAGGTGAAAATTATTACTTTGATAAAGTATTCATGTTTTACTTGTTGTTTTAAAAAACTAATAGTTTTCCTTCTTTATGTATCCCTTACTAAGTTTTTTATGCTCACCCCAAGTTTTTTTGAAATGTTTTTCACAGGACTTAATGTGGAGTAGTGTCAATGATGGGATCAAGGAAAATTAATTCTATCTAAAACATGGAACTTGACATGTTTCTTTTTAAGAGTATTTATTTTATGGAAACTTAGTAGAAGTGTCTACTTTGTAATCTTTTGAGATGTAATAGTTATGTCCTAATTCTCTAAAACTCTAAACCTGAAAAGATCCTCAATGTGAATTATTCATTTAATTCAATATTAAGTAAGGTTTAAGGTTGGGTCCTTATAATATAAATGTAAAATATAGAAGAATAATGAAAAAATAAACATAATATATATCATATATACATACAATTCCATCTTAATGTACACCATGAGAGGCGGTAGGATATAATCGAACAATCATCATTTCGTGAGGCATTAGTTTGTCATCCACAGAAACAGTATGTTCTTCACCCATTAGATGGAGTTTTTTGTAAGTGTAGTTCAAATAATTCTCATAAAAACATCCTAGTATAGTAAGTATACTGGTGTTGTTTTAAAAGAAAGGAATAAAAATATTTTAGGGGTTGGAGAAGTAAAATAAAAGAAAATAAGTTAAGAAGAATCGTTACCTTTAATTTGGGTAAATCCCATTGGTTTGAACCAAAATGACTTCTTGAAGTTCCTTATGCCTCAGGTAAGGATTCTATGAGGAAGAAAGGGATCTTGAGAGCTTATTTATTCAGGGTTTGGATGATACAAGGGGCTTGAGAGGTGTGAGGAATGGGTTAGAAGTGAGGACTTTTTATAAGGGGGACGAGGAGCTCTTTAGGAAAGTTTGCAAATATTATTTTATTATAAACTTATCTTCAGTTTCTAAAGATCCAAAACTCATTATAGTTGAATATAAGATGACTCAAGTTCTAAATAAAATCATCCAATAAGAATTGGACAAGTTTTGGATATTGTTTTAATATTTATAATCTTATTTATTCAATTCATTTATTAATGAGGTCAACACTGCATCATTATTGTGTCATAAATAATTTAATTTATTTAATGTCTAAAAATTATAAAAAAAATAAAAAGATCTAGGAAATAGTTTTATCCTTCTAATGAATATTTATAGTCGAAAGAATAGCTTATATAACCCCATGTAAAAAAAATTTACTAAAATATATTTGTTTTTGTCATTTTTAACTTTACTTTATGTTAATAAATCTAAAGTGTCATTATCACTCCCAAGTGGCTCCATGGGGTCCCAAAATAGACACAAAGAATTCCATGGTCATAAATGAAATAGAAAATAATATTTTTTTTACCTGGAATTTCTCTATTTACCTTTAACCGCGGTAAAAAGAAGTCAAAAGTTACTATTCACCCAAAATTATTTTTATCTTATTGAACCAAATTTTACTTAAAAATAAGAGCCATGTATGTCAGATTTTCAAAATTCAATCCACAGAAGCAGTAAAATTTCATTTAAATGAAAAGTACATTTTTTAACTATGACTTAGTGGTTTCACTATTAATCAAAAATTGAGGTTTTTCAGAAAAATACCAAAAATTCAGCCAAAACAATATTTGATATTCTGAATTCAAAAATGATGTCTATTTTACAAAATTCAAAAAATAGAAGTTGCATTAATTAATTTAAAATTAATTCTCGTTATCAGAACAAATAGCGAATTTTTAAGAAATAATAACTATCAAAAGATTGATACTTGTTTATGTCCAATTTCAGAGTGAAATTAATTCCAATGACCAACATTGGATTAATTGGTAAAAAAATAATATAATTACACTTTAAAACCAATTAAAAATATAATATAACTATATAAATAAATTATATTAAAAGGCACTTTTGAATTAAAATACAGTGTTTTTCACTATTCATAAAAAATGAATTTTATCAAAAAAATACCAAAAAATTACCCAAAATAAATTTTGATGTCCCGATTTGAAAGAAGAATTTTATTTGGTCAAATAGAACATATAAAAGTGACCAAAACTATATTTAAATAGGGTTCACCATCAGAATGCGGTAAATTAACCTTTTAAAGAATATTAGAGTATTTATACATAAACTTAGATTAATTCACATTTTAAGCCCCTAAATTTTATTGGATAAAAGTAAAAACATTTTACAAACATTTATAATCATATTTTATTTAGTTCTATTCATTCTCTCCAATACAATGGAAAGGCGTTAACTACAATTTAAAATAATATTATTATATGATTAGTGTGCAATGAAATATTTCAAAGAAACTCGTTGTTGCGTATCAGGTACGCCATCGAGCATATCAACCCCTTTAATGTAAAATTAATATTTCATTCACAAATATAAATAATTATGGAAAATTTCTTATTCTTTATTTACCTGGGATGTTACATCCTTCCCCGCTTTTGGGAATTGTGTCTCCGCAATTTTATTCACTTATCAAATAAGTGGGGGTATTTATCCCTCATAACATTTTCAGATTCCCATGTTGCCTCTTTAACCATATGGTTTTTACACAAAACTTTTACCTGGTGAATTACCTTATTCCGCAACACTTGTTCTGTACGGTCAAGAATCTGGACTGGTTGTTCCTCATAAGAGAGATTCTCTTCCAACTGAACTACCTCTAGGCTCAAAACATGATATGGATCTTGCATATATTTTCTCAACATTAAAACATGAAAAACATTGTGTACCTGGGCTAAACTTGGAGGTAAATCCACTCTATACTCAATTGATCCAATTTTCTCCCGAATTTTAAAAGGTCCAATAAACCTCGGACTCAAATTTCCCTTTTTACAAAAACGCATCACACTTTTCCACAGACAAACATTGAGAAATACATGATCACCTACATCAAAAGATAGATCCTTCCTCTGGTTATCTGCATAACTTTTCTGCATGCTTTGAGTTGTTCTCATGTACTTCTGAATCAACTGAACCTTTTCTTCCATATTTCCTACCAATTCTGGTCCCATCAACATCCTTTCACCTACTTCATACCAAAATGCTAGAGTTCGACAATGCTTTCCATATAATGACTCAAATAGAGCTATCTGTATACTGGAATGAAAACTGTTATTATAAGAAAATTCAACCAAAGAAAGATATCGGTCCCAACTTCCCTGGTAATCCAGTGAACAATCACGTAGCATATCCATCAGGGTCTGAATTATTCGTTCAGACTTCCCATCTGATTGCGGATGAAAAGTTGAACTAAAATTTAATTCAGTACCCAACGACTTATAAAGGCCTTTCCAAAAGTTAGAAGCAAACCTGGGATCATGATCAGATACAACGGAGAGTGGAACTCCATTCATCCTAACTATCTCTTTAACATATAATCGAGAAAGTTCATCTAGAGACAAATTATCTCGAATAGGAAAGAAAATGAGTAGATTTAGTCAACTGATCAACAATAACCTAGATTGCATTATTACCCCAAGTTTTATTTGGAAATCCCACAACGAAGTCCATGGATATATTTTCCCATTTCCACTCTGGCACAGGTAAAGACTGAAGCATCCCTTTTGGTAACTTCTGCTCTGCTTTAACCTACTGACAAGTCAAACACTTCATAGTAAAATCAGCAATATCTTTTTTCATTCCATCCCACCAGTAATACTCCTGAAGATCTTTGTACATCTTCGTACTTCCAGGATGAACTGAAAACGGGGAACTATTAGCTTCATATAACAACTCATTCTTCAACTGTGAATCAGAAGTCATGCATAATCTTTTTCCAAACCTCAAAACAAAATCATTATCACTATTAAAATCAGGTAACTTACCCTTCTGAACCAAATCTACCTTTTTTTGCAACTCACTATCTTCTTTATGCACTTACTTTATTCTGTCTGATACAGATGGTTTCACTTACACCTGAAACAAAACAGAATAATTTCCTACACCAACAACTTCTATGTCAAAGTTCATCAAATTAAAAACCAAAGGATCTCATTCCAATCGTATCATGGTTAATAAATCATTACTTTTTCAACTCAGAACATCAGCCACATTATTTTTCTTTCATGGATGGTAATGAATCATGAAATCATAATCCTTAATTAATTCCAACCATCTCCTCTGTCTCATGTTCAATTATTTTTGAGTGAATATATACTTCAAACTTTTATGGTCAATATATATTTCACATTTTACTCCATACAAATGATGCGTCTAAATTTATAAAGGAAAAACAATAGAAGCTAACTCCAAATCATGTGTAGGGTAGTTTAACTCATGAGGTTTCAACTGACGTGAATCATAATAAATTACATGATTATTCTTTATAAGGACGCATCCAAGTCCTTTCAACAAAGCATCATTATAAATAACAAACTCACCATTTTTGGAAGGCAGTGCAAAAACTGGAGCAGTCACCAATCTTCTTTTCAATTCCTCAAAACAATCATCACATTATTTTATCTAAATGAACTTAACACCTTTTTGAGTTAACTTAGTCATTGGACTCGATAACCATGCAAAATTCTCAACAAAACTCTGGTAATAACCTGCTAAACCAAGAAAACTATGAATATCAGTTATATGTGTGGGTCTTGGCCATTCTTTAACAACCTTTGTTTTAGAAGGATCAATAGTTATGCCATTTTTTTAAACAATATGACCAAGGAAAGAAATTTTATGTAACCAAAACTCACACTTGATGAATTTCCCAAACAGTTTCTTTTCTTTTAAGGTTTGTAAGACAACCCTTAAATGACTTTCATGTTCCTCTTTAATTTTGGAAAAAACCAAAATATCTTCAATGAACACAATCACAAACTTATCTAAGAACTCACGGAAAATTCTATTCATAAGATCCATGAATACAGCTGGTGAATTTGTTAAACCAAAAGGCATAACTAAAAATTCATAATGGCTATATCTAGTATGAAATACAGTCTTCAGAATGTCTCTTTCCTTTACTTTCAACTGATGTTAACCCGACCTCAAATCAATCTTCAAAAAATATTGAGCTCCTCGGAGTTGATCAAACAAATCATCGATGTGAGGCAAAGGATACTTGTTCTTAACAGTTCTATAATCAATGAAAAGTCTCATTGAACCATCTTTTTTTTAACAAACAAGATAGGAGAACCCCATAGTGATGTGCTAGGTCAAATGAAACCTTTATCTAATAACATCTGAAATTGCTTCTTTAACTCTAAAAGTTCAATTTGAGAAATTCGATAAGGGGGTTTGGAAATTGGCTTAGCATCAGGAACTAAGTCAACAGTAAATTCAACTTTTCGATCAGATATAATACCAGGTAACTCATCAGGAAAAACATCAAGGTACTCATTTACCACTGACACATCATTAATATCAACACTTCCTTTATTTTCAACAATATGATGAAGCTAACATTCATTTCCCTATTTTACTAGTTTCTCAGCTTCCTGATATGTTATCAAAATCAAGGGTTAATTCTTGTACACAAACTGAAAATATTTTTAAAAAGAAACCTTTTTAGATCTGCAATCAATCTTAGCAGGATAAATAGAAATCTAATCCATACCCAAAATAACACCAAACTCTACTAGAGGCAAAATAGTAAGGTTTTCAGGTATATTCTTCCTACACACAAGGACAGGAAGGTTCTTATGATTTCTTTTTGTCTCAAAATTTCCACCCAGTGTTTTTACCATAAGTTCAGGATTCATATCATGAGATGGAATTCCGAATTTACTAGAAAACTTCTCATAAATGAATGAATTTGTAGACCCTAAATCAAAGAAAACATTGGCACAATCTGAACAAAAAATAGTGTACCAGATACTACTTAATTTGATGGACCAACATCTGCTGATGTAGTTGCAAAGGATTTCACCACCCCTTTCTGCTTTTATTTTGGAAGCTTTCCCTCAGTTGAGTTCTTCGTTGGACACTCATTTTCATAATGACCCATTTAATTGCACTTAAAACATTTTACTAACTATAAATAAGATTTTGTCTTACTGTTAACCTGATAATTTTCAGTTGAAATTCAATCCTTATGTCCCATTTTACCACATCGGTAGCACTTACCAGAATTCAAAAGACATTCCCCAACATGCTTTTTACCACAATTTTCACAAACTGTAAACTTAAGTTTCTTACCATAAAACATTTTTGAAGAGTTCTTCCCTTTCTTCTTCCACCTTGACCTCTTATTCTGTTGTTTTTCAAAGAATGCCTGATCATCGTCAAACTCTATTTCCACCTTCTCCATACAACGAACAAGTTTTTCATAACTTTTGAACTCACAAGAAGCTAAAGCCCTTAGATACTTTGGCTTTAATCCTATGTAAAAAACGATTGATTTTACTATCAAGATCCCGTATGAAATTTGGATCATACCTTGCCAGTTGAGGGAATTTTTCTTCATAAGAAGCCATTGAGTCATCCTCCTACCTCAATTCTAGGAATTGTTTTTGCATTCTATGTTGAACCACCTTAGGAAAATATTTCTAAAGAAACATACCTTTGAATTCATCCCAATTAAAAGCATCAATCTCCTTACTATCCCTGATATGTTTCCCCATCGACCACCACAGATCATCTTCACCTTACAAATGGTAAACAGCAAGACTAACCTTTTGATGTTTTGAACACCCCATGACATAAAAAATTTTATACAATGCTTTAATCCACCCTTCTGCTAGCACAGGGTCAGATGATCCTCTGAATGATGGGGGATGTTTCCACATGAAATGCTCCACTACTGACATGTTCCTCTATGGTTGATCTAGATGATCTCGTTCATGGATACCACCACTATTTATATCCTGATCCAATTGTGCAATCGCTGCAGCAAACTGTTCAGTTCCGATTCTGACCGTCTTAGGTTGCTGATTTGGAAGGTTTTCTTCCTCCTAATGTCGTCCCAACATAGTTTCCCTATTTCCTCTTTGGAAAACTATTCTGAAAATAGAAATATCTTAGCTGAATCAACATTGTAATCTATAAATGCTATATCATTTCAATATTAACAATAATTAATTTGTGGATATTAATTTAACAATACCCTAACTCCTAAAGTTGTCTAAATCGACCTATGATACCAACTATAAGGACCCAGCCTTAAAAAATTACATAATCATGAATTAAATGAATAATTTACATTGTGGATATATTCAGGTTTAGAGTTTTAGAGAGTTAGGTAATAATATTTAAATAACAACATGAATATTACATGTAGAAGATTCTACTCAGTATCAATTTTTTTCATTAAATAAAAACTCTTGAAAAAAATATTCATGTCTAGTTCCATGTTTTAGACAGAAAAACTTTTCCTTGATCCTATCCTTGACCCTATTCACCTTTAATTCCTGTGAAAAATATTTCAAAACTTGGGATGAGAATAAAAAAGCTCAATAAGGGTTATAAAATAAGAAATAAATCATTAGTCCATCCATACATACAAAACATAAACTCTTTTATTTACCTCAAAAAACATAAGATTTATGAATGAACCATAGTAATAAAGATCATAAAGGTACTTATGGAATTTATACCATACTTACATTGTAGCTATCATAGCTACATAGGGAGTTACATTGGAATCCCATCACAGTATAATCCCTAAATCTCTTAGGAGAAACATACACGTTTAACTCAGTCACATTACCCAATGCATTGGAGAGCTATCTCGGGCTCACTCACCCTAGGTTTATCACGGAACCACCCATATACTAAATAATTCCCAAGAACCATAACATATTCATAAAATATAAATCAAACTTAAAGGAAAGGTGACATTTCTGCATTTCAATCACTATATATCATTGAAATATATTGAAATAAAAAATCCATTATCAAAACCATTTTCAATACCAAAATACATAAAAAGTATATGGTATTTATTTTCTGTTAAAAAACACTATGTCTTGTTAAGGAAGCCAAAGATCAAATAATACTCGCAACGGAGTAAAAAGGTCATTGTCACCGCTTACGTTAAAAAAAATTCTTTTTTGTCGTTTAGTAAAATGATTTGTATAAAAAGATTCCCTTTGAATGAAATGAAATTTCAAAGGGTTTTATACACCGTATAAAATAAAGTTGTGTATAAAAAATATGCCTCAATGAAAGGATATTGAGACAAAGTCCTTTCCCTCGTGTTCGACTTGACCCGTTTATTCTGTAATCTCCTAAATAATAAAATAAAGTTAATTTATACTTGAATAAGAACCTTTTTAAAGTTTATTATTCCTTTTATATCACTTATTACCATGTTATAAACATTATGTACTCATTTAAGTGAATAATTGTTTTTTTGTCGATATTGGGTACTTGAGTCACAAATGAACACCATATAATTACAAGTTGTCCATGTGGTCAATAGTTCATCACCTTCAAAATGATATTCATGATTTAGATATCAAATACATGATATTTATCTAGTATATATAATTATTTATAAAAGTAAATAACATTTGGGAGATAAGAAATGAAATGCATCGTTCATGGAGACGGTAAGTCATACGTATGCATGAATGCTACTTTCATTTCTATTTCGCACTTTAATGGAATTAAAATATCATGATAAATTAGTATATTATAGTTCCATTACAATATAAAATATAATATCATTAACACTATCCTTTATACTTCCTACATATGTCATTAATGAGTCATATCACTTTGAGGGGGTGGTTGTCTGCACTTCCTCAAATGAAATTATCACGTTTACAAATTATGGAAACCATAAAGGTAGGATATAAATGTAAAATATAGACGCATAAAGAAAACATAAACATAATATATATCATATATAAATATAGTTCCATATTAATGTCCACCATTAGAGGTAGTAGGAGATAATCGAACAATCATCGTTTCGTGAGGCGTTAGTTTTCCATCCACAGAAACAGTATGTTCTTCACCCATTAGATGGAGGTGTATGTAAGTTTAGTTCAAATAATTATCATAAAAATATCCTAGTATATTTAGGATATTAGTTTTCTTATAAAATTAAGGAATAAAAATAGTTTAGGTGTTGGAGAAGTAAAATAAAAGAAAAGAATTTAAGAGGAATCGTTACCTTTAATTTGTGTAACTCCCTTTGGTTTGAACCAAAAGGACATCTGGAAGTGCCTTATGCCTAAGGTAATGCTTCTATGAGGAGTATATGGATCTTGAGAGATTATTTGGTTAGGGGTTGGATGAGACAAGGGGATTGTGAGGTGTGAGGAATGAGTTAGAAGTGAGGAATTTTTATAAGGGGGAGGAGGGGCTCTTTAGGAAAGTTTGCAAATATTATTTTATCATAAACTTATATTTGGTTTATAAAGATCCCAAACTCATTAAATTTTATGATAAGATGACTGAAGTTTGGAATAAAATCATATAATAATAATTGGACAAGTTTTGGATATTGTTTTAGTATTTATAATCTTATTTATTTAATTCATTTATTAATGAGGTAAACACTGCATCATTATTGTGTCATTAATTTTTTAATTTATTTAATGTCTAAAAATTATAAAAAAATACCATGATGTAGGAAATATTTTTATCTTTAAAATTAATATTTATAGTCTAAATTATAGCTTATATAACCCCATATAAAAATTTATTTATTAAAAGATATTTGTTTGTGTCATTTTTATCATTACTTTATGTTAATTAATCTAAAGTGTCATTATCACTTCCAAGTGGCTCCATGGGGTCCCAAAATCGACCCAAAGATGACCATGGTCGTAAATGACTCAACCAATAAGGTTAGGAAAAGTTTTAAGGTAATTTTGTATTATTATAATATTCTTTTTACCTTAAATTACCCTATTTACCTTTAACCGCGATAAATAAGTCAAAAGTTACTATTCACCAAAAATTATTTTCACCTTATTGAACCAAATTTTACTTACTAATAACTACCATGTATGTAGAATTTTAGAAATTAAATGCACAGAGTGGTAAATTTTCATTTAAATGAAAAAGTCAGTTTTTTAACTACGACTTAGTGGTTTCACTATTCATTAAAAATTGAATTTTTTCAGAAAAATAACAAAATTTCAGCCTAAGCTATATTTGATATTCTGAATTCAAAAATGATGTCTATTTTAACAAATTCAAAACATAAAAGTTTCATTAATTAATTTAAAATTAATTCTCGTTATCAAAACAAATAGCGTGTTTTTAAGAAACAATTACTATCAAAAGATTGATACTTATTTATGTCCAATTTCAAAGTGAAATTAGTTCCAATGAAAAAAATTGGATTAAATGGTAAAAACATAATATAATTAAAATTTAAAACAAATTAAAAAGATAATCTAACCATATAAATAAATTAGATTAAAAGGCACTTTTGAATTAAATTATAGTATTTTTCACTATTCATAAAAAATGATTTTTTCAGAAAAATACCAAAAATTTACCCAAAGTAAATTTTGATGTCCCAGTTCTAAAGAAGAATTTTATTTGGTCATATAGAATATATAAAAGTTACCAAAACTATATTTAAATAGGGTTCACCATCAAAAGGTGGTAAATCGACCTTTTAAAGAATATTTGAGTATTTATACATAAAATTAGATTAATTCACATTTTAAGCCTCTAAATTTTATTGTATAAAAGTAAAAACATTTTAAAAACATTTATAATAATATTTTAGTTAGTTATATTAATTACCACCAATAAAATGTCTTGGTGTTAACTACAATTTAAAATAATATTATTATATTATTAGTGTGCAACGAAAGATTTCAAAGAAACCCATTGTTGTTTATCGGGTACGCCATCGAGCATAGAAACCCCTATAAAGTAAAATTAATATTTAATTCAAAAATATAAATAATTATGGAAAATGTAATATTCTTTATTTTACCTGGTATGTTACATATACACCTATATAAACTATAAATATTATTAAACAATAATAAACATAGTAGATCAATTATTGGAAAAATAGTTTATGAAAATATTCCTCATGTATATATTAACAACTGAGTCTCTTGTCTATTTATAATTGAGAATTTCATTTACATTCTCAATACCAATCATGTTAGTATTTTCCTATCTATAAATTTTTTATTCAAATGAAATATATTTTATATTATTATCTTAGAATTTTTTATCCACATGAACATGTAATTTTAATAAATGAGGTAATAAAATTAGTGGGTAAGAGGTACTTTCTAAAGTTCATTTTAATCTATTAATTTATCTTCTATATTTTCTTGACATGGAATATGATTTCCCCTTTTATTTCTCTATATCTAATAATATATCTCACTTTAGACCTTTTTTAATAATTGTAAATTATTTTTTATATAAAATAACTTTGAAGTTCATACCTCATTATCATCAAGTTTTTTTATGATATTAAATAGTATTTCTATAAAAGTTACATTAATAAGTTCGACTGTGTGAAAATAAAGATCATTAAGGGGAATAAGTATCTTAGTGCCTTACTCATGAGAATTATGAATCCTTACTATCACATGATAATTTTGAAGTTTATTACTATTTATAATATCTCCTTTAATATTTTATATGGTACCTATCACAACAAGGTGATGAGTGGGAACTGGTAAATATAAATCACATTCAATTTCATCAAGTAGAATTTTATTACAAGAATGGTATTAGTAGTCATTTGATTAACATTTCATAAAAACTATTATTACAAAATATATTACCTTATGTAAGGTGATCCATTGAGGGGAATGACTAGCCTCAAAACTAGGGGTGGATATTCATGTTTTTTTGCTGATGTATTGATTATTTGTATTGATCCATTCAAAAAAACTAGTTTATGGCATCAGCCTACCAACTAAATTTTTATTCTATATAATTTATCAGTGCCTATATTTTTTTCATTTTCTAAATTATACCATGTTGTGTCTATGGTTTCCCAAAGTATTTTCAAGGTGAAAATCCAAAACCTACACCTCTAACATGGCCAAACTATTCTGGCTAATTAAAATCAACTAAAATTAGTTTTTTATTAGTTATAGAATAAGATGAATATTTTTTCTAAACCAGATAACAAATATAATAAAATAATTAGTCATTGTTCTTTAATACTATTTTAAAGTAGTAAAAAATTCTATTATTCAATACTTATACATGATTAGAATTATTTATATATTTTTTCATATATTATTTTTTATTTTTTATTTACATGATCCTCCTTCCATCACATATGATGAAGGATGGACATTGATTTAGATTCTAATTCATCAATATTAATATTACCAAATGGACATAATCATATTTTTGTTTCATATAACATAAATGTTTTATTATATATTTAAAAACATATCTTTTTTTCAAGTAAAGTGTGTTTTATCCTTTCTTAATCTTATTACTATGTTAGTTTCAATACAAGATATTTTCTTCACTCTTTTGTAGTAACATAAATTAACAAATATGAATCAATGTAATTAATATAGGTAATTTTAAATAAAATTATATCAATTTTAAATGTACCTTAAATTATTCCACTTATTGATAGAAAATGAAATTATATTAGGTTTCTTGGTTTATTATGTGAGCGTATATAGGTATTAGTTTGGATGTTAATTTCCCTCTCAACATCCCTAAGATGATTATTTAGAAAAGGTGTCAGAGATACTCTATGATCCTTTCTAGAGACTATCATTATGAATTTCATCTAGAAATATTTTAATTTAAATATAATATGAAAGGGATAATGAATAGTAAATAAATATTTCATTATTATAATTATTTTAAATAGATAAGTATATCATAATATAACCATAATGTCACTCCAAATTTTTTCCTTTAATATAGGTGCAATATTGTGACATTTATCTATATCAATGGAACATGAATTTCGGTACTAAACCCAATGTAAATAATGAAAATATACTTTGGTCTTAATATTTAAAACATGGGCATTCCATCCAACCTAAAATTTTAAAACTTTACTTCTCACCTTAATAAAAAAATTAAGACTATCATACTACATCACTTATATATTTTTTTAACTATATATTCTTCACCTTCTAACATTTTCTCAATTTTAACATCACTAATATGTTGTTCCAAGACATTGGAAGCATTGAAAAGTTAAGAAGTCATTATCTACATAAGTAGTAAAACATTAAATTTAAATTATGTAAATATATTAGTGAGCACATAATATTATAATGAAACACATTTTATATAAAAAATAATTAGATACATTTAAAATGTTCATTGAACTCTCTTTTTTTTTAAGGTTGACTGAATTTGGTCCCTTTATCAAGTATCTAAATCCCCTATTTATGGCCCCCTATAACAAACAATCCATGGTCTAATTGGGATATCCCTTAAATGATTATGAATTCACAATTAAAGGGTTATTCTCAATGTAATTTTCATTTAATCCTACAGATACTTTAGTGGAAAATAGAACAATTAATCAATTTTTTTTGGGTTCTGAGGTTGAGTAGTGCTTTTATATTTCTCTTTGATTATTATTTGATAATTAAAATCCCTATATTTTTTGTTGATCCTTTTTTATTATTTAATATTTATTTTATTCACTGCTATATATTATACACTTTCATTCACTACCAATGAATGTAATAATATATTATTCAGTATTTTATTCATTATTCATGGTCAATATTTTATTATCCTTATAATTCTAGTATTAATTATTTTTTATAGAAGTCTATTTATATTATTTTAACATTTTATATTGAAGGATTTGTTGTTTAGAATATATTATTTCAAATAAAAAAGAATCTAGAAATTATAATGTGTTAAAAGACTTATTGGATGATGGATTTCTAGAAGTTACAAATTATTCATTTTATATATTAGAAGATTTACCCATATGTCTTATAGTGATGATATGAATGAACTATAAATGTCACTAAGTGTTGGAATCTTATGTTTTATGTGTTTACTTTAATGAATTCATAGATATTTATTTTCTGTATGGGTTCTAATGTGAATATTAATTTTAAAGATCATAAAAAGTTATAAATATTTAGAAAAGTTTTTTGAGAATCTATTGAACTAAATTTAATGTTTGAATCATTTAATTTTATGAATTAAGTATGATGTTTGGGTTTACTTGTACATGTTTTTTATGAGTTAAGTTATTTGAAAGTTAATTGACAGTTTTTCACACCTTTGAAGAAGATCAATCATGATTGTGGTGACACTAGATGATTTCGTTAGTTATTTTTGATATTATATGGAATTAAATCCATATCATGAAGAATATTTAGTCGTAAGATCATGATAAATATGTTGATGATGAAATGAAATGAAAACCATTTCACTAAGTGTTTGTGTGACCATGGTGGCTATGAAATATGGAGATGATGAATTCAACACCATGAAATAGACTATGTTGGGATTACAATATCCCTATGAAATACAAAGAGACCTAAAATAGTAATTTTAAAGATATTCATGCCCTGTCATGGTAAATAAGTAGAAAAGATTTATTTCATGAAGATTTTCTACATTCCATAGAGAATTGTTTATCAAATCAATATGGAATTCTTTATGGCTAATTATCTAGGATTAAGATATTCAAATTCAAATATTTTGAGATATCTAATGGTGTTTTTATCATATGATTATGCATATTTTTCCCAGTTTTTAATTTTAAATTATCATAAGAATATTTAATGATTTTTTAATTTATTCTAATGGTTTTATTTGTAAAGTTTTTTGTGATATTTAGGCTGCATGAAAATAATATTATTATTGATAATTCAGAAAAGATATGTTGTAGATTATCAAATCAATTATATCGTATTTATATAAATAAGGTTGAATTTAGGAATCAATATGTGAAGGGGATATTTGAAATATTTAAATGTTCGACCCTAACTATTTCACACCGCCT